>OZ020491.1:17418316-18090316 GCA_963971405.1 Psococerastis gibbosa | reverse complement strand
AAGGCGTGTATGCACCAACGACAATAAAACTTTTGTTCCTTATGTTTAGTGATTGAGAAATTAAGTTTGTTGAAATTTTTAATAAGACAATAATGTGAATTTTCGTCTTCCGTTATGTAAAGCAGATCCACCTGCTTATTATAATGGTGACTTTGTGATAAATATAATGGGTACAGTCTGTGATCATAACCAAACACATTTACTCCAATATTATTATTTTTTTTCAAATTTTGAAATGACTTGCAAAGATACTGGGTAAGTTATACCACTCATATCTAACTCTTTTTCATACTTTTTATAATTATAAACCCGCTGAGCATCCCGACTTACTGGATGTAAGTATGCTAAAATTGACCATATAAAACATTTGAGATCGTCATTTTTAATATTGATTACTGCTTTAGTGTTATAGATTTTTTTGGGTAAAGGGATGTAACTACTACCACTGCATGGATTATATTCAGCAATAAAAATAACAAAACGTTTTAAAGATTTCAACACCCACCCGCTTCCCATTGCTTGAAATTTATCTATTTTTACTAAAATTTGTTCAATCATTTGTTGATATTTTATTGTGGAGTCATCAGTGAGGAAAAGTTGTTCGTTTTTAGCATGAAACCATGCTTCAGTATAGTTTTTATTATTGTCGGGTCCGCGTTCAAATTTAATGTGTAAGGCTACATACCATTTAATTGCATTAAAAAGTTTAATGTTTTCAGTTGTAATAGAATCAACCTCACCTTCCATATTATTTAAATATACAACGGGATCATGTATGGTTATGTTTTTATAATTGTATTGTTTTACTACACCATCTAGAGCTATAGATGTTTTGCATAAAAAGTTCTCCTCGTTGGATAGTGCTCCCCCGCTCATAATTGTGCAATTATTCTTATGATTAGTAAAATCTTCCCTCATAAACAATTTCTTGCAATTCAAACAATTAATAATATGTATGCTTAATATGTGGACTTTCAAACTATACTTCCGAGCAAAAGGGACCGAACAGAATTCACAAATATATTTACACTCAAGGGTTTTAACAGATACAGGATTCTCATACTTACACGAAAAGATAGATGAACATTCTTTACACAGAACTGTAAGTGGACTGGAGTTGTTGATTTTGCCCCCGCATGCCTTGCAGTCCTCTCCATTCCCAGCAGATGTCAGTTTTGGGGTGATTTGTTCAGTTTCCTTCCCGCGATTAGCTGATGTATGCCGCTGCAATATATGATGAGATAGGTCCTCTCTGCATGTGAATGTAGCTTTACATTTTTTGCACGGTATAATACTAACTCCATGTTTGTTTATAGCATGCCTTTTCAAATGACAATTTAGTGTGAAACTCACAGCACATATTCTACACACATATTCCCTCGCGTTCAGTTTCCTTTTCTTCGATTCCATGCTGTACGATTACACAAATTCACTACAATGAAGTGGTACTACGCGAATGAAGGTTCGGTTTCAACTAAGCTCCTCAACCCAAGGCGATGCCTTTTGTAGCGACGACCACCCACTAAGGATAGATGGTAAGGGTACAGGGATAGATTGTCCATCACGAAGCGGATAATATGTTGTTAAGACACCATTCATTTTCTAACGATCGATTGCAACTAATGCAAAAACAAAAATCACTTTAGCTTACAATGGACTGTCAGCGAGGGGTAGACTTATCAATGGCTTGTTTGTTTGAGCCATAAGACGGCTGTACAGAGTTATATGCACCTGGTGATTCACAACAGGTTTGAACCTGCACTCTGTTTACCAAATCAATACTTCCCTTCAACCTAAGTGTTGGATGCACCTGGTGATTCACAACAGGTTTGAACCTGCACCCTGTTATTTGTTTACCAAATCAATACTTCCCTTCAACCTAAGTGTTGGATAGATTTACGAAAACAAAAATCACTTTAGCTTACAATGGACTGTCAGCGAGGGGTAGATTTATTAATGGCTTGTTTGTTTGAACCATTAGACGGCTGTACAGAGTTATATGCACCTGGTGATTCACAACAGGTTTGAACCTGCACTCTGTTTACCAAATCAATACTTCCCTTCAATATAAGTGTTGGATAGATTTACGAAAACAAAAATCACATTAGCTTACAATGGACTGTCCGCGAGGGGTAGATTTATTAATGTGTTGTTTGTCTGAACCATTAGACGGCTGTACAGAGTTATATGCACCTGGTGATTCACAACAGGTTTGAACCTGCACACGGTTAACTATTTACCAAATCAATACTTCCCATAAACCTATGCTTCGGATAGATTTATTAAAATTAGCTAATGTACTCGTTTAATTATTTGATTTACATCATTTCATAGTCTATGATTATGATAACCCTTCACCGTTCAAGTACTCGATTATGACTGAAGCAATAGCTTGTTTCTTTCAAACATTAGTTTTTAATACTCATCATCATCTAACTGTAAGCTTAAAACTAGTTATGAAATTAATAAAACAAGAACAAAATATATATAGAAATTATTCATATATTTACATTATTTCTGTAGTTTACAATAATAATACATCATGAAATATTCATTCTATGATCTGTAGGTTGACACTATTTTTTCCCCGATGGCTTGAAACGATAAGATACATCTCAGCTCCTGGAGTAACTTCACTTTGTTGAAAGGCTGGCAGATATTGTTGAGGCACAAAACATTCCACGACTTCTTTTTCCAATCCTCGCAATATGACTTTTACAGCTGGTCCATATTCTGTTTTTTCGATTTGCACTATTTTCAATATTAGGTATTTAACTCCAATCACTAGTTTTCGCATTGATATGGTAGGCCCGGCTACTTGGTTGATGGCATTAACTTTATTGAATAGAGATGTCATGTTGTAAGATTATACAATTTTACTTATAAAGTGGTATTACTTGAGTCTTGAATGAAGGTTTGGCTTCAACTAAGCTCCTCAACCCAAGGCGATGCCTTTTGTAACGACACATTTGGAACATTCTAGATGTACGCTGTACTACGGGGAGGGGGGGGGGGGGGTGCGTCATAGACCACCCACCTGGTACAGAGATAGATAGACAACGGGATAAGCACGGCGGGGTACAAAGACCACCCACGAAGAAGAAAGAAGAAGAAGAAAGAAATGTTTTAATTCAATTAACACCATTAAAAAAAAAAAAAAAAAAAAAAAAAAAAAAAATTAATTAAAAAATTATTAATAATATTAATTAATATAAATTATAATATAATTAATAATAATATAATAATAATTATAATTATAATATAAATTAATAATAATTAATTAATAAAAAAAATTAGACCACCCACGAGGGGTAGCATGACGGGGGGGTGGAAAAAAAAAAAAAAAAAAAAAAAAAAAAAAAATCAGACCACCCACGAGGGGTAGCACGACGGGGGGTGGGGTAGCTCGACGGGGGGGTGGGGTAAGCGCCAGAAACCCCCTTTCTATACTACTCTAATGCTAACACATCGCTTCTGTCGGGTCCTTTCTAAACACATTTACAAATATGGAGTTAGGGGTAAACTCTGTATCATCAGTTTTATTCCCAAATTTATTTGCTTTCCAATTTATGTGGTTTTTTTTCAGTAAACGACTTGGTGAAAATGTGGGTATTTTTGTAATCAAAGGGCTGTAATAAATATCGGTTTCAAGAGCGGTGGGCAAGAGAGGTTTTTTTAAAATGTTGGATGGAACAGCATTTTTCCTGTGCTACAGATTTACTTTTATTTTACAAGGCCTACTACCTAGGGTGTATTTATTCAAAGGTTTTTGCTAGCTGAGCCCAAAAATCAACGAAAATATAAGTAAAGAACCGGTACGAGTGAACCCGTACATGCTTTCCTATTTATCAATTAGTGTAAGTACCGAGATGGATAATATGAGTTAGTTCCATGGTAAATAATTGTCTTAGGGTCAAATTTCGGTTGCCTGGATTTTCCCTATCCCAAAGCAAGGAATTTATCGATGGCACGACACATTCTAGAACAGGCAGACCAATGTTATACAACACAGGAGCAATGGCAATCCATATAAATAGGAAAGCAATAAATATTTTTTCTAATCAATTATTGCAGTCAGGTAATAATTACCCATTGAATATACTTATACTGTATGCACCAAAATAGGTTTCCTCTGAAAGCTCCTTAGTTTTATAACTTGTACGGATATTTTACAAACATACAGTATGTATGAATAGCTTTACTAACTGAACACAATTGAGAATTTATTTCGAGTATCAAACCGACTGGAAGGGATAATTTGGCGAGTTTCCAGAAACCACCCTTGACATCATGTAAGACTCATTTTATTATTGACAAAAATGGTTTAACGTACTTTTAGTAGCCATCCCTTATTATATTGAATTTATAGTTATTGTTAGAATAACTGATGTCATCTCCTAAACTTTGGGGGGAGGAGGGGAACTCCATGCTTTACTTACGGGCTGTTTTCGCGCCTAATCTAGGCATAGCCCACACTAAAGAGAGAAGACATATAACTGTAAGACCCCAAAAGTGCTCTACAAGCTATAAGAAATATTTAATCCCATTTATATCCTTCCTGATGAAAGGCGTTCAAAGAAAATTCAAAATCTTTCACTTTTAGTTGAAACCTGAAAAGTAAACCATGTCAAAGTGACAAGTGAAAAGCGATTTATCATGGTACGACTATAAAATAAAGTGGCCTATACAGTAGCTTTTAACAACTGTGTCGACAACTTTCAGCTTTTTTTTTAAAGAATTATTGTTCTTCTTGAAGTGCGCAGTGCGATACAACCACTAAAAACTTCTGAGTTTTTTTTTTCTGTTTTAAACAGACTGTCTGCACAATATTTATTACTGCAATTTGTGGACACAAAATTCATATTCTTAATAAGTTACATAAAACAAGTCTTGGAAAGTTTTAGACTAATTATAACTCAAAACCGGCTGGTAAAATTATAAATTGCCTTGGACTCATCTCCGCACCCGATAACATTAGCAAAGAACCGGTCCGAGTTTACTCGAACATGCTTTCCAATTTATCAAAATTAGTACATAGAGAAAATGAGTAATTTCATGGTAAATAATTTTCCTATGGTTAAATTTCCGATATCTCGGGGGGGGGGGGGGGGGGAGGTTGTCCACCTGACGTCACTGGAGGTGAGTTAAATTCTAGATAGGTCAGACCAACACATAACCACACAGCAATACTGCCAGGGCACGCAATGCATTTGAGCGTGAATTTTCTATCATTTTTTCAAAAAAACATTTTTTTTTACAAAACCAAATACTTTTCTAGGAAAGCAACCTGTCCGGTTTCGTCACTCAATTTAACACCTAAAACATACCTGAAGGTAGAAATCATAGAAATCATAGATTTTCGCAGAAAAATTATTTTTTAGTCATTTTTCATTAAAATTTAGTTATTTTTATTTTTTTACCCCCAGAAGCAACCAATCAAGGGGCAAGCGACCCCCTGCATTTCGTTAACATTAATAACGACTACAACATAAGTGAATTTAAAAGAAATCGTTGGAGCCGGTTTTGAGAAATAATTTTTTTAGACGTTTTTTGGAGTTTTGTGAGAATAAAACCCCCCTAAATTAAGTTGGCCCCAAATTAAAAAATTGTTCCGAGGCATGATTTTTGTGAACCTAAATGCCGAATTTCATCAAAATCGACCAAGTAGTTTGCCCGGAAATCGACGCACAGACAGACATTTCGTAAAAACCACTTTTTTGGGTTCCTGGGACCTTAAAACGTGTAAATCCGTTGAAACCTCGGAATACCGAAAATTTCGACCGTCACAAAGCTTTCCTTATACTACGTATAAGTTGGAAAGCAAAAATTAAAATATCAAAAAAAAATCAATAAAAAAATTAGTAATAATATAACATAATGATGTATTGTTTTTTTTAAAATTATATTACGGATACTTGGCTCAGCCAATATAAGGCCGAGGGACAGCACAAGCAGTGCGGGATTAACCATGCGGCACACAAAAACTGTTAAATAGGGCCCCACAATAGACGCAAGAAAAAAAATCATTTCATCGAAAGGTTCTAAAGAAAAAACAATAAAGTTAAAACTATAAAAAAAATTGAAATTGGCGGGAAAATGTGGCACTAATGTTTAAATTCTATGGCCAAAAAAATCTTCAAAGGAAATCTGGGCCGATAGTCAATTAACCAATACGGTTAGGCAGCCAATTACAGGTTTATCATTTTTATGAAAAATTGTATGTAGTGGGGCCCCGCATTGGGTGAGCCTCAGGGCCCCCACAAGGGTTAACCCCGCACTGAGCACTAGCTTAGTCACGCCGAAATCGTGACTGTGACTACATCAGTCAACATAATAGGTATATTAAATTAAATTACGAATATGGGACACCTACTACAAGCCTGCAATGACGGGTAAGTGACTATTCGGAGGAGGGCACCAGACCACCAGGATGACGAAGAATGTCGTTAGGCGGGGTTTCCACCGACCTCTCATTGCAGAATACAAATGATATTGACGGAAATTTTTGTTTTACTCTATGCCATTGTTAAAATTGATCAATAATCATAGAGTAAAATCACAAACTAAAATTAAAAAATGGCGTCATGGGAAATGTTAAGTACAAACATTTTAATAGATTTCTATAAAAAGAAAAATTCAAATTTCCGTCAATGTCATTTGCATTCTGCAATGAGAGGTCGGTGGAAACCCCGACTTAGAACAATAGTCCCTAAAAAAAAAAATTGAAGGTAAAGATGCCAAGACCGTAACACCTGGAAATCGAAGACCCGTGCCGTCGAGCCCGTGGGAGGGACAAAGCGTCGTTAAAGTAAAGTAATTAAATTACCCCGAAAATGTATGCAATGTAGGCAAATACGTCAAATATTATTTAAAAGGGGCAACAAGCTTGCAAATTGTTATGAGGGCCCTTTTCAAAAGTTGTTTTTGAACGTCTAAAGCACGGTACATACTCAAACTCGACTTATTACCTTATCTGAAGTTAAATAATAACTTTCGAGAGCTATATCAACTCTTCTCTTCAAACTTGTGTATTGATTAGGCCCTGCTATTGCAAGTTCAATGTTCTGCATACGATGCGGGCCATAATGTTCGACATACTCAATGTATTTCCTCGTTTGCGGTCTACATTTGAAGCTAGGCTTATACAATGCATTTCCCGCTACTTCTGATATTCAGCTCCAAAAGTCCATCACAAACCATCCTCATAATTATAATCTGCAATTTTTTCCTTACTGAGCAGATACCTACAAGCAGGCGGCTCGTGGGGATATAAATTGGTGAGGTACAGCATACAAAAATAAAAATTCGAGGAGACTGACCAAAAATTTAATTAATGCTTAAATTCTTCAATTCTTCTGTTATTTTTAATGTCAAATTTGTCTATCAAATCATCCCAGACTTTCTGATCCCCTTCCCCTTCATAATATGGGAGAGCAGGTACCAGTTATTCAGGGTCAATGGTCAAAATTTCATTTTTGTTTTGGTTTTTCTCGGAAACGTTAAGTTTTATCAAAAACTTTTTTTACTAAAGTTGTAGATCTTTAAATTCTCTATAAAAAGGTTGCTGTCATTTTTTTCTAAGGGCCACCATTCCTGAGATATCGCATATAGAGGCACGGTCTAGCGCGTGTCTCATTGGTTCAACATTGAGGTGGGTGCAGCGATTGTTTTGAGAAATGTATCTTCACGCTCTTTGATCTTTTTACAGCGTAAATTCGTGCTTGTCTTCTAGCAATGGAGAGGCAGTCGGAAATGTTGCTACATCGTTATAGCTACTTGTAGTGAATTTTTTGGAGCTAGTTCATCTCATGGATCATTTTCGCGGTATTTTTTAAGTTTTAATTAATTGTCTCTTCTATAATATGATTCAAAGTACACTTTTTTAGTCGAATTATTTGGAAAATTAGGTGGGGCTCTGTCTCAGTTGCCTCTAATGGAGAGAGTAAGTAATACCTGACAACAATACGAAGACACTTGACGAGGTTTTTTTTAAAGCAGAAAAGGCATATTCGTCATATTCACGATCCTTATCATTTCATTAGTAGGCTTAGGCTAGTTCCCTAATTCCACACTTAATTACAGCAACTTACAATGTGAAAGATAAGGTCTTATTATTACTTAGTATTATGGTAGAGTCGTACATGTTTTAATGTCCAGAAGTGGATTAAAGGTTATGGTTATTTTTTTTTTGCTGAAATACCTTTTTGTACTAACCAGCAGCAGAATTTGTCCTTGACTTGCATGTTTCCCGGTTTAATAATTTCCGTTTCCCGGCAACTGCAAAGTCTGCAACCCATTCTATTACCAGGAGGTTTATTGTGAAATACAGTTACTAGAGAAATTCCAACCATTTCTGTCCACGAGATGTAATTTCTAAGACAATGGTGACCTTTTGACGTTATCGACATTGAAACAAATGGTTCTACAGTAAGTAGAAATTGTATTGCAACTGACATTCACAAATACAATAGCTTAGGGGAAAAGTTCGACGTTGGACGTGGACTACTTGCTAAATTTTCTCTTCAAAACTCTGTGTGCCTATAATTTTAAATGAGGGTTTTATAAGAGGATATGGAACGTTTATTTAAATTGGTAAAAACACTGTTAAAAAAAAACTGGCCTCAAATTGAACTAATTGATGCCAAGCATAAACTTTCTATACGCTTTATGTGATGTTCTTAATGAAATATCAAAAGCCCTTTCCCCTGGGCAGAACCAGAAATAATTTTCCGTAAAGCCGCGCTCCTTTCCTGTAGTCCCATGCAAGGCCATGCCTATGGGGGGGAGGGGAGGTCCAAGGATCCAAGGCATTCACAACTGGAGAGAAGGGGATTCCAATAATAAAATACGTAAAAAACTTTTTGGACCCCCTCACAAAAAAAAAACTGGGCACGGCCTTGGTCCCATGAATTTGCAGAAGGTTCATGCACTATTGTCTAATTTTATTATTAGGCACCTGCGGAGCCTGCAGTCTTTTTAATTTTATAAAGGGTTGAATACGAAATTTCGCAGTAGCAGAAACCTTTTCACACAGCCAAACGCTAACAAAGCGTCATGCGTACAGCAAGTAATTTAACGCTAAGGCTTCTCTAGGGATTAGTAGGTGCTGAGGATCCTTTTAATTTCCTTCTTCTCACTGACCCAGATAGCGTAAGAGCCCCTTCAATTACCTCATTAAGAGGACATGGAACGTAGCTATAGGATCACCCAAAAATCAGCCAAATTTCCATTTTAAGTTTTAATTAGAACTAGACTCGCAACCAGCCGTTTATCTATCTTCAGATCCCTAAACACAGTACAGCTATTTTACAACATTCCCATATTTACCAATCCATCTCAATTTACAATTGAAATGAAATGAAAAACGTGAAGTTCTACTCTACCAGCTAACCTATAACCAATAAAATATATGCCTATAAACTATAATACCGTATATATATAAACCAATTGTCTGCCGGATGAAATAAAAGGTATCCAAGTAATGCGCAATTTTATAAACCAAGTTATCTACTTCTATAACTTATTTCGCAAAGTGGCACCATATACTGTACCATATCGTTCTGCATTATGGCTTGTTTCTTCTTCTTTTTTCTTTCGCATTTTTATTGGTTCTTTCTCTCTTCTTTTTTTGCATTTTTGCAGCCATTTCATATGTGTCATATTATTCTAACATTTTAAACTGTTATAAATTAATATGGGACTCCAACACGGATTAATCCTTTGTAATTTGCTGTTGACGGGTTTAAATGCTTTAAATTATTATATTGCCATATTATTTTTTCCAATTAACTTAGTAACCGAAATTAGAGGATATAGAAAAACTGGGCTTGGCGGGATTCGAACCCACGATCTACGCCAAACCGGGGCGTCGTGTTTACCGCTAGACCACAAGCTCGCACAAGAACAGTTGATGTACTCGTATATCCTCTACTCATATATGCTCGTATTGATATTTCAAATCAAATCAAATTTAATTCTATCTCTAAAGTACAAGATACAAATGAACAATTCCCAACCCCAAATGTTCCTAAGAATGTGCTTGGGGAGGGAACATACCATACTATACTAAATTATTCAATTCAATAACAATGACATGTGTGCCTCAAATGGATAGATATGCTATTGAAAAACGGAGAAGACAGAGTAAGAATTTGTCATCTTTTCACCATACATGGCTGTACTGTGGATGGTGAAAAATGCTGGAACCGGGACAGCCATGATGGAAGATCGAATAAATTTGAAAAGTGAAGGTTCGAGAATTTTCGGGAAGAGTCTAGCTAGCACCAGAGTAACTAGAAGACTGACAAGTTATAGAAAGCCTATATGAAAGAAAGAACAATATACAACATGCGAACCACTGTATAGATATACCTACATACCTACCTACGTAGGAATTAAGCACATCTAGAAGCTAGCTTTCGTTAAGTGACTGCGTTAAGTTACGTAATCAATTTTCTGAATAAAGTGGAAAAAATGGGAAATGGCAAGAATGAACCCAATCCAAAATTTCAAAATATTCAAAGAGAAAAATTACAAGAACTTGGCCCATCCTGATATCACAACATACATAGGCAGAAAAAAGGAACTTGGCCTATCTGGATATCACAACTTTGATGGGCCAAAGGAACTTGCTATTTTTTACACGGAGTGTTTTGGGTTGGATACCATATCTTTTTGTACCATTAACAAATAACTTGACATGTATGATAAAGCCTGAATGCAATTTCAGGTCAATCGGACAACTGGGTGAGCTACAGTGATGGTTGGAAAGTGGCTAAAATGCCGTAAACTCGCCGTACTTGCTGGGCAGCTCATCGGGGGTGTATATGGAACTTGGTCGCGTGCTGCCGCGCGCGTTGATATTTGGATTTGAGTGAATTGATTAGCATCGGAAAAGGAACATTGCTGCTTTGTATTGGGGTGAGTGGGAGGTGAGAGCTTTAGTAATAAATGGAAGTCTGATCTGAGGATTTCCTGTAGGGTAGTTATCTAACGACTGATGCTGGTCAACTCTTATTTTAAGATCATTTACTGCTTTGAGTATACTTGCTTTATAGATATCGAAAAGAGTCGGAACATTGAGAAGTTTGTAGAGTGAGACTGCCGAGAAGTAGTAAGGTTTATTGAGGGACACAGTGAGGATATTATTTAGCGCTACATTAATTCTATTCAAACTAGTATCATACGTTCCCCCAAGCAGCTAGTGCATATTGGACAATTGATATTGATATGACACAGGTTAGCACAGCTACACAACTATCTAACCTAACAAGTCTGTGAGCTTACTTATAATGCCATCAAGGCAATGCTTTGCACATTATATTGCAGTATTATATGGAGTATATAACACTGACATTAAATTAACTTTGGTTGAAGTGGTAACCTCCCGCCAAGCCTAGTTTTTCTATGTCCTCTAATTTCGGTTATTACTAGGAGGTTCCCTCTTCAACCAAAGATAATTTAATGTCAGTGTTATATAGGCCTACACCATATTAACTTAGTAAGTTTCCACAACCGTAAACTACCTTGTACCTTTTGAAGGCAACTATCTCATACTTTCTGATATATTTTGATTTATGAAAGACTCTTTTTATACGTCTCTTATTGTTTTGAGTTAAATACAATAGCAGTGCTGAAGATGCTATGAACAACGAGATTTTTCCCATCTTCATTTTTCAGGAAAGAACAAGCAACTGATTGGTTCATAATTCACTCTGGCTTTCATTTGCAGAAGCCCTGGAGCCTTCTCCATTCCGGACTCCCCCCCCCCCTCTCCTTTCTATCCTAGCGTATAACCCCTTTTGTCTTTATCAAATATGCACAGCAATTATACTCTCATGGATAATGGGTAATTACAGATGTACTCAGACTTTATGTTAATCTCGGTATACTAATTCACGAATGGCGCGTTCATAATGCGTCTAATGTCATTACCTTAAATATAGGCGTACCTGATGGAGGGGACGACACGGGCACCCGTTTTTCTCAGGGGTGGCCCTGACATATCATATTTAGTGATGTACTCCCCCCCCCCTATTCGTTTTCCTGTAATAGAAATCAAATGATTTTTTTTGGTATTTTTTTAAAATCGCATACACACAATTTAATGAATGTATCCGATTGACCACCTCAGCCACATCAATGACTTTTTTGTTCTAAGAAGGCCCGGGACCGCCTGCTTTACATGCACGGCCAGAAAATGTAGCAAGTGTGGGACTCGAACCAAAAACTTATCGGGTGAATGTCGGAGTCCGTACCACTACTCTACAGTCTTACGCTACTTCGGAAGGAAAAGGACACAACTCAAAAATTGTCAATTTCGATTTAATAACGCTAAAATATTTTTAAAAAAATCTATTTTACGTTAATGTATTGTGTATATTTTTCGCGCGAGGGCAGTTGTGTCGTTTCCTATTTGGCGGGTACCACCAGGCAGCCTAATTCATTATTTAAAAAAAACTATAACTCCAATTGCTACAACTGCTACCTTGCCACCGAATCCTAAGAAATTATAACTAAACGAAGTTTTGATAAGGCGCGGTTTCCACCGACCAGCTAGGGCTAAATACAAATACAGTGACGTGGTAGCAGACATTCAAGACTTAGGCGGGGTTTCCACCGACCTCGCATTGCAGAATGCAAATGACATTGACGAAAATTTTTCTTTTTATAGAAATCTATTAAAATGTTTGTACTTAACATATCCCAGGAAGCTATTTTTTAATTTTAGTTTGTTTGTTTGTGATTTTACTCTATGATCATTGATCAATTTTAACTATGGCATAGAGGAAAACAAACATTTCCGTCAATGTCATTTGCATTCTGCAATGAGAGGTCGGTGGAAACCCCGTCTAAGTCTTGAATGTCTGCTACCACGTTACCGTATTTGTTTTTAGCCCTAGCCGGTTGGTGGAAACCCCGCCTTAGCCCATAATCCTTTATGTTACCAATATGGTGACATTGTTCCTTTGGTAGCCAGTGGCGAAACTAGGCCTACCTATGGAGGAGGTTGTGAGGCGCCCGGGGGCCCCGAGATCTGAGACTCCCAAAACAGATGTGTAAGTGTATAAGTGTTGAAGAGTAACTTCGAAATCTATCCATGGAATTGAAAACTTTTCCTGGCATAACTGTTAAGTATGTGTTTAACCATTTTTAAAGACTATACTGCCACGATAACATTTCGGCACATTTTCCAACAAATTCACAGACTATTTAGTAGCCTATTAGCGGTTCTACAGACCTTGACAGGCTTCCGATTCGCCTTCAGATATACAGTATGACATGAAGCAACATATCTACCTCACTCACCGACCCCTTCAAATTGCCGTAGCCTATAACAAGCAGTCTATTAGTTGAAACACTCTGCTTTGACGGATTGAATTTCATCTGTGGGAATTTCACTGACCTAATGACGTAGACGCGGCTATAATGCGAAATACCTGTCATTGGAATAGGGCCATGAATTCCAGTGACAATATCATCATATTGTAAATCCTGTGACAATTACTATGCAATAATAATAATATGTGTCTTAACTACACCATATCAGCAGTAGCTTTCGCTGCATAGCGGGGAGTTTACACTAGTACCTAACAACTAAATAGGTATAAACACAATAAATAATTTTCGCACTAGCATGCAATAATATATAACTAAAATAACCAATGTATACAGAATAAACGTGTACAAGTGAAATAAAAATAGGAACACGCAATTATACATTTAACCGCTAGGGAGCAACTACTTCCATTGTACTCAGCGAAGCTGAATTATTTGTAATAATTGGCTTGAAGGAGGGCAGGGCTCTCAGAAGCTTTGGCGCAAGTTTGTTATTGTTGATACATGTAAAAGTAAAGTACCTGTCAATCCAATCCTAATGGGTACCGTAAAAACGGGTGAATGAGGACAGGGGCGTAAAGTTTGGGGGGGGGCACGGTCCAACTTGCCCCCCCAGCTCCTTTTGGGGGGGCTTTGCCCCCCCCCCAGCCTCGAGCATTGTTAGACGTGGTTCATAATTCATGGTCCCCTTTGCAGCAATATTAATGTTAGCATTCCTATTTTAGCGTTGTAAAATCTACAGCTATACTTTACAACTATTAAAATGCGTAAAACCCTACTATTTTCTTCTTATATTTTCAATTTTTCCTTAAATCTTGCCTAATGACGTCATAAGGTCTACTTTTTTTGCCCCCGCCATCATTCTAAAACTTTACGCCTCTGAATGAGGACGCTTGGGTCAATCAGGACGATACGTCGGTGCAAAATTTTCATTTTTGAAGTGTAAACTTCTGTATAGACGAGGGGTATTAGGATTTTTGTCTCACAAAAGTGAGCAGGCAGCCGCGTTGTCGAGAAAGCCGACGTATTGCGTTGCGCGCGGCCGCAAAATAGGTCTTCTTACGTTAGGGCAGCGATGGGCTCTTATTTGATAAAAATTGACCTTAGTTTTGTATATTTACTTACTTACGTAAAATTATTTTTATATACTGTGGCCCATGAGCAATCGCAGCTATCGGCTCTCTGAAAGCGAGATTTCATAATACATTACAATCTCAAATTTTTAAATCTTATAGTTACCACAAGCCGATTGTATCTTTTATTGATTATAACGCAGATAACAAAGGTAAATAAAATAACATATAAAAACTTGAGATTGCATTTTAGGTATTAATAAATGTCATTAATGACATTTATTAATACATTACAATCTCAAGTTTTTATATCTTATTTTAGTTACTATAAACCGATTGTAACTTTTATTGATTATAATGCAGATGAGTCGAATACAGATTAATGACGAAAAATCTGCATTTGCTAATTTCCTTTGTTTTTGTATAATTTTATATATATTACAACTGCAGACAAACTCAAGAAAACCATTCTAAACCACAACTTTACTAACAATAGTACCCAAATAAGACATGACTAATGCACACACACACACCAACCGGCGCAAATACTCGAAAGAGTCCCGCACCTTAAAAATAAAAATAAATAAATAAATAAAAATGTTTTTTTTAATAGACTATGGATTCTGTTTTCCTGTTTGATAAAATAAAATATGTTTAAATAAAATAAAAAAATCATTCATTAAAATGTACCTACCCAAACCAAATCATAATATGCAGTAAACCTGTGAAAAAAAAGACATGTGTGCTAGGACACATGGTAGAAGTGAAACTTCAACGTGGAAAAACGAATCACAACGGACAAGTTGAAGAACGAATCGCAGCGGACAAGTGGAAGAACGAATCACAACGGACAAGTGAAAAAACTAATAGCAACAAAATTTTAACTTGAAGTTTTACGGGCAGATTGATAATGTACTTGTCGAATTTGAAATTTTAAAAATTTTGTTGCTATTAGTTTTTTCACTTGTCCGTTGTGACTTGTTTTTCCACTTGTCCGTTGCGATTAGTTTTTCCATTGTCTGTTGCTATTCGTTTTTCCACTTGTCCGTTGTGATTCGTTCTTCCACGTTGAAGTTTCAATTCTACCATGTGTCCTAGCACACATGTCTTTTTTTTTACTCCATTTAGTTTCCTTTGTATTAGTTTTGTTTCTATGAAAATCAATATGTTGGCCTCAAATTTGACAGTGAAGTTTGGTCCCGGTTCACCCAAGCGTCCCTATTCATCCGTTTTTACGGTACTATTTTCATTTCACCGATAGGGAACAATAATGCGGTTGCAGGGCAATTTGCTGGCCGCAACATCCCAAATAGAGCAGTTGCCGCGAAAGAGCATCCGCTACAAGTCCTTAGGCTCGACCCTCATTTGGTAGTAGTGCCACGGCGGTTTTCTTCATTTACGAGTAAAAACATTAAATAGTTATACGGTAAAAGGCACCCACAAATTTTTACCATCATTATATGGGAACTACAGCTACCACCTAACTTCCAATACAAACAGCAAAATAAGATGAAGCACAGCTAGCCTAAACTATCACTGTCTTGTCGAATATCTAAACATCCTTTTATCATGCACTGCAATGTTTGTTTACCTGAGGGCAATATTTTATGTCTTGTTCATAAAAATTGGCACAAACTATCATCTCTTCCTCGTTCACGTCCGAGAATAAATTCCAAATTCCAAACCCGCTCCTTAGCAATTGTGAACAGCTCGCAATTGTAAACTTGGTGAATTAGCTTTCAAGTTCATGTAAAAGCAAAGAGAGAAAATCATGGTAATATAAAATTAAATTTTATTATATCGCACTGACATTGCTCCAGTTTAGGGGGAAATTAAGGTCACTTAAAACTGTATTATTATCCGTCTTTTGTGCTGATGTCGCTTCCAGTGCTGACTTTAACGGTTTTGTGTCTCTCACAAATAAAGATTAAATTACTCACCGAAAATTTCTGAACAGCACAGACTGAATGGAATAAGGATGTGATTTAAATTAACGGAAGATCCCTTTCAAGACATGCAGAATAGCGGAACGGACTATGAATTTCCCCCGAACCGCTGTTAGTTCGAGTCCCACACTTGCTACATTTTCTGCCCATGCTTCGGAGGGTATGTAAGTATGAGGTCCCGAAGCTTTCTTTTCACAGCCCTAACTCCACTACGATACCTTAGTAATTGTGCATAATTCATTATTTATTGCTTTCCAATTTATACGTAGTATAAGGAAAGCTTTGTGATGGTCAAAATTTTCGATTCCGAGATTTCAACGGATTTACACGTTTTGAGGTCCCAGGAACTCAAAAAAGTGGTTTTTACGAAATGTCTGTCTGTCGCTCTGCCTGTCGCTCTGTCGCTCTGTCTGTGCGTCGATTTCCGGGCAAACTACTCTGTCGATTTTGATGAAATTCGGCATGTAGGTTCACAAAAATCATACCTCGGGACCATTTTATTTTTATTTTGGGCTAACTCAATTTGGGGGGTTTTATTTTCAAAAAACTCCAAAAAAACGTCTAAAAAAAATTATTTCTCGAAAACGGCTCCAATGATTTCTTTTAAATTCACATATATTGTAGTAATTATTAATGTTGACAAAATGCGGGGGGTCGCTTGTCCCTTGATAGTTTGCTTCTGGGGGTAAAAAAATAAAAATAACTAAATTTTAATGAAAAATGACTAAAAAAATAATTTTTCTTCGAAACCTTACTATCGATGAGTTTTACCTTCAGGCATGTTTTAGGTGTTAAATTGAGTAACGAAACTGGACAGGTTGCTTTCCCAAAAAACTATTTGGTTTTGCACAAAAAATTATTTTTTGAAAAAATGATCCCCGGGCCCCCCTCAATAGTAGGTTTATTCGCCGTTGTAATATCTCAATTTTGTACTGATTACAAACATTGACGTAAATATGGGGGTCCTGGGCTAAGCCCCCCCCCCCCCCCCCCGAAGCACCCATAGCCCCCCCCCCCAGGATTTCTGGTGACAAAGACGTTATGAAGACGAAAGGCATAGTATTCACAATAACGAAAGGGATATTAATTCTTGGTAGGCTTATATATGTCCTTTCACAAAAATATATGTTACTCAAAATGATTAAAACCCCAATATTTCAGACCTATTTTTTCAAAATTTTTCTTTTAGGGAGACCCCCGGGCCCCCCTCAATAGTAGGTTTATTCGCCGTTGTAATATCTCAATTTTGTACTGATTACAAACATTGACGTAAATATGGGGGTCCTGGGCTAAGCCCCCCCCCCCCGAAGCACCCATAGCCCCCCCCCCAGGATTTCTGGTGACAAAGACGTTATGAAGACGAAAGGCATAGTATTCACAATAACGAAAGGGATATTAATTCTTGGTATGCTTATATATGTCCTTTCACAAAAATATATGTTACTCAAAATGATTAAAACCCCAATTTTTCAGACCTATTTTTTCAACATTTTTCTTTTAGGGAGACCCCCGGGCCCCCCTCAATAGTAGGTTTTCTTCGCCTTTGTAATATCTCAATTTTGTACTGCTTACAAACATTGACGTAAATAGGGGGGTTCTGGGCTGAGCCCCCCCCCCCCGAAGCACCCGTAGCCCCCCCCCCCCCAGGGTTTCTGGTGACAAAGACGTTATGAAGGCGAAAGGTATAGTATTCACAATAACGAAAGGGATATTAATTCTTGGTATGCTTATATAAGTCCTTTCACAAAAATATATATTACTCAAAATTATTAAAACCCCAATATTTCAGACCTATTTTTTCAAAATTTTTCTTTGGGGGAGACCCCCGGGCCCCCCTCAATAGTAGGTTTATTCGCCGTTGTAATATCTCAACTGTGCTGCTTGCAAAGTGCGTAAAACCTCCCTAATTTGGACCTATTCATCAATTTTTGTTCTCCAGGGGAGACCCCCAGGCCCCCCTTTTTTCCAGTATAGAATATTCGTAAAACCTCACTAATTTCAGCCCATTTATCAATTTTTTTCTTCGGGGGAGGCCCCTGGGCCCCCCTTTCTCCAGGGTATAATACACGTAAAACCTCACTAATTTGAGCCTATTCATCAATTTTGTTTTCCGGGGAACACCCCCGGGCCCTCCGTTCTCCAGGGTATAATATGCGTTAAACCTCACTAATGTGGGCCCATTTATCGATTTTTTTTCTCCGGGGGATCAAAGTCTTGGTGTCCTAAAGCCCCCCCCCCCCCAGAAATTTTGGGAATTTACGCCAATGATATAAGGATAGAATTATAATAATAAATAAAAGTAGGACAATAAGACCATAGAAAAAATCTTGAGCTTTAAATATTATTAATCTAAAGTTGATGAAAACTGATGGCAATTTATGCCACGCCCAACGCACACGGTAATTAATTTAAAGTAATCATTTTTTTCATATTTATTTATCCAGTCCGATAGATTAAGTTTTGCGCTCACTGCAGCATATAGGCTATATAATTTATTATTATAACTTGAGGTTTGACATTATGTCTCTCTGGTTAGTTATTAGTTAGTTACTTACTTTACTTTTACTTTTTCAGCGCCATTTCCCTTCACGGGGGGTCGGCGGCACGACAGCAACGCTTCCAGGTCACCCGGTCTTGGGCCTGTTCCTTCGAGAGCTTGGCAATTAGTAGGTCCTTCCGTGTTTTACTCGCCAGTGAGATTTTTGGTCGTCCACGTGCTCTGGTTCCTGGTACGGGTGTTGATCGCACTCTTTTTATCAACTCGTTGTCCCCCCTCCTCTCGACGTGCCCCCACCAGCTTAGTCGTCTTTCTCGCAGCTTTTCGTGGATGTCTCTTGTTCTCATTTGGCATCTTATGTCGGTGTTTCTCACTCTGTCAATCAGAGAAAAGCCACATGCTTTTCTTAACATACGCATTTCGGCTACATGTAGCATATTCTCCTCGTCCCTTTTGAGTGGCCAGCATTCCGACCCGTATAGCATGCTCGCACGTACCATTTGTTTATACACTCGGCCTTTGAGTTTCATCGGCATCTTGCGGTCCGTCAATATAGGTGCCATATCCCTGTATTTCATCCACCCGGCCTTAATTCGACATTTGACATCATCTTCACATCCGCCATTCTGTTCAATAGTACTGCCCAGGTACTTAAATTTGTTAGTCTTGTTTATTGTGTGAGTGCCTATGCTGATGGATCCCGGCTCCTGTCTAACGCACTCCATGTACTCCGTCTTATCTTTGTTCACTTTCAGTCCCTCCTTCTCCAGCGTTTTTACCCATGTATTCAGGTTAGCTTCAGCATCTTGGCGACTGTCTGCTGTGAGGACGACATCATCTGCAAATAGGATACTCTTCGGAGCTTATTATTATTCTTTAATGACTTTTTATGGACCCAGGCCCATAGGTCCGTTGTCCAATGGCAATGACCCCATGGATTTCGGGCATTACTTGTATTGTTTCCGTATGAATTTTCAGGCCATTGGAAAACTGGTATACGTCCTCGATGTCAACCTACACCAGCTACAAGCGATAATAGACAAGCTGAGACATGCTTACCATTCACGCAATGAAACAGGGAAAAGCATAACTTAACCAAGTACGAGTCAAGTTTTGCCCTCACTGCAGCATATAGGATACATAATTAATTATTATAACCTGAGATTTCACATTGTGTCCCTCTGGTTACACATTTCTTTAAATTTTTTTTTAAATTTCTTTACTCGAACATGCTTACCAATTTATCAAGTAGTAGCTAGAGAAAATGAGTAATTTTATGGTAAATAATTTTCCTATAGTTAAATGTCCGATATCTCGGGGGGGGGGGGGGGGGGGGTTGTCCACCTGACGTCACTGGAGGTGAGGTAAATTCAATATAGGTCAGACCAACACATTACCACACAGCAATAATGGCAAGGCACCCAATACATTTGAATTTTCTACCATTTTTTCAAAAACATTTTTTTTTTGCGCAAAACCAAATAGTTTTTTGGGAAAGCAATCTGTCCGGTTTCGTTACTCAATTTAACACCTAAAACATGCCTGAAGGTAGAAACCATCGATGGAAAACAGAAACAGAAAAATTATTTTTTAGTCATTTTTCATGAAAATTTAGTTATTTTTATTTTTTTACCCCCAGAAGCAAACTATCAAGGGGCAAGCGAACCACCGCATTTTGTCAACAATAATAACGACTACAATATATGTGAATTTAAAAGAAATCGTTGGAGCCGTTTTGGATAAATAATTTTTTTAGACGTTTTCTTGGAGTTTTTTGAAAATAAACCCCCCCCAAATTGAGATAGCCCAAAATAATAAAAAATGGTCCCGAGGTATGATTTTTTGTGAACCTACATGCCGAATTTCATCAAAATCAATTGAGTAGTTTGCCCGGAAATCGACGAACAGACAGACAGACAGACAGAGCGACAGACAGACAGACATTTCGTAGAAACCACTTTTTTGGATTCCTGGGACCTCAAAACGTGTAAATCCGTTGAAATCTCGGAATCGAAAATTTCGACCATCACAAAGCTTTCCTTATACTACGTATAAATTGGAAAGCAAAAACTGAGTCCAGTGGGATTCGAACCCACGATTTACGCCTTACCGTGGCATCGTCTTAACCGCTGCACTACAGATTCCAGCGCACTCAGCGAATTCATTATATATAAGTATAGTTTGTAATTAGCAAGATAGCAGAGCGTAGGTGCCCGTGAGCACTAATTATCAAATTTAGACGATCCCCCCTCCCACCCTTGTCTCCGGCATCTGTACGACAGCGAGCCCCCTGATAGCCTGCTGGCGTTATAACAATTTTCATAAGATGGTCATCCGCCCCTTTAACCACAAACCCATTACTCTAGCTTTGTCGTCAATCAGCGAAAAGGCTCGCAGTTGGAGATATAGCCTTTGTTGACTAACACTCTCCCAAATAGGGTCTGTAAACCTCAGCCACCCCAAGGGTCAACTGCTGACAGCAACTAAAGGATATTTCTATCTATTTCATATCCACTTAAAGAGACTATTTCAGAAACAGCCCCGTATATACACCATTCAGTATATTTTTGGGAGGACAAAAATATCCGTTAAGATTTTCAAGTCAGCCAATGAACGTTTAGTGTATAATGTAATTAATGTTAACCATTCCAAAAGATAATGCTAATCTTAAGAGGATATGTCACGTAGAAAATTGGCACCCCAAAATGAAACACTTTTCATTTTTTATTTAATTAACTCAGTAAGTTATTAAAAATTTGGCACATGTAAGTTGTAGAAGACTACTTCGTGCATCATATAATCGGGTATTTTTACTTTTCGGTTTTGTAGTTCTTCCAAAAATCCCAGAATACGCGAAATTTTAGTCCTGTCCTGTCTGTTCTGGTATTTATGGAAGAACTAAGATACCAAAAATTGTGATATTGAATGTTGGCCATTCCAAAAGAGAATAAATCAAACCCCAGTATAGAATTCTTAATCCTAATGTCTTTTCAATCCTCATTATTTTACGACAAACAGAAGGAAAGGATATTTCTATTCCATGCTTGATATCTGCATGACCCCCTTCACATAAAACACAGGATCCGCCACTATCGGCACGACAAGATTCAATGGTTCAAGTACGCCTACGTCAATAACGTTCTTCTCGGTCTTCGGCCGGTACTCCCCTGCGCCAAAGGTATATACAATATTTATAAATGTAAACAATTATACCCTTGTAATACAAATAGCCTGTGAACCCCCAAGTTAATAAACATGTCAAACATAATAATAAAAATAGTATATGAAAATAAGAAATGTTGTGTGGACGATGTATGTATCGTAGATAGGTACTTTTTAGTATTATAAATTGCGATTCCAAGAACAAATTCTACCGAATATATGATATTCATATTTGCGACATCACTTGTCATCATTTATTGGATTTCCCTCTGCATATACGTGTATGTAGAATGTTATTCATTAGACCGTAAAAGAGGAACATGTAGAGCGACTTTATGCGATACATTCGCCCACTCTCACCTCACATATTTTCAAGATATTCCTTTTCTGTACCGATATTAAAATTTACAGTGCATTTTGCTGCCGGATGTCCTCCAAAACGCTGGAAGGATGAGTTGGAAACTGACCTTCACGAGTTGGGAGCCCTTAGATGGTAGAGCGTTGTAGGAAACCGAGATGACTGGAGGAGTGTTGTCGAGCAGGTCAAAGCTCATCAAGGGCTGTAGAGCCAGAAGAAGAAATACATTTTGCTATATTCTATAGCCATATAAGGAAGAAGATGAACAAACAATAAATTAGTGTTTTATTAAAACTTGAGCTAGTAAACCCCAAATAAACGTTAAAAAATTAACTTTGCCAAAGAAACCCACTAATTTTAGTTAACTTAGCCATGAGCTCATTCGGCAAGAACTGTAATCTACAGAGGGTACCCGCAAGCATAGTTACACCTTATCAACGATTTGAGACTTGCTAAACCCAAAGAGATGTGGCAAAAGAAGTGAATTTCGTTTACGGGTAATGGGGTAATTGGGTTCAAATTGAGAAAACAGGTACTGCTCATTCTTTCCTATTTAACTATTACTATTAGTAGTAGTAGTAGTAGTATGGTAAATGAATATGATGAGTGGCTCTGACCATGAATGGCCGATTTCAACAACAATATCACTTCGATCAAATAAAAGAGAATCCATAAGAAAACCAACCGTGTTTTAGTGGTGTAGCCAAGATCTATACCAATTCTTCTTTAAATGCCTATTCTATTGGTCTAAGATTGGCAATCATCAAGCCGGGAATTTGAACCTTAGAAACTGATGCTCTGAAAAGGGAAGTCGTGCTCTTGCCATACAGCCCATGCTGGTTTTTCAACTAGAATGTTCTTCTTCTGCCAGGAGCCCTCAGCCCATCTATCATCTCTTGGATTATTCCATGCAAAAGAAGATACGTTCCTCATCACATAACCGAAATGTGTTAGTCTCCACCAATATTATATACATTAATTATTACACAAAACTAGATTAGTAGAAGAATAGATAGAATCTTACCTGGGAGGAATTATTTCACACATGTCGACAGCCAGAATTAATCTGGAACAAATAACAATAATAATGAAGGTTAACATTGAAGAACTTATAATGTATTGTGGAACAATACAGGTGGAGTTTACGTTCATAAACAGCATTTATTCACTTCTTGAAAGTCAGGTAAAACAGGCAGAACACAGCTTTCTCGCGTAAGGTATGGGCTTAATACGAGAAATACGAGATAATAAGATCATAGTTTGTATATTTTCTTACAACACACCGGGCTAGTTCTTTATAATAGACATTATACGAGCCTTGCAATCCAGAAGAAGAACCGATCGAGATTTCCTAAGAAAAAACCCACTAATGATATGCTGAGTGACCTAATTTATTATGAACAACAATATTTACGAGCGATCGTAACCCCCCCCCCCCCCTTTGTCTTTTTTTCAAAGACAAATTTCTCATTAATATTGCAATCAGCAATCAGTTCCTCGTCACATGGCTGAAGTATGTTAGATTATCCGATCCTAAACAGGCAGCAGCAACTCGGCTTCTGTATATCAATTCGCCTCAGGACCTCGAAAGGACGATCCAGGCCCATAACCCCGCCCCCCCCCCAACTGAAATTTATTGGTTTTACACTTGATTGAATTGAAAATTTCACCTGCTTACAGGCATGGTCAGGTACCCCCCCCCCCCCCCCCCCCCAAAAAAAATTGGTAAATCTATTGTAAGTTAATTTATTACGCTCTGATTTAATGGATACTACACATGTTTTTCCTATTTTGACCCACAACTACCCCCCCCCCCCCAAATGGGCTGGACCCGTCCCTGGTTATTACAGAGGTCTGCCGCGATCAGCTGGTTTCTCAGTAAGTGATGTAATTATCATTAAAGGGAATGAAGTGGTGAGAAGATGAAACTGCACTAATGAATTTATGTTTCTCCTGACCTTTACAATCTGGCCATATTGGATCAACGAGAGCTAATATTATTTTAACGGCCGAGAAGCTTCAAGAAATAATTGCAAGAGCAGATTTTGAATCTTTGAACCGAATATTCTAGTCAAGCGGACAATTTAATTAGCACAGTTCGTCAACCAGCCAAATTCGACTTAAAGACATTGAATTTCGTGAAGGTAGAAGATTAAATTTCCATTTCTTGGCTTTGAATAACTCGGATAACAAAACGAAGCAGAGGGTTGACTATATATAAGTCGTGTCGTTTAAATAAACTGAGTAGAGACAGATCGCGTGCGTGACTGCTAAAGGACAGAAAAGAAAGTGGAACTACAATAAACAAGTCGGAAAAGTGTAGATTTGATCCCATGTCGGATAACAAAGGGCGGATCCCGGTTGTAACTTGTAAAAGTCTTGATAAGTGGCTATGCATTGGACGATTGGAAGAAAGAACCGGTCCGAGTTTACTCGAACATGCTAATTTCCCTACGGTTAAATTTCAGACCCCTCGAGGGGGGGGTGGGTCCATCTCAATATATATTACAAACCCCTTAAAACTCAATTGCATATTCTGGAACGGAACTGGAACCAATACATTGCAACAGTAGTAACAATGACACATGGCACGTAATGCATTGGAGCGGGAATTTTCCACAATTTCTCAAAAAATAATTTTTTGCACAGAAGCAAATATTTTTTGCGAATGCAACCTGTCCGTTTATGTTACCCTATTGAACACCTAAAACATACCTGAAGGTAGAAATCATCGATAGAAAGGTTCCACAGAAAATATATTTTTTAGTCATTTTTCATGAAAATTGAGTTATTTTTATTTTTCTACCCCCAGAAGCAAACTATCAAGCGGCAAGCGACCCCACACAATTTGTTAACATTGATAACGACTATAATATATGTGAATTTAAAAGAAATCGTGGGAGCCGCTTTTGAGAAATAATTTTTTTAGACGTTTTTTTTGGAGTTTTTTGAAAATAAAACCCCTCCCAAAATTGAGTTAGCACAAAATAAAAAAAATGGTCTCGAGGTATGATTTTTACATACAGACAGACATACAGACAGAGCGACAGACAGACATTTCATAAAAACCACTTTTTTGGGTTCCTGGGACCTCAAAACGTGTAAATCCGTTGAAATCTCGGAATCGAAAATTTGGACCATCACAAAGCTTTCCTTATACTACGTATAAATTGGAAAGCAATAAAACTTGATGACGACGTGCAGTATCACTTACCGATACTTTGCCAACTATGGTGGGAACCACTCTAAAAGTCCCCTGTTTATTGGGTCGGGTTCGGTAACTTTACAGACACATGGGTAAATCTCCCCTTGAGATCGGAGCAGTGCCGGATTAACCCATGGGCACATGGGGCACAGGCCCCCGCCCCCCCCCAGAAATGCCTAAAATTCCGGCCCCCCAGAATGAGATAATTTTAGATTAAAATATAAAAAAAATTAGAAATTAAAAGTTTTAAAATTGGAAATAGTGTTATTTTTTTCCCTGCAGTGCTGGTAGGTAGATTTATGAATTTTAGAGGAGGTTGCAACCAGAGGCTGACGAAGCGAACTGCTATCGCCCCCCTCCCCCCTTTGGAAGGCAGTTATATTCTTTGCCTCTAAAATCTAAGTGTTACAACACTCAAAATGAGCAAAACCTCACTATTTCAGCCCTAATTTTCCAAACTTTTCTCCCGGGGGAGAACCCCGGGCCCCCTTGTCCATGATTGTATTGACTCTTTGTAATATGTAGGTAAGCTTTCTTGCTGTCAAAATGTGGAAAACATCAATATTTCAGCCCTCTGTTTCCTGAGCAACTTTTATGTAAATGGGTGCAGAGGCACCAAATTACACCAAACAAAAATTTATACGGAAACAATTTAAATAATGTCCGAAATCCATGGGGTCATTGGCATTGAACAAGGGACCTATGTGGGACCTATATTATAAGTAAGCCCGGATCCATAAAAAGTCATTAAAAAATATATATATACATAAATAAATAGATGATTCCTCAGGCTCTGAGGTCAGGGTGAATCTGAGACTATAGAACACTTAACCCTAACTTAACCTAAACACGCCATACAATAGGAATGTGAGATTTACCCTATGGAACAATAAGAGCCTGACTTGTACTATAGATATATTCGTCACATCATGAATGCCCCGGCCATATTAAAATACTAAAAGTCATACATAAAAAAGAGAATACTTCCCCAAGCAAAGAACTCCATAAATTAGATGAAATACCCACAATAAAACAGTTAAGTATTTATCATAGAAGCAATATCACATACATTTAAAAACAAACACAGAATACCACAAGTACAGCACTATTACGTCACTAGATACATGGAACACAGCCACTACAAGTACCCCTTACGAGACTGACATACATACAACGACAGGCCAAGTACGTAGGACTAACGCACTACAACAGACTCCCGACATACGTAAAAACTATTAAACAATTGAACGTATTTCGAAAATATCTAAAAACAAATCACAACGAGTTAAGACCGACAAACGAAGACTGAACAACTTACTTACTGAACGTAGATTAAGCTTTTTTTTCACATTTAAGCTGCACACAGGCTGAGCCCTGCAGCATAATACGATTACTGTGTAATTTAACTTTCTATGGAAATATAAATTTATTATATCGTATTGTATTATATTTTCGACCCCTGAATCCCTTCCGTCCCTCCGAGCCTGCTCTCGTCCATCCGCCTCTGACAACCTCAGTACAATGCTACCAACTAGGCCCTCAATGTCAGCGGGCGTCAGCAGGTCCAACGGACCAGGCCCGAAGAAGGTCAATACATACAGAGGCGTGCCACTGCCATTGGCGTACATTTCATGCCAACACGGATACTGCAAGACAATAAAAAAAGCCGCAAAAAAGTCCTTTGCTTGCATTTTTCATTAAATTCGTCAAAATAAGCACTGCGCTTAGGCGGGGTTTCCACTGACCTCTCATTGCAGAATGCAAATGACATTGACGGAAATTTGGATTTTTCTTTTTATAGAAATCTATTAAAATGTTTGTACTTAACATATCCCATGACGCCATTTTTTAATTTTAGTTTGTTTGTTTGTGATGTTACTCTATGAACATTGATCAATTTTAACTATGGCATAGAGTAAAACAAAAATTTCCGTCAATATCATTTGCATTCTGCAATGAGTGGTCGGTGGAAACCCCGCCTTACTGGAATCCCAACTGTACAGCAGATATTAAAATTGAATCAAGTTTTATTTAATTTTCATAAAAGCAAATATTAATTAACTGATTACTGTATACTTGGAATGGAAATATTGTGTAATAAAATTAGACACGAATTTAATTCAATGAAATATTCTAAATGAAGAGAACACAAACTAATATCCGAAGGACTTGTAATATTTCCTGGTAATGGAAATATAACATTCATTTAATTAAAACGTACTCTCTGTGTGTGTGTCTATGGTTTTTATTGCCTGGAGCAAAACGATAACATACGATAAAGCTTCTTATTTGCCTTTTCCAAATGTGAGGCACATTTTGCTAATTACACCACGCACTCAATGGGGAATCTTCACATGTCACACTGAACTCATTGACAAAAAAAAAAACAGCGTTTTATCTCTTTATCTCGCAGTATGGCGTTATCGAATTAATCAGATACAATATTCAAAATGAAGCAAACCAGCCAGCGCAGCGTACCAGCAGCCCGATCATGGCCATTTGGGATTATTATTATTATATTGATCCAGTACAATACAGGTATTGATACAATAAAATCATATACCGCAAGGCTTCGACCAGCCCGTGTCCGGTTTCGGTTATGGATAAACAGTAGATGTAATTCAATCGCAATACAATACAGTAGTTAAATAATTAATTAATTAATTGGTTAGTAGTATTAGTCAGGTTAGTTGTATTTGTAGTTGTATCAGTAGATAGTTAGTAAGTTAGTAAAAGTTAATTCAATTAGTAATTATATTTATTATAATAATTGTGTATAATTTTTTTTTATATTTTCAAAAAACGTATACACGTTCATTCATTCATTCATAATAATACCGGGATTTATTTCTGGTACCGCTGTAGTACGGTACGTATCACGTGACGGTGTTAATATATGGGCGGGAAATTCAAATGAGAGGTCTGAGAGTAATTTCGGCAGTTTTCAACTCAGCTCCGACCAGGTCGCTTCTTCGCCTGTTTTCCAGGGTTACAAACGTATGGCGCCCATTCCATTGACCGGCTAGGGCTATTTACAAAACAGTGACGCGGTAGCAGACATTCAAGACTTAGGTTGCGTTTCCACCGATCTCGCATTGCAGAATGCAAATGACATTGACGGATATTAGAATTTCTCTTTTTATAGAAATCAATTAAAATGTTTGTACTTAACATATCCCATGACGCCATTTTTTAATTTTAGTTTGTTTGTTTGTGATTTTACTGTATGATAATTGAACAATTTTAACTATGGCATAGAGGAAAATAAACATTTCCGTCAATTCTGCAATGCGAGGTCGGTGGAAACGCCACCTAAGTCTTGAATGTCTGCTACCACGTCACCGTTTTTGGAAATAGCCCTAGCCGGTCAATGGAATGGGCACCTATGCAGACTATTCAACTGAGTATTTTGACTAGCTATGCTCCAACCGGATTTTAAAAACCGGGGGCTCCTGAATACATCCATCAGTAATGCAAAAATTGGCCATATGCAGCATGTACTGTGCGTCTATTATGTAGTCAGCAGTCATCCCTCTTGACGGGAGTTAAATAAAAAATGACATGATCGCTAGGTCACATGTAACTGTAAAATATTGTCGGGGAATTTCCTAATCCCTGGCAAAATCAACAACAAAGTTATGATCCGTTTGAATAATTATGAGAAGTGTTTATCAAGCTGGGGAGCAAATTAACACATTGCTGACAGGAATTTCAGCGAAAAACATTGCACAGCCCTTCAATTTCAGTTTATTTTTATCGCGTTTTCGAAATAGCATCAGCATTATTTTTTAAATTGGACATAAAAGAGGTCACGTGATTGGTTTATGGAAGTCAGAAAAACTTATTTTATTCCTTTTTGGATCTGTGGGCCGATTATGGCGATTGGTATTAACTTACTCCTGGGGTTAAAACTGTAAACAAACAAATTTTGAATAGCACTTTCCATTGTAAAATTATCTTGCTTACATTTTTAATACCACGGGTTAATATTAGCCCCGGTATTATAATCGCCATGGTCGGACCGCTGGGGTATACATAATCAGAGATAGGTGTCGGTATTGACTTCGATTCCAATGTTTACATCAGGTAATATTTGTCTGCAATATTGAGTGGTTATCCTCCTAAATATTATAGGCCTACATACTGAAACAGAATAACCGTGTCTAGTTGAAGCCCAGCACAAGAGAGAAACCTAAGCAGTGCAAAGTTACGTAACGATAGAGCAACACTATCGTTATACTATTATTTTCTGATTACTGTAACCCCCAGACTACGGGTTTCAGGTACCAAAGGGTTACTAGGCAACGAGGCGGAGCTTGGGGCATTCAAAATGTTGCGTTTTGCTTCATAATAAATAAGATTAAGAGGAAAACGAACCCGAATGAAAGTGAATAAAATATAAGGAAAAGCTTTTTCATTACCTTTTGAAACGGGAAAGAGAAAACAAAGTTGGAATGAGATCATTAAAATAAATAAGGAGAAATCTTAGAAAGGGATCGTCAAGGATCCCTCACAGATTAATGCGTTACGCAATACGATATAAGGTTGCCATGTTACAGTAATAGGGACTGTTGGACCTAGATTTTTACTCAGGTTGCCATTTTTGACACTTCCATGGAGAACTTTCAAAGGCGTAATGAGAGCTCCTTAATAGGGGTGGCAGAAGCGGTGGGGGAAGCTGTGAGGAGACGCTTGGAGCTTCTTATCATGAATTTCATCCTAAATTTGAGGGTGGCAAAAACCAGCTGATGGCAAGTGTCGCAATATGACATCCTTTGACAGCCCCCCCCCCCTCCCACGCACACACATTCGGGGGGGGGGACTATTTTCAGACCTGACTGCATCCAGGGCAAAGTTAAAGGAGGGACTCATCTCATGTAAACTTTTAGGGACTTAGGCGCTGTTTAGTTGACTCGTATCTATACTTGGTCAAGTCATGCGTTCGCATGTTCGGCGGAAGACCCGACTTGCGAATGCGGACAACTACAAGATGACGGCCACATTCTGGTATGCCCGAGACTAGGAGAAGCTGTGTTTAGGCGGGTATTCCACATGCGTACATCGTCAATGAAAATTATGAAATTGAAGGAAATTTTTTCATTGACGATGTACGTATGTGGAATACCCGCCTTAGACGCCAACGACTAGACCATCCAGGCCGCAACGTTTTCGATCAACGTGTCCTAGGCCCAGACACGTTCAATCAATCAATCAAAAGCTGTATATTTTTACAAGTGTGTTTACAATAATAGAAGTGACTTACCGCAGGACTAGTCCGTGAGCGGTTTATGCTTATATACAAATAATTCATAACTGTATGGAAATCAATATAAAATTATAAAATCATTCAAAAAACAATTAAAAATATGGATAAAACAAGAAAGAGATGCATAAGATAGACAAAAAATTAATAACGCACAGAGTATCTCCAATCTTTTTACGTTAGGTAAGAAAGTAAGTCCATTATCGTATGTAGCCGGTTTAGGTTGACATCGAGGACGTATACCAGTTTGCCAAAGGTCAGCAATACATATCATGTTCGAAATCCATCGGATCGTTGGCATTGGACAATTAAGGGACCACTATAAGTAGGTGAAGGTCCATAAAGAGTCCTTCATAACATTATTAATTTAGGCGCTGTTTAATTGACTTCATTAGTCTACATTGACTGGGGTATAGAAGGGGTTGGAAATTAGTATTGCATTACCCGTAGTTTAGGGAAATTTCATCTACCTATTGAGACGGCGAACAATATTCGATTTCTGGAAAATTTCTTCATTACTTCTCATTTCGTGACTCCCTGAGCTTAATACCATCCAGTTTAAAATGTTATCTGTATATACTGCATATTATGTATGTATTGCATCGGTATGTATATATGTTGTGTATGTATGTATGTAGATTTAAGGAAATAATATAACTTCCATATAGATATTATCAGATTTTGATAAAACTTAGCATAAAACACTATCATACAAATGATGGCTTGATCAAGTGCGCTAACCAACTAGTTCTGCCATTGTGTTTCATGATGGTGGTCGGCCTAAACTAAAAAATCCCAACCGGCTCTGGCCGATTAGGTCTAGGGAGATTCCGCGGACCCTGCTTTTCCTCTACGCTACCTACGCTATGTAATAACAAATAAAAAAATACTTCATTATTTTCCCGACCACAACATAACACACAAGACACTCTTGCGTTCCAAATTTCGAACTACAATACCGACTATGAACTTTAGGTATACTTATCAAATTATTTTCACTTTGACTGGACGCCATCTTAAAATGGTTGATTTGTCATCAAAATGTTTGTCACCATTATCGTAGATAATAATACGGGCTTTCAGTCAGATTTTAATTCATTCCTCTGCGACCAATATGAACTGAGATATGAATTATATGAGGTTTCGATCGGTCGCCATCTTGTAACTAAACAGTGGATCTAGCTGGTTAACGAACTCGATCAAGACATTCGTATGATCAATTTTTGTGCCAAGTTTAATCAAATCGGATAATATCTACGGAAGTTAGAGTGTTTCCTAAAATCTATATACATATAGTACATGCATACAGGGACGGATCCTTGGGGGGGGGGGCGGTCACTTTTTCTGAACCCGTCCCTGCATGCATATATATATATAACATTTTGAGCGGAGGGTGGTTTTAGGCTCAGGGGGTCATGAAATGAAAAGTTGTGAAGAAATTTTCCGAAAGTCGAACATTGGTCGCCATGATCTCCCTAAAAATGATAACTCAGTTAATAATGGTCACAGAGGGATTGAATAAGATGTGACGGAAAGCCTGTATTTTTATTTAATTAACACTTACTACGACAAATCAACGAATGCAAGAATGTGGCCTCTCAAAGTGAAACTCGCAATGTGATACTCGCATTTATATTATCCGATTCCCATGAAACGTGGCACAAAATATATAATATACTAATAAAATAAATATAATACCATTGTCTGGATCAAATCCTATCTACCATTTAATTTAAAGATGGCGGCCGATCAAAACTGTTTTGCTGTAAATGTAATTAGAAAAAAATTAATGAAAAACATATTTATGTTTATTTTACACCTAGTTTTGAAGAAACTAATAACCAATCATAGACTATTACTTCCAGTTCTGGCTTGTTCTGTTACACCAATATTGAATTAATTAATTAATTAGCAGAGAGTACGGAATGAAAGTAATGTTCGTTTACACAAAATACGAAATCTATATGATGGACCGAAATTAATTAACGGAAATGTATAATAAAACAAACTTTACTAATAAAGGTCAGATCCCTCTACTCTTCGTATACGTATTATATCACATTGTATAGCCTTGCGGCACTTTCTGGCCCTGACTCATTTATATAACATCCGATTTATTATACATGTATGAAAAATTAAAACCAAGTATTGTATATTTTACATCTAAATGTATATGTTATATACGAACAGTATATAATATATAGAGTACATCTACGATTCACTTTTCATTGTTTTGCACTTTATTGTTAGTTTTATTATTACTTCATTTGCTTTTCTATTTTTGATTTCCAATTTATACGTAGTATAAGGAAAGCTTTGTGACGGTCGAAATTTTCGATTCAGAGATTTCAACGGATTTCCACGTTTTAAGGTCCCAGGAACCCAAAAAAGTGGTTTTTATGAAATGTCTGTCGCTCTGTCTGTTCATCGATTTCCGGTAAAACTACTCGGTCGATTTTGATGAAATTTGGCATGTAGGTTTATAAAAATCATACCTCGAGACTATTTTTTTTATTTTGGGCTAACTCAATTTGGGGGGGTTTTATTCTCAAAAAACTCAACAACAACAAAACGTCTAAAAACATTATTTCCTAAAAACGGCTCCAACGATTTCTTTTAAATTCACATATGTATATTGTAGTTGTTATTAACGTTGAAAAAATGCGGGGACTGGCTTGCCCCTTGATAGTTTGCTTCTGCGGGTAAAAAAATAATTTTTCTGAGAAACCTTTCTATCGATAATTTCTACCTTCAGGTATGTTTTAGGTGTTAAATTGAGTAACGAAATCGGACAGGTTGCTTTCCCAGAAAAGTATTTGGTTTTGTAAATTTTTTTTTTTTTTTTTTAATGATGGAAAATTCACGCTCAAACGCATTGCGTGCCCTACCAGTATTGCTGTGTGTTAATGTGTTGGCCTGACCTATCTAAAATTTACCTCACCTCCAGTGACGTCAGGTGGACGACCCCCCGAGATATCGGTCATTTAACCATAGGAAAATTATTTACCATGAAATTACTCATTTTCTCTATCTACTAATTTCGATAAATTGGAAAGCATATTCGAGTAAACTCGAACCGGTTCTTTCATTTTATTTTATCATTTGTAAAATGGGGACCCATTACGGGTTTGGGCTACCCTTCCAACACGCTGATATACTCTTAATGTAAACATACATAAATGAGTATTAAATTATATTATTATTATTTTGTAAGTATGGTACAGAAATTGTAACCGTACGTAAATGTTACCTCTGCTTGCCATTATTGTTGAACAGACATTGCCTGTTCACTGTTGTGTTATTAGTCATTTGACAAGTTTTATAGACTATTAAGAAGAGGAAGCTAAAATTAACTGAGTTGGGAGTATGTACGAGATGGTGGAGCGTTGTACAAAACCGAGGTGACTGGAGGAGTGTTCTCAAGCAGGCCATAGCTCATCAAGGGCTGTAGAGCTAGAAGAAGAAGAAAACTGGCTTATCATCAGTTTTTTTTCCTATTATCCATTAGTCAAAGATTTTACAAATTTATGGTGGTAGTGTCTATATTGTGATTTGAGCACGTTTACTTCTAGTTTCTACGGACACAAAGGTTTTCTTAAAAGCATTCGGTTGCACACTAGCTTTCACTTTATCATATAACGCCGTGCGAATAACAAAGGAAGAGGAGAAGGACGAGTTTTGGCGCAAGTGTCGCCCTAATCCAGACATGTTCGAGCGGAAACGCAGATAAATTTACCCTTCTCTTTAATACTAATCCCCGCCGCTTGAACCCATACAAAAGAATACGTTTTTCACGTTTTAACTCCAAAAATACTTACAGTGTATTTGTTCATTAAAGTTTTTTATCTTCAGTCATAAGTCATGAAATTTGTCGGGGCTCCGGACTTCACAACATTCTTAATATTAGAACCTTTTCGACAGAATAAGTTTTTCACGTTTTTTTCTGCGAAAAGGTTTTAATTATTTTATTCATTTATTTTTTCGTCAGTAAGACATAAAATTTGCAGGCATGTCACAGCATTATTTCTATTTGTGTTAAGAGGTGATTGTCAAGTTCCCCCTCCGGGTGTTTCTTATCACCCGGGCAATTCCTTTATTTCAGTTGGTACTTGAAATATAGAGATGGCGCGGTTTCCATCGACCTCTAAGTGCAAAATACACATACGGTGACGTGGTAGCAGATATCATTAATAAAGGCGGGGTTTCCACCGACCTCTCATTGCAGAATGCAAATGACATTGACGGAAATTTTTGTTTTACTCTATGCCATAGTTAAAATTGATCAATGATCAGAGTAAAATCACAAACAAACAAAATAAAATTAAAAAATGGCTTCATGGGATATGTTATGTACAAACATTTTTATAGATTTCTATAAAAAGAAAAATTCAAATTTCCGTCAATTTCATTTGCATTCTACAATGAGAGGTCGTCGGAAACCCCGCCTAAGTCTTGAATGTCTGCTACCACGTTACCATATGTGTATTTTGCACTTAGAGGTCGGTGGAAACCGCGCCAATGGATGAAAAATGTAATTACTATGTATTCTACTACTACTTTACTTTCTACTACTACTATTTACTAGGTACGTATTCTACTGATTCATCATGTAACTCCGGCCGTGAAAGCCTATGTAATTATACTACGTAGGGGTTTTGATTTAATATTGCATTACAGTACTGCGGAGGAAGAAATTAGAAATAAACGTGCTCAAATCACAATTTGTATAAAATCTTTTTTGACTAATGGAAAATAGGAAGAAACTGATGATAAACCGGTATCCGGTCATAGAAATACATTAACTGGAGCGGCGGGAGCCATAATATGCCTTACGGGACACCCGTTAACCATAAGCCAACTATCAGAGATAAGTGCCAACGCAAAAAATATCGAAGTCTTACACATTGCAACATAGCAGAACGGATACCTGGACCCGGTCAAAAACTCTGTACTTAGCTTGTGCAGACTACAGTTATCACTGGTTTTCCCCAGCCAAATTGCGTACTTATCTTGTGCAGGCTACACTAGCAGTCATATTGATAACGGTCTCCTGCCACGGGATGTATCCGGTCCGAACAGACGAAATTACTTTTTTTGTCATGTTGGTACACAGTGGGTGGGGTCACGTTCAAAGAAGGCAGCCAAATAACCTAATAAAGCGGGTAAAACATATCGAAGATTAGGGAAGAAGACAAGGACGGCCCAAGGTGACAGTAGAAGCGAAAGTCCGCCATGACCTCAGCATTGTAGGAGTAACTGCAGCCATAGGCGCTTATTCCACCAACGTCAATAGTGATAGTAAATGAAGTATTAATGAAATTTTGAATTTTACTCTATGCCATAGTTAAAATTGATCAATGATCATAGAGTAAAATCACGCATTGCAAATAATAACAAACTAAAATGGCGTCATGGGATATGTTAAGTACAAACATTTTAATAGATTTTTTATAAAACAATTTTCATCCATTAAACAGATAGGTGAAGGTCGATCTTACTTCGGATCTCGTACTATTATTATTGGTTTTATTAAAAATAATAAGTGTACGAAGAAAACAAATACAAACAAAATTTCAAAAAACAAATGCAAACAAATTTCAAAAATTTGGCGCATACGTGTCATTAGAAGAAAAGTGATCAATAGTTAATTAATTAATTCCACTTAAACTCCCTTAAGTACATTTAAATAATTCAAGTAATTTAATCTTATTCCAGGTTATTCTCCTCATTCCGTGATAAGCCTGTGGACGGCAATTCGCTACCTAACTTCCAGGGAAAGTATTAATTGAATTCGTTTGCGGATAATATTTCAAAGAATGCCAGGCCGCCCACTTCCGTAACTGAAAACGATCAGCTCCATTTAATTAAAACTTGTTTTAATCATTCACTGCGAGTTCTCCTTTGTATAGGCCAAAAACAAATAAAATGTAATTTACAAACCAGCAGGCCGTGGAATCTGCAAATACAGAGCATGACAATGAATATGGCAGGTGGGGAGCCTGTATTTCATAAGAGCTTCGGAGAGTCATTCAAACGCTTTGAGCCAGTTCATAAACAAGAACTAACAGACCTACAGATGGCAATCAAACAGACTACAAAGCAAAAATTTAATTAATAACGCATTAATTGTTAACGGTCGTAAATAGCCCCTAATAACACACTCCAATATTCGATCCAATAAATATGGATCGAAGAAAATTTGGAACGTGTAATACCCATCCCGTGGCTGTAAACCGTTATCAATATGGCTGCTAGTGTAGCCTGCACAAGATAAGTACGCAATTTCGCTGGGGAATAGCCTGCACAAGCTAAGTACAAAGTTATGACCGGGTCCAGGTATCCGTTCTGCTATGCTGCAATGTGTAAGACTTCGATATTTTTTACGTTAGTACTTATCTCTGATAGTTGGCTTATGGTTAACTGGTGCCCCGTAAGTGATATTATGGCTCCCGCCGTTCCAGTTAATACATTTCTATGGTAATCCCAAAATTCAGATTCAAACTCATATTTTTACCATTTGGTATTCTGATGTCTGATTACGCCACTGCCGTTGCATTTAGCTAGCTCAGTTCTGTATCTGGCGCTATTTTCCGGACCTACTCCTATTTAATACCTCGGTTGCTGTTTGACGTCGCATGCACTCCCATTCTAAGGAAAACTTTGTGTCGCTTATGCAGCACTGAGCTTGCCAAATGCAACAGCAGTGGTGTAACCAGACATCAAAATACCAAATGGTGAAAACAGGACAACACTCGAAGACAGAATGGAACACCTGGCCGAGGAAAGAGGGGAAATTATGCCTGAGCACAAGGCGATTACAATCGATCTGGTGGAGCATGAGAAAAGAACTACAGTGATAAGCTTTGAATTCTGATAATGAAAAAAAATCACTTCATATTATCACATTATCACTTCCCTTTGATCAGTAATAAGCTAAAGGAAAGAAAATTCGGCATATAACAGGATTCATCAGTAAAAAAAATTAAAACTTTAAAAATGACAACGTGTACTAATGTATAATACCATATGAATACTGTTTTAATTTGTTAGGGGTGAGGCGATGCTGGGGATGCGAAGAAACTTGGCTCGGGTGCTGCCACGCCCGTTGATAATAACATGGAAATTAATTGTAACCTCAGCTCTCAACAAATTCAGGACTGGGCAATTTATGTGCTTTTAGATGCACCAGTAAATGACAAATTTGTGTAGTATGCCTCAGATTGAAATATTGGCATGCAGTAAATTGGTCAGACATGTTTTACTGTAATTAAATCAAAAACCCACAGCATTCGATTAAATGGAGTGGATTTCCCGCTTTTTGTTTTTACGAGAGTTTTAAGCCTTTTATCCTCTGTGGTTGTTTCAACATTTCTGTCAGAACCTCATGTACCCAAAACCAAGCTATTTATTATTTTGATAAGCGTATTATGGACGTATGCCTACTTGATCCTTGCCCAGCCACCCTCGTAGTTTCTCAGATATTATTGGTATTGTTTCCGTCCCATTTGTAGAGGCTATATAGGTATTATAGCGTCCCTTTTCTTCCCGTGCGGGCCAATGGGACTCTTAAATATCAGGTTCTTGAACCTCCGGGTTGAGATTTGATAGGATGGTAGAATATGCATAGGGAGAGTGTCTCCACCAATTATCCCTTGGATAGGTTGATGGCCTTGTCACAGAGACCGGTCAATCTGATACTAGGTGTCAGTTTCTGGTGGACGCAGGGCTAGAACTATGATTGGCAGACAACATATACCCTGTCACTAAAAGGCATAAAATATATACATATAAACTGTTTTCATATGAATTTTGGCTTTGACAAACATTTACACTTGCTGGATGTCAACCCACACAAGCTATAAGCTTGGTCGGTTCCTTGAGGGCGCACTGCTAGAACTATGATCGGCTGACACCATAAACTCTGGCACTGGCTGTCACTAAAAGCCATAAAAAATATATATTGCTTCCACATTAATTTTGGCTTTCAACAATATGTTACACTTCCTGGATGTCAACCCACACTGGCTACAAGAGACAATGGACAAACTGACACAAGCTTGTCATCTACACATTTTAACAGGAGTGAGCACAACTTAACCAAGGTCGTGAACGAGTCAAAAACCTAGCTATTGTAGCTATAAGTGTCAACAGCATGGTTATATTTTTTACATAAAGACATTTCCCGGGCTTGGAAAAAATCCGATATTCGTATAAATATCTCCATCTGTTGGGGGGCCTTTCGACCCTTACAGCTTGTCCAGATCTTTGACAGAATCTCCGCCTACTTCTTTGAGTTTCTAGGAGTTTGCCGTCTTTTTACGGAACACTGACGATTATTGGAAACCTGTTGAACTGGAAACATCGTTTTCCGTTCATCGCTCATTCTTAGTTACCGTCCGCATATGATCGGCTGATAATCTTTTGTGGAATTTGGAGTATTTTTAGGGTAGTACTTAGCAAGTAGGAGTAATCCTGCGTGTAAATGCTCGCTACAGGTAGCAAGCCATGGGGGGGGGGGGGGTGCAGCCCGGGGTGTCCAGGGACAGAGGGGATATATTGAATTAATTAATTATTTATTAATTATATTTATAATATTGAAGATATTCAAAAGCAAATCCGATGGAAAAAAAGTCCCTTTCCCACGACCTATTTTCTTCGCGTCTGCATTTACAGTAAATGTAAATAAATAAAATAAATAAGTATTCTCTTTATTTTATGTTTCTAAGCAAAACTTACCATTCATTAAATACACATTTTTAGGCTCTCTTATTATATTCTACTTCTTTGATCTAGCTCCATCACAAATCCAAACAGCTTCTGGGAATAAATCCCTGAAGCAAGGAGACAATGGAATATAGAGACTTATATGACTTGCTAAAGCCTTTTAAATAAGCTGGAAGTCGAACCGTCACGTTTTCAATTTATTGTTCTCAAGTCAAATTTCGCTTTTGTTTCACACTTTGCGGTTATCGTATCGTTATTAAAACGCAAGTTATCGTGCGATTTTCAGTCGGAAACTATTGCGGTAGCCGTTATTCAGATGAGTTTTCAACCAACCTTTTTTGTATACAAAACTTTATTTTAAATTATAAACAACGTCAAGTATTAGGAAATATGCATCCATAAGCAACACCTTTTTCGGCAAGAAAGAAGACTAAGACCAGAGTCCAACAAGCTATCTTGGAGCCAAATCACCTCTATGGGAGCGAAAACTCGACGCCTACAAGCGTTGTGTTATAAACGAGGAGGTTACCTCTTCAACCAAAGTTAATTTAATGTCAGTGTTATATACAGTACGGTATACCATATAATACTGCAATATCATGTATAAAGCATTGCTTTTATGACATAAAATAATATGGCATAAATGTCAGGGCATGTAGAGTAGTGGTACGGACTCTGACTTTCACCTGAAAAGTTGTTGGTTCCAGTCTTAAACTTCCTACATTTTCTGGCCATGCCTTTGAGGGCATGTAAGGCAGGCGGGCCCGGGCCTTCCTAGTTGAGTGTAAGAGAGGTATTTACAGCACTAACTCCGCTAGGTTGGCTTAGTAATAGAGCAAAAAGTCCTTATTTTAAAGTAAGCTCACAGACTTGTTCGGTTAAATGGTTATAGATTAGTTAGACAGTTGTAGCAGCGCTAACCTGTCTAGCAATACGAATCATGTCAATACGAGCATACGAGTATAAGTAGAGGATATACATCAACTGTTCTTGTCTTGTCAAATCGTTGAGATTGTGACCTCAAAAGAAGAAGACATTTTTTAATGGGATACAGTATTTGACAGTCCCATATATCGGTTGCAGGCGCGTTTCCCATTTCACTAGTTCTTTATAATTCAGGCAAGCTCCTCATTCAGACAGCTTTTGTTCCTTTGTTTTCATGTTGGCAACATTCATTTTTCATTTAAAACTAGATGTCGCGTCTTCTTATCTTGAGTAAGACATGCGTCAGAAAGCTTCACAGTTGCCAACTCAAGGGTGTGTCATATGCACATGATAGATCACCCATTGTTGACTGTTGGGGCATCCAAACGCGATAATATTGCTCAAGTAATCGCTGATTACCCATCAATATTCAAAATGGAGGGCCTACGTGGCTCAGTTTTATTATTTTTTTTAAAAGGCTTTTTATGGAGGTCCGTACCTAATTGTAACCATTGAGCCTTCCCCCCTGTCCTGTGCCAATGCGGACCCCATTAATTTTGTGGGCAATTTTGGTAATGAGAGGCAGGCCGGGCAACCTGACATTTCACAGGGCACCGCCCAGGATTGTTCCTGTACAAGACGAAAAAACTCAAAACTAAACCTCCCAAAATTTCCATTTGCCACTTTATATAAATATATAAGGCATCGAAGGCATAGCCTTTCTGTTTATTGTGGTAATGAAAGTAAGGTGTACATTTACCGTTCTCAGGTATAAATTTTCACCCCCGCCCCCTCTCTTTGACAAAATTAAACCTTAACTCAGATAAATGTATTTTTTATAATGTATCTTGTCATAATTTATTCAGTCAGCTAGAACCAAAGTACATCAAAATAGGTAAATTTGCAATTTATCATTGAAATTAGACGGGCTGCAGGTTGAGTATGTAGCTGCTCAAAACTGCAGTAGGCAGTATAAATGAGGAGCTTGGTTATAAACGTGGCCAACTCCATTTTTTCATAAAATGAGGTTTTGATCCAATACAATACATCTTTCCGTTAAATTATACAATACAAGTAAAATATAAAATAATACAAGGAAAGTGTAAAATAAAATCGTCAGATTATCGTCAAAATCAGGTAGTTCTGTCATTGTCATTGTGCTAGTGCCTCAGTGACAGTGTAGAAAGCTTTCTCTAAGAGATGGTTTCTAAGCAATTTACGGAAGCATTTCTCACGGCTCTCAGTTCAATCGGGAGTTTTCCAAGGTAGGCGAAACCTTATAATATAGGAACCAGTCACTCACACTTGGCCGTGCGTGGCGCTGGCCTTACAAGGTCTCCCCGTTGCCTCGTGTTGTAGGTGTGAGTGTCCCCATTTTGTTTAAATGTCCCCCACACCTCAGGCTGATATGTAAAATGCATCTAAACATGTACAGACTTGGGGCTCTCATGATTTTTAATGATTTGAAGTGAGAGTCATGAGGTCATGAGGTCCCAGTTTTAGCATGTAGCGCTATCTCCTCTTTTGGAGCCTGAGTACAGCGTCCATATTCCCTCCTATGGAGGTCCCTCCCCAGGTCAATATCCGACCTTGCAGAAAATTTTAATGTCCACCTGCACGTTGTAAAATAAAGTGACAAAAGCAGCCAGATTGCGCGCAGAAGCGCTGAGAAGTCTAGAGTTAGTTGTAAGCTTAACGCAATTTTCAACTGAAAATCCGCTCTCCTGAAAAATTCTACAACTTGGAATTGTCCATGTTTGTAAAAGGCCTCCTCAAGTAAACCCACTAGGTCTACATCGTTATTACCCCTCGACCCTCTCACTAAACGCCATCTAGCACACTTGGGCTCACTTTTAATTTCCTCACATGAAAAAATGGAAATTACATGACGTACCCTTACGAAAATCCTCTGAAGCACAATTGAGACAACCGCAATTACATTTAAAAACCTAAATAACTTACTTTCACTACAGCAACCGAGATTTATGCTTGTTCTCCTGCAGCCTGATCGAGGCGATTATAATACCGGTATTTGTTTAATCCCCTGGTAATAAAAATGTAAACAAGATAATTTTATAATGGAAAGTGCTACTCAAAATTTGTTTGTTTACAGTTATAATCCTAGGGTATTTATTCCACCCCGGTATTATTTAATCTCCTGCAGCCTGATCGAGGCGATAATAAAAATGTAAACATGAGAATTTTATAATGGAAAGTGCTATTCAAAATTTGTTTGTTTACAGTTATAATCCTAGGGTATTTATTTAACCCCGGTATTATAATCGCCTTGATCAGGCTGCTGGTAGTATTTATCTGGTTACTGTATACTATGCAAAGACGTATTAAATGAGGCACCCTTATTTTATATCAATACACCCTCAATTAATTGGTAGAAGACGGGGGAGACTAGACGGACATCTTCCGGGAGACAGCGAGGAGATACTGGTCAGCGCGCCACCAAATGGCTAACCTGCCAAGGGCGGGCGTTGGCTAGTAAGTAGTAAGTAAATAAGTAAGGCGGGGTTTCCACCGACCGGCTAGGGCTAAATACAAAAACGGTGACGTGGTAGCAGACATTCAAGGCTCAGGCGGGGTTTCCACCTACCTCGCATTGCAGAATACAAATGACATTGACGGAAATGTTTGTTTTACTCTATGCCATAGTTAAAATTGATCAATGATCATATAGAGTAAAATCACAAACAAACAAACTAAAATTAAAAAATGGCGTCATGGGATATGTTAATTACAAACATTTTAATAGATTTCTATAAAAAGAAAAACAAACATTACCGTCAATGTCATTTGCATTCTGCAATGCGAAGTCGGTGGAAACCCGCCTAAGTCTTGAATGTCTGTTACCACGTCACCGTATTTGTATTTAGCCCTAGCCGGTTGGTGGAAACCGCGCCTAAGTAGTAAGTCAATTTTCTTAATTTGAAGAGTAAAAGACCGCACGAAGGTATCAAATCACCCGCGAAACAGACAACAACTGGAAGAGCTTGAAAGAGACGCCCCACCAGAGTTTAAAAGTTTCAGCCGCAAGGTTAACTCGATCGCACTGTCGTCCCTATATCTTAATGGAAGCCCGGCTTAAACGCTCCAACTTTATTGAGGATCACTTCGTGGGACTTCCTTATTACTGTCGGATCTTCTCCGGGTCAATTCGACAGTTCTATAGCCTGTGCCTGTATTGTTTTCGATTTTAGGTCCAGACTCTGAGGCTGAGCCTTCATTTCCAATACTTTTTATTAGGTATACAAATATACCAATTTTTTTTGTTTTCCAGTCTTTTTTCAGTGTTACTGCTTTAAGCAACCCTGTCAGCCTGGCGGGGAGAGTGAGTCTATTTATTAACTTGAGGCACCCTATGGGCAGACTCCTTCACCTCGGGGAGAAGGGGAGTTGACTGGCCTCCTGATTATAGTGGATTCTGAACCACTTGGGGAACACAGTAAAGTCACACGATTAATTCGGAGGTGACCAAGTCTCGACACTCACGTAGACTGACTGGTATAGTCTCAGCGCGTTATCATGTCCCACTATGTCCCCCTGCCAACGCTGTGCACACTACCAAGTTTGCAGCCGTTTGGAACAGGCTCGGTTCTGGTGGATTCAACTTGGTATGGCCGTTGGCGTTGCTACCTACCCAATGCAGGCTAAATCATAAAAATGCTTGTTCAATATAAACCTCCAAAAGGTCTTAAAAAATATTCTAAGGACTGGGCTGCAGATTAATCCAGTCAGTAAAGAACAGGGCTATGAAACAGCAAGTCGAGGTTCGAGACTGCAGTAGACTGAAAGGAACAACTTTTCTTATGGGAAAAGCGCAGCTGTCGGGTATATTGCTGACCAACTAAAATAAATAACAGATAGAGGATCCTCTAGTGTATCGACCATGTCTAATCCCTCAATGGGTTCTTCTTATACTCAGATATACCATGTTAAAGTGGGAAACTCGTTATAATGTAAAATTCCGAAGAAAATGGAAGTAAATCAACAGTATTTCTATTGGAGTTCTTGTTTCTTTGTTTTCTTTTCATTTATACCAGTAACTATAACATATTACAGCTCCCATGCGTACGATACATAAGTTATAATAACGATTTAATTAAATCTGATGCGTACGAGCAAGCATGTTTGGCGTATTCCGCCCAGCCCATACAGGCCCGTACCCAGGATTTTATTTTGGGGAGGGGGGCCAAGAACAAAAATGTATATAAGTGATACATCCGTAGTAATTTTAGTAGTTTCAGCTAAAACTCGTGCATTATTTATTATTTTTTAATCAAATTTTGGGGGGCCATGGCCTGAGCCCAGAGGAGTAATATAGTAAATGGCTCTCCCTTTACCATGGAATATGTGAGTATCCCTTATATGTGCAATACAATACAAAAAAAAACTTATATTATTGTACTATACAGTATGACCTGTGACTAAAGGCATATTTACGTTGCAAACGGTATGAGTACAATTTATGCGTGGGTTTTCCCAAAAGTAGAATTTCCCTTCATGAGATCCTGAAAATCTCATAAATATATGTAAGCATATACATTATATGTTTATTCCGATATTTGCAACGTTGTAATCGCATTAGTATACATACTACAAAATGTGCAACTCGGGAAGCAGAAGTGAAAATGCAATGTCTTTCACAAAGAAAATCTTACCTAATTCAACAAATACTCGCCCTAACGTATTGTAGTCGATAATCGATGCTGTCTGTACCTGAAACATCTGAGCAACGAATTTAATTACCAAACAAGACTTTGAAAGTAGTAAGAATCAGCAACATAGAAGGAAAATACAGAAAGTACTACCTTCCGTAAGTTCAGCACAGAACTAGCAACCATTCGCTGTTGGCGGGGGAAATACTTCGAGGTTTAAATTAATAAAAAGCATCAACTTTGTAGCAAAGCGTTAAATCCAGTTAAATTGTTATGGAAGTACTTTCATGACTTACTGCTGCGAATTGTGAGGGGAATTTCCGCTGGCGAAATTTCTTAAAAACAAATGACAACCATTCATACCAACTTTCATAAATTCATACAGTAAACAGTATATAAATAAATAAATAAATTGTTACTTTTTGTTTATTTATTTATTTATTATATATCATGCCCATTTTACAATTTTAAAATAAAATAAATTATTTTTACAAGGGCTTAATTAAAATTAAAATTAATAAATAAAAGCTAAATCAAAGTCTAAATCTAAAAATAAAGTAACGCTATGCACAGGGTCACAGCACGTCCTACGAAAGATTTCTCAAATCATTCCGACAGCAGTTGAAGAAGTCGATGTGTCTGTTGACATAATTCCCTCTAGTACTAAGCGGAGTAAAGGCCATAAAGCTAAAAATGCTTTACATTCATTCCGAAGCATGGCTGGAAAGTTTAGCAAGTGTGGGACTCGAACCAACAATGACTTTGGGGTAAAAGTCCTGATTTATGAAAGTTGTTATTATCAACCAACTACAGAGGAGCATACGCTACATAGGCATTGGCACATAAGTTTTAAGGTTTATGATCCTAACGCTGTAGAAGGTGAAGCAATTTAGTACCAAAACAAATATTTATTTTATCCAATTTATCCAATTTTAGGTGCCCATTCCACCGACCGGCTAGGGCTATTTACAAAAACGGTGACGTGGTAGCAGACATTCAAGACTTAGGCGGGGTTTCCATTGATCTCGTATTGCAGAATGCAAATTGCAAAATGCAAAATGCAAAATTTTATAGAAATCTATTAAAATGTTTGTAATTAACATATCCCATGAAGCCATTTTTTAATTTTAGTTTGTTTGTTTGTGATTTTAGTCTATGATCATTGATCAATTTTAACTATGGCATAGAGGAAAACAAACATTTCATTTGCATTCTGCAATGAGAGATCGGTGGAATCACCATCTAAGTCTTGAATGTCTGCTACCACGTCACCGTTTTTGTAAATAGCCCTAGCCGGTCGGTGGAATGGGCGCCTTATGAGAGGATGATGAAGTTAAGAAATATAATGAAGAAATGAATGTGAAGAAGTAAACTTGTGATAAGACTCGAATGGCATGATTGAAACTGCATGAGAATATCCATATCTTGACACACACATGCTAGTTTGCCATATAAATTATTAGAAGCTATAAGTAACTGTCAAAAATTCAAGTACAAATTCATATGGAAATTGTATCACACAGCAGATTGTGAACTCATATTGATTTCCACGAGTGTAATTTGGATCATTAATCGATTATCGCTCATTGCGTATACAATAGCCATGATTTTATCAAGACAACTTGTATTTCATAATGGAGAATTTGCATGATTCTAGGTTTCATCCAATTAAGAAATGAGCCATGATGCTAATAGCTATATATACTGGAGGTTGAAATCTTGGGACGCATTCATCAAGAAGGTGGATTTTGTTAACATTTACTATAATATACATATGTGAATTTAAAAAAAATCATTGGGGCCGTTATTTCTTAGTTCTTTTTTAGTTGTTGGGGGTATACCATCCCAAAGTTGAGTTAGCAAAAAATGAAAAAAACCTTATGTACCTGCTGATATATGGTCAAATATGCCGAATTTCCTTGAACTCCATTGAGTAATTTGTCCACAAATTGATGAACCGACTGATAGAGTGATAGACAGATTGACATTTCGTAAAAAACACTTTTTTTCGGTCCGTGAGAACTCAAAACGTGGAATTCCGTTAAAATTTCCAAATCCAAAATTTCGACCATTACAAAGGTTTTCTTACATCGTACTAGCGAAAAAATAGGAGAACATAAATATCATTTTCCCATCTCTTCAATGTATAGTAGAAGTAAAGGGTAATTTGCCATGTACAAAATTGAAGGAAACCAATCTTACCGTTCATTGTTTATTTTTTATTTGTTTGTTTATTAAAAAAAGTTTAATCGCGTACAAACAATTTAATGAATATATCCGATTAGCCTCTTCAATCGCCTCACTAAGTCACCTAATAGGTACTTGTGTCGAGTTGCGACACGTCTCCGACCGTTCTTCGACGATAATTTTGCCTATTACAACACTACTATTATAAATTGTGAAATTGCAAAACCCGGCGACCCCCTTCGAAGGTCGAAGGTTCATTCTAGTCAGAGCAAATAGTTTTCCTCGTGTATTGGCAAATTTCTGCACTACTAATAAATGATCCATAACGCCATTATCCCATAACGCCCTCATTATTATTTTAGAAGTTCGCATCGGGCAAGTTAACTATTGACAGCATATTCCGTAGCCATGGAAGCTATAAGAGGAGAAGGAGAGGGGTGGGAGGGGGGAGTACCCATCATTCAAACAACGTTATCACCATATTTACTACCATAAAATATAAAGTAACATACGGCATACTAAATGTGTTGTTTAAAACAACCGGTCTATTGACCGTTTACTACTTTGTTTACAAGCTTCATTCCTTAAGCTTACTTTGGGGTTGCTAGTTAAACCTTTTCTGTTCGTTCTATGGCTGCAGAGTGATCAGAAGAAATACGCGATCACCAGTACATTGCACATAGTGCAGTCTGCGGAACGTTGTCAAATGTGTTCAAAATAGCATGGTTCCGTCGAAACATACAAATGCACAGGTGTAAACAACTAAAAAAAATCCGTGATAACCATTCTGGACCGATGAATCCGAATGGATTTCACACCAGATTTAATACAGAATCAGTTTTGTGTCTCTTTAAAAGAACGGAATGCGACGGAAATTTATTTTCTGCATTAAAAATAAATACTGTTGTGGGAGGAAAAAAGAGAGGATTTTTCAAAAAGCCATCTCTTGTCTGCTTCCGTGCAACCTAAAAAATACATGGTGCGGTTGATCAATTTTATGTACAGCAACTGCTGCGGAGACAGGGGAGTAAGTCAAGGGGGAGAGCTAGATACAATGAAGAAAAGACAAACTCGATATGTTTAAACTCAAAATTCGGAGAGTTGCATGGGTTCATAGCAACGCAAGGGCTCCGTAGCCTACTGAGATACAATCTTAGAAGTCCACGTAATGCGACTGAAGATGTCTACCGCAGATATAGACGAAATGCTTGGAGTTCTCACTCAGCCGCATTGAACAAGCTCGAAAACGTCTCCATAAAAATGCAAAAAGCACTTCGGTGTCGGAATATGCGGTTGGACCTTAAAATTTAGATTGCGAATAGTGAAATGTTATGTGTTCCCAATCGTTCTATAGGGTATAAAGGGATGAACACAAGCTATGGACAACAGAATCAGTGCATTTGAAATGTGAGTAAACAGACGAATGTTGCACATATCCTGGAGAGATCATGTCTCTAATGCTGAGGTCCTGAGGCGAATAGATACAGAAGCAGAGTTTCTGCTAACGGTAAAGAAACGGAGTTTAACATAGCCCGGCCTAGTGATGAGGAACGAACAGTATAGCCTTCTGCATGTAATAATCCAATGGAAGATGGAAGGACAGAGGGCTCCTGGTAGTAGAAGAAAATCTTGGATGAGAAAACTGATGCAGTGGTTATTGAATTGAATTTAGTCTATTATGGTATGTTCCCTCCCCAAGCACATTCTTAGGAACATTTGGGGTTGGGAATTGTTGATGTTATGTATCCTGTACTTTGAGAGAAGTAGTGTGGGTGATTCGCGAACGGGAGTAGCTGAAAGATATACCCAACTGCAGGATATAATCTATTTGTAAAGGTTAATGGGAATGGTGTAATACTATTTAACAAAGGGTTAGTTGGACTTACATTGCCTGTTGTGTTAATATTCATTAGAGGCATGGGCCTCATGGTCATCGAACTATTATGGCGGAGCCCATTGTCAGGGGAAGGGGGCGACTTTTCGGGAGTGGGTGCCTTCCCCTGACAATGGGCTCCGCCCTAATTGTTCGATGACCATGTGGCCCATGTCTCTAATGACTATTAATACAACAGGCAATGTAAGTCCAACTAACCCTTTCTTAAATACAACTAAAGGATACATGGTTTATTTATTTTATTTATGCGGGGTTTGATAACCCTATCATCTAACTCCGACCGAGATAGGTAGCCTTTTTAATTACATATTCGAGGCTATGCTTTAGAATTACTGAAGGGTAAAATAAACAGAACAGTAACGGAGAGAAGTGGTAATGAAGATCAATCTCTCACTGTTGTAACAAACTTTCCTCAGCCAGCAAACTACAATGAACAATTTTTTAAGGGTCTTTCCCTTACAATGTTTTGATCCACTTCAGAAACCTAGCAGCACAGCAGACCGCTCATTACAAAGTTTCACACAACTGACCCGAGTTTTCACCTTTTACGGCGTATATAAACTTTGCAACTCGACGCTGTTGGAGACCAAACTCTGACAAATTCAAAATTAACTTTTCTTTAGATCCGAGGACCCCCCCTCCCCCCAATCAAAAGAGCGAAATATATTGAAAAGTTATATTGCAAGTTGGAATTTACATTTCAAAGCACAATAATACGGGACATTCGGAAATATATATGGAATTGAAGTGAAAGGATACGATACATAATGTACGGTATATTGAGTGAGTTAACGAAGTTCCCTCCAATCCTAAAAATGCCTCGGTAAGGATTACTTGAAGGCACCGCCATGCATTGGAATATGGCGGTAGTTTTAATTTAATTTAATTTTCGACGAAATTAAAATTAAAAAATTAAAAAATAAAAAGTTTTATAGCATGTGGCTTAGTCAAGTGTAAGATAAGCTTGCTGTTTCTATTTACATTGGGTGAAGTGTCTTTCTACATGAATTTCTAACCGACTCTTAAGGGACAAATCCCAAAATATTTTGTTGACAAGGAATGGCTGTGTATTTTCGACGAAATTAATTAATTACTCGTTCCGCAGCCGTAAATCTATGAAAGTGGTCATTTGAAAAATTTATACAAAATTCTAGCTTTCAGTCTATTTCCCTGGCTGATTTAATTATTCTATAATATTGGTAATATTTTGTCTATGTTTTCACAGTACTTAACCGATTTTTAAGAATGGAAAAAGCCTCTCTAACTCTAAATTTATGTACAAAAATAGCTAAAAGTTGGCACCCCCTGCCCCACTACGAGTACACAAACCTAAAGCAGACAGCAAATACGCGCTCAAATTCAAGCGGTTTATTCTGTCCATAATCAGGGCTGTATCTTCTTTAAAAAAATTGTTCCATTGCCTTTTTGTATAATAAAAATATTTTTTCTTTCATGTCCCACAAATAGAGTACTTTTGTGTATTCAGAGTGACTTCCAATTAGTGGACTATACATACATGAAATAATAGAGTACAATGCTCCATTTTAGAGGATGGTTGGCAATCCATTAACAGAACTTACTGATAATATTGTAGCAACAGTGCGGATGATGAAGTAATAATAATTAATTAATCCAAATAATTCCCGAAATACTGGTAATTTAAAGTAATAATGCACATAATCCACATTAGTTTGATTATTTCCCCGATCAGACCGGATTTGGTGGGATGCCATTCCAAATCCATTGAGCTCAATAACAATTTCAGAACACAACCTACGCGCATATAAACTTTATAGATGTCTGACCTCTCCCAATTCCCAATCGACCCATACACACGGACAAATGACAATTCGGACACCGCTAGGACTCGCTGAGAAATTTATCCTGGGAGGAAATGCGCTTGGTGAATGGTTGGTGCAAAACCACAGAGTCTACTTCAGAAGAAGAACCAGTAGAATCCGGACTGATGGGCCGTGGTCGAGTTGAAAGTGAACTTACAAACGTTTCGTCAACATCTGCGGTCGACATCTTTAGTGGCGCTGCGCAGACTTCGAAGGTTGTACCTCGGTGGCTCCGTAGCGAGTGACTGCTTATGCAGTTACACTACTTCAGAAGAGTTCTTTGAGCTGGTATGTCGAGGGGAAAATCGTGTAACTCCACCAGCCTCAGAAATCTTCTGAAGGGTGACTCTGTGGTTAACTACCTATTTGCTAAAATGACAAATTTCTCAGCGAGTCACCGTGTGTACAAATATAAATAAATATTGACTTTTTATTCTATTACCAAGCCAACATAGCGGAGTTAGGGCTATAAAGCCCTTTCTTACACTCAACTAGGAAAGACCGGGACCGCCAGCTTTAGAGCTTTCGACCTATTCATGCCCTCCGAAGCATGGCTAGAAAATGTAGCAAGTGTGGAACTTGAAACAACAACCTTTCGGGTGAAAGTCAGAGTCCGTAGGTACCACTACTCTCTTCTTAAGGTTACAATCTTAGCGATTGGTTGGCAGCAACTCCCTGCATATCGTCCTCCAGTTTACTCGGTCCTCGATCTTCCTCTTCAGTTCTTGATATGATATTGCTCCTGCGTCTTCTATTACTTGATCCATGAATTCCTTCTTCGGCCGTCCTCTTCGGTTATTTCCCTCTATTGTGCCCTCGATAATAGTGTGTACCAGATTTTCGTGCCTTAGCAAATGCCCCATCCATTTCGCTCTCCTGATTCGTATCTGGGCTACTAACTGTCTTTCTTCCCCGATAGCGTCTACTACTCTACATGCCCATTATACATGTACACATGGCCGTGCCCAGAGGGGTGGTCCATAGGGTCCGGACCCCCCCCCCTTGAAATAAATTTTTGTATGGAAACCTGTATGGTTTGAAGAATTTATCCATTAATTCATTAATAAATTACGTTAAAAATAATTTTGGACCCCTCCCGAAATCAAAACCTGGGTACGGCCTTGCATGTACAGTGTAAACCTCAAGGCACGATTAGTGCGCCCCTTCTCTCTTCAGTGTACACATCAGATTTCTCTAACTGGTTGCGGCATTGCTCGCACCATAACTATGCTGACGACACTCAAATTTACCTACATTTTCCCGTCACCTCCATAAACGAAGCCTTCAATAAGGTAAACACAGACCTAGCAAACGTATCAGAGTGGGCCACATCGAACTGCCTTTACCTTAATCCAGCAAAAACGCAATGTCTCCTGATAGGATCAAAAAAATTACTTGCGCCCATCACTCAGGAACCACTTCCCACGATATCGTCTTCAACCATCCCTATAACCAATAAAGCAAAAAACCTGGGTATAATAATAACGAACACCCTATCCTGGGAGGCTCAAGTCAGTGCAATGTCCAGAAACATATTTAGTTCATTACATAGCCTCAGACATTTAAAAAAAATATGCTAACATCTAAAAAAGCAGTTAGTCCAGGCCCTGATATTCCCACTATTTGATTATGGTGACGTTATCTTCAAAGACTTGACAAGCAGTGAGGCCAATCGATTACAAAAACTTCAGAACTCCTGCCTCCGTTATGTACTTAACTTAAATAACCTACGTGATCACGTGACCCCTCACTACATTTCCATAAACTGGTTAAAACTCAACTACAGGCGTGATTTTCACCATGCATGTCTGATATACAAAATCTCGAAATCGCAATCACCACAATATCTGTTTTCACTATTCTCTCCGCTCTCGTCTAGCAGATACAACACCAGATCTGATAATCTTCTCCTTATACCCCTATCGCACACCAACATCCACCACTCCTCATTCTCTATTTCATCTCCAGTACTATGGAACTCTTTACCAGCCGAAATTCGCGACAGCTCCACCATAGCAACATTTAAGTCCAAAGTATTAAAGTTGCTTTTAGCAGAGCAGTCTGAACAGCACTAGCCCGGGTTAAATGGTTAGGGATATGAATGATGGATGCATGTAAGTACGTATGTTAGTATGAATGGGTAATTAAAATTGAATAAGAAATAATTATACTCTCCAACATGTAAAGGCAGTTTAGTGTAAGAAAGGGCCTAACTACGCTGCTCAATAAAGACGATTTATTATTATTATTATTATTATTATTAAACAAACAAAACAAAAACAAAAACGGGCCGTAATGATGTGTAAAGTAGGCGCAATCATATTTCTCGAAAACTACTATTTTCAGGTGGACCTTAAGGCAGAACCCCGTCTCCCTATGTAGGTACTTACTTACCTACGCCCGTCTTCGCCCGCTCTGCCACATCGCGCCAGCCTGCGCTCCCCTTCGCCAGTCATCGACGTCAAGGGTCGCCAGATCCACTTCGGCGTCGTCCAGCCATGACATCCATGGTCTTCTCCCCTGGAGCGCCTTGAGTAAAGGTGCACTCAAGGTGCTCTTGTTGCCCTATTGTCTGGCATTAGTTCCACCCGGCCTGGCCCCCTGATGCGGGCTCTCTTGAATTCAGCTACTATCGTAGGTTCACCAGGTTCTCGGCATATAGCGTATAGAGATACGACACTCCCTCTATCCTCCCTCTCTCCCTGATTTTGCACTTGTCCATGCACCTTTCGGAGTATTTTATGCTCCCACCTTTCAAGCAGCTCCTCACTCCTCCGAGTCATAACCCATGCCTCACACCCATAGGTTACGTCGATCGTTCAATATATTATTTATGTTATATTCGAAAAACATGGCAAATATAGGCAAGTGACAAATATTTGTGAACTTGGCAAGTACATCAAGCTCCCACTACACTGTATTTGGCAAATCATTGAATAAATATAATAATACATTTTGAAAATAATTGAAATCACTTCCACTCGCGGTATTTTGACCGACAACAGACGGGGCTTCGTCAGCGGTTAATATTTGTACACGTAATGGCCGAGTGAACCACTCCCACTATACATGGCAAATATAGGCAAGTGACAAATATTTGCCCAGTACACGATCAAAGTTGTTGTTGTTGTTGTTTATTGAGAATATTGACACTACTACTGGTCTTGCTTGTGAGAAGGAGTATTGAGGGTATACCGTCGATATTGAGATGCAAAAAAAACCCCACCCCCCGATATTTTTTGCACAACGTTTTTCAAAAAATATCGATCATCTTTCACAATTGTAAAACTACCTTATTATTAATTGTACGCTTATGTATACAAATATACGATTTTTAATAATAATAATAATAATGCGTGTATTTATCAAAAAAACATAACAAATTATTTCATTTCATTTCATTTCATTTTTTTCATCATGCACAGAAATAGGGGAGAAATAGTGAATAATCCATAAAACTTGAAAACTTGCATAACATCACACTCATAGTGTGCAATTTTGAACAATAGTGTGGCTAAGTGATAACAGGCATAATCATAGGCGATTTCGAAGATAGCTACTGCAGGGAGAGTTCAATGGCGGATCCACAGGGGGGTCATGACCAGAGGCGTAAAGATTTAGAATGATAGTGGGGGTAAAACTAGTAGTAGTAGTATGGTTGGACACAGTCCCAGGCCACGGTGAGGGCCCATAGGACAGTGGACCTCCTAAATTTCTGAAGGAAAATTATAGCACAATATTAACAATAATAAAAACCTAATAATATACCGTAAAATTTTCTTTTAAAGTTAAAAATTTTCTTTTAAATTCATAAAAATACTTTTCTTAATTATTACATTGTCATCAATCATCGTTTAGAATAAATTAGTTTAACATAAGCATACTTAGTTAATTATAATTAATTTTACTATAAGGTCAGTTTAGTTTAGTTTAGTTTAGTTAGAAGTAGTTAGTAGATCACGTAGTGTTAGTTTTTATTCTTAATTCAATCATTTCTATTTTTTAAGTTTCAATAAATCAAGGGTTCAGCGCGGGTTTATCCCTTACAGCCCTTACCATGAAGAAATGTAATGTGATAATAATGGAATGATTATAGTGGATTCCGAACTACTTGGGAAACACAGTGAAGTCACACGATTAGTTCGGAGGTGACCAGGACAAGTCCTACCATGTTTCCCTCCCGACACTGTGCACACGACCAAATTATCTGCAGCTTTGAACCTGCTCTGGTCCGCTGGATTCAACTTGGTACGGCGGCCGGCTGGGGCAAAACTAAGTAGACCTTACGACGTCATCAGGCAGGATAAGGAAAAATTGAAAATATAAGAGCTAAATAGCAGGGTTTTACGCATTTTAATAGTTGTAAAGTATAGCTGTAGATTTTACAAAGCTAAAAAAGGAATGCTTACATTCATATTACTGTAAAGGGGACCATGAAGTATGAACCACGTCTTACATTGCTCGAGGCTAAAAGGAGCTGGGGGGGGGGGGCAAGTTGGACCATGCCCCCCCCCCCCAACTTTACGCCCCTGGTCATGACCCCCCCCCCTAAATGAGAAAATCATATGATAATAATAAAAATTAAACTCAACTTGTCAACAAACAAATTACTCTTTAAACATACATACAACCCCCCCCCCTCTAAATTTTCCACTGGATCCGTCCTTGGGGGAAACCTAATAATAAAGGTTATAAGTTCTAAAGGTCAATATATCAAGCCAAATGAAATCAGTTATCGGAAGGGGCAACACACGCCGACGATCCGAAGCCAGCGATTCACGGGTGATTTGCCACGGGAGCAGATGGGTTGGTGATAGCATGGAGCAAAACAATATTCCATTTCTGAACGCCCTTTTTTATTTTTTTATGCTTATGCGTATCCTGGGCGTAGCGTGCGGTCCGCTTCACGCCAGTCTCAGAATTCTTCTAAAGTTGACTCTGTGGCTTTTCAACTGCCCCCATTTGCTACAATGGCAAATTTCTCAGCGCCGACTTTCAAATCTATCTTGGAGAGACCACATAACGAACGAAGAGGTACTTCAAAGGATAATGGATAAAATATCCCTAATTACCTCCATTTCGGTGAGAAGAGCAAAATGGATGGGTCACCGGATCAGACAAGAAGGACTCCTAAGCACCATAATAGAAGGCACAATCGAAGGCACCAATGCAAGAGGGCGACCAAGGAAGGCGTACGCAGAAGATCTCAAGAAAGATAGGAGATGCGGAACCTACTTGGAACTAAAGAGAACGGCCCAAGACAGGGTGGAGTGGAGAAGGAGGTAGAAAGATTTGCTGCAAACCAATCGTTAGATTGTAACTAAAGAAGAAGACTTTCAAATCTTCCGTGGCCTATAAACACCAACTGCTGCTGCTGCTGATAACTTGGGGGTACAATACAGGTAACTTAACCTGGCAAACTTTTGAAAAACCCAATAAAATAGCACACTTGGAGCTCCAGAATCTTTCCTAAGCATCTACAAAATTCAATTTACCTGCAAGTGTAAGGTGATTGAAGTTCTCCCCATACATAGCAGACCGCATTGATTGTCTATAAGGTACGTGCAAAACTTTTGCAAACTTCACAAATACTAGTTTCAAAAACCCACGATATGTAGTTCAGACACGTATTGAATGGTTTTGAGGATTGAGGGTATATACGAGTAGATGCGGTATCGCTATTCATAACTTTTGAACCACAACTTTCTTAAAAGAATAACCGTGATAAACAGTATTATATATTGCGTATGGATTGGGTCATTTACGTCAGAACAATTTATGGAAAACAAACTGTTGCTGTGCATCTTCAAAGGCGGATAGCAACAGATCATTGCGCTAATTACTCATAACTACACACAGGGCCGGATTAACCTTTTCTGGGCCCCAAAGACGGGGGAATCCACCGACCTGCAGGTGCAAAATACAAATACGGTGATATGGTAGCAGACATTCAATACTTAGGCGGGGTTTCCACCTACCTCGCATTGCAGAATGCTAATGATATTGACGGAAATGTTTGTTTTACTCTATGAAATGAAATGAAATGAAATGAAATTTATGAAATTGGCTTCTTTGTAACTTTGTAATATTTCGAACACATAATAAATATGCCATAGTTAAAATTGATCAATGATCATAGAGTAAAATCACAAACAAACAAAAATTAAAAAATGGCGTCATGGGATATGTTAAGTATAAACATTTTAATAGATTTCTATAAAAAGTAAAATTTCCGTCAATGTCATTTGCATACTGCAATGCGAGGTCGGTGGAAACCCCGCCTAAGTCTTGAATGTCTGCTACTACGTCACCGTATTTGTATTTTGCACTTGCAGGTCGTTGGAATCACCGCCTAAGCAAAGAAATTGGTGTCCCCGCCCCTCTAAGGACTCTTATGTCGATAGTGTTACTAGGTAAAGTGACTAACATTATAACTAAGAACTAATAATACTAAATACAAAATTTTAATACATGAAAGGTTTACACAAAATATTAACGACATTGTAGCTTTATAGTGCTCATAGCCCACAGGTGAATTTGTTTTATGCATAAAAATACATTAACTGGAGCGGCGGGAGCCACAATATGCCTTACGAGGCACCCGTTAACCATAAGCCAACTATCAGAGATAAGTACCAACGCAAATAATATCGAAGTCTTACACGTTGCAGCATAACAGAACGGATACCTGGACCCGGTCAAAAACCCTCTACTTAGCTTGTGCAGGCTACACTTATTACTGCTTTTCCCGCCAAATTGCGTACTTATCTTGTGCAGACTATACTAGCAGCCATATTGATAACGGCCTCCAGCCACGGGATGGTTTTACATATATATAGATCAGTGGTTTTACACGGCATGACTTGAATTAACCATAGCCAACGTAGCAAATTTTAAAGCTTTGGCGGGAAAACTTTGTTTTAAACTTTGTTTTAAAAATTTGAGTTTTACAATATCATGACATCAGGACATGTAGAGTAGTGGAACGGACTCCAACTTTCACCCGAAAGGTTGTTGGTTCGAGTCCCACACTTCCTATATTTTCTTGCCATGCTTCGGAGGGCATGTAAAGCAGGCGGTCTCGGGCTTTCCTAGTTAAGGGTAAGAGAGGGCTTATAGCCCTCCGCTAGGTTAGCTTAGTAATAGAACAAAAAAAGTCGATATTTATTTTATATATTTATTTATCATCAAAACATTTTTTTCAAGGTATTGAAAAGTTTTGAAAAAATTACATAATGAATTAACTTTTTTTAAACAAAATTGTGGGCCCTTAGGCAGTTGCCTAGTGTGCCTAGTTGGTGATTCGGCACTGACTACACACGGAACATTATTATAACTATATTATTGCTTTCCTAAGGCGAGGTTTCCACGTACGTCAATGGTCAATGAGAAATATGAAATTGACGTTTTAGCAGACATTAAAGACATACTAAAAATGTCTGCTACCACGTCAAAACCATATTTCTCATTGACCATTGATGTATGTGGAAACCCCGCCTAATTATACGCTAGGCTAGGGCTGAGCTGCAGGCTCTACTAGTGGGGCTGCAGGTGGCTGATAGCGAAAAGGCCACTAAATATGGTGGTTACCTGCGTATGTAACGAATAAGCAGTCCTCGACCAAGCAACGGCACAATCGGAGGGTGTCGTGGCAAGTCTGGTGGGGCAGCCGTTCAGGCTTGTCTATAAAAAGCTACTGTAGCCCGAGGAGGACTATGTGACCAGGCCAATAATTTATAAATTTTAATTTCAAATCAAATCACAAGTAAGGGCAGCTATTGCGTCTTTTAGTGCCCCCCCCCCCGTATTTCTCTCCTATCCAATTGTACCAGGCCCGTACCCAAGATTTTATCTGGGGGGGGCAAGAACAAAAAAATTTATAAATGATACATCCGGAGTAATTTTCGTAATTTTAGCTATGACTCTTACAATTTTTATTATTATTTTTATCAAATTTCGCCCCGTCCCCGCGGCAAGAAGTTGATAGCTCAAGGCGATCTGGACCCCAAAAATATTTTATATGCACGTCGCTGCTTTCATGTACTGTAACATACCAATTACCCCAACTAAAGGGGAGAAATGCGAAGTGCAAATAAATTTTTGAAATGGTTTTCTATTTTGTGCTTTTGCTCCAAGAGAAATAAATAATTCATCCCTGACCTACCCTGAAAGCGTATACAGGTATACGAGAATCGTATGAGTATCACCACAAGGGCAATGATTCATAATTCGAAAATCGGAAAAACAAGCAAGAGCTGATAGCCAAAGAATTTTATGTAGAGTTATTTACTACTTGGAGTGGAAGTGCAAATTTTTAGTGTCCTATTGTAGGACGGCGGAAATGACTAGACCTAGAGAGACTGTCTTTTAGTTCTGGGATAACCATAGAATATCCCAGACCACATAATCAACGAAGAAGTGCTCCATAGACTAAACGTAAAAAGAGCTATTATGGCCACCATTTCAACAAGAAGAGACAAATGGATGGGGCATATTCTGAGACACGAAGGGCTACTCAAGAACATCAGTGAAAGTATGGTTGAAGGCACCAACTCAAGAAGACGACAGAGGAAAGAGTAACTAGAGGATGTCATGAAGGACCTAGGGTGCGACACCCATAAAGGACTGAAAAAGACAGCACAAAGCAGACAAGAGTGGAGGAGAAGAATTCAACATTCGCTGCAAGCCAATCCCTAGATTGCAACTCGAGAAGAAGATCCCAGAACTAAAAGTCACCTGAAGGCATACATAACGGCCCTCAATTTCTATTTTTTGCACAAAGTCAAATTTCTCATGAAATATCGATCGTAGGGCCATAATTGAGGAGTCATGAATTAGAATAAATGTTCCTTAACGCTTTGATATACATTATGCAACCGTTACTGACATCGATTGGCACACAGTTATTGAACTTCATTGGAAAAAATAACGGTCACTGAGGTAGAAGGAGTTCGAAAACTGTGGCCAATTGGTGTTAGCCACTGCTACATACTATGTATCGAAACGAAGAGGAACATTTCTTCTGCTTCATGATCCCTCATTTTTTACATTGTGTAAAAAATGAAAAATTGCTCTTAAACAAAATCGAACACTCCACTGGCCTATTAGATTTTTTGTACAAAATCAAAATTCTCATAAAATATCGATCATAGAGCTATAAATTAGAAGCCATAAAGAAGAAATGTTCTTCTACACTGTTGCATAGTTTGTATCCGGTTCTAACACCGTTTGGCCAGTTTTGTCAAGGTGTGAACATAACTTAATCTTGTATTTTTTCACGTCTTCAAAAACTGTATAGCCAAACGGTGGTAGTGGCGACTACACATCAAAATTTAGCGGAGCATTTCTTAGACTCTCATTTATGGTTGTGAGCTACTAATATGGTATATTTCATGACAAATTCGACGTACATACGTACATATACGTACAACGTACATATATACTACGTAGTGGTGGTTTTCACTGGTCAAATAGTTAAAAATCCACATCCACTGGGTTATCCCCTCAATCCTGTCCGTGTAACTTATGCACATAAAAATTATAGCAAATACTCTGAAAATATACTCGTAGTATATATTCTTCGACATGTACCGATGAGTAAGGGGAAGATATCTATGAATAATTCTACTTATTTTAGTTTCTTACGCTTCAAATGGGTTAATTGTAAGAGTGGGCCGAAAGGCCCAAAACTCGCCTACATGGAAAATAAAGACAAATTTTAATATTTTTTTCATTCAAACCACATTTTATTGTTCGTAATAGAATAAGACGTAACTTCGATACCGTTGAATAATAGCCTATTTTAGGAAGAATACCTATCAGCGACGAAGGAAAATACATTCTTCTTTTCTTATCTTCTTCTTAAAATGGCGCGCACGCTACCACCTTGCTACTGAAGTCGATGCATAAGACAAGTACTGTCGCTGACATTTTATATTTGATTGGGTGCGCAACAACCTATTACCATAAGGCGGATAACATTATGCGTTTAATAGCCTAAGGTATCATGGGTTATTTTTAGTAAACCATATGTAAGTCAAAGACTAAGCGAAACGGTGGAAATTTTTTTAAGTAATCTTATCTACTATACTAGGCCACTGCTGATTTTCCATCGTGTCTTATTTGTAAGTAAAATGACTTGGGAGCCAAACCGAAAACAATACGTTAGCACTGTTATAAGAGCTAATAAAAATAAACAAGACATACAAGATAGTAAGTATGACCTATAATAAATTTTCCATCAAGCAGTTATAAAAAAATGGATGACAGGATGTTAAACAGGGAAAAGTAATAAAACTTACCTTACGACGAAATCTGACGTAAAATACGCTGTCGGTGGCTTCGTGGACTACGAACACAACCACCTCGCACCATGGTCAGCACTCGACTGATCCAGAGATCCCGCGAAACTCTGATACGTAACACTGAAATGTGAAAAGAGAAATGGTAATTTCTATGTAGTACGACAGCCCACAAGCGAAGAGAATAGTTGCCGCTATGTCACTCACTGCGCATGTGCGTAACCATCTTCGGAAGAATTTCGACAACTATTTTCAGTTACCGCAAGTTCACTGGGAAAAGTATTTCCAGATTCCGTAGACAGGAAGACTCACAACAGTGGCGTATGTGTTCATGGTTGGGCCGTGAGGGAGGGGGGCTGCAAGCCAACCAGGAGGGTTCCGACCCTAGTGCTAAATATTATGATTAAATCATGTTATTATAATTATAATAAAACGATTAAATTACTCTCGCCCAATTTTCCGGCTTTCCTTTTCAAGTTCTTCAAATGCGTGATTGAGATTGGGTGCGAAAAAAAATCATATTGATCGCTTGATTCTGTTATCTCTATTCTCGTCGGTCAAGGCAATAGGCCTAAGGTGCCCACAGAAAAATTTTTGATGAAGCTCAATTTTTTACGATATGTGCGATTTTTTCGCGCCCAAAAGGCACAGCCCCATTTTTAAGAGCAAGCGGTAGACATGCGAATTCGTCAAGGTTCGAAGATCATTAACAAGCACTTCTTACGATACACTGCTAGTAAATATACTAACTCGTGACTCCTTTAAAACTTCTGAAAAAGAGGTCTGCTGCCACTTCTGGATACGGGCCTGCTGCCCAAGAGTGAAAGCAATATTAACTACCACAGCCGATGCTCACTGCAAATGAAACATTTCACCATTTGGTTTGTTGTTTGATGGCCTGTCGTACGCAACGCCTTACAGTTGCTGTCCAAACATACATTTTGAGAGCTGTCAAATGCAAACTCGTTTGTATAACAAGGCTGAGCTGTTATATCGACTGGAAAAGAGGTACATATTGTATATTGACTAGGCCTACGAGTTCTCCAACTATAACTATATTAGATATGGGACATTCGAACGCTTTTCGAGAATTTTTTTTTTAATCCTGGCCAACCTGACGCCAAGTTTCCTATTGCTACACGGTCAGTAATAATGATCGTGTAAGGTGGACAAAGTTGGAATGACGGAAAACAATGATATAAGGATCCAGATTTTCTGATCACAGCTGCATCATTACTGAATAGTAATGACATTAATTACTGATAATGTATGGGCCGCTTATGACCCAACCTAAATCACTATAAATTTCATCATAATACATATTAGCGTCATGGTTTTATAACAATAAAACGGCAAGTGAAGATTTAATCTATAGTTGGACGCTCTAATGCAAAAATCATTAACTCGCCTGTCACATTAAATCCTGAAAAATGGAAAAGCACCATTTATCAAAGCTTATAATCCTCCCAAGCTTGAAGGCCACGAAAAAGAAAAATTAAAATTATAGGCTTTATAAAAAAATTGCTGAAAGAAACTAGGGTACGTTTGAGCATTTGAGCTTTGAGTTGTGGCCTGTAGGACACGTTGAATGTTTTCGTTATGTACAACCAATTACGAAATATTAGACTCAACCCCTTTGTCTTCTCGTGCGCTTTTGCATATTTTCCTGGTACCTTTTCGTGTCATCATCGCATATTTGCTCTCTTAGGGTTGTTTCCGCCAACACTATGTCATCATTCTAACAATTACTTGAATGGATAAAAAAAAATGAGTGCAAAGAGCGATAAAAAACCTTTTATGGCAGACAGTGGTGGAGCGTGCATGTAAGGCTTGCCATGCCGCATTACACTCAACAAATCCATAGAATGTACTAAGAGCTTCGTTGAAATCTATAGGAACCCACGAGTAAATAATATTGTATGAGCATGATGTTATCAAGGCAGTCTAAGAAAATTAAGAATCTCGTCACGGTAGAATTCAAATGCTTTCTATTTTGTTTTCAAATTTATACTTTCTAAGGAGATAGAACATGCTGTATTTAAAATAATGAGCGTTTTCTTCTGTTATAAACTTAAAGAACCGGTCCGAGTTTACTCTAACATGCTTTCCAATTTATCAAAATTTGAGTAATTTCATGGTAAATAATTGTCCTATGGTTAAATTTCCGATAACTCGGGGGGGGGGGGGTGTCCACTGGATGTGGATGGTAGAGCAACACATTACCACACAGCCATACTGGCAGGGCACGCAATGCATTTGAGCGTGATTTTTTTATTTTTTCAAAAAAAACATTTTCTTGTACAAAACCAAATACTTTCCTGGGAAAGCAACCTTCCCGGTTCCGTTACACAATTTAACACCTAAAACATACCTGACGGTAGAAATCATCGATAGAAAGGTTTCGCAGAAAAATTATTTTTTAGCCATTTTTCATGAAAATTTAGTTATATATATTAGTTTACCCCCAGAAGCAAACTATCAAGGGGCAAGCGACCACCCGCATTTTATCAACATTAATAACAAATGCAATATATGTGAATTTAAAAGAAATCGTTCGAGCCGTTTTTGGGAAATAATTTTTTAGACGTTTTTTTGGAGTTTTTTGAGAATAAAACCCCCCCAAATTGTGTTAGCCTCAAATAAAAAAAAATTTCCCAAGGTATGATTTTTGTGAACCTACATTCCAAATTTCATCAAAATCGACCGAGTAGTTTGCCCGGAAATCGACGCACAGACAGACAAACAGACAGACAGACATTTCGTAAAAACCACTTTTTTGGGTTCCTGGGACCTTAAAACGTGTAAATCCGTTGAAATCTCGGAATCGAAAATTTCGACTGTCACAAAGCTTTCCTTATACTACGTATAAATTGGAAAGCAATAAATATTTGCCAGCATTACACTCGCAATTATCCCACGCTCCGCCACTGATGGCAGGTTTATATCGACTTCGATGGCCAGGTGGTAACGTGCTTGCACTTGTGTCTTTACACGCCGCGATTTATCTTTTTATAAAAAAAAAAAAAAAAATCTACAGTAGGTAGGTTTACTAGTATATACTAATATAAATACTAGAAAACTTTGATTATAGCTCTAGAATGTCAAGTAATTGCCATTTTCAAGTCTTGCCTAATCATGAAAAAATCCACCGCATGGTCCTGATCGTTCCTCCTTGTAAAAGCTACCTATAAGCTTAGACTAACCGACAGTCTATCCTTACTATACACACTTCCCTGCGTTCTGTATTTTACTTCTGCGAACCATTAAATCTGCAGATGATAGGCTTCCAGTTGCCAAGGTGTGGGCATTGCAAGCTTAAAAAGCAAAAGTATAACACTGAGAGAAAAGATAAGCGTCGGGATTTTTTTTTTCCTTTGTCCAGAAAATAAATTGAAAGCGGAGTGGAAGTTAGAAAAATAGTGGAGACGCGTTGTTGATTCCGGAAAAGTCAAAATCTTATACATGCGGGCTATTTGTCATGTTTTTGCAGTTTCCGGAAGTGTCCCGAACATTTGTCTCTTGGTATTGTACAATATACGGTACGCAGCAATGCAACTGGGATGGGGGGGGGGGGGGGTTAGGTGGTGGAGATATGGTCAGCTAAGAAGGACAATCAAGTGGAAGGAGTAAAAATGCGAGGCACAAAAGTTCCCGACGTTTCTACTGACGTTGTCGTATGGTTTGAAGTAGATTTCTATGGACGTTTATAACAGAGATGGGAAAGAGGTGGTGGAGATATGGTCAGCTAAGAAGGACAATCAAGTGGAAGGCGTAAAAATGCGAGGCACAAAAGTTCCCGACGTTTCTACTGATGTTGCCGTATGGTTTGAAGTAGATTTCTATGGACGTTTATAACAGAGATGGGAAAGAGGTGGTGGAGATATGGTCAGCTAAGAAGGACAATCAAGTGGAAGGCGTAAAAATGCGAGGCACAAAAGTTCCCGGCGTTTCTACTGATGTTGCCGTATGGTTTGAAGTAGATTTCTATGGACGTTTATAACAGAGATGGGAAAGTAGAGATTTCAACGGACAAAAAGCCCACCAACTATTAAAAAAAAAAAAAAAATCTATTTTGACGTGAGATTTGAAGTTTTCACCAAATTTCGTGAAAAAAATGTGTTTTTTAAAATATATTTTAATAAAATACCAAACACAATTGGTTTTTTGCATTTTTCATACAAATTTTGAGGTTATGTGAAAAAAGTGAAATACTGAAGTAGTAGATCTTCTTATTACCTATTAGGACTAGTAGTTGCCAAAAATCAAGATATACCGTATTTCACCATTAAAAACTCGCCCCCACCGACTTCCCGACATCAGATCGCCCGTATATTATTTTTTCTTCCATTTTTATCATAAATTGTCTTCCATTACCAATGGGTTTCATCCTACTATAATTTGATGTCGTTTCAAAAATTATCCACCCTGGACTAGCATGTTCAATCATTTTTATGAAAAATCTACCGTACGGAACTGTACCAAAAATTAAAAATACTCTATTATGGTGCATGAAGTAGTCTTCTACAACTTATTAAAGGAGCCAAACATCTAAAATCTTGCTTTGTTAATTAAATAAAAAACACAGGTAAGAAGTAGCCTATGTACCTACCTATCTATTTCCTACAGGACGTAGGCTACACTCTTAATATAGTATTAGAGCACTGACAAATTAGACTAGTCGTTAAGGGGAGATGGGGTTAGGGGCAAGGGCATCCTTGATAGCATGATGTGTTAATAAAGTTCTTCTAGGCCAAACTCTGTTCTCGTTTAATTAGAAAAATGCCAGACAGTATTAGTGCCGCTTCATTTAGTATCATCGTCTTATACGGGCCCTCAAGGATATCCATGACAACTTGTCGAGTTCTCACAAATTTGATGATAAGTCAATACGATCGTATAAGATCCCTCTGGATTGAAACATATCCCATTATCGCAGCCAGTAAAAGTGTGGCTATACTCCACTAAAGCCTTGCTTGATCCCAAGTATCGTGAGAAGCCAAGGGTGGCCAAAAATATAGCTTTCTCTCATTATTCACGAAATGGAAGAATTATGTATAAAATTATGAAAGTAGCGAGATATAAAGTTTCATTATGAAACTCTTACTAATATGAACCAGCTAGCCTAATTTTGTTTATCACCAGAGCAACAATATACGTTTACAAACTATAAAGTACCCTAACATGAGAATCAGCATATTGATGTTTAAATGATAGGGATTCTTATCCCTATGTGCAGTGCATTAGGCAACAGAGGCAACCGCCTATATCCGCGCGCGCGGAGTGTCCGCCTATTGTGCCTATTATGTAAAAAAAAAAGTTTAACATTTTAGTTAAGGATAAGGAAGTAGGTTATTTTGATTATAAACATAAAAACATAGTGGTGTTATTAGTGAACACCCCCACTCCCCTCCACTATCCCACTACACATACAATAATTATTATTAATGTCCGTGACAAGGGCAGTGCCTATATCCGCCCCTGCCTATGTGTAATGGGACCAATGGGACGGAAGGTTATTTTATAAGTTCGCTTAACATTTGCAAAGGGTTGAGAAATAGATTCACCACTGGTTCGTTAAATTTTGGCAACCCCTTGATTGGGATGTCCACTGTTTCTTACAGTGGCAGGTATCAATAGGCAAGGGCAAGGCTTTAGTGGGGAGTAGATAAAAACGAGACCGACAGGGGACCGGCCCATTAGCGATTCCACGCATCCATCAGAAAATCAGAAAACTACGGTAGGGAAGTTTTCCCTTTCCTTGGGATAGGTCAGGTATAGGACAGAAGTAGGCACCTTTTTATGCGGGATGAAATCTGGGGACGTACATGCAGCTTAGGCCCGGTACACACGGATGATTTTCCCAGTCGCGATTTGCCGATGTCTTTTCTAATTGTAGCCATAGGGCTTGCAAGGATTTCTTGACAATTTCGGAAGCTGGCGTGAAGCCCACCACACAAAAGAGCACGGGTTATCCCAAGATAAAGTTCATTATTTTCTGAGACATAATGTTGAATAAACATTCCAGGTGCCGTACCTGCTTTAGTCGTATTTTGTTACATACACGAATATTTTGACTATTATTGAATAGGAGAGGATGTTTAGTTGACTAATTTACTACCTACTATTTTATACATTATAATACTTACAAAAATCAGGTTTCTGCGGCGCGAACTCATTCACATGCAAAGATGATAATGAAATTAATAAATAACCCACATGGCACTATTTGTATGCAAAACGTTTTTGCATATGTTATGTTGGCTAAATGTTAACTTAGGTGGGGTTTCCACACACTACGGCGGGTATTCAACATACGTCAATCGTCAATGAAAAATTGTTTAAAAATGACGTAACAATGACGTAAATTGACGTGGTAGCAGAATTTTTAGTATGTCATTAATGTCTGCTAAAACGTCATTTTTCAATTTTTCATTGACGATTGACGTATGTGGACCCGCATTAGTCAATCGTCAATGAGAAATATGGTTTTGACGTGGTAGCAGAAATTTTAGTAGACTATGTCTTTAGGCGCCCATTCCATTGACCGGCTAGGGCTATTTCCAAAACGGTGACGTGGTAGCAGACACTCAAGACTTAGGTAGCGTCTCCACCGACCTCGCATTGCAGATTGCAAGTGACATTGACGGAAATGTTTGTTTTTCTTTTTATAGAAATCTATTAAAATGTTTGTAATTAACATATCCCATGAAGTCATTTTTCAATTTTAGTTTGTTTGTTTGTGATTTTATTGTATGATCATTGATCAATTTTAACTATGGCATAGAGGAAAATAAACATTTCCGTCAATTCTGCAATGCGAGGTCGATGGAAACGCCACCTAAGTCTTAAGTGTCTGCTACCACGTCAACGTTTTGGAAATAGCCCTAGCCGGTCAATGGAATGGGCACCTTCAGGGGGGTATTCCATATACGTACAACGTCAACGAAAAATTGAAAAATGACGTTTTAGCAGACATTAAAGACATACTAAAAATTCTGCTACCACGTCAATTTACGTCATTTTGACGTCATTTTTCAATTTTTCGTTGACGTTGTACGTATGTGGAATGGGCACCTAACGTCTGCTAAACCTTCAATTTCACGTCATGTCTCATTGACGATTGACGTATGTGGAAACCCCGCCTTCCACACACGTCAATGGTCAATGAGAAATATGAAATTGACGTTTTAGGGGGTATTCCATATACGTACAACGTCAACGAAAAATTGAAAAATGACGTTTTAGCAGACATTAAAGACATACTAAAAATTCTGCTACCACGTCAATTTACGTCATTTTGACGTCATTTTTCAATTTTTCGTTGACGTTGTACGTATGTGGAATGGGCTTCTTAGCAGACATTATAAAGACATAGGCCTACTAAAAATGTCTGCTACCACGTCAAAACAATATTTCTCATTGACCATTGACGTATGTGGAAACGCCACCTTAGCAACGCCCTTGGCAACGCCACACCGGCGTTAATAATATGCGGATGGGAAATTTGCGCGAAAACCCCCATAAGTTAAGCATTGGGCGTCTAAAAAAATCGCCAGGGAACAAATTGTTGTCTTGGCCGACGAAAATTGAATAATTGCATTATAGGTCTAATAAAGTATAGGCGCTTATTCCATCAATGTCAATAGTGATAGTAAATGTAGTATTGACGTGGTAGCAGACATTAAAGACAGTCTAAAAATGTCTGCTACCACATCAATACTACATTTAATGTCACTATTGACGTTGATGGAATATGCGCCTAAGGCAGGTTCTTATGGAGGGAACAATCAATAAAAATACTTTATTTCTGCCTCAATTTCAATAGATCTTATCTATTGTCCTTTTTATAACTTATTAACTGCCGAAATAACACCTACGACTTATTAAACTCCAAAAGTAAATAGGTTTGAACCTTCAAATAGTTTTTTTATTTTATTTTTATATACACAATATATTAAAGATTATTCGCATACAAACAATTCAATGAATGTATCCGAATAACCTCTTCAGTCGCCTCTGTAGGTAATACCTGTGTTGAGTTACGACAGGACACCGATCGCATGATGTGTACAGACTCGCACAAGTACGAGCAAGCTACCATTATGCCATCGAAGGCCGTAAAGTAGATTATAAAGATGTAATCAGATTTTCCGTGTAACTTCTTATTCTTTTGAGGCAGTATACAGTACGTAATTACGTACGACATAATTTCTTCACGACATAGGTAGTCTATTAGTGGAAGACACAGTTTTGCATGAAAAAAATTGGGTACCGTAGCCTACTATATAGGTAGAAGGTACCCTCTAGATATTACACTGTTATAAGGTCGAGCGAGGGAAACTCAAGTGAAAGGTTGCCTACCAGTTGATGTCCGGATTCAGTACGGACAGTTCCACGTTCCAGGTGCCCTGTCCGGAGTCCCCAGAATTTTTTAAAAATCCCGAAAATGTCCGGAGGTTGATATAAAAGTGGAGGACATACAATTGTTTCATTTGAGGACCTTATAGGAGATGTTGAAAACTTATTTTTTTTATAATTGAGTCATAATTGCTGTTAAAAGTTAATTTTTAAACGGAATCGTGGTACCTACTTACGTACGGTCCATTAAACGTGTGAATTGAGAACATGTAGGGATATATATTTTATATGATACATGTATAACCAGTTTTCTGCAGGAATGATAGTCCAATACAAATTTTGACTCATGTCCGGCTTTGAAGTTTCATGAATCTGGTAGCCTTATACTGCGAGTCACGGTTGTTTATTTCAGTGCGTTGTTATTGCAGTAGGCTAGCTGGGTGTGCATGTAATGAAGCGGGAAATTTGAAACTATAACACTTTACCCAGCAGCAGCCTCAGAGAATGTCTTTTGAAGTTCAAAATCAAAATAGAGCGGAATGTCTGCTGCATATAGTAAGGAAGACTTTAAGTTATGGCGGCTATTCCACCGACTAATTTGCTTCACTAATCGTGGTAGCAGGCATCATTAATAAGTCTCTACCATATTATAACTTAATTTATAATAGATAAGTTAAGTATCTACATAATAGTCTCCTTAATTAATAAAACAAAAGAAACAAAAAATCTCAAAACACAAATGAAGCAATTTTGCCGGTGGAATAGCCGCCTAAGGCGCCCATTCCACCGACCGGCTAGGGCTATATACAAGAACGGTGACGTGGTAGCAGACATTCAAGATTTAGGTGGTGATTCCACCGATCTCGCATTGCAGAATGCAAATGAAATGTTTGTTTTCCTCTATGCCATAGTTAAAATTGATCAATGATCATACCGTAAAATCACAATCAAACAAACTAAAATTAAAAAATGGCTTCATGGGATATGTTAATTACAAACATTTTAATGGATTTCTAGAAAAAGAAAAACAAACATTTCCGTCAATGTCATTTGCATTCTGCAATGCGAGATCGATGGAAACCCCGCCTAAGTCTTGAATGTCTGCTACCACGTCACCGTTTTTGTAAATAGCCCTAGCCGGTCGGTGGAATGGGCACCTAAGTGCATAGAACTTACTGCGCGGGTGTTCTGTTGTCAGCCCTGGCTGTTGAATTGGTCCTTTCTTTCTAATATGCCGTTATTTTTTATGCTGGAACCCTCCAGCCAGGAAACTCTTCCTTGGCATTTCCCCTCAACGTTTCACCGCTATCGGCGCCATCTCTTCTATTTTATTATCTTTGGTTGCTATGTAATTGAGTGCCGTCTACCGGGGACCGCTTTACATTTTTTAATTGGGCATAACGGCTTAGGGCTTGCATATAAAGATAGCCAAGGATATTCATGGACAAAAGAACGGACATAGTGAACTAATAGAGATTGTCTACTAGAGAAAAGCACTTTATGAGTACACTATCCACAAAATTTTCGGACTGGTAGGCCTTTGTGCAACTGCGCAAGTTGCTAGGTTGTATGTTGGTACCGATATTAGGCTTACTCACTTTTATGTTATCTACCAAATGTCAACTCAAAATATTATTACAATTAATAACTTAATTCCTGGCCATCAGCCGTTTTGATCCAACGAGACAAATTCAATTATAATAGACATAGCTACATAATATATTATATAGGGTACATTTTTTTAACGTTTATTTTATTGTACAATGAGTAATAACTGGAGTAGAGAACTCAGTGAAATACTAGGTACTTGGATGAGTGCAACGAACAAATGTATTTTAAAAAATCTCTACCTCATCCACCGGTTGCTCTGCAAGAACGGATAGGGAATTTTCTTCGTCCCAAAAATGTGTTACTAGCCTAATGATAATAAAAGCTAATCCGCCGACCGCGAAATATACGGAAGCAGACAAGCAACAAGGCTTCGGAATTCGACATGAGAAGACTACTGACACAGTAGTTTTGGCTTTGTTGAAGAGATGCCACCACGTCTTTTGCCAGTCTATCTCGCATAGGCGGGGATTCCACCAACGTCAATAGTGATATTAAATGTTTTTTGACGTGGTAGCAGACAGTTTTAGACTGTCTAAAAATGTAATAGTAATAAATAGTAATATTTTACTATGCCCCAGTATTCACTATTTCCCGTCATCTAACGTGTTGGTTAAAGAGAGGCAACGGCAACATGATAAATAAAAGGGAGTCTCTAAGTGAGCAGTCTTAATTTACTTGCTAGGAAACTTCTGTAAAATTGCATTCACTTGTAAATGATGTAACTTTTTTGCACCTACTGTAACACCCTTTTTCAGCATTTCTTCGCGTTCTTTATAAGCTTTATTACTTTCAGCGACACAGCTCTGAAATTTAGCAATTTCTTTCATGCACGGAGTCTCAACGAAGTCACTTGTTTTAAAGCATGCCATCATCACTTGCATCTCTTGCAAGCACACCACTTGGCTACCTTGGTCTCCTCGGCCGGAGACACGATCCCGCAAGGTAATTGGTCGCATAATTTTCACAGGTACTCGTGTTTCATCTTGAGGAGATCGGCCTTTTGGGCGAACCGGTAAGGGCAACCTCATTGCCTAAAAGTAGATAACTAGCATTAACATTGTAGACTTGTAGTGTAACTTTACCGCAAAAGCATAAAATCACGATGTAGCAGAATAATATAACGACGAATTGCAGCTCATGTAGCGGAAATAAACTATTTAGTACTTACTCAAAAATTACAACTGTTTAAAAAATGAAATAAAATTATGATAAATTTTGGTTTGTTTACAAAATAGCAGACGATTAAATGCCATTGATATACATGGGCTAAATATCGTGGGGCTGTAGACCGTTATCAATATGGCGGCTAGTAGTGGACCAGCACAAGCTAAGTACAGAGTTTCGACCGGATCCATTCTTTTCTTTGACTTTGATATTTTTTACATTAGTACTTATCTCTGATAGTTAGCTTATGGGATTACGCAACTGCCTTCCATATGCGTTAGATCACTGCCTTGTATAACTTTTGTGTATATTTTTCCACCGTCTTTTAAAAAGGGCGGCAAATTAAAAATTTGGTTTAATATTAAATTCCTTTAAATTTCAATTTATAGACATCTCACCTCGTATTAGCAATTATTTGGTGGGCTGCATCGTCATATAAAATGAGATGTTTCACTTTACCTTCCCATGCACAGACTAGTTGGAAAAATTGGCAAATGGCGCATACTACGTGTCATTAGGCGAATTCCCGCCAATTGTCTAGAAATGTTAAGACTTGCTTCACTTTTCCCTAGTCGGTTGGCTGGAATATAGAGAAGCGAGTTTTCAGTTTTCCAATGGCTAGAAATCAATGAATTAATACTATAAATGGCCGAGAAAAGAGCAAAAGTTGCATGGGCTGAGGTTTAGTACCGACTAGTCACCAAGCCCTATCCCTACAATGTGATTACATTGGCCGTTTGTACAAACATTAATGAGATGACAGCCAAAGAAACCTCTTCCAAGTTGGCGGCCATGTGCCAACAGAAAATGTTTCCAATTTCAAGTTGAAGACTCCTCTACAGTAATTTTAATACAGGCGCCATAGGCCTTAAGCTTCCAATAGGGTCCGCTTATGTACCGTACATTACAATAAGACTTACCTTGGATGCAACGCAACATTAAAACTAAGTTATCTGTTCGTTGACGTTCCGTCTAAGTTCAGTGGTCCCTTTATTTTAACCCCAGCCGTACCGTATGAAACCCCAGGACGAAAATTCTAGCCTATTTCTACTGTTGATAGGTACATCAACATAGTACGGATCGTAATGTAGGTACCACTTAGGCTATTTGTGTTGTGCCACAGTTCAGAGATTCCGTTTAGCTATTAAAAAAAACCTAATTCAACTCACGGGATCACTACATAGACCTAACATACCTACCCTTTATGATAGGCAAATTGTGGCTTCAGCATACGGTATAGCCTAGGAACAGTATATGTTGAAACTAGGCGAACTTACGTGACTTGCATATTACAAAATTAGTTAGGGCTATAAAGTCCTCTCATACACTCAACTATAGGAAGACCCAGCTTTACCTTCTCTCCGAAGAATGGTTATAGGTCCTAAAATGAAGCTGAAGTTTGAATGTAAAGAAAAAAAAATAGCCTATATAACTATCTGCCACTTGTAACGTTTTTGTTTTGGGATATGGGCCTAGCTCTAAGTCATTCATTAATTGGCCATTAACTAGGTACTGACCCGGCTACTTAAGGATAATGTTGCCCCCCCCCCCCTGTCCAGGACTGGATAGAAACAGGCTATAGAAAGCGGTTAACATAATTAGGCTATAGGTAACTACCTACCAATTCTAACATTTTTGAGAAATGGGCATAATTCTATATAGGTACTTTCTAAATAGGTCCTTCACCACTAACCAGGCTCAAGGCTAAGATCCCCCCCCCCCCCCGAACTAGAATGCAGCAGGTCCTGTAGAAAGCGTCCACAATTATTTAGCGCATACGGTACGGGCTACAACAGGATAGGTTATACGAATTTAGAAAGTAAAAACGTTTTCTCACGTACAACCAATAAGGAAATGCCTCAGACTATTTAAACCTTTTGGTGACATAGGGACGCCAAACAGATGGGTATGGGCGGATGTATATACTTTCATTCACCATTACATCATCAGCGCCAAAATTAATTCAATCGAGGCTCATAATGAGTTTGGAAGAACCATTGGTGGAGAGGAGTGAGTAAGCACGCATAGCGAATGGATAACACAAGATACGAGAGGAAAATTGTTGGATGACGGAACAGAGATAAAACGAAGAAGGGGAAGACAAAGCAAGAGATGCAGGAACCAGATGGGACTGGTATACCAGAGGAAGTACTGAAATATCAGACGTGTAGAAGCAGGAAGGAGTGGAGGAGGCTCATATATTACATCTTGGCAAATGGAACTTATTAATTATTGATGGTTACAATAAATTAGTTTGGACCCTCATGTGGGTAGAGGGTAGGTACAATTTAAGGGTGGCACTAAGCGTTTGTTCAACTTACGCAGTATATGTATCATGGAATGGAGTCCTTAAAATTCTGGAAGAAAAGTAGGCACTTAGGCAACCCTGATAGTGGAGGGTTAATAGACTGAGGCATTTTCTTAACATCAAGCAATCTGGCAAGATGCAACAGAGGTAAGGGGGGGGGGTTTCCACATACGCCAATGGTCAATGGTAAATATGGCTTTGACGTGGTAGCAGACATTTTTAGTATGTCTTTAATGTCTGCTAAAACGTCAATACCACATTTACCAGTGACCATTGACATATGTGGAAACCCCGCCTAATAGGCCTCTAAAAATTGCTATGTGCCTACACACATGCATTTTGCATCAAGCATGAGCCGGGCCGAAGCAATATTTAAAAAACAATGGAAATTTAAGGCAATTGGGGAAAGTGGTTTCACATAGGGGTATCGTAGGTACTGTTCACATATCCCATGTAGCACTAGTGGCAAACTCCAATAAAATATTAAGTTTGGCATAAACTGAAAACGAAATTTCCATTGCTTATTTACTTTCTTTCAGTTTTTTTAATTTAACATTATACAGAGTAAATGAGTTTCCTAATTGCCATGGGATATGGGAGTAGTCTCATCACACAGGAAAAACAATTGAAGGCACGAGTGGATGAAGGTGATTACAAATGAAGTTACAAATTTTCATTTTTCTGTTCCCTCACATCCCACAAGATTATTGCTTGTTTGAAGTATTTTCATACAGAAATTAACATTAACATATATATATTAATGACCGTGGTGGAACATCAGTTGAAAAAAAAAATCGGGAGACATTCAGTGTCAAAGAAGCTAACAAACGTTATAAATTGAGAAGGTAGCCGGTATCAGCAAAAACTTTAGTTGTGTTCATCTCAAAACGACAAAAGGGCTTATGCGAGTTAACACCTTCATATAGTTGTGTCTTCAATTAGCTTATTACTTTCAGTTTAAACCGTTGACATATCCCACGGCAAATTTAGTTAAAACGCCAAATGCGAAATACAATATGCAAACAAAATTTCGATTAGGTACTTGGACTATTTAACGTAACCTTATACTTTTCATTTCTAGTGAACAATGGCTTCACCTTGGGATATGGATATGGGATATATTCATATACGATTAACAATGGAATACACGAGTCGATGAAGGAAATTAATTTTAAGTTAATTATTTATTTAATAAATGAAGCCAATGAAGGCGTCGGGCAGCCTACTATGATAAGTTGGCAGAGGAATCGGTATAGCATACAGTGCGGTGTATGCCTTGAGAAGGGCAGCCTATAGCAGCAAAAACTTAAACTGTGTTCTCAAAACTACGATAATGTTAACCCCTTCATCTACTCGTGTATTAAATTATTGCATGGAGTAAAATGAATACAATTATCAAGACAGGCGAAAATGTAGGCCTAGTGTAAGATAATCTCACAATCACATATACAGTATGGGGAACCAGGGGCGCCGCGTTTTGAAAATCCCGGTGTGGCAAAGCTGGTCAAAATTTTATGTTAAAATACGTTTTCAATCGACATGAAGTGACTGCAGACATCAGACCAGGCAAAGCGACACTGAGCAGAGATAACCTCATTGGTGTCAAAATGTCTAATAGTTTTGCTCAGAATTAATTTTCTTGGTTTTATTTCATATTCAAAACAATTAAGATTGCTCATTCACAAAATATTATAATATTGGTAAGAAGTGAGGATTAAACAATCTATTGATAGCAAAATGGGCATATTTTCCGCATGGGGCATTAACGAACTAACTTGGCGCCCCTGGGGAGAACAATAATTATTATCACATTCAATTTTTATAAACAATTAACAACAACAATGTACGATATCTACGGTTAATAAATATTCACTTGGTCTCTTAGGAAAAACAATATTACGATTTCGCAGTTTAAACAATTTGTACAATCAATCAAACGGCAGACAAAAAGAAATCAAGAACACTTTTACACTACAGTAGATCTTCACAGACGGTAAGGCAGACATTAAAAAAAATGCATAGTGTCCCCCACTCATTTCAAGGTGAGCATGGTTAAAAGGGAGCACCAAACTTCGCAGACGACGAGCGGGGACACTTAGCCTATAGTGGATGAAAACGAAAGAACGTGGAGGAATGGTGGCAGGACGGCAAATGATAATACAAATATGGTGATATTTAAGTTACAATTTTAAAAAATGAAACCATTTTTCCGATTAGCATCATTATTACTTTTGTACTTACCGGTACCGTATTTATTAACATCAGCTTCACCAATACCACAACCGGTACCGTATGCTATCAGGTACTGTTATAAATTATGGTCATATTGTAGGCTTGAAGTATATATAGGTACATAATAGTCTCGTTAGTAACTTTGTAAAACTTGTTATCACTCATCTCATGAGTAGGTTTGAAGTCTCAAGTAAACGCCCAAAACTATCCATTCTGATTAACCGAAATTAGAGGATATAGGAAAGTCATTCTGAGTAGGTACGCTTCATATCGATGCCTCCAAAAAAATGAGTGGCAAATTTTTTAAATTTAATTACAGTAAAATTTAAAGTTCTCTAAAGCCAGCCCTACCCAATCTCTGCATCAGCTAATGTCTTGACGACTTATAAGATTAGGCCTATAGTCTGTAAGGCATGGCAGTCAATTTTTTTTTTATTGCTGCATGTTTTTGAAGAAGAAAAAATCATAATCTGTGCATTGATCCTGCTGATCATACTCGTAATAAAAAGGGACACAACAATTAGTAGCTTCTTACAAGCTTATTGGCAATGGAGAAAATTGCATTCAAATTTTTTACTTTTGCATCCTCATCTTTGAAGCATCGGACGTTACAGGTTAAACCCTTTATTAGTTTAGTATAAATATCCAAAGTCATTCAATTGAGTTAACATTGAGTGTACCTGGAAATTTTGACGTGACAACGTCAAATAAATCGATGAGCGCTGGCTGGAATACTACGTGCATGTACGAAAAGTGAGACGTCATTGGGAACGCGGATCGGGAACGCGGGTCAGTAACGCGGGTCAGTAACGCTGGTTTAAAGCAACTTTTTTAGGCAGATGTAGAAGGTTTATCTCAATTTAAGTTATACCCATGTCTTCGTCTATTCTTCCTCTTTTAGGCCAAGCTATATTTGTCGTGATAGGGCAAGGGGTTCGACTTTGGGGGGTGGAAACGTGAGGAGGTGCGCCCAAGTATGACCCGAATTTGCCGATTTTAGTCGAAAATAGGCTTTTTTACGGGTGTTAGTATCAATTTGAAAACTTCAAACGACTTCTGTTCTTTTCCACCTTTCTTACTCTTTTCAGACTTATATTCAGTTTTACTACCCGTCTCTTCGTTCAGGCTCAGGTGAGTTGGTAAGCCATCACTGTTTCGGCGGAAAACAGGTTCAAAGGGTACTTTTGAATTTACATGCATAGAGTAAAAAAACTCCACAGCTTGCAATTTTCAACCGAAATTAATTTTTATGTTTCATTAGAAGCAGTATGAATTAAGGTTTCAAACGAGCATAAAAAATTTTCAAATTCACCCCTTGGGACAAAATGACGCATTTCCAGCAATCCCATTTGAATTGCATGGGCGGGTTTAAAGCAATTTTTTGGGCTGATGTGGAAGGCCTATCTTAATTTAAATTATACTCATGTCTTCGTCTATTCTTCTTCTTTCAGGCCATGTTATATTTGTGGTGATCAAGCAAGGAGTTTGGCTGTGGGGGTGTGAAACGTCAGGGGGTGCGCACGAAATTCAAACTACTTAAGGGCTTTTAAGGGCTTTTCCACATTTCTTCCTCTTTCCAGGCATACATTATTATTTTTTAAGTAAGATTTAGTAATTTAGGCGTTGTCACGATATCGTCCGTAAACCAACTTTGCAAACGACTTACATGCAGACAACCAATTTTTTTTATTGGGAGACGATGCAACGATAACATATACTACAATATATAATTATAATAATATTATATGATATACTATGAGTTAATGTATAAATAAATAATGACTTTGTTTTATTACTAAGCCAACTTAGCGGAGTTAGGACTATACCTATAAAAGCCTCTCATACACTCAACTACGAAGGCCCGGGATTGCCTCCTTTACCTGTACCTGATTAAAAATTAATTAATTATGCCTCCCCTTTCTGCACTAACTTTTGTCAGCTTAGAGATGGGCTCTTAGTGTATTCCTGCTCGATCGTGCGCATGCCGGTTCTAATTTGCGACCAACTGTCCAGTAAACTCCCTGTCTCATAACTTATTAGCAGATTGCTTTACTTAGTTTGCAATAGCGGCATTTCTATTTAATTATTCTCTGGCATATGCAGAGATATCTAAAGGATACCTACTTTACAGGAAAAATTATTGTAGAGCCTTCGGTGGCAAGGTGGTAGCATGCATGTACTTGTGCGAGCATATGTACACACCTTGCGGTCGGAGACGTGTCGTAACTCGACTCAAGTACCTATTAGGTGACTTAGTGAGGCGATTGAATGTATCCGAATACATTCATTAAATTGATTGTACGTGACTTAACCTGATTTAAAAAATAAAAAAATAAAAATAAATAAAAAACCTATGGTACACATCGATTCCGGGCGACCGAATATGGTAGTTATTTCCCAACTTGCTTTGCCCACCTACACCTAATGCACCTCGCATAAAGTAGTGGAGCAATTTTGATCGCTTGATCGAGTGTTTAAAGGGATACGGTAAATACAAGTCAAGTGCCAAGTGTACAAGGCCATTGAAATACCTTCAAGAGAAATTCTAGCCCATTAATAATAAATTGACTGGCTTCGGTGGCATGGTAGTAGCTTGTACTTGTGCCACCATGCGATCGGAGACGTGCCGTAACTGAACACAATTACTATTAAGATAATTAGGCGACTGAAGAAGTAAATCGGATGCATTCATGAAATTGTTATTTATCTTTAAAAAGCAAAAAAAAAATCATACTAACAAGGGTATCCACTATCCGATATTTAGGATGCTTAGTTAAATAAGTTAATTCCAGAATAGGCGTACCATTCTCGATCGTAAATTATAACTATGGAAAATTATTTAGCACGGCACTGAAATTAAGCGAACCCCGGGTAAAACCGTAAATTTAAACATAGGTCTAGGCTACATTTGTGCAGAGCGGCCGCGGCCATTTTAAGTTTATTACATTTTTTAATTGTTTATCAGCAGATATTTAGACTGTGAGGGGTTAATTTTAAATGATTTACTAATTATGTCTTATATTTTAATTATATTAATTATCTATTTACATTTTATGACAAATAATTTGTTGACTTTAAATTTTTTCAGGACTATATGTACATACCTGTATTGCTGTATATATGTATAAATAATAAAGGTATATTATAAATAAATAATAATAAATAAATAAGGGCTTTTTGTTCTATTACTAAGCCAACCTAGCGGAGTTAGGGCTATTAAGCCCTCTCTTACACTCAACTAGGAAGGCCCGGGACCGCCTCCTTTACATGCCCTCCGAAGCATGGCCAGAAAATGTAGCAAGTGTAGGACTCGAACCAACAACCCTTCGAGTTTCGGGTGAAAGTCAGAGTCTGTACCACTACTCTACATGTCCTGACTTACATTTTCGAGCATATAGCATGCTGAATCACATAGTGAATACCCCTAATGACTATTTATGGTTTCACGTCGCTATGGCGACACACACGAGTAGGGTGACCATCAGGTGAGTAACAGGCCCTATCCTATAAATGGGCAGACTGGACATTTACCTATTTTCCAAGCTTGGGGGGGGGGGGGTGGCAATCGAAATGAAACAAGTTCCTCATACTAAATTCATGACATTTGGGAATAATAATATGAAATAAACAAAAAGCACGGAGCGGACCTCAAGCATCTGAAAATGGCGCAAAATATGAGTTTATTATTTTTATGCATGATGGTGAGAGCATGCTCATGTGGGCGGGCAAGAAGAAATTGCGCAAACTGCAAAAAACTGGGCGAATTCTACCCAACTGACATTGAAATAGATTTTGAAAGCGAGTGCGCCCATTTCAAAATACATGTGGAAGATGATAATGATTTGGGTACAATACCTGACCTGTACCAATTTATAAGAAAAAATGACTTGGCAATTAGGCTATTTTTCTGAATCTTGAAATAGCATTACGAATTCTATAACCTTGGCGATTACATTGGGGGGACTCAAAAAGACCGACTCTCAGATTCGAAACTGTGCTGTGAGAAAGACACAGCCCTCAGTATTGACTTTTCTAAGGTTGTCAAAAAGATAAAACACCGTGACCAAACAATCTCCATGCGCGCGACCCAGCGATAGGAATGTAGCCTACTGCTGAGAGGGTGAAGGTCCCTTTGTATAAAAATATTTTAAACAAATGACGTGAAAAGGAAATTTCTCTCTGGTGAATTTGACCGTTCTGTCAAGTTAAGGGTTAAGTAGGGACCCTAATTTAGTAGGCTAACCGTGACATCTATAGCTTGGCCCGTCATTGTCTTTACACATCAAGTTCTACTTTAGCTAGAACTAGAGCTAGAGAGTAATCCGGAGTACCCCCGCTACGCAATTTGTTCAAAGTAGATTTTCTGTTATCTGTTAAACTAGCAAAAATACCCCTCGACATTTCGATACATGATATTTTGCCTTCACTTACACCAATTAGCCACAGTTTTCGAACTACTGTTCTCGGGGCTACCACACCAATCAATTTTTGTACAAATCAAATCGTTAGTAGGCTACTTGACAATTTTTGAAAACCTATTGTTAGTATATTATTATTATTAGATTTATTTTTATTTTATGCCTCTTAAAATAATTATTATTATTCCCCAAATACCTACCATATTTAGTACCTATAGGACAAAAAATATTTTCAATCAATTTTAATCAGAGGCGGACGCAGCAACCGGCACTGCGGGCAATTGCCCCCCCCCCCCCCCCTTTGGATAGCAGTTATATTCTTTGCCTCTAAAATCTAAGTGTTACTGCATTCAAAATGCGCAAAACCTCACTATTTCAGCCCTATTTTTCAAAACATTTCTCCCGGGGGAGAACCCCGGGCCCCCCTTGTCCACAATTATATTGATTCTTTGAAATATATCAGCCTTATTACTCTCAAATGCGTAAACCCTCACCATTTCGGCCCTATTTTTCAAAAAATTTCTCCCGGGGGGACAAGTGCCTCCCTCTTTTATGTGGTCTGGGACCACCTCTGATTTTAATAAGATACAGATACATCTATACAATTAATTATTAATGTTTGATGGTTAAAAAGGGGTCACGTTGTTACGAATTAATGAATGAATTGTTTATTTCCATCATTATATCTCTCATCTTCATCCTAATACAGATTCTTTTTTTGTGCATTTCTGGTCACCCTACGCTAAAGTCGACGCCATTGGTTGGGCTCTAAAGCTATCACGACCTTAAAGCACTCTAATTGGTAGGAAACTTAACAGGGAAATCCTAACCGATCCCACAACATGCCTCACACGATCCAAGCTGTCTGTGTAATACGCATGTTCTACGTCTAACCAGCTCCCTCAGGGCGCAACAGTTTTAAAAGCTACGCTCTTAATTCTCAACATGCTCAATCTAATGTCCCTTACGAGCTACTGTACTACTGATGATATGATTCAGCTCAGTAACGACTTAATTCATCGGTGGCATTTGTACGATACAGCCCCCGATGTACACCAGTTGCAGATCAATGTCGTAAGGCGAAGGATAGTTTCTTATAATGTGTTTTCCAGAAGAGGAATCTTCACAACCTGAGCTGTAGCAACGTAAAAGCTCCTCAAACGCTAAGTTCTTGTTATCAGCGACGAATAGAAGACAATCATATGCATGCATTCACATGGTTATCAGACAATATTCGTCTCAGATCCCAAGCAACTACTACAAGTTCAGTTTGGAATGGAGTTAGTGACTGAAATTTCATATTGGAATTTCCTTAAACACCAGTGGACTGACCAGTGCCATGGTCATTGGGCAGCACAACGGTGGATTTAAGGTCTGACAATAAGGTGTTGTGTTGCATGGCGGGCCACCGATATTAGCTGAGTCCAAGACAAGTATAGACCTCTGTGCTCAGAACACGTCTGGAGTGCATACCCGACAGAAGAGCGGAGAAAAGGCCTGGATTGGGAACTTTCTGTGGCCGTCGCTGTTGGGAAAGGCACAATGGTAGAATGACAATACACGGACCGAAGTCAGGCAGCTAGGTGTCTGAACCCTATAAATCACGTTCACGTTCACTTCACTTCACCAAGTAGCCTACCTAATTTTAGCCTAAGCACAACACAATGTATTTCCTTATCTCCTCTTCTTTCTTCCCACTTGACAGACACTTCACCAGACCCTCACGTCACCCAGCTGCCCGAAGATCTTATCCTGTCGAAGTTTCGGATGATTTAAAATGCGACCACTTTGGGCTCCCATCCAGTAGACCTAGCGTGGCTTACAATGTTAATTTAGCACCGTTGTTGACAATTTTAACAAAAGAACATGTGAATAACTATGGGGGATTGATAAACAGGACGGGAGAAGGAGATGAAAAATAAAATATGCCTGGGGCATTTAAAAAGAAGATAAAGATATTGCAATCTAGAAATATGGTAATTACCATTAATCCTATTTCTACTCGCAGAGTGTGATGCTATTGGCCCAATATTGGATGTGAATAATATACTATTATAAGTGAAGGCATGAACAGTCAAATTGAGGCGATCGAGATGTAGTGCTAGGAAAAAAATCTTACGGGCAGATGAATTGCACATATTACGGTACTGGGCTGGAGGGGCAGATGTACGGTAATGTATAGAGAGGGATTGATGAAAAGGCAGGGATAAAACAAAATACCAAGACCAAGTTGTTGCGTACTTACAAGAAGAAAACTTAACCAAGGTACTAGATAAACATGGTATGTCATGATAGAACTGAAGACCCTCGTCGTTCTTCTGTCGGGCATTCTCTTTGTATACGGGTACATTTCCTGTACTCAGCTGCAATGGTTAGTGCACTATACAACTCTTACACTTGACTGTCTTATCGCAATAATCCACTCCATACCTCGTCGCATTCCAAACTAAATTTAAACTAGCCTTTGAAGAACTTAGAGGTTAGCTGTTGCTCATTTTGTGAAGCAATCTTTTGGAAAACAAGTTAGAAGAAGCCCCAGCCCCTTAAGAAGTTGATCTTGCCTGGTATACATCGGAAACTGTACGCAACAGCAACCGATGAACCAAATCGGTACTGAAGCTATCGAACCTTACCACAAACAGACAGTAGCTCTGGGCGCAAAAGATCCAGCAAATCGAAAACGGGAGCGCAGCCTCCAAAACTCCTGTAGCCTAAGCAATGCTGGAGAGACGTAGAATATGCATTATGACACAAAACAACAGAGACTGTGTAAGACATGCTGCATAGGACCTGCCAACTTTCCCATTCCAAGCTTCCTACTAAACTAGATGTTTGAGGTCCTTCTAACAAAAATTCGATGTACCTATAGTGTTCCAGACTAGACACAGGGCCGGCGCGTGAATATTGTTAGCTTGTGGTCAAATTACAATTTTGCACCCTCCCCTCCGCATTTCCTCAAATTCACTTTTTTTTTCTTTTTCTTTTTACTTTTCTTTCTTATCTTTTCGTTTTCTTTAAATTTCATTTAACCCTTAATTAACCGGTCACTCGAGATCCAACGAGCCAATGTGAATGGCAGGATTTCAAGTTTCAATGCTTAGTTGGATCTCTACACATTCACTAGTAAGCATTTTCTTGAAGTGGAAATTGATTGGGCAAAGTAAGAAGTTAAATTCCATGAAGCAGCATTTTCATAATCAATGAGGTGGTATCTTATGGCAGGGACGGATCCAGCCCATTTTTTTGGGGGGGGGGGTAGTTGGGTAGTTGTGGGTCAAAATAGGAAAAACATATGGGGGATCGATTAAATTAGAGCGTAATAAATATTTTTACAACAGATTTACCAAATTTTGGGGGGGGGCAGCTACCCCCCTCTTTATCCGTCCTTGTCTTATGGCCACTCTTATCCCACAATCCAATTTCTTATAAAATTGATTAGTTTCAAAATTAAAAATGAATACAAATCTTTGTGTAGGCTAGCAATCATTTTAGAGTTTTGCGGAATATCTGTGAGACTAATGATGAAGATTACTTATCGTATTTAAGTTAACTATCAATCAAGACGTCGGGGTTTGTGGTCTTTTACTTTTCCATACTTTATTGCTTTCCTATTATTTTTGCTTCTTGACTTTATTTATAATTTTTTTTCCATTGATTTTGCCCCTTCAATTGGCACCCCAGGGCGGGCATGCTACGATAACAAACTAAAATTAAATTTTGTAGCTTTAGACTACATAAAAACTTTTTGGGGTTCCTGTTACCTCAAAACGTGTAAATCCGTTGAAATCTCGGAATCGAACATTTTGACCATCACAAAGCTTGCCTACGTATAAATAGGAAAGCAAAAATTCTAAATTCATGTTTTACTACGTCAGAGTGACTGGTTTACATTAGTAATTAAGACAATTTGACTCAAATTCAGCAAGTTCAAGTTCAAAACAGGTTAGCCATTGTTAACTGATGATATATGCTAGGCGAATAATCCCAGTTTTAGGCTTTGTCACAGCAAATTAAAAAATAAGTAAAAAACTTTTAACAAAGATTTAATATCTCAACCGTTAGAGAAGAAAAAATTAAACAAGCTATAGTTGCCATAGCAACCACAAATAATAGAGGAGGCTAGTTTATTTCAATTCCCATATGAAGCCATTTTATAATTGTTTATATAACCTTCTGAGTTCTTTGAATTTAAGTCAGTATGGGAAAGTGTTCCTGTAAAAGATCGATCTGTAGATCTGTTAATTGAACGGATAAGACTGATCGAATCTCGACTTGAACAGCCAAGAGGTAATGAGGTAGCTTTTCACCTAGTGAAAAAGAAGTCTCAAAATGAGAAAGTTGATCAGTTATGGAATTGCCAGCAACGTAGGCGATGTTGCTGCTTAACTTGAATATAGATGCATAAGAGCGTTGCTTGAGTGGAACTAATGAAAGATTATGGGTCAAACCATACCTATGCCCCAAAAACGCATGCGTGTATGTTTTCCATGATAGTAACACGTGAGTGCATTGAGTGTTGACATATGTATTTTGTGTCCTAATTTTTTAGGACTGTATGTATTTCGCTCCTTATAATGATAGTAGTTTAGGCCACCCCGACTCCCTACACTATTTTTTAACTACGCTACCGGTCCACCACTGACCCTCACGCGCCGGCCCAACTGGAACATGGACACCAGAAAAATTCTGGTTACATTCAATCGCATTTCTTACAATTATGTAATTCTACTACATTTATATCATACCTACAAGTATTGTATTACTATATATGCAAATGTGCAAATGAGGGAATCAAATATGGGCTGAAAATTTCTCTCAATTAGGTACCATGTCTCTACAAATGGCTCTCAACTGTTCAAAAATTTGACAGACTAAGTTACTGTGGAATTTACTGGTGCAGTGGTTAACCTATTATTTCTGGCATGCATGGGAAAAAATAATTAAAAACATTAAAAGTATAATCAGGTACAGGTAACTTATGGACCTATTTGTAATAGGAATTCATGGGGAAATGACGGCAGAACCCCATGATTTGAATGGTCTGACTGGTTGTCTAGGTCTGTGGTTCCCATTAACAATGTTGCGCGGAGCCCCTTCCAGCGTAAAATAATTAAGTACCTACTCTCACCGGAGATCCCTGAACAGTTCATCGGATCGGCTTGGAGATAGTTTCGTTTGGGGCTATGTGTTCTTCTTTTTATGCAGAGATTGGGATTTGTCGATGTTAGATCGAGACCTTGAGCTACTCATTAAATTCAATTGGGCGTATAGGAGTTGAATAAGTGCGGTAACAATAGTAGAAATGATGCATACCGGAAACACTAAAATATAGAAAATGATCAACAATAATTAAGTACCTTTGACGTAGCCGTCATGTGCAGGAAGATGGTTGTATAATGTCCTGCCACCACACTCTACGCTCTTCGGCCCGTTACACACGGACGTTGTCATTGTAGCCGTCGTCTACGAAGTGCGGTGTAAAACAGAGAAATGGTTTGGAGGAGGCAACGGCGGGGGTCCGACTTATGTTCCATCTTCTGCTGGTGCTGGTGGGAAGTCCCAGGAGGCGATGACAACTGTTTTCCCGTGCAGGAGACGCGAAGCTGGTGGAGAAGACTGCTGTTCCATTTCTAGCTACAGTACCTATGCAGAAACTAAAAAATTGAAAAATTATTATTAGGCATCTCCAAAGGCGCTTATTCTACATACGTCAATAGTCAATAGTAAATATGGCATTGACGGATATTTCAATTTTATGCCATTGTTAAAATTGATCAATGATCATAGAGTAAAATCACGCCCTGCAAACAATAACAAACTAAAATGGCGTCATGGAATATGTTAAGTACAAACATTTTAATAGATTGTTTATAAAACAGTTTTCATCCATTAAACAGAACGGTGAAGGTCGATCTTACTTCGGATCTCCTACTATTATTATAGGCCTAGGTCTTATTAAAAATAATAAGTGTACGAAGAAAACAAATACAAACAAAATTTAAAAAAACAAATGCAAACAAATTTCAAAAATTTGGCGCACACGTGTCAATAGAAGAAAAGTGATCAATAGTTGAAAAAACATGTGGAATGTAGTGTATCAATGAAAAATTGAAATTTCCGTCGATACCAAATTTACTATTGACGTATGTGGAATAAGCGCCAAACTAAGGTCTCTTGCAATAAACAGAGAAGACGCTCTCAGCAGTCTCAGCAGAGTCGTCTGGGATCGCCACTGCCGTGCCGCTAACCCTCCTTGAGGACAAAGGCGATGTAAAAGTAAAGTAAGTATTACCTCCGTTTATTTCCCACAAAAAGGCCAATTTTTTCCCTATATCTTAGTGAATATTGACCGTAGAGTCATCAATGAGCCGTTACAAGTTGGAACTAAGACGAAACGAAACTATTGCACTCTCAACACGTCTTGGCATTGATAAGGCTTCTCTCCTATGACTTGCCTCTGAATATCTCTGTAGGTCATTCAACGCATCTGGCACGTCATCGGCACTGTCACTCAATGAGTCTGTGAGCTACTGTTATTGTTCTTATTGATATTATTTTGAACTAATTTGAATATTCAACATATCTCATGGCACTGAAAAGGCCAATAATTAAGTGGCTCTGTAAATAAACGTCTACTTTTCTATTATTCTGTGCTGTTTATATCTTCAGCTGACATGGGCTACTAAGGCGCCCATTCCACATACGTACAACGTCAATGAAAATTATGAAATTGAAGGTGGTAGCAGACATTAAAGACATACTAAAAATTCTGCTACCACCTTCAATTTCATAATTTTCATTGACGTTGTACGTATATGGAATACCCGCCTAACCCCGCAAAGGCCTCTGTTCTACCAATGTTCTCTATGGCTTCATGAGTGATGACTGATATTGATCAGACACATTTTTTTGCAAGTAAAGACTCTATTCGAAACTCCGATATAGGACAGTCGAATTTCTCATCTCTTATGATACTAACTAGTTTCAGTTTAGCTCAATTTATATTAAAAGCCAAATTATATAAGAGTCCGATTATGGTGGCAACATTTCCGGAGATATTTTTGTTTTCCAATTTATACGTAAGTAGAAAGCTTTGTGATGGTCGAAATTTTCGATTCCGAGATTTCAACGGAATTGAGGTCCCAGGAACCCAAAAAGTGGTTTTACCGAAATGTCTGTCTATCGCCCTGTCTGTCTGTCTGTCTGTTCATCGATTTCCGGGCAAACTGCTCGGCCGATTTTGATAATATTTTGCATGTAGGTTCACAAAAATCATGCCTCGGGATTATTATTTTTTATTTTGGGCTAACTCCATTTGGGGGGGGGGGTTTTATTCTCAAAAAACACCAAAAAAAAACATCTAAACAAATTATTTCTCAAAAACGGCTCCAACAATTTCTTTTAAATTCACATATATTGTAGTCGTTATTAATGTTAACAAAATGCGGGGGTTCACTTGCCCCTTGATAGTTTGCTTCTGGGAGTAAAAAAATATTTCAACCTTCAGGTATGTTTTAGGTGTTCAATAGAGTAACAAAACCGGACAGGTTGCATTCCCAAAAAAATATTTGGTTCTGTGCAAAAATTATGGAAAATTCACGGTCCAATACATTACGTGCCATGTGTCATTGTTACTACTGTTACAATGTATTGGTCTGTTCGTTCGTTCAGAATATGCAATTGAGTTTTAAGGGGTTTTTAATATATTGAGGTGGACCCCCCCCCCCCCCCCCTAGAGGGATCTGAAATTTAACCATTGGGAAATTATTTACTATGAAATTTCACATTATGTCTATCTACCAATTTATAAATTGTAAAGCATGTTCGAGTAAACTCGGACCGGTTCTTTACAAAAGCCTCAAGATAATTTCTTAATACAAAACTCTTTCAACTTACATTTTGGAGTTAACTTGTTTGGCAACTGCAGGACTGCATAATTGAGTCCTTGGTCTTGTCAGCAGCTAGGCTTTTGTCGTCAGGAATCTTCCACTCGGCCCGGCGGTAGTGCCACCGCAAGAGCTGTCACTGCCTGTCCGGAGCGTTGCGCAGCTGTTCATTAGGAAGGCCTGTTCACCGAGGACGACTTCCGCTGATGCCTCTCGTTCTCTTTGGTGATGGCTGAAATGCTGAAACAACAAAAATTATAAGTTAGAAAATTCGTCCAATCATCTATTGTGGGCAGGTTTAGTCTTAGGCTGCTTCCGATATTGAGACGTATTGCAGCCATTGCAGCCTACATTTGAATTATAACTCAGTGGAAGCCGCCATACATATAAATTAACAAACATTGCGAAATATACTTATCGGTATGCTTTGAAGTGGGAAATGTCAGGCTAAACGTGGCAGGAAACTAATTAATTGTTTTACTGTTGGCTCGGATCAAGTTCCCATGTCTATTCCATGTAAGCGGAATCGCCCAATGAGCTATTTTGTACAACTTTCAAAAAGAACCGGTCCGAGTTTACTCGAACTTGCTTTACAATTTATCAAAATTAGTAGATAGAGAAAATGAGTAATTTCATGGTAAATAATTTTCCTATGGTTAAATTTCCGATGTCTCGGGGGGGGGGGGGGGTCCACCTGACGTCACTGGAGGTGAGGTAAGCTCTAAATAGGTCAGACCAAAACATTACCACACATCAATAATGGCAGAACACGCCTTGCATTTGAGCGTGAATTTTCTATCATTTTTTTCAAAAAAACATATAACCTGTCCGGTTTCTTTACTCAATTTAACACCTAAAACATGCCTGAAGGAAGAAATCATCGATGGAAAAGTTTCGGAAAAAAATTATTTTTAGTCATTCTTCATTAAAATTTAGTTAGGCTATTTTTATTTTTTTACCCCCAGAAGCAAACTATCAAGGGGTAAGCGACCCCCCGCGTTTTGTTAACATTAATAACGACTACAATTTATGTGAATTTAAAAGAAATCGTTGAGGCCGTTTTTGAGAAATAATTTTTTTAGACGTTTTTTATGAGTTTTTTGAAAAGTAAACCCCCCAAATTGAGTTAGCCCAACATAAAAATAAATGGTCCCGAGGTATGATTTTTGTGAACTTACACGCCGAATTTCATCGAAATCGACCGAGCAGTTTGCCCGGAAATCGATGAACAGACAGACAGAGCGACAGACAGACAGACATTTCGTAAAAAAACACCTTTTTGGGTTCCTGGGACCTCAAAACGTGCAAAACCGTTGAAATCTCGGAATCGAAAATTTCGACCATCACAAAGCTTTCCTTATACTACGGATAAATTGGAAAGCAAAAACATTTTTTTGTACAAAACCAAATACTTTTCTGGGAAAGCAACCTGTCCGATTTCATTACTCAATTTAACACCTAAAACATACCTGAAGGTAGACATCATCAATAGAAAGGTTATCACAGAAAAATTATTTTTTTAGTAATTTTTCATTAAAATTTAGTTATTTTTATTTTTTTACCCCAGAAGCAAACTATCAAGGGGCAAGCGACCCCCCGCATTTTATCAACATTATTGACAAACTACAATATATGTGAATTTAAAAGAAATCGTTGGAGCCGTTTTTGGGAAATTATTATTTTATACGTTTATACGTTTTTTTGGAGTTTCTTGAGAATAAAACCCCCCCAAATTGAGTTAGCCCCAAATTAAAAAAATGGTCCCGAGGTATGATTTTTGTGAATTTACATGCCGAATTTCATCAAAATCGACCGAGTAGCTTGCCCAAAAATCGACGCACAGACAGACAGAACGACAGACAGAACGACAGACAGACAGACATTTCGTAAAAACCACTTTTTTGGGTTCCTGGGACCTTGAAACGTGTAAATCCGTTGAAATCTCGGAATCGAAAATTTCGACCGTCACAAAGCTTTCCTTATACTACGTATAAATTGGAAAGCAAAAATTAATAGGCTACTGCTATGTATAGTAGTTCTCTGATGCTTTCCGCATGGTACGGATTGGGTGATTCTGTTTTCATGAAATTGGTTTTTAAATGCAACTTATACTAGGTACTAGAATATTAAGAGCAGTATCAGCACCACTAAGCAGCAGTGGTAATGACTCGGTCAGTCGGTCTAGTTACATATTACCGGTCAATAAATGGGTTCACCATTTACTGGGTAGCCAATGGTTAATATTCTTTCTTCGCTCATTGTATTTCTTTTAATACTCTTTTTAAAACAGGTATTTTCATCCGCCACTTTGAATCCATTTTGAAGTCTGTAGCGCTGAGAAAAGCATTAGGCGACTGGGTAACCTTTTGGGGGGCTAGGTTTTTTGGGTTGTCATAATCAGATCTAAGCTATTCTCCGTGAATCCAAGCCATTAGTGTCATGGTAAACCTGAGATAATTAAGCCTCACCATTAATATCTAACTATGTACCTATGCATGGTTTTGAGTTTCAACACAAATTTTCATTTTTCAAAACAACAAAATAAATAAATAGAATTTTTATTTGTAATTAAACAAAAATTGTCCCTTCATTTTTTCAAAAACATATTGACAATGGGCTAGGTAGGCCGATGCCTATGCATAATTTTATTTTAACTCGTAAACTGAATAACTGAATCGTCTTAACATAAAATACGTCATACAAATTTCACGCATAGCCTACCTATAGGTCTCTGTACCCATTTAACCAAATCAACAGTTACAAATAATCATTGTCTGAAAATCAATACAATTGCAGCCACCGTGTTTTGGTTTTGTAGAAAAAAAATAGGCATAGCGGGAATTTCAAATTTCACAGAACGATTCTTTTTTTTTTTTTTTTTAAATAATTATGGCTATTTTTTGAATTTATATTAGGCATAAGCACTAACTGAAAAAAATAGTTATGCCGTTCGGGACTTTACTTTAATCCTTCTTGGGGGGCGCGACAGAACGATTGGGGGCTGAGCCCCCCCCCCCTGCCCCCCCAAGCTACAGCCCTGGTCTGCCGTCTGCTGATGTATAAGCAAAGTACCCTATTGCGTGTTGACATTTTTATTTTAAACAATTTACCAATTTTAACGTGCTGTTTATGCTCTCATTGGAAACAATATTGCTTTACTCTAACGTCTAACCTATAGGATCTTAGGATCATGTACCTACTATATATGTTCTGTGCTTCACCCATTGTTCAAATGCTTCATGAACTTGAGTTCTTAACGTTCAAAGAAGAGGTGGAATGCAACTTATTAACTTTTATTTATAAATTTTATAATAACTTGGTGCTGAAATTCCTCCTACCACCAAAGAGATCTGATGTACACAATCATCTTCCCAGAAACACACACCCTTGAACAAAGTATCTTTTGTGGGACTTACCATTCCACGCCTGGCCTCCGGCTAGGTTTGCGCCTGTTCTTTACGCCACCTGTGGATGCCACGGAATTGATTTCGGCGACTTCTAAATCAGTCCAGCCTGGTGACGCCAGCAGTCACGTCGGATACATTGAAGGCGGCCCTGGGAGTCAAGACGCAATGTTGTGTGTTAGCTGAAAGAACCAAAAATGATAAGGGATTAAAATTATACCTACAGTTAGGTCGCATTTTAGGTTAGATGCCGGTGGCAGTTGAAATTCGGAAAAATGTATATAGGCTACACAGTTGTTCATCCCATGTTTCCCTGAATCAAAAACCGTAAAATGTTTGGTATATTCGCTACAAGCCGCTGCAACCACTTGCGCCTGCCGCGGCTCGTATATATCAAAACCTGCAGACTATTATTTTTGTGGGCGAAATGCCTTGATGACTCTTGAAAGGCATCTACAGTATGATCCTCAACGAGAATGTTACGTGAAATTACAAAAAAAAAGTAAAACCTTTTTATACACATATTGCTGACATCACTGACATCAGCATAGATTGTGGACAGTGCTTCTTGTTGGAATCTCCGACTTGAAGCAACTTGTCCATGTGAACAATCTAAGCACTGGTAGAGACTGCCGAAAACCTGTTACAATAATAATACTAAGCACTTGCAGCTCTCATAGGGGGGGGGGGGGGTTGGCTAATTTGTTAGACGTTATTGAGTGGGTAGCCTACGCTACTGGAACGAATGACACCCGGACTCCGGACTATAGCGAGGCAAAATTTATCCAGGGGCTGACACTGCTTCCTGAGCTATGGAAAGGAGTTACCAGAAGGACACAGTGCGAAAAAGAGCTTCGCCCCCCAAGAAAAGTAGTTTAAAGCCTACCAATTCCCTTTACTTTTCCTGGGCATTTCCATTTTTCATTGAAAATGTTTTAACTTATAACATTGGAGGAAGAAATGTTTAACTAGTAGATTACTAATACTAGAATGCTTGAATTTTGGTGCGAATATAGTACTTATTTTGTACCCAACTTCGAGCTAACGTGATTCCAAAAAGAGTGACCGCAATGGCGTTACAAATTACAAATTTACCTCACCAGTCACCTCCAGTGACGTCAGGTGGACAACCCCCCCCCCCCTCCGATATAATTAGAAAGCATGTTCGAGTAAACTCGGACCGGTTCTTCATAATTGTAGGAGGCTAGGTATATATCTGTATTCTATATTTTGTAAGAAGTTAATTCAAACACGCTTTTTGTTTTAGCTTTTTTAAGGGTAACAACTTAGTAAGGACAGTCTAAGGTGTTGCATAGTAAAAATGCTAAAAAAAATTTCCTCATTACAATTTCATAGATAGTTGGGGGAGGTCATCTCTCTCTTTTGCCCCCCCCCCCCCCAGGCTTTTTCAAAACTGGGCGCACTTGACTGTAACCTCTTCTCCTTAACATTTTCTTGGGTTAGGTGGGTAAATAAGTAATTAACCAATTCATAGGCTAAATATATCAACATAGTTTGAACTGTGAACTACAGTATAAAGCTTAGTTGCAACTTACCGTTTTTGTATTTTTGTAGGCATGCCGGCCTCTTCGACTGGTGGCCACTGGGGTTGTTTTGGTTTCACCATTGCGGGTGCCACTGCGGGCGGCGTTAGTCTCACCACAGCTGGCGGTCATGTTTTTGCTAATGACGTTCATACCACGGGGGTAGGCTTTCGCTTTGACTCGGGCGTTCACTCCCCCTACTGAATAAAATAACATAGATTGTTTAATAGATTAATACCCGAACGCATACAAATAAATATGAACGGGGTTAACTGTATAGGTGTCAAAATAAAATTTCTCATTTCTTCAAGAAAATATAAACTGACAGTAAAGCCCAATTTGGACAGCGGCTGCTGAGGATTGACAAAGATGGAGGGAAATTGTCAGAGTGGCCAAAAGTCCCCCTGGGCTGATCGCGCCTAATTAAGAAGTAAGAAGAAAGCCCAACATTAGTATTGAAATAAGACGTTCAACATTTTGATAAGGCGGGTATTCCACCGGCGATTTTACTTCAAATTTGATTTTGTCATTGACGTTTGTTTTATTTTAAGGAGACTATTATGTAGATACTTAACACGTCTCCGATCGCATGGCGTGTAGAGACTCGCACATGTACAAGCACGCTACCACCTGGCCATCGAAGTCGATTTAGACGTATCTATTATATATTAAGTTATAATATATGGTAGAGACTTATTAATGATGTCTGCTACCATATCATAACTTAATTTATAATAGATAAGTTAAGTATCTACATAATAGTCTCCTTAAAACAAAACAAACGTCAATGACAAAGTCAATTTTTCAAGTAGATTCGCCGGTGGAATGGCCGCCTTAGGCGGGTATTCCACATACGTACAACGTCAATGAAAATTATGAAATTGAAGGACATTTCAATTTCTCATTGATGGCGGCTAAAACAAAACTAACGTCAATGACAAAATCAAATTTGAAGTAAAATCGCCGGTAGCCTGTAGTAGGGACAGTGGACGCTAAGGCCCGGTTTCACCAAAGCTTGGGACGTTTTAGGTAGGCACTGGCGTCAGCATTCAGTACCAATAGTTACAAAGGAGCACGCCACCCCTCCCCCCCCCCCCCATGTCTCAATGCATAATCCTATGCCGTAACGAAAACTTTCCAATGGTTGCCTTTGTGGGACCTGGCCTGGTTTAGCCACTCACTGTGCGACTTGAGCAGCGTTTAGCCTACGCCGTCGTTGGGAATTTTACTTGGGAAAATAATATCTAGGCTACCTACCATACGCTTAAAACTGTTCTTTGCCTATATTATTGTATGTTTATAGGCCTTTAATTTGGTATGCCAATTATGAATTAGACCTTTAAGGTGAAGGTACAATCAGCACAAACGTCTTTGTTAAGGTTGTGCCTTTCCACTGGATATTTTTAATGGACCTGCCGCGTAACGGCGTAAATTAAGATGTTTAAATTATTATCTTGTGAACCTGACTTCTAAGGTACACGTGCCAATTATCGTCGGGATTTTCCAATTTCGTAAAAATAAGACATGTTCCATTGCACATCAAATGGAAGTCCTTGAAATATTAATTCATTTGACACACCGTAAACTATAGCGTGGGTCTGCGCGTTAAGGCCTACTAATTGGGCGTATAATTAAATTTTTTACCCGATCTCTAATTCCTGCTAATAACTAGTACTGCTCATAAACTGTATTTCTCTAAAAGTTTGCCTAAAACAAATATTTAGCCTACCTTGTTCGCCCTCAGGTTGTTCCGACTGCAGTCAGCACCCTGAATGAACCTCGTTCGTACAGAAATCCTAAATGCCGGCTATATAGAGAAACATCATCTAAACCCATTGTTGTGGTAGGTAGGCCGCTTGTTCTGATTAAGTTATAGGTTGGCCGCAAGCACTTTCTTATAGGCTACTATGACTTCCATTTGCGCCCAGCCTCTACTCCTCCGGCGTCGTTCTGAAATAACAAAATATAAGAAGTTATTAAATAAAAGTAGCTATGCAAAATTCGTCTGAAGCAGAGCCTGCAAAATACGATATGTTGCTGTTGTTGATAGTAGCATGTAATGCTAATGATTGCCAATAATTCATCGATCGCAGTAAATTTGATTTAGTGATTCCACAAAAACCGAGCAATTAACTATTCCTCAAAATTTTCGATTTGGTGTCGAGGCAGCAGATTGGACAGCGGCTGCTGAGGATCGACAAAGATGGAGGAAAATTGTCAGAGCGGCCGAAAGTCCCCCTCGACGGATCGCGCCTAATTAAGTCAAGTCAGTAGTCAGTCATAATTTTAATCAAAACACTCCTGAAGGCATCCAACTTGTCGATATTCGTGATTTCAGCCTGGAGTTTATTATAACGACTAATTCCAAAGTCAAACACAAAATTTTTACCAAAGTTCCCGAGCTTCGGAACAATCAGATGTGAAGTTTACGTACAGTACTACAGTAGGGCTATTTGCATTTATATAAAAGCCAGCAGAAACAGTTTCACTGCAGTTACCTTTTGCTTAGGCCTACATAAAGTATTTATGATGTAGGCCTTATAAAAATATGTTTATTGAAAAAGAATACGTAGGCTACATACAAGTTGAAGTTTAGAGCAAAGCAACAGGCATCGGCTTGGGAAAAGTGAGATGGTGCGGCAATCAACAATCTCGAGAACAGACGACACCGCACTCGCACCAAGAAATAAGAATGACTGATGGTCGAAGGACTGAATGCTGAATGACCAAGAAGCAATGCAAGAACAATGGGATTAGTGCGACTGTGCAAGTTCCAGCCTGAGTCAGCCCCCTGCGTTTCCAACTCAGGGTAGTCCAAAATTTACGGCAAAATTTTCAATATGTAGGTTATACGTACAATTCAACTGATATCATCACGATATCATAGTCTAAATTCTTTCCGATAGAATTTGATTAAATTCAGCATGTACCTACTATAGGTTCACAAATATATTGTCAGGGCTCATTTTTTCATTTTTTTTTTTACATAAATTCATTTTGGGAATTAAAAAAACGTAGCTAGCGCTAGCAGACTTGGCGGCTAGCCTATGTATTATATTGAGCGGCATCTTGGAATTCATGCATTCAAATTTCAAGATAGGCATTTTTGCTTTCCAATTTATACGTAGCCTAGTATAAGGAAAGCTATGTGACGGTCCAAATTTTTCGATTCCGAGATTTCAACGGAATTACACGTTTTGAGGTCCCAGGAACCCAAAAAAGTGGTTTTTACGAAATGTCTGTCTGTCGCCCTGTCGCTCTGTCTGTCTGTTCCTAGATTTCCGGGCAAACTACTCAGTTGATTATTATGAAATTCAGCATGTAGGTTCACAAAAATCATACCTCGGGACCTTTTTTTTTATTTTGGACTAACTCAATTTGGGGGGGTTTTATTCTCAAAAAACTCAAAAAAAAACTTCTAAAAAAATTATTTCTCAAAAACGCCTCCAACGATTTCTTTTAAATTCACATATACTGTAGTCGTCATTAAGGCTGAGTGTTCAAAATGTTTTGTAAACAAGAAATTTTGCTGATTTTTTGACGAAAATAATTTAATGCTCATTCCATAGATACAAAGATAACAAAGTGAACAGATAAGAAGCTCATAAAAAATCCAAGTTATCGCAGGAAGTTTATATTTTCTGAACTGAAATATTATTACCTTAAAAAAATTGGATAAAAAGCCTTAAACCTATTTTGTAGCACAGTTGTGAATCTGTAAGGGAAATGGACAGCTTTCACAGAAAGCTCGTATTTTTTTAAGATTTTTTCATCTGTTCCCTTTTATATCTTTGTGGCCGTGGAACGAGCAATTAGTTAATTTCGTCCAAAAAGTACGATAATTTCTTGTTTACAAAACATTTTGAACACTCAGCCTTAATGTAAACAAAATGCGGGAGGGGGGGGGGTGGCTTCCCCCTTGATAGTTTGCTTCTGGGGGTAAAAAAATAAAAATAACTAAATTTTAATGAAAATTACTAAAAAATTAAAAAATTATTTTTCTGTGAAACCTTTCCATCGATGATTTCTACCTTCAGGCATGTTTTAGGTGTTAAATTGAGTAACGAAACCGGACAGATTGTTTCCCCAAAAAACTATTTGGTTTTGTGCAAAAAAAATGTTTTTGAAAAAATGATAGAAAATTCGCAGTCAAATGCATTGCGTGCCCTGCCATTATTGCTATGTGGTAATTTGTTGGTCTGACCTATCTAGAATTTACCTCACCTCCAGTGACGTCAGGTGGACAAACCCCCCCCCCCCCCCCCCGCGAGATATCGGAAATTTAACCATAGGAAATTTATTTCCCATGAAATTACTCATTTTCTCTATCTACTAATTATTATAAATTGGAAAGCATGTTCGAGTAAACTCGGACCGGTTCTTTATTATTGCAATGCATTTGCTTCTCCGAAACCCCCAAAATTGATGTGAGATTCATTATTTAGAGCCTAGATAATACTAATAATAAATATAAGGAGATCAGAGAGACCCAGGACATGTAGAGTAGCGGTACGGACTCTGACTTTCACCCGAAAGGTTGTTAGTTCGGGTCCTACACTGGCTACATTTTCTGCCCATACTTCGGAGTGCATGTAGAGCAGACGGTCCTGGGCCTTCCCAGGTGAGTGTAAGAGTGTAACTCCGCTAGGTTGGCTTAGTAAAAGGACCAATAGTCCTTATTTATTTATTTTAGGTCTATAATAAACCCGGATTTTGGCCATCATATCTTGGTTCTGAGCTAATGGTCGAGATTTCGAGATGGTCGATTTTGGTCTAGACTACTAGAGGCAATACAGGTTTTTAATAAGGAAAATCTGAAACCTTGCACATACGTTCTATTATACACGTATCCTGAACAGCATAGCCCAAATCAAAAGTTCCTTACTATTCCCTGGTCGGAATTTGGGATCCCAGAAAATCTGTCTTGGTCAATGGAAAAATTTATAATTTTGTGAATGGATAATCCTGCAAACAATCCCAAGGCCGTACCCAGTTTTTTTTCCGAAGGGGGGGGGGTTGGAAATTTCGTTGGGTGTTACATAGTGGTTTATATTTATCCTCTCAAAATCCGATTCTATCTAGTATCAAGCCAATTCATTGGGGGGGGGGAGGTTTGAACCCCCATGAACCCCCCCTTGGCTACGGCTTTGAACAATCCCAGCCTGTATCACATTGCAATATAATAATGCAGAGCTATCTCGCGCTAATGTAGTTGAAAAAATTTGCTGGTGGTCCATGGGGTCAGGACCCCCCCCCCCCGAAATAATTTTTTTTATGTAAACCTGTATTGTTTGAAGAATTTGAATAAATTTATTTGAGTTTGAACCCTGGATAATATGGACTTTCACTAGTAAATTACGTATACATTTTTCTGCCGCCCCCCCCCCCCCCCGAAATCAAAACTTAGGTACGGTCTTTTGCATTGCATATACATATATACACTGTATAATATAGTCCTACAGTATGTATATTCGGTGGTTCCGAATCCCTGGACTAAGTGGCCGTTTAAAATGTTGCGAGACTATTTATTGGCCACCCCGTGTTAATGCCACCCACCTAGCGAGCGACTTGCTGTGGTAGCCGCATTCCTCTTGGCCTGTTACAACTTGCATATTACAATAGAATCGCTTTTGTAGCAGAGTTCGACTTGATAGACGACTAGACGAGGCCTAGATAGAGCAGTAAGCATAGGTTTTGAGTTCAGAAAAATTAGGTGGAAGCTTAACTAATCAAAACGACCCTAAAATCCCATGTAGCCTAAGCTTTTTTTTTTTTTGGGGGGGGGGGGGGGGGTAAGTGCCCCCAAAACAGTTTTTCTGTTCAATTCAGTTTTTAATTGTCAGCACGGTAATTAGCCTTTAGAATTTGTACGGGGCAAAAAATAAAATTTACAAAACTACTGGCAATGAAACTACTGTAGGCTACATCATTAACAACGACTACAAGGACGGATACAGGGGGGGGGGGGGTAGGGGGGGTAGCTGCCCCCCTAAAATTCGGTAAATCTATTGTAAATTAAGTTATTACGCTCTAATTTAGTGGATCCTACATACGTTTTTCCTATTTTGACCCTCAGCTACCCCCCCCCCCAAATAGGCTGGATCCGTCCCTGAACGACTAGGGATCAGTGGCGGCGCTACGGGGGTGCCCGATGGGGCCTGCCCCCGCCCCTCAACAGTTTCCCCACTTTTGAGATGTACCGGTATTTGACATTTTGTTAAATTGAAAAACTATTGTAATTCAAAAAAGTCTGAGAACTGATAAGAAGTTACTTACTTCCATTACGGTATGCCTATACTCCCCATTGGCGTAATTACGGGGGGTAATCCCCCCCCCCCAGGGGCATCCGTAGCACCCCAAGGATTTCTGATTTCTGGTGGCAAAGACGTTATATGGAGCAATGGAGGCGAAAGGCATAGTATCCACAATAACGAAAGGGAAATTAATTCTTGGTAGCCTATGCTTATTTCACATGAAAGACATCATGAAAAAATCAACATATATTTTTTATTGACTAATTATACTTTCACAAAAATAAATTACTCAAAATACTTAAAACCCCAATACTTCAGATCTATTTTTTCAAACTTTTTCTCCGGGGGAAACCCCCCCCCCCCCCCCCCCCGGGTGGCAGGTTTATTCGTCTGTAAAATCTCAACTGTACTACTTGCAAAATCCGTAAAACCTCACTAATTTGAGCCCATTTTCAATTTTTTTTCTCCGGGCCCACCTTTCTCTGCGCCTGGTACCACCATTCAGGACAGGTTCAGCAATTTGGCCGTCATGTATTATAGAGAATGAGAGGACTAGGTCGCTGATCATGTCAGAACTTGTAAAAATTTCAGGAGATTAAAAATATTTTTTTTTTAATTTTTAAAATTTTGAAACAAGTTTACATTTTAATTTTTTTATTTTACTGAACTTGAATAGTTTAGTGTAACTTATTATGTATTTCATGCACATTAAAAAAAGGAAATTGAAATAATAATAAAGTCATATAATTTGCTAGGCAGACTTCAGAAGTGAATGATGAGTAATGAATCAAAGTCTTGGGGTCCTGAAGCCCCCCCCCCCAGAAATTTTGGGAATTTACGCAAATACTACTCCCAATGAAAAATGTTTTCTTTTTTCACTGGGCCCCAAGATAGAAGTGATTTTTTCATAAGCCTCAATAATGTTTTAAAATTAATTTATTTATGTATTATTTTAAAGTGATATTTTTCTATAAATCATGGAGAATATATATTTTAAATTATATGATGCGAATTAAGGTCCAGGCATAGTAAAAAATATTATAAAAAATATTAAAAGAATTAATTAGATGCTAAGAGCTTAGTTTTCACATGCAAACGGCGGCCATTGTGAATAATATGGATATCGGTTTGTCGTCAGCGAACCTAGTGACCAAAACTGTCCCTACAGAACCTCATTTGACGCCCTGTTTTTATAAGGCGGTGAAAACAAATATACAAAGAAAATTCATTATATACAAGGCAGTGACCAGACGCGTATAGAAGGCAGTCCTACGTCAATAACAAATAAAAAAAAGAACTCCTGTTTACAAATATACTTTCTTATCATCTTATTCCTGTTGAAGATATTTAATTTTAAAATTATGAAGGAAGAAGGATGTGTTCAAGGCACAACAGGTCCAATGCTATTTCGGGAATATTGCTTGAAGGATGACAGTGTTATTGAATACAGTCGCAATCAAGGTAGGCAACCTAATTTGCTTGCTATATTAGTTTCGATTATATATTATATTGCCTTAAGATTCAAGATCTTTAGAGCTAGAGCCCTTGTATTGCAGGTAGGTACACAAGTACAGCATACGTCAGTTGTGTTCATTCACATCACTACAGTGTGGAGCGGGCCACATGAGCTTCCGTCTTCCTGTCTCTGATCTTCAAATTATTGTACCCTGTAAACGATCAGCTGCAAAATCATACATGGCTCGCCTTAATACGTCTGAGAACTTAACAAGGTGCCTTGGTCGTCAGATGAGGTAGACAATATTGGAGTGAGGGGGATAGCCAACAATTGGATTAAATCGTTCGTCACTGGAAGAAGACAAAGAGTTGAATTGAGTGCCAAAGATGGATCAACAAAAAAATCGTCCTGGCAGCATCTGACACTAGGCACGGCCCAAGGAGCAACAATCTCTCCGATTCTCTTCATCAATGATCTGCTACTGCAACTGAGAGTCAAAGGAGCTAGCCCGTATGCATTTGCAGACGACTGCAACGCAATCGTTAGAGCACCATCGTCGAGCACACTGCAGGTTGCAGCAGAAGACTCCCTTTCCAGTGCTTTTGCGTGGTTTTTTAACAATCGTTTAGCCTTAAATGTTCAAAAAACACATTTTATAGCATTCAGTTGCAGAGAAGCTTCCGCACCAACAGTAGAGCAACTTCACTTGGGCGATGACACAGTGGCAAGAGTATGGAAAAGCAAATTTCTAGGAGTATGGATTGACTCAACCTTAAGGTGGAAAGTACATGTAGAAGAAGTAGTAAGGAAAATTAGAAAAGGCTGCTTTGCCCTACGCTAGGATAATCTCGAAAACGGACCTGCAAATGGTTTACCACGCAATTGTTGAATCACACATATCATATGGCATAGTATGTTGGGGGCAATCAACATGGAATGATAAAGTGTTGAAGCAAAAAAAGCGAGCTGTACGATTAATGGCTGGAAAATGTCAGAGACATCCATGTCGGCCTATATTTCAGGAACTCAAAATACTTACCGCTCCTAGTATATACGTACTGCGCAGTGCTACACTGGTTAGAGAACACTTAAATGAGTATCCTGTAAATAGGGATCGCCATAGTCACGATACAAGCCATGCCGCAGACCTCTCAGTCACAGCTGCCAGGCTGACAGCCCGACAGCGCAGGCCACGAGCCGCAGGCATCCGCATATATAAATAACGCTCTACCAGAAGCCATAAAACAGGAGCCAACGGCTAATGCTATGAAGAAAGCACTAATTAACTTTTTGATACAACGAAGATTGTACAATCTGAAGGAACTGTGAAGCTATAGGCTACCTATATTTATTTATTTATTTTTTATATATTGTATTAGGACGCAAGATGACTGTGCTCAATGTTTGATTATTATTGTAAAATAAGATGTAACAAAGATGGGCAAATACACTTTGATTGATTGAAGTTGTCTCTTTGAAAGTTCCTTCCATCTTCCGAAACTGGCCTGAATTTAATATGGACCCTACTCGTAAAACCCGTCAAGTTTTATCGTTGCTACGTTGCCCATTATTAAATAATTATGCTTGTTGCTTGTGTATCGAACCATCAGTCAAGACTGTTACTTATAATTCATTTAATAACTGGCTATATTCATTGCATGTAAGTAAGTAAGGAAATAATATATTGCAACATTTTCAAGCACAGTTTACATTGTCTACCCCTGCACTAAGTACTCTACGAGACTTGTATCGCTGGGGAAATTTCGATGTAACGGTAATGCATAGACAATTTTAACACTTACTTACAATATTAGTTTAAATATTTAGAACATTCGTTAAAAAATATGCGTAAAAAATGTAAAATTATAATAACTAACGGTATGCAAAAAGCTAGGTTGAGCAAATTTAATAAATGTAATAGTAAAGTAGAGATCAGCAGCCAGTACGCCAGTACGAAAAATAAAATAACGTCATTTTTAATATTTCATCACTTAAACTCCTTACATGCAATTTTGCATTCATGTTGTATTGAACAATAGTTATTATAGAGATAGTTTCTCTCAATATTTTAAGGTGATCTGGCATTGAGTAAAAACAGTTTGCAAGCTAAGAATTTAGGAGCAATTCAAAAATAATTTTAATAGCAGGTGCGTATCATATATTGAGTCCTAGTCTATGACGGGTGTTAATATGATGACGCTGTGATTATTTATTTAGTGGCAGTTTGGTTGGAGATTTGTGGAGGAATGTCAGTAAGCTTCCCTGAATAAATATTATGCTTCATAATATTTACTTGTAATTTATTATTCTCAATATTTGTTACAGAAGGCAAAGTCGTGACGAAGACAAATAAATATCCTTCCGCGTCGAACATCATAAGTGGCCTGAAAAATTGTGTATACGAGGTAGGCTATCCAATGAAATTTTTCAGTCTCGCTTAAGAAGCAGAACAATGCAATGCAAGAACAGACAAGTCTGTTAAATACAAGCGGTGGGGATGAAGTCAGAGCATCACGTCAGAGGACAGGAAGAGATAGGATTAAAAACGATGTGATGAAGAGACAGTTTGGGGTGGAAGAACCACGGATAGGATAGTGAGAAGGATACTGCATTGATTCAGACGCGTAAAGTGAATGGATTGCAGCATGGTGAGCGAGGAAATGACCAGAGGAAATAATAGAGGGAACGCGAAGAAGGGGCAGACCCAGGATGAGATACAGGGACCAGATTAAGGACGATATCAGAAGAGTGGGAGTGATGCCGGAGGAAGTAGGTATGGGGGTAAACCAGCCTATGCAGGTGCTAGATACTTACAAGGGCTGCCTAGGAACATTAGGGAGGTGGAAGAAATGACAGCTTTTAGAAGTAAGCTAAAGAGGCACCTCGTAGACCAATGCTTATATGTGGAGGACATGATGTGGAACTAGACAGCTGGTGTTCTTTTCATGAATCTGTAGGTATATTGGTATTCATGATTCTATGGGTGTATTGCTCTAGGCTATTTATTTATTTATTGACTTATTGTTATTGTGTCTTAGGTTTTGAAACGCCTATTGTTTCATATTATGACTCAAACCAGAGATATTCTATTCTATTCTAAGTGCTGAACAGAGATGGGGAGACAGGAGAGGCTCACTAATCACACCCGGGTAACTGGAGCTGATTATTCATGATGATGACTTATGATGTCTATAGCTCAACGGTACTTTTATTTACTGCAGTCAAATATTCATGGTAAATAGCCTAATTTATATTTATTATAACTTAGAGTGTATTTCTTAAATTTTAGATATTTCTACCACGAGGATACCCAGACAGCGTGAGTGAAGACTATACTTGGTACCAGATATGGGATACAATGCAAGCCTGTTGCAGCACCTTTAGTAGCATGCTTGCCGTCCAGGCTGTGCTCGAAGGGGTGGGCGTTGGTCGAGAAAATGCTACACCTCTAGCTGCTGCACTGGCCTGGTTTACGAAAGATGGCGTTGGCATGATGGCTGGCATTTCCTTTGCTTGGTATAAAGGGTGGGTAGGCTCTTTTCCTTGCATCTCGTTATGAAATCTGTAAGGAAGTAATGCAGTCATGAGATGTGAAGATAATCAGTAAGGTGCCTGTAAGAAGAGCCTCACTACTTTTTAGGGAGATTCATCTCCCTATTGAGACGTCCACCAAAGTTCGACTTCCGAAAAATTTCTTCACAACTTTTCAGTTCATGACCCCCTGAGCCTAAAACCACCCCCCGTTCAAAATGTTACATACATATACCTGTATACGGTATAATATATTAGTACCGTATATGTATGTAGCCTATGTAGGTATATTGGGTTTAGGAAACACTGTAACTTCCATAGATATTATCCGATTTCGATGAAACTTGGCACAATAATTGATCGTACAAATGTCTTGATTGAGTTCGTTAACCAGCAAGATTATGTTCCAAGATGGCCGCGGATTAAAACCTTATATAATTCATATCTCAGTTAATATTTGTCACTGTGGAATGAAATAAAATCTGACTAAAAGCCCCCATTAGTATCTACGATAATGGTAATCAACACTTTTTATGACAAATCAACGATTTCAAGATGGCGTCCAGTCAAAGGGAAAATAATTTAATAAGTAAACGTTCATAGTCGTCATTGTGGTTTGAAATTCGGAACACAAGAGTGTTTTGTGTCATTGTGAGTTGATGTTGTGATCGGGAAATAAATGAAGTATTTTTATTTATTTTTTATTGCATACAAAGCATTGAGGATAAGCGGAAGCGCTTGCATGGAATCTCCCTAAACCTGATCGGCCAGAGCCAGAGATTTTGAATGACGTCTATTGCCAATATTTGTTGTAGGTGTTTCCTGGACTCTGAGTGCAAGAAATGGAGATTGTTTGCTGATGCTCTCAATGACCTGGCGTTCTGCATTGAACTCAGCATTTCTGCTGCTGCCGATAGGGCCGTACTTTTACTATGTCTGTCGAGCGCAATGAAGGCCGTTGTTGGAGTTGCGGGTAAGTTATACCCAAAGTTGAGAAGATTCTAATGGGTTCGGTTTGAGCAAGTATCAAATCATTGATAAGGTGTAACTATGCGAGCGGGTTCGCTCATTGTCGGCAATTATTGCCGGAAGCGCTCAGGGGTTTATATTAATACTAACATTAGTGGGTTTCTTTGACAAGTTCATTTTATATCGGTTTTTCTAACTCTACTTATTATAACAATTTAAATGGGCCTACATTAACGAAAGACAGTAGAAAAATTAATGAATATTCACGACTTAAATATAAGTAATATAATTATTAAAACACTATTTTTTGTTTGTTCTTTGAAATAAAATATAGCGCGAAGTAACGAGTAATCTATTTTTTTTATATTTTATTTTTTTATTTATTTTTATTTTATTTTTTTATGTAAAGGAGTCTGCCCACTACATCATACCATGGCCGTAATAGGATGTGTCAGGCAAAAAAATATTCTTCGTATAGAAAACTACGCCCACTAGACCGTTCCGTCACCGTCGTACCGTCGCGTGCCATGCACGAAGCGTTAAGAATTGTCGACGAGAATATTTTGCCGGTGCCGATACGTTCGCGCATGGCACTTTTCTTCATCTTCAACTAAGTGCCAATATTCTCCTTCAGTTTTTCGCTCTTTTTTATAGAATCGTGAGTCCAGTAGCGTCGAGTGGTTTTTTGGCTCTCTTCTTCTTCCTCATCCAATAGTATGGCAATCATTGCCAGTTGTCTAGTAGTTAATCTTTTAATAGCCATACTTATTTTATTATTTTAAACTTGATAGCGCTCCTCAGACGTCCAGGCATTGCCGATACACATGCGAGAATGTGAAACGGCTTCCATCGACTTTGGTGGATACGTCATACAAACTACGGTTGGGCAACACACGGGCATTAAACGCCGTCGATTTGTTTCAGTGGGCAAAGCAAGCCGTATCGTATTGCTTTCCGTGCTTGATACGTTCATAGCACGGTCGTGGTATGATATGGTGTAGTGGGCAGACTCGTTAATGAGGTACCTGCAGCCATAGGCAACAATGATAATATGACACTGTCCGAGGTAGATATTAAACAGTGCATCGACCACAATTTATTATCCTGCACTTTCAAGTTTCTTTAGTTGCACTAATAATAAGTGAAACCTGTGACTGGGCTATTATCAATCAGTACTTTTATTCAAGTTCTTAACTCACCATAGATCATCTGCTTTATTACATTGTAGGTGGTGCTACTAGAGCTGCGCTGACTCACCACCAGGCTACACGTGGCAACACAGCCGACGTAGCCGCTAAGGACGGAAGTCAGGAAACACTTGTCAACTTGATCGCCATGAGCCTCGGCGTATACTTGCTTAATACCGGTTTAATTCAGAGGTAAGCTTCACCATCATCATCAACATTAATCATAAGGTGAGGTTTCCATTGACCTCGCATTGCAGAATGTACATGACGTCGACGTGGTAGCAGACATTAAAGGCTTATTAATGATGTCTGCTACCACGTCAACGTATGTGCATTCTGCAATGCGAGGTCAATGGAAACCTCGCCTAAGCATAATCAACGTGAGCACTCCTACTTGTCTCGCCACTGATTATCCAACCCTTCCTCTGGTAGCAATCCCGCCTTTCAGAATTCGTCCTCAATATGCTTTCTGTCGACTCGTATCTGTACTTGGCTAAGCCATGCCTTCGCCTGTTTCATTACGTTAATGGCAAGATGGTCTCTGCTTGTCCGTTACGGCTTGTAGCCGGTGTAGGTTGACAATCGAGAAGGTATACCAGTTAGCCAATGGCCAAAAATTCATACGGAAACAATACAAATAATGTCCGAAATCCATGGGGCCGTTGGCTTTGGACAAGAGCCCTATGGGCCACTATAAGTAGGCCTGGGTTCATAAAACGTCCTTAAAAAAAATTACCTAAATTACCGTACAAATGTATCAACATGTTCCTAAACTACCTTCATGAAGCTAAATATTTTCTATTGCAATGCGCGATCACTACGCAAAAGTTTTGACAAATTAACAGTTTTATTGTCTTCTGAAATGTGTAAAAATAACGACTATCAGTTAATTGTTGTTAGTGAGTCCTGGGTCGGAGAAAAAGAATTCAATATATTTAAATTACCAGGGTATACCGGTGTCTTGCGAGAAAGGTCATGGGGAAGGTCAGGGGGAGTGGCGTTATTTATTCGTCAGGACTTAGACTATAAGATTATAGCATCATTAGGAAATAAGGAACATGAGAGCCTCCTCATAAATATTAAATTGGGGAACGACATTTTTCGCATACTTTGTTCCTATCGAAATATTAACTCGAAGGTAACAAGATTTATTAACGTACTTGATGGATTATTGTCTTCACATAACACCTCCTTTGACGTACTAATAGGAGACATAAACCAAGACTTAAACGATGACCACTGTCCAAATACAACCCAATATATAAACTACCTTTCAGCACAGGGATTTAAGTCATTTATAAATTGCCCAACTCGAGTAACAGAAACAACAGCTACTACAATAGACCATATATTTGTAAGAAACACACTTGCCCAATCACTGACTATTTCGGCATCATGTCTTGACGTGGGAATTAGTGATCATATGTGCCTATCTATTTCTATGCAAAGTACAGCCACTCCTGCAGCCACGAAATCGAATAAATCTATTACGTTCTGGGATAACCGAATGGTTAATTACCACTTATGTCAAGTTGATTGGGAGGCCGTAGGGTTATACAGCACAGACGATGTTGATGTAGCCTACTCAATAATAGAGAAAGAAATAACAAGGGCTACCTTAAAATCTACTGAGACTAAGACAATAACTAGTAAAAATAGAAAAAGAAAAGAATGGATCACACATGAACTAATAAGTCTATGTAACAAAAAGAACAAACTGTATAAACTAAGTGCTCGCAACCCTTTTAACCAACAACTACAAGAGGAATTAAAATCTACTAATGCAAGGTTAAAACATAAAATTAAAACCACCAAAGAGCAGTATTATTTTGAGAAATTTCAAGGGGCAAAAACACCTAAAGAATTCTGGCAAATAGCAAACTCAGTGGTAAAACCCGAAAAGAAAAGTTACATAAATTCAGTGAACATAGAAGGGGAAAAAATTAACACGGAGGGACATGAAAAGCAAGTGGCAGATTATTTCAATTCTTACTATGCGAGTATCGCTGAAAGCCTATTGAAAGAAAATGGAATCACTGAATGCATGCCCATCCCTCACCTTATAAAAGAGCCATCGTCAATGTTTTCCCCACATCTCTCCATACAAGAAGTGGAGAGAGCATTCATAAAACTAAAAAGGAAAAAATCCCGTGGCTATGACGGAATTTCTTGCGAATTACTTAAGGACTGTCAGGAACCACTGCTCCGCCCGCTTCACCACCTATTTGACCTCTCCCTCCGTATAGGTCGGTATCCAACAGCACTCAAAGTTAGCAAAATAGTCCCGATATATAAAGACGGAGATGCTTCGCAGGCCTCTCAGTACAGGCCGGTCCATGTCCAACCGGCGATAGGGAAACTACTCGAAACTTGTGTACAAACGCGAATTTTAAAATATTTAGATTCGACCAACTACCTATCTCCTAATCAATTCGGGTTTCGAGCAGGAGTAAGTACAGAAAATGCTATCTTCGAACTGATCGACGCAATGATCGAAGGGCTGGAGAGGGGTGAGAGGGTGGCTACGGTTCAAATCGACCTATCTAAATGTTTTGACGTAGTCAACCATTCGATTGCAGTGGAGAAACTAAAATGCTTGGGAATTAATGGATCGCTATTAGAGTGGTTTCGGTCATATTTTTCGGACAGAAGCAAATAGTGCAAATAACCAGCCCTAAAGGTACCGCAAATAGCTCACCATTGCCAATTAAGCATGGAATATTTCAAGGGAGTGGATTAGGCCCCCTAATTTTTTTGATTTATACAAACCAACTATCAAATATTCCTATTAAATCAAAGATGGTCACCTTTGCAGACGATATAGGTATCGTGGTGAGAGCCCCTGATAGCGAAAGACTCCAACAAGAAATCGAAAATGATACAAAAAAAGTCATGACCTGGATAAAACAACATAAACTAATACCTAATCTAAAAAAGACCAAGGTCATGTACCCCAGCTACCGACAAACCAACAGTGTAAATAGAAATCTGATATATAATGGCCAAATAATTGAGGAAATAAACGAAATCAAGTACTTGGGTATCACCATAGACAACAAGTTGACATGGAAACCACACATTGATAAATTACAAAAAAACCTCCGATCTATCAGCTACATATTATACAATCTACGGCGGTTTTTCCCACAATCAGCGTTAATCACTCTATATAAAGCATGGTACCAAGCCAAACTAAGTTACTGCATAGGCATATGGGGGGGAGCAGCAGCGACCCATATTCAACCATTACGAACGGCACAAAATTATACAGTAAAAACTCTCACAAGAAGCCATAGATGGTCACACTCAAACACAATATATAAAATGAATAAACTACTGCCCATAAACCTCCTATACAATAAAAATTTGCTAATGTTTACCACAAAACATATTGCAACAATAAACACACGTAATAATGCAAGACAACACACAACAAGATCAACAGCCTACCATACTCTCCCCCTTCCCCACTGGAACCTGACAAACTCAAGACGATCATTACGATATAAGGCAACGACCCTGTACAACTTACTCACTAAGGACTTACACTCTAACAAACACGAGTATTCCACAGTAGACAACGACAACACTGACAAGAACACAAGAACAGCTATTTACAAGACAATCATTAGAATATGGACGAGGAAAGAACTGGACAAATTACAATAGTAATGCGACGACAAATTACAATAGTTGTAATGAGTAATTGTTTGTTTCTAATTTTTTAATTTTAATAATATTTTATTTTTAATAATCTAAGTAAATATATATAATACCGTAGTCTTAGTTTAGTGCTACCCTCGCACGCCCATGGCATGAGGGGGCACTACTTTATATATGTACCGAGAAAAAATGTAAAGAAATTACACGGATTTATTATTATTATTATTATTATTACAATGGTTTCTGTATCTTTGCGATGGCCTTCCTCTTCTTCGTGTTCCTTCTATTTTGCCCTCCAGCCATTTCTTCGCACACCTGCTGCTATCCATTCGCTCTACGTTTCCGAACCATTGCAGTCATTGCAGTTCTTCACCAATGGTTCTTTCATTCCAATTCTCTTCCCATCACGTCATTTCTAATCCTATCGCTTCTTGGTTGCTCTTCTGAACTTCATCTTAGCCCAGTGGCAGCTCGCCATTGGAGGCAACTGAGACAGTGCCTCACCTAATTTTCCATGCAAATAATTCATCTGGAAAACTGTATTTTGAATTAGGAAATGTAGGCTAATCAAATTCTAGAAGAGACAATTAAAACTTAAAACATACCGCGAAAAAGAACCTTGAGCTGAACTAGCTCCAAAAATTCTCAACAAACTAGTCGTATAACGATGTATAGAGGCACCATTTCCGACTGCCTCTCCATTGCTAGTAGACAGGCATGATTTTTTTTTTTTTTTTTTAAGATAAATCGCGTACAAACAATTAAATGAATGTATCCGATGGACCTTTTCAGTCGCCTCTGTAGGTTATTACCCGTGATGAGTACAAAACGTCTCCGATTGCATGGCGTGTAAAGACTCGCACAAGTGCTAGCACGTTACCACCTGGCCATCGAAGTCGAGCTGTAAATAGCTCAAACAGCGTGAAGATACATTCTCAAAACATTTGCTGCACCCAGCTCAACGAAGATCCGATGAGATAGCGCTAGACCCTGCCTCTATATGCAATATCTCAGGAATGGTGGCCCTTAGGAAAAAAAATGATAGTAACCTTTTTTTATAGAAAATTTAAAGATCTACAACTTTTGTAAAAAAAACTTTTTTGATAAAACTTACCGTTTTCGAGAAAAACAAAAACAATGATGAAATTTTGACCATTGATCCTGAATAACTTTTTTTAGCACACATGGCATCGATGGGGACTTTTCATGCTTGACAAGAATTAAACCCCCTCCGGATCGCTATGGGACAGGATCGGCTCTCTTCTCTTTGTGCCATGACAACTCAAAAAGACCTGCTCTCCCATATTATAAAGGAGAATGCGGATGAGAAATAAGTCTGGAATGATTTGATAGAAAAATTTGACACTAAGAAGAACAGAAGAATTGACCTCGAATTTATGCATTAATTAAGTTTTTGGTCAGTCTCCTCAAGCTCTTTTTTTTTGTATGCTGTGCCTCACCTATTTATATCCCCACGAGCCGCCACTGTCTCAGCCGCTTGTAGGCAAATTGTGGATACCGATACAATAGGCTAAGGATTTAAACTTCAGTCTCGAAAAGCTATTTTAGTTCGAAATGACTGAGGCAAAAATATGGATGCCATAAATGTTTATGATTATCAGGACCTATTTTCGAGTTCCGGAACAATATACAATACTTGATACCCTACGGTAGCAGGGACGCAAAAATACCTTCACCACTTCCCATGTTCCCATAAGCATTGGTGCAATTGAAAGTACCTCCAGGTATTATTGTGCTTCGTTTTATGCATGTTGACGTCCCAACGGTGTAAGATCCCTCAAATCAACAGCAGTAAGCCTGTGATGTATTTATCTTTCAGCAATCTATGGCCTGTAATGCTGCTCCTTATAGTTCTACACCTATTCTGCAACTTTAAGGCTGTCAAAGCTCTTCGGTTACGAAAGTTTAATGAAGAGAGATACCTGCTTGTGATAGACGCATTCCTGCGAACTGGGAAAGTGCCAACGTTAGCGGAAGTTAACTTGCAAGAGTCTGTTATTATTGGGCTGGGGGCAACAGCGTATGATCTCTGTGGATTCAATATATCTCTGGGTAAGAAATGTATTATTTTCCGCCCCGTAGAAGGCCCGGTCCCTAAAGCAGAGTGATGGCTGTTTTTTTTATTTTTTATTTTTAAACAGCTCCTTCCTCCAGTGGAAGCGGGGCTATGTTCAACCCTTCACAAGCACAATAAGTACGATAGGTATCCATTTTCAGAGCCTGAGTATGTGAAAATGGTTGCTTTCACCATAACTACTAACTCATTTATTTTTGTTTAAAAATAATAATAATAGCGAGGTATACAAATCTTATAGAAGTGATTTTTCCTTGTAGGTGACAGTTTGAATAGCCCCGACATATTTTCGACAAATAGCATAAAGTCATTGATGTCCAGTGAAGATGCAAACTATTTCATTGTACCGGATAAAGAGAAGAGGAGTATTCGCATTTCATTGAGCGAAGAGATCTCGGATCAGGAAGTTCTCAAGGCATATTTCCATGGCTTTCTTCTTGCCACAATGTTAAACAATGTAAGTAAACATTATTAATTTCAAAATAGAAATACTTTCTAAGGTTATTAAATTTGACGTGACCGTACGAACTTTAGGCCACAGTTGGAACCGCTCACTAGTTAATAACGAAGAATTACTTCCATGTTTCATGGTTTTTATAGTATTTTGTACAACGGACAGCTACTAGCGGATAAACTGCTTGATCAGATCTGATGGCAATCGGCAGCATTGTGTTGGACGGTTATTGAATATCTACGATTGGGGTACGAATGAGTCCGTATTTATAAATCTAGGCCTACCAAGTAATAAAAACTACCCGGCGTTAATGACGCTCATAAAAACCTCCGGGACTACCTGGAAACTGGTGATGGTACAGATCGTAATTATGGACAGGACTGGGCATGATATCTATGTATCTACACATGTAAACTTTTCATATTTGATCATTCTAAAGCGGTGTCCATAATATGCCGTAGTTAAATAAATAAGGACTTTTTATTGTTTCTATTACTAAACCAACCTAGCGGAGTTAGGGCTATAAAGCCCTCTCTTAAACTCAACTAGGAAGGCCCGGGACCGCCTGCTTTACATGCCCTCCGAAGCATGACCAGAAAATGTAGCCAGTGTGGGACTCGAACCAACTGTTGGCACTGCCAATTTGGCAAAGCCAATACAATGTGGACGTAAGCATGTGCCGCTGAGCCAATGGTTTGCTGATGAAAATCGCTAGTGTCAGTCTCCATCAAAGGAAGCCAGCGAGCGGGTAGTGGGGACGAGCCAACCGTTGGCTCCACGCGGCATGCAGGAGGTTTTGAAACCAAATCCAGATCTGTCTGTACTCGAGATTTAATTCGTCTACATCATCCAAGAATCCGTATTTTGTTCCACTTTGAAGGCTTGGACGCGCCCTAAACCGTCGTTTACGCCGTTTGCGTAGTTTTTCATCGTTTTCGATAATTATGAACGCACCCAAAGCAACTAGTACATCCTCCTCGGCGGACATTTTGCGACTGAATGCCAACTCTCGGTGTAAAGGGGAGGCCAACAATCAGATTTGCCAAATTGGTAGTGCCAACCGCCAACGGTGGCATAGTGTGGACACCGCTTTATATGTACATGTAAATACTTTCAGAGAACTTATCTGGGACGTTTATCGGAAGTTGAAGCCACCCAGATGGTAGTGGAGAAAGACTTCTCGAGGCTTGCTGAGGCGTGTAGGAAACAGGGCTGGATTTTACAAGAACATGTACTACATGTTGAACAGTGGAGAGCTGAATGGAAGTCTTTAAAGAAGAATGATTAGGAGTGCTCTTGGATTTTGCGAATACTTTGTACCTTCAGCAAAGATGCAGTAGAACAAAAATGTTGAACAGTGAACAGAACTTCCAGACCTAACTTTAGGGAGCGGGAATTCTGTATCGCATCTCGCATGCCAATACTGCATTGTTTAAAAATAAATAAAAAACTATTTGCTTTTACAATACAAAGGACATTTAGGTACTGTTTTGGGCTTAGTCAAATGGTCTTGCTATGAAATTTTTGTTGTCGAAAGTAAGTAAAAATTACCTGTATAAATTATAGAAAGCTAAAATATTTTTAATATCAATGTGTGGTAGATTGCAAGAACATACCTATTGAATATTGTTCGAAGCCTCGGTTTAACGCAATAGATAAAGAGCAAGCGGGCTGGATGGGCATCCGGAGCGCCGGCACTCAACGATTCCGCGGTAGTTTCCTCGTGTTAGGCGGGGATTCCACCGACCGGCTAGGGCTAAATCCAAAACGGTGACGTGGTAGCAGACATTCAAGACTTAGGCGCGGTTTCCACCGACCCCGCATTGCAGAATGCAAATGACATTGACGGAAATGTTTTTTTTCCTCTATTCCATAGTTAAAATTGATCAATGATCTTACAGTAAAATCACAAACAAACTAAAATTAAAAAATGGCGTCATGGGATACGTTAAGTACAAACATTTTAATAGATTTCTATAAAAAGAAAAATTCAAATTTCCGTCAATGTCATTTGCATTCTGCAATGCGAGGTCGATGGAAACCTCGCCTAAGTCTTGAATGTCTGCTACCACGTCACCGTTTTTGTATTTAGCCCTAGCCGGTCGGTGGAATCGCCGCCTAAGCGGTGGAACTCGTCATAAGCCTAATACAGTCAAAATCAAGCTAGGCTATTTAGATTGCGAATAAAATGTAACTGCCCTTAGACGGTCACTGGGCAACCCGTTGTCCAGTGCCCTCCTGATCGCAGTTTGCCACACACCACCAACTGATACCATACACACACAATACAGACAACAACACCGGCAACTACAAACCAGAAAGCGCGTTTACCCACACGGGTCTGGCGCTTTATAATAAAAAAAAAAAAAAAAAAAAAAATGTAATAAAACTTAACGCACATGTTGAGTTGTTCATGAATGAATGAACGTGCGGCTATTTTCTTTATGTTTTTTTTTTTTATGTAGGAACTAAGGCACTATATACCCGGGTATTGTCATCCGCCATTTTTTATCCTATATTTCCTATATGGTAAGTATTGTAATTATTTTTAAGAAAAGTAAAAGATTGAAAAAAAACGTTTTATTATTTTTTTATTAAACACTTCCCTAATTGGTAGAACGTTTTTTAAATAAAAGTAAATAGGCCTAAACAGCGATACATTTCTAATAATAAATAGTTGAACACCCAATGCTTGGCTTATATACCAGACTTATAATGGATAAAACATGGCGGATGACAATACCTCTCTAATATAGAGCCCTAGTAGGAACCCAACAACGGCCATAGAATTTTACTTTGTAATTAATTAATTAATTTGTTAATGAATTAATGGATAAATTCTTCAAACCATACAGGTTTACATACAAAAATTTATTGGGGGGGGGGGGTCCGGACCCTATGGACCACCCCACTGGGCACGGCCATGGTTCCCACATTAAAAATAATAACAATAATGATAATATCAAATGGGAAACAAGTGAACAATTCAAGAGGCGCAGTAAGTTTCGGCGCAATTTCACTCGCAATCTAAATACAGTAGCTTGCTTTTCGCTGTATTAGGCTTATGGCGAGTACCACCCGCTTACACGAGGTAACTGCCGCGGAATCGTTGAGTGACAGAGCTCCGGACGCCAATTCAGCTACAGAGATAGGAAACTTGGCCGCCATACCAAGTTGAATCCAGCCGACCAGAGCAGGTTCAAAGCTGCAGATAACTTGGGCGTGTGCACAGTGCCGGTAGGGAAACATGGTAGGACTTGTCCTGGTCACCTCCGAACTAATCGTGTGACCTCACTGTGTTTCCCAAGTGGTTCGGAACCCACTATAATCAGGAGGTCCACTGTATGGGCTGGCATAGGACAGTCAAGTCGGGGTCGCTCTGTGGGCCCAAATATGAGGCCTAAGTCGTTATTAACCCGACGAACACTACTACTACTAGGAAACTTGGCCAGTGGAAGACCAGCACATTATTTGCCCTTTGCTATTGACAATTTTAAGATGCCTCCGATGGTTATGCCATCTGAGGTGAATCCTATATTAAAGCTTAGCGATACTTAAGCAGCACAATACCGTGGGGCGATGCATCGTTTGCTGCCCGAGCACGAACGGGCCATATCGCTATAAGCGAATATTAGCACCATTTCCACCTTGTAGAATCTCCAATCAATCTACCACGCATGTGGGCTGACCAATTAGACCAGTGATTCCCAATCGGCGATCCAGCACGAGACCCCGGCAAATGGTCCGCGAGAATGCCTGCAGTGACTTAAGAGTTGCTATTAACAAGAACATGGAAATCAATCATTTCTGAAGCACTGTAGCTAGTATACTAGCCTCAGCAAAAGCGATGCCGGACTATCGAGCATTCCGGACTAATGGACTTTTACTGTATATTGATATTCTTGAAAGCCTTCTAATTGTTTAAAAAAATACTAATAGATATAAGGGGTGGTCCGCAGACCGTCACTGGTTGGAAATCACTGAATTAGACACATGAGCACTTCCTCCTCCAGTGCTCAGCCCCTTGCACATAACGGGGCATATTGGGTATGATACACAATGGGTTGGACACAATGATGGCGGATTTGATATGATCCTATCTACGCCCGAGATGTGGGCATTTCTGAGACACCAGGCAGTCGGAATCCCATAATCTGGAAGCAATGTACAAAGATGTAAGCTTAGAAATAGGCGCCCATTCCACCGACCGGCTAGGGCTATTTACAAAAACGGTGACGTGGTAGCAGACATTCAAGACTTAGGCGGGGTTTCCACCGACCTCGCATTGCAGAATTGACGGAAATGTTTATTTTCCCCTATGCCATAGTTAAAATTGATCAATGATCATACAGTAAAATCACAAACAAACTAAAATTAAAAAATGGCGTCATGGGATATGTTAAGTACAAACATTTTAATAGATTTCTATAAAAAGAAAAATTCTAATTTCCGTCAATGTCATTTGCATTTTGCAATGCGAGGTCGGTGGAAACGCCACCTAAGTCTTGAATGTCTGCTGCCACGTCACCGCTTTTGTAAATAGCCCTAGCCGGTCGGTGGAATGGGCGCCATACTAATAGGAAATCGCCTGGGCCGTCCTTTACCATCTATGTTTGGAGGCACTCTGAATGGCTATAGTAAATATTTATTCAGCGGCGGCTCGTGGGGATATATAAATTGGTAAGGCAGAGGCTCCACAGCACACAAAAATAAAATAAAAATTTGCAGCGCTGTGTGTGTTTAACTCGTTTAGAGGCAGGGTCTAGCGGTGTCTCATCGGCTCATGATTGAGTTGGGTGCAGCGAATGTTTTGAGTATGTATCTTCACGCTGTTTGAGCTTTTTACAGCTCGAATTCGTGCCTGTCTACTAGCAATGGAGAGGTGCCTCTACATCGTTATAGCCAGTTGTGAATTTTTGGAGCTAGTTCAGCTTAGTTCAACGGAGTCTGGCGAATCCGATGCAACGCCGAAATCCATCGGCTCTACAATGCCCTCAGCGTCATTGACGATCTTAGAGCAAAAAGGCTACAATGGATAGGACATGTGCACCGGATGCCGAACCACAGACCCCCAAAGGCCGTGTGGGAAGCAATCCCCCGCGGAGGAAGACCAAGGCGAAGATGGGCGGACCAGTTCCAGGAGGACCTCCTTCGAGTTGGCGTCGAGGCAGCAGATTGGACAGCGACTGCTGAGGATCGGCAAAGATGGAGGGAGATCGTCAGAGCGGCCAAAAGTCCCCCTGGGCTGATCGCGCCTAATTAAGTAAGTAAGTAAGTAGTAGTAGTTAAGCTTATGGTTCTTTTTCGCGGTATTTTTTAAGTTTTAATTGCCTCTTCTAGGCTTTGATTAGCCTATATTTTCTAATGCAAAATACATTTTTTCAGTCGAATTATTTGGAAAATTAGGTGAGGCACTGTCTCAGTTGTGCTCTAATGGCGAGCCGCCACTGTATTTATTCTATGGTATGGGTCATTAATTATTGACGTCATTGAGCTGCAGGGTTTATAAAGGATCAATCAACTTTAGTAATACTGCCTTCGCACTCTATATTTGACTAGAACATTGAGCTTGTGATACTTTCAACAAAAAATGTGTCGCAGTGATGTTTGAACAGGGCTAGGTGATTACTTCATGGAATAATACGTTTTACAAGCTTTGACTTAACATTTGAAGCATCCGCCCTGAAATAAAAAAATATATATTATTTGACTGAGATGCATAGAAAATACTCGGCTAGCGTATCAGAAAAATTATTGATTTTTACTAGGCAATATGAAAAATGAATGAAATGGCGTTATCCCTAAATGGCTGTTGTATTATATATGATTAGAAGTAGAGATTTCTCATCTTATAGTAGTTGTAATAACAAACGTTCGCCCCATTTACCAAGTTCACTTTTTTGGCACCCAAAGGCGGCTATTCCACCTGTCAATAATCCGTAGCCATACACGGTAGATCCAGCTATCCAAGTTTAAGTGCAACGCTCGTCGGAAGGAAAACGCAGAAACGAGCAATGGATTTTGCGAGAAAAACCCATGTTTCAGATTATCTCGCTGAATAGCTTAGATTGCCGATGTAAAGGCCATGCATCTGTAGATAGGACGAGTTGGACCAGTTATGACTTTTAATGCCAAGAAGTTCTAGCAAGAAGCGGATCCTCCCCTCTTGTGGAGGTTAAGGACAGCGTCCAGGCCAATATGCCGTAATTATTGATATGCCCCATTACATGAGGCCAGAGAGCTAGCGCTCACGATCTGCATACGGGCACTACGCAATTAGCCGCAAAAAATGGAATTTCCTCCTGAAAGTGCCATAAATGTTCTCTTCCTGAATAGCCTTCCACGGCTCCCACTACGGCACTACCTATATTTTGTAAGTGCTGATGTGACAATAACAATGCTATGTTGTCATTTTTTTAGAATGACTGTACATACACCCAATTTGGGGAATAGTGAACTTAACGCCCCAGCGTTTTAACTACTAATTTCATTGCTTTAATCTCGCTTTGTACTATGTTGGTCAACAGAGTCAACACATCGCCTTTGGGCAGTAACCTATCGCTGCAATGTATGCGACTTACTTTCATGTGATAAATGACTAATCGTCATCGTCATCATCATCCGCGGGAACAAATAAGTCATTTTCTTCTAGAAAAGAGGCAATGTTTTTACTTATCATTGCCCCAACTAACAAGCCAGGGATCACTGCCCCAAAAATTCCCAGGATTCCAAACGGAACTGTCTCCGGCTCAGGCAATACTGCACCCGATGGTTTGGTTACTACATTGCGATTAAAAATTAACTGGCTGTTGGTACATTTCGAAGATTGTAAAACTTGAGATGTTCTTGATAAAACAAAACGAGTCGACATGTTTGATTATTTGTTGATGCGATCAAGCAGAAGATATTTTATTTTTCAGGGCTTGTTAGTAGGTTCATAGACAACAGATAACTAGACTCGTCACCGGGATAGGGATTCAGTTCGCGATAGCAGCGCCACGCCGCGCAGCGGAAATTTTTTCTCCGTCCACTTTCCTTGAACAACAGAGCTCAAGTTAAATTCTTTTGTAAATATTTATATGTCAAATTAAATATTCATGGGAATAAAATGTATTTTAAAAATTGTAATGATTTTTTTACAAATTCTGAAACTATCACTAAAATCTCAATTTGAAACATATTTTCAAAAAGATAGTCCAAAATCAAGGACTGACTGGGCACTATTATATTTTAGATTTTAGTTTTAGTAGAAAAATGCCGAAAGCTAGCAAAAGAAAGTCCGAAGGTCGTTCATGGGTTTCAGTTTTGACTTGGTAAAGTCATTCATACGACTATGTACATTTTGTCCATGTTGAGCATGGCTCATTCTCTCATCGTGTCCATTATCCCTCGTATAGTAGATAGCATAAGTTGACATCGAAGACGTTTAACGGATTGCTAATGGAAAAAACAATCAATTTTGGTCGTTGCTATTAGGCATTCGACATAGGACGAATGGGTTACTAATAATAATCTAGAGTAATAAACAATGTGCTACGTACGGGCTATGAAAAAGTTTTTTAGGACATTACAGGCTCTAGACTGTAGCGCCAAAGAGTAAAAATAAACTTCCGTATTAATGGGAATGTTCAGTACAGTATAAAAGTATATGAATAAAATTGAAATGTGGAAATTTAACGTTTGAACTGCAATTGACTAACGCTGCCTACTGTATTACCGATACTTATCTACTTATCATACGTAAGCTTATTAGACTTTACACTGCCAATGGCACATTACATAATATAAGCGTTGAAATACAGTCAACTGTCATTATAATGGAATATAAAAAAAAAAAATATTAATCTCCATTGGAATATGGCAACTAAAATGTTACAGACCAAAATTTGAATTTAAGCGGGAACGCTGCAAGCGCTGCGGTGCGGAAAAATTAATCTCCGTCCACTTAGCAGAAGACGGTTCTTAGTGGAAGAAAGGCAAAATTCCATTTTATACAGCGTTGACAGCCCCCTGAGTAGGTTGGCACTATAAGTCAATGTTGGCCCCATTTTAGAAATTTGACTAATTTTGTAATTTTGTTTGGCGCCCTTCGCGTGACGCGTGGGTTTCAACTTTTTTTTGTTGCACCACCTACATGGCTAGTATATTCAATTTGTTCTCCCTTGGCTGAAATGATGTAATTTTTAGCCTCAAATGATTTCGTATGTTAATTTGGTCACTCAACCCCACTACTCGAGCTCTACAGGGCGCATGTTGGAATCCTACACTGAGGAAATGTTTGACCACTTTCGACAATAAGTACTTAGGTTATGGTTTGGCACCATATTCTATTCTATTTCATTAACTTAGTGTAGTCCCAAGCACGCAACCTCAGTTTTTAGGTAGATTCGTCAACCATTCTACCTTACATGTTGGATTGTTGGCCAATGTTGGACTTCCGGAAAATTTCTTCACAACTTTTCCTTTCTTGACCACCTGAGTCTAAAACCACCCTCCGCTCAAAATGTTGTGCATACCGTATATATATCGATTTTGTGGTGTAAATGCAACATTTATGATATTTCCGTCAATGACATTATCCAAATTGAAGAAAACTGACAAGCAGAATAGCCGCCAAACAAAATCCAAGTTTATAATTTTTTCCTATAATGATTAACAACTCAACATAGGCTAGGAAAATTTAGGGGTATTGCCCAGTTTAGGTCGAGAAAAAAATTACGTTCACACTCTAGTATCGAATAATTTAACATGTCCTCAATCAATACTCCACCTCGAAGTGAGCGCAAAAAAAATTAAACTGTACAGGATTGCGGTTGACGAAGAAAGCGCCGGTCTCATCCATATTCTGTGGTGATAAGTTTATATGATTTATATGAACTTTATTAAGAGACTCAAAAGAAGTGAGCATAATTGTACCGGCAACATTTAACTTGATCATTTGCGAATTCATTGTAGGCTTAGTAATTGAATATTCAACGCCAAAGAACTCAGCTTCCATAATAATCTTATTAAAGTGAACCAATCCATTATTGCGAAACTCATTTCCGTTTCGAAAATACTCCAACAGCAATTCAAACGATGTTTGATTTCGGTCTACATGATATGCCCCTGTTTTATCTGTTACCGACGGTTAAATTAATATTATTCTTTTGAAATTTGCTTAGAACAGTTCGAGATGTAGTCAGTATTTTTCCACTTACATTCAAACGGATTATATCAGACTCCATGGCAAGATTAGAATCAATGCCAAAAAATTTCGCTTCAGTAACCACTCCTTCATAGCTAACGTTATCATCAAGAACCAGCTCTCCACAACGTAGGTAATTAAGGATTACTCGGAAGTATTGAGGGTCCCGATATATTAAATATGCTCCAGTTGCATCCATTTTAATAGGATTCATAGGCAGGTCCTTACTGAACATATTTGTCAGCATGCTTGATGGTTCCCTCTGCAAGGTGGTTCTTGAAGTATTGAAATATGCTCCCCCTACATTCAATCGAATCCAATCCTCTTCTACTTCTATAGAATGGGAAGTATGTCCTTCCAATTTATCGATCGAAGGCTGTGTTAGTTCCGATTCAAAATGTTTCCTGTGCTGGAAGGGCACTGGAACAAAAAGTATTTTTTTCAGGAAGTACATGTGCCAGGTATCATCATATTTTCCCACTTTGAACAATTAATATGACCTCTAATCCCGTCTTATAGTGTAAATATTAGTGAACAGCTCCTTTACTTATTATTTGCTTTTAAGACTCCGAGATACCACTGAAGATGTTGGAGAAACGTTTGGAAGTACGCAGGAATTTTTTTTAAAGTATAACGAGACAATCTGAATTCGGAGGGGAAGCCTTGTAAGCGTAAAAATTAAATATCTCATCGTAGAGCTGTCAAAAATATCAAGACAAACAGCCGAAATTTTTGTGAACATTTTGTTATGTTTTGCATGATATGTAGGCATCTCTTTCTAATACAGTTTGCCACTTCTTCTTTAAATGTCTCTCATGTCGAAGATTGGCGATCATCATGGCAATTCAGACCTTGGAAACTACAACTCCGAAAATCGAAGTCGTGCTTTTGCCAAGGCACTACCTCTGATTATTCGACCAGGATGTTCTTCAGCCTCTGTCCTTCTATCATCACTTGTATTATTAAATGGAGAACACGATACTTTTCATTCCTCATGGCCTCATCACATGGCCGAAGCGTATTTTTTCCGTGCTTGTGTCAAAGCCCAGTCCTCCATACCATATAGAACGATTAGCAACACACAACATTTCACCATTCGCAATTTCGCAATCGAAGGTCCAACTGCAGATTCCGACACCGAAGTACTTTCTGCATTTTTATGAAGACATTTCTGCTGCTTTGCCATTATTCAGCGACTTGCCATGCACAATTTCATCGGGCATAATTTCAGCGGATTCAATTCCATGCTCCTCGTTTCTCTCATCATCGTAGAGGTTTTGAACGTACTCGTCCTCAGTTTGTCTTGTAAAGAAGTAATAACATATTCCTGTCTGTTCAAGAAAGATACTTCTCTCTTTTCTTGCTTATTATTTCCTTCATTCTCCAGTGGAGATTAAACGAGTCGTGTCTGTTCTGCATCTATTCCATTTCCCTACAGTTTTCTTCTTTCATTCTCTCCTTAGCCTCCCAAATTTTTCTCTGGTCCTCCCGTTTTATATAAATATAACTGAAATTTCAGTACTTATACTTATAACTTATATCTCTCGATACCCATTTTCTATTCTCCTCTAATAGCGCAAGAATGTCATCGGTCATCCATAGATTGGCCACAATTTTTGAATTTGATTAGTGCAAAAAACGAATGGTGTGGTAGTCCCGAGAAAGGAAATTTTGATGTTAGTCAAGGCCACATGCCGTATACCGAAAGGCAGAGGAGCATTTCTCCTAATATAATTTATATTTTTGACGGCTTTACGATCGGTATTTCCTGTGATAATCTAATTTTGCACAAAAAACGAAAACAACAACGCGTAGTGGGGTAGTGCGATTTACATTTAATGGAGTCGCGGAAGAGGGTCTGTTTTTTTTTTAGCTTGAGGTACTCTAAGAATAGACTCCTTCACCACAGGGAGAAAGACAGGGTGGACCTCCTGATTATAGTGGGTTCCGAACCCCTTCTGGAACATAGTTAAGCCACACAATTAATTCGGAGGTGACCAGGACTCTACGTACTTAGATTGAATGTTAGACTCAGCGCATTGTCATATCCCACAATGTTGGATGTTCCCCCGCCAACGATGGGCACACTACTACTTTAGTGGACGCACAAAGCCATCAGCACTTCTTGGTGCAAAAAGTTCTAACTGGATTGGCCTTAATTGAATGGGTTGGCATCGTACTAGGTGCCAGCCTATATTGGAATTGGGTGAACAAGAGCATTAAGGGATTTTCACGATACTCGAGACGTTGCCAACACCATTAAGTTATAGCTTATGGTTAAGTGGAAGTTTTACCGATTTTAGATAATCGAGAACTGCTTATAGCAGGCGGTTGCGGCCTGCGGGGGCAGGTCTGGTTCAAAATAAACATAGAATAAATTTGTCATTCATTGGGCAGTGTTTCCATCTTATAAGCCCTTTGAAACTTACATTAAAAAGAGACTTCGTTCTCAGTTGAAAACAAACTGCAATTTTTTCTTCTGTTTATTTTACATTAAACCCGCTCCTGCAACGACTGTATAAACGGGCCCTAAAATATAATGTTATATTTTTGTAGTTTTAATTACCTCTCGCGGAGATCGTGTAGCACGCTGACCCACCCTGTATACTGACACAGGATACTTTATCCAATAACAATTAGGGCACAAAAGGCAACTCAAACTCAGCAACTGCTTAAATAAATAGCTTAATGGACAAAAGAGATTTTATTGATGTCATTACAAAATTTGCCTGATTTGGGAATTTAAAATAAGTACTATTTTCATTAAATTAAGGGAAAACAAATTGAAGCGCCCACAGGCAAAGTGGTGTAAGTGACCAAAATAATTGAATAAGTATGGAATTCAAATGGTAATGTACAGATTCAGTACCCATTTTCTGTGATTTCTAGCATTCTCGTAATGACTGATAGCGATGTTCCTGTAGGCTTCTAAGATAAGGAACAGCAGAGTGCACTTTACTCCAAATTACAAAAAATATCACTTACTTCAATTAATTTATTCCTGAAAAGATACGTCAAGAGGCACAAATGGACCCGATTCAGAATTAGAACCTCCCCTCTCAAAATAAGGTGACAATACTACTCTGCCAAACACCACAAGTGCAAAAATTAGAAAAGAAATAAGGTAAAAAAGTACAGGAGTACATCTAAAAACTAAAGGGAAAATAATAATAATAAACCAAAAGATTAGTCTACCGCGCGATGCCAGTGGACGCAGACATACTCGTGGTGGCAAGAAAAGAGAGACGCGCGGCGCGGGATTACCAGGACCAGTCTTATGAAAGTAGAAGTATTGGCAAGGTGGCGCCAAAAACTCTCGACTAATACGTCCTTTTAAGTCTTGTCGATGCCATAGTTCTGCAATTTGATGTCCGTACTGCACAAAAAGAGGAAATATTTAGTAAGTATCATAGTTCGCCAACATTGAAAATAAAAACAATTTTCTTTCTTTCACCTTCCCACGCTTCGGCTTGAGGGGGCACAGGTTGTTATTTCATGTTCATTTTTGTTGAGAAATACACGTTTTTCTATCTATTTCTATCTATCTCTTATAACGTCCCAAAAACTTATGATTGATGATGGGGCACAATTATGGAACTTGAGTCGCATTAAAATTTCCTACAGAGCCAACTAAATAGGTTATTCAATACATCCATCGAATAGTTTGTATGGGTGTTTTACATACTGTGCATGTCAAAACACGGCGGCAATGCAATGCCTTATTTCACATTGATGAAGCCTAAATTAACTGCTTAAACCTAGGATATTAAGGTTCCTTTATCTAGTTAGGCAAGCCAGTAAACGTTTGATATCGATGTACTGTAACACAAACGCACACATGCTCCTAAGGCCGATACACACGGACGATCCTCAGACGCTGTGAAATTTGTCATGGGAACCAATGGGATGGCGATTGGTCGGTACAAAACAAAATTTTTAATTCTGAACGCACTTCAAAAAATTTCTAGGTCACTAATGTGTCGAGGGGAAAACAGTGCGCCTGTGATGAAAATATGCTGCAGTATACTCTGTCGTTTCGCAGCAACCTATTTGCTCCCATGACAAATTTCTCAGCGAATAATAAATAAATAATGGCTTTATTAATAATAATAATAATAATAAACGTCTTATATTTACGGGGCGAGACTTAAGACTAGAAAGTCTTTTTCTGCCTAACCCACGTCCAAAAACAATACAATTTACAAAATACATAGGCTTAACGTAAACAATCTTATTCTAACAATGCATAAAAAGAACTTATTCTAAAGTAACGTGACGCAAAAAAAAAAAAAAAAAAAAAAAAACATACAGTAAATATCTAGACAGTATTCTTATTCTAAACCTATTCTGTTCCTAGTAATTTTTTCAGTAACTGGCTTTTGAACCCACGAATCTTTGGCTGGGATCTAATTTCCTTACCTAGGGAGTTCCACTGGCGGCAGACATTTACAAAAAAAGAACTACCATATAAAGCTGTGTTATGTCGGGGTATTCGCAATACAAGTCCATTTCTATGGGAATTCAATGGCTTTAGGCGGTCATATAGATATGGAGGAGCTGCACTGTTCAAAACCTTATATACTAATAATAGTGAGTGGAAAGTTCTTCTTTCACCTAATTTCAGCCACTGAGCCCTGCGGTAGAATGGGGTTATGTGATCCCGCCGTTTCACATTGTAAATGAACCGCATGCATGAGTTCTGCGCATATTGGAGGCGCCTAGCATCGACTTCATTACAACTACTGTAAATCAAATCAACATAGTCAAATATAGGAAATATTAATGATTGGATCAGATTTCGCTTTATAGCAACAGGAAGTAAAAATTTTAGGCGCTGCAGGGCGTGTAAGGAGTAAAAAACCTTTTTACACACTCTTTTGGTATGATCATGCCAAGTAAGACCCTGGTCAATGTATAGGCCAAGATTTTTAATGGCTTGCTCTTCGTAGGGGATATTTCTACAACCTATTATAATCGGAGGTGGGGCACTTTTCATAATTCTGGACACAAGCTTTCTGGAGCCAAGGATTATTGACTGGCACTTATTTGGGTTTATCATTAGAAAATTACTGCCACACCAACCCTCCACATTCTTTAGATCGTTATTGACTTTATCCGCTGTAGCAACAAAGTTGAACTGATTCGTATGCGCGTAGAGCTGCAGATCATCTGCATAAAAATGGTATCTACAGTATTTCAGACTCGACGCTAAATCTGACACATAAATTGAAAAGAGGAGAGGACCAAGGACAGAGCCTTGAGGCACTCCCGAGCGAATAGGGGAGGCTGCCGATAGTTTTTCGCCAATTTTTACAATCTGTACTCTACCACTGAGATATGATTTTGCCCATGCAATAGCGTCCGACGAAAAATTCAAGGCTGATAGACGAGCCAGTAGAACATCATGGTTAACGCTGTCAAAGGCTTTACTTTTATCCAGTAATGTCATAATGGTGACCATCCCGCCATAGGCTGCAATAGTTATATCATCCATCACATTTAATAACGCTGTTGTGGTACTGCAACCTGCACGAAAACCAGATTGGAAGTTGTCAGTCAAGCTGTTGAATTTTAGGTACTCACTCATTTGCGAATGAACTATTTTTTCTAGAGCTTTTGACAAGATAGGAAGAAGACTGATCGGTCGTAAGTCGTTGAAAGATTCTGGTTTCTCACACTTCGGCAATGGTTGAACAATAGAGGTTTTCCAAGTTATGGGAAAGATGCTTGATGCCAGAGATTGGTTAAAAATGGTTACAACAGACGGTAAAATGTGATCTATTAGGCGGCTAATCATGTTTGCGTTTATGGTGTCAAATCCGGCGGCATTAGATTTAATTGAAGAAATAGCCTTCCGAACCTCATGAGGGGATACTGCCTTAAAACAGAAAGGCGGGCAAGTCGGCTTGGGCTGAGACATAATATTTTCAACCGTACTGTGTACTTCATTTATAAGAGGTATAGGCACTACGGATGCATAGTGATTATTTAATTTGTCTGGATCAAAATGTGAAATGGAATTCGTTGTTTTCTTACCAACTCCAAACTTTTTAAGACCTGACCAAAGTTTCTTCCCAGACAGTTCGCAAAGAGAGTGAGCTTGTTTTAATTTGGCATTCCTGATGGCCTGTGACACCCTGTTTCTGAGTTTTTTGTACCTGGCGCGCGCTTCCAATGTAGAGTGGCGTTTGCAAAGAGAGAATGCTCGATCCCTATCCTTCATTAGAGTTTTGATGACTGGCGTAAGCCAAGGCGCGGGGGGGTGTGTCACCCTACGTGTGACTACTGGTGCAAATCTGTCATACAATGAGATTATCATTGAATTCAGCCTGTCTGTTTTGTCATTAACACTGGATAGTACCTGAATTTCGTGCCATGGTAGGAGTGCCGCGCATCTCATAAAATCCTCTTCACTAAAATCTTTAAAACTTCTGTAGGTGATAAACTTTGGTGGTGGTTTAGGGGGCTTAATAGAGTAACTTAGATAAATCAAGTCATGGTGAGAAAAACCTGGAGCGACTAACTGCCCATGATTCAGTGCGCGCCTACTATCACTAACAACTATTATGTCCAATAGAGCATTGTTGTGGGTGGGAGATAGCGAAAGAGGTTGTATGCCACATGACTCGAATATGCTCAACAAGCTCCTCGTATCAGGTTTCTCCTTTTTTAGCAAGTCTGCGTTGTAGTCACCAGTTACAATAATATGATCATATGCAGTTGAAAGCTCCAGAAGAGCTGATTCATACTCTGAGAATGCACTATCAACGCAAGGAGGCCTGTAGCAAACACCAAATAAAAGCTTTTGTTTTCTCAAAATTATTTCCATGAACATAAATTCACACTTTTCGTTATACTGCCCGTTTGACAATTCGAGGACTTTGGCTTTAATGCTATCGTGTACGAATATCCCAACGCCACCACCACCCTTCCCAATGCGATCATTCCGAAAGAAGAAGTATTCGGGGAGAGCAACCAGGCTAGAGTCCAAAGAGGGCTTCAACCATGTTTCACTGACCGCTATAATATGAAATTTACAGGAGAGAAAGGAGGCTTGTAGGTAATCAACATGAGCTAAGAGGGATTGTGAATTAATGTGAGCAATATGAAGTGCAGTAGGGTGAAGTTGAGCAACTGATAGTAATGAGTCCTCTAACGAGGATCCATTATCAATATTAATAGTATTCTCCGCTGAATCAGCGTCTATTAATGAATAATTATTCAGGAGGAATAATAGCTCATTAGAGAATAATTCAGGATCATCAGCCATGGTTTAGTGACTCAAACTCCGGCAATGACTCAGAGCACTTAATGTCCCTTGCCGGTTTTTCCCCTATTATAAAACTTATTTTATTATTATTATGTTGCTTATTTGTTTGTTTAATATGCCACACAAGGAGTTGTCTTGGGCTCATAATTCTGGCCTTCCTTATTAATAAGCTAACTGCATCATCATCGTTTACAGTTGTTAGGTACTGAAACGATTTTGTGTGTCTTGAAATAGCCACTATGGCGTGAGGAATGCTGTGGTAAATTTCCAGCGGCAATGGATTCATTCTGCACAAAACAACGTGTTCAGATGTTTTCCCTTGACTCTGGTGGACTGTGCAGATTTGGATGGGTTTAGAGCACTTACCCACTAGTGCTTTTGAAACTTTGCGTTTCTCAGCTTGAGTAAATGTTAAAATGAGTGAACCAGGTTTTAACTGGTAAAACTCACCATTAGATAACGTTAGGCCTACTGAATTTACGATTGGATTTCTGCTTGTGATATTCGGGTAGGTCGTGGACAAAGCGTATGCTACATCTACAGGGCACCTCCTGGTCTGAGTAAGGAAAGCTTCCGGACTGCACAGCCCAGTGACATTGTGAAAATTTACTTTGAAAGGGCTTCTCTCTATGTATGGAATTTGCTTATGATCTCCGAGGAGGACAATTTCCTTTGCGTGAGTAAGATTAGCGACAAAGCCTATAAAACCGGCATGACCAAGCGAAATCTCATCAATAAAAACCCTTTCATACTTTCCCCTCGATAATTGATTATAAATGATGAAATAGTGCGATAGTTCTGGAGAAGCTGTAGATTTTTGTTGTTTGGAAATCGCTTTTCTGTTACTATTCTTATATCTTTTACAGCCTCCCTAGTGTGGGTCAGTATTAGATCCCGCCCTGGGCAGTGCTGCTGAATGATGTAATGCGATTTGCCTGATCCGGGGCAGCCCTCAACGAAAGTCAGCTTAGGCATAGGACGTGCGAATATGTTCACCTTACCTATAGACTGCATCAGTTCAGCATTCAGCATTAGCTCTGTCTTATCTGTTACCAAGATATATTTTTCTGCAGTATTGAATTTTTGGGAGAGGGGACAAAAGGAAACATAGCCATCATTTAGAGCGTATCCCATCCTATATATAATATTTGTTTTGATCAGAAACGAGGAGCACTCATTATTGTATATATTTGTGTTAGTTGACCTAATTAGACTAATTGCAGCACCTGATATGCGATTACTGGGTGAGTGCTGACTCAAGTATAGCCTGATATTTGACCGCGTTCATATGATCGGCATTCAGCAATATATTTCTAAGTTCTATCATACTATTAATATAGAACTCTTGTTGATTTTTATGCAAAAGATAGCCTGAGGGGTTAGGCTGCTCATCGGGGGCATGCTGGCTTGGAATCTGAAGAAAATCAATATTTCTATAACCCTTATTGTAAAAAACAAATTTTAAGTTTTGTTGCATCAGTACAATATTGAGTATTTCTAACGCCGGAAAGTCCATGTAGCCACTAATAGTATATATATCTATACCTAAAACAAGGGGATAGTTGACAAAAGCCCAGTTATCTACAATTGATAAAAGACTAGAAAAACTTTTAAAGCCGACAGTGGAATCCCATATTTCTAGAATCAATGTACAACAATTTATACCAATTATACTATGCCTAAGGCATAATGAGTTTCCAATACTGACTACTGGGTATTGCTGAAATTTTTCTTCACTCAATGACGTAATATTAAGACGTTTGCTTACACCTTTTGACAACCTAACTTTTTTCTTTACGCGATCATGATAAGCGAAACCAATGAGTAAATCGACTTCTTCCCCTAAGTTGTACATAAGATTAATTTTACTCTTGGGAGTGGAATTGTTAACATAGAAATTACTAATATTATCTAATATTGCTGAAAGCTCTAAAATTTTAGAATTTTGACTTGGAACACATTTGTCATTTTTCCTGCCAGAAAAAGTTTTAAAGATAGATTGCAAATATTTACTACCCTTAGAAGTCAAGGCCATAATTGGTATTGTCAATTAATTGTTTCATGGCTTTTAAATAAGAAGGGCAAGTAACTGAATTAACCTTGTGATTAAAATCTTGGAGGCCATTTCGCTTACAATTTATGCAAATTGGGGAGTGGCTAATCTTGGTAGGGCAGTCTTTGTAAACATGGCCAACGGTTGCACAATGCCCACAGATTGGGCTACTTTGCTGGGAACAAAATTTTGCTGAGTGATTATATTTGTGGCATGCGTAGCACCTGGATACAGCTACATGGTCTTTGACTTTGCAGGAGGTCCAATCCAAATACACCCGTCATGCTCCAGTGATCGTCTTCCTCACTTCAGGCGAGCACTCCACCACCCAGTGACTTGTGCTCTTACCTTTGGGCCCGGTTTTGTACAAGGGCACGAAGTCCTTGCTCTTGTCCACTGAGATTGATCGGTCCAGATTTTTTGAGAAAAAACTTGTGGCCAGCCCATTCTTGCTTAGCTCTGACGGGACATCGTACAGGATAACTCGGGGCATCCTATCTGATGGCTCGGAGACAATCAGCTCAGGGTCTTGGGAGACGATACTGCTCCTGAGCTTATTCTTGTCCTCTCTAGGGTCGAGGACTAGCAGCACTCCCCCTCCCCGGACGTTAATAGCCCTCTTTATTTTGGTGCCCTGCTGCTCGGTGATGGAGTTTTTAAGGGTCTCCCTAATTTGCAGGCTCTCCTCTTTATCAGAACCTTTGAGAGTTTTTGGTTTGATGACAAGAACTTTGTCTCGGGGTTTAAGCTGCTGCATTGATTGCCTATTTGATTCGTTTGGTTGGCTTGACTTAACACTTGGGAGCTTCACTTTATCGGCAAAAGATGGACTTTTTGCCGGAACTTTTTTTGTCAGCTCTTTGACATCGCTCTCAACAGTCTCAAGTTTTGCATGAGCAGGGGCTAGCAGTTGGCACATGGTTTGGGCCCGCGTCTCCGTGCGTGCGACCAACACTGACACCTGACTAAGAAGGTCACAAAGCTGATCATAATCAGCACGCAGTATTTTTCTTTTTTCAAACTCACCAGTTGCCCAGTTTTTTGCACTTGTTTGCAGGTCTTTCAATTTCCTTATGTCTAAATTAAAGTCATTCAGCACCAAACTCACAGGGCTCGTGATGGTACCCGCCGGCTGCGCCATGGTCCCATAGCTGAGACCATCCTAGCGGAGTTAGGGGCCATAAGGGCCTCTGTTAAACTCAACTAGGGGTCAGCAACAAAAACAGTATAAATTTGCAATACAAGGAAAAGAAAAAGAAACAAATTTCTTAAGACTAAAACACTCACTCACTCATACACACAAGCATGGGGCGAATCACTGGCGTTCAAATCGTCCGTGTATATTAGTAAAAGGTACATACCGCTTCATTAAGATCGCGAGATAAACGAAGAAACAAGCGGACTAGAGAGGCCACTTCAGTCGAGCGAATTGGTTCTAGATCTGGGTTCCCGCCGTACTTGATGCTAGCAACGCGTTTTTGGGCTAGGGCAGGGTCCAGCATGGAGGGCTGGACAGAAGCAGTAGTCCCCTGGTCAGCGGCATCGGGCGGGTACACGTTAAATACTGCGCTGAGCCAATTGATTGTGTGTTCTAAATAAGCCAATGTTGTTTTCCGATCGGTAGAAGAGTAATCGGCATTGCCCAGGAGCAAAAACCACTCTCGGAGCCTCTATAATCAGAAATTACGATTATTGAGAACCAATGTTCGACTTGCGGAAAACTTCTTCACAACTTTTCATTTCATGATCCCTTGAGCCTAAAACCACCCGCCGTTCAAAATGTTATACATATATATATATATATATGTATATATATATGTATGTATGTATATATCGATTTTAGGAAACACTCTAACTTCCGTAAATATTATCCGATTTTGATGAAACTTGGTACAAAAATTGATCATACAAAAAATGTCTTGATCGAGTTCGTTAACCAGTTAGATCCACTGTTCAGTTACAAGATGGCGGCCGATTGAAACCCTATATAATTGGTCGCAGTGGAATGAATTAAAATTTGACTGAAAGCTCGTATTATCTACGATAATGGTGAAAACACCTTTTACGACAAATCAACCATTTTAAGATGGCGTCCAGTCAAAGTGAAAATAATTTGATAAGTAAAAATTCATAGTCGTCATTGTGGTTCGAAATTTGGAACACAATAATGTTTTGAGTGTTGATGTTGTGGTCGGGAAAGTAATGAAGTATTTTTTCATATTTTATTACATAGGTAGCGTAGAGGAAAAACAGGGTCTGCGGAACCTCCCTACACCTGATCGGCCAGAGCCGGAAGGGATTTTTTCCTGCTTACAATGGAAGTCTTTCCAATAGACGAATTTTTTTATTTCATATAGTATTATAGCTTCAGAGTAGCTAAAGTGGAAAAATGTAATTCGAACTCGAGGCTCGTCGGTGAATGGCAAAGACGCCAAGAGCTGGCATTGGATAGAGTAAAAATAAGTTTCAAACAGTTTTGACTTTTTTGTAAACTTACTACTACACGCATGGGCCTTCACCAACCCCAGTATTTTATTATTTTCGTTTTCTATGGCTACTAGCGGTATCTGAGAAAATTGTTTAGCTATTAGCTTACCTGCATAAAACTCAAATTTTTCTTTTCTTGCGCATTCATTTCAGCAGTGGACAAAATGGCCATGGTTCGCGTCAGTGTACGAAGAAGAGCTGATACTTTTTCCTCGGTAGCGGAAGTAAACAATACCACGTGATTTTCCTGTGCGGCCAAGTCAGCTTTTCGCAGTAAGCTCGGTAAATTGGGCTCGGCCAGGACTTTCGATAACCGATACACCTGGTTTAAAATAAAACATATTACATCTCAGATTAGGGACTTCGGTGGCAGTTGGTAGCTGGCTCGTTTTTGTGGGAATTTCTACAAGGCATGTACTTTGTTTGCAAATGCTTCCGAACGTTTTATCTTAATGTTGTGTTATATATATAATTATATACTGTATAAATAAGGACTGTTGTTGTTCTATTACTAAGCGGAGTTAGGGCTTTCTTGTTTGTCTTTCAATTGCACTTGACGATGGCGTGAGCCGAAACCGGTTGTGTATATTTTTTAATTTATTACGTAAAACTTTACTAAGTTAATTTTTAACAATGAGCTATAAAGCCCTCTCTTACACGCAACAAGGAAGACCCGGGACCACCTGCTTTACATGCCCTCCGAAGCATGGCCAGAAAATGTAGCCAGGGTGGGACTCGAACCAACAACCTTTCGGGTGAAAGTCAGAGTCCGTACCACCACTCTGCATGGTATATCTTATATCTAACTTAAAAATTAAGGCCAATAAAATAATAATGATATTACCATATGTGCGTGACGAGGAGACGACAAATCCATTCTCAAGAATCTAGATAGAAGCTCTGCAACTATACTAGTGTAAGCTTCCAAATTATCAGTGATGTAAGACAACCATATTGAGTCTACTGTTGTACCTTGACCAGTCTGAGTCCTGCGAACACCATGGTAAAATATTTATTACGATTTCACGAAACAACAAGCCAAGTGGGGAAGTTAGCAACAAAGATGTAGCCATAGGCGGCACGTGGAGTTTACAGTAGGGGAAGTCGAAGAAAAAATACCACCTTCGGGTAGGCGGCTATTCCACTATTTCAAATTTGATTTGAGATTTTTTGTTTGTTTTGTTTTAAGGAGACTATTACCTTATCTATTATAAATTAAGTTATAATATGGTAGCAGACTTAGTAACATAATTTATAATAGATAAGTTAAGTATCTACATAAGTCTCCTTAAAACAAAACAAACAAAAAATCTCAAATCAAATTTGAAATAGTGGAATAGCCGCCATAGACCCATACATTTTTCGAGATTTTCTTGAATACACCTGCAATTAGGTTAAATTCAAAAATAACTCAGAGAAAATTACCAATATAAGTTACAGTTAATTAAAACAACAATACGCTGCGATACGACCATGTTTAATAAACTAATCTGAAAAAAGGTGTTAAGTAACAGTGGAAATGAGTGAAATTGTGTTGTGACATCTGCGTCATATTGCAGTTAACAAAGTTAGTTGAAATCGGACCCTATGCTTGCTTTACGAAATGATCAGGTCATAAACTATAATGATCAGTCAAGAGCTGTAAGGATGTGTATTTTCTCAGAGCCACTATTGTGAAGTTTAATTGGTAATTGATAATAACTAAAAATTCATACACTGAGTCATATCGTTGATACCGCCAAGGCTGAATATAGCTAAGGTACGTCTCCAACATGAGAAGGAATGAAGAATCCAAGGGCCAGTGATGAATATTATGCTTCAGGAAATTGTATATAGGAATTTGCAAGACACTCCGAATAGTGCGCCTCATTTCGTCCATAAAACTTGCGTCATTTCTAAGGTTGTTTGCAAAGTAATGCATATGCTTTATCAGGTTCCGGACAATCCTCAGATGTTCTCCAGTCACCCTCGATTCCTGCCAATCCTGGAAAAAAAGAATTATTATAAAATCGACTTCGATGGCCAGGTGGTAACGTACTTGCACTTGTGTGAGTCTTTATACGCCATGCGATCAGAGACGCGGGTACTAACCTACAGAGGCGACTGAACGACTTAACATCAATGAATAGACTTTGGCATGTTATCTTACATGATACTTACAAATGAAAATTGGGGGTTCATTGAAGAATTTGAATTATTGAATGAAGAATAATGAGACCGTGAAGGCGACATCTGAAACATGAAACCAAAAATTATAATATTATAATTATATTATTTAATAAGAAACAAGAATTTAGAAACCATGACGCATCCGAATCCGGGATAATTGGCCGCTGTCGATCTACCAACTGCAATCCTATTATGGCGATTCGGGATTAGCGTAACACCGGCGTTTATTTTTTAATACAGCATTAGTAAGGTGACACGTGACGGTATTAAATAACCCCAAAGGTATTAGCTATTGATTCAATTGTTTGAAACAAATGCGCGGGAAAATTGATAAATTAATCCTCGGCTATATTTTTGATCACTTCAATTTTTTCTCCCTTAGTGGTATTATTAATTAAAATTCTTATTATACTTCAAATTCTACCTGTACACTTTCATGATGCCAACGGCCTTACCATGTTGATTCCATTAGAGCAGAGCATGTTTCAAACTGCGACAACTTGGTAGTGTGCACAGCGTTGGCAGGGGAACCTGGTGGGACATGATAACTCACTTAGGCAGTATAAGTCGAGTCCTGGTCACCTCCGATTTAATCGTGTGACTTTACCATGTTCACCAAGTGGTTCGGAATCCACTATAATCAGGAGGTCCACCCTGTTAGTCAACTCCCCTTTCCCCGAGGTGAAAGAGTCTGCCCTTAGGGTGCCTCAAGTTAACAAACAGACTCACTCCCCCCGCCAGGCTGACAGGGTTGCTTAAAGCAGAAATGCTGAAAGCAGGCGTTAGAAACAACAACACTTTCTTGTTTATTAGTATTTCTTTCAATTATAAAACAATTTAATTAAAACAAAACATTCTCTTGTATTCCAATAATTTATTCATTTGAACTTCCCGTGCATTTTGCACTCTTTTTTTTAAAACAATTGAATCAATAGCTAACAGCTTGGAGTAATGCGGTATTAAAATATAAACCCCGGTGTTACACTAATCCCAAATAGCCACAATAGGTCTGCTGCTTCATCAGGCAACTCCGGCCGTGAAAGTCTTTGTAATTATATCATCACGCATCCCTTTACTGCGATTTACATCATTCTTTGGTACCAGTAAATGGCGCTCTTTTTTTAGAATCTGTTGTGTAGTATTATAAATAGATAAATAATCATATCTATTGCAAACAATAACAACAAATTTATGTATCGCCAGGTTCTCTACCTTTACGATTCTCCCAGTTTCGATTTGCCGACGGCTTTTCTATTATAGCCATAGGGCGAGCATAAGTTTTCATGTCGATTTCTTGACAATATCAGAAGCTGACGTGAAGCCGACCGCACGAAAGTGTACGGGCTTTCCATAGACACAACACTAGACCATAGAAATCTTCTGAAGCAGATTCTGTGGTTTTGCATCGACCAGTCACCCTATCCCTACAATGGAAAAGACGTCGGATAATCGCGACGGGGAGAATCGTCCGCGTGTACCGGGCCTTATAGTATAGGGCAGGATTCATCCATTGACAGATTGAGATCCTACAACAGGATTGGCGATTGATTGAAATGCATGATGGAATATTGGTCGGACAAACCACCAAGGACCAAACCAAAAAAAAAAAAAAAAAAAATCGGGGGGACCGAACCGTTCGGTCTGGGGTCCGTCCATTATTAAATAGGATGGTAAATAATAAACAAAGAGACTCCCGACAACTTCGTTGCTCAGAATCGTCGTACACCTACCTCTAGCATAGGACAAGGCTAATTGGTTCTCTAGGCGTACGTTCATAAATCTCCTTAGATAATGGCTATCACCAAAGTTCCACACTGATTGTTCGGACAGGAGCTGACAATGGCCTCGGTACCATAGCCAGAGTATTAAACATACCTGAGATGTATTCAACGTCCTCAACTCATCCGGGACATACAGCCAGAAGTATATAATGATGTGTAGAAGGGATTCGCTCCGCCAGATCTCCGCATGGGACTGCGCACCAACCGATTGCGCCGTCGTGTTCAAGGTCAGTGTTGGACTTTTGAACAATTTCGAAATTCGTACAGGCTGCACCTGCAAGTGGTAAAACCTTTTCTTTCAGCAACAGCTCTCCCTGATTTATATTATAGAACTCAGCCAAGAATCCTACCACAGTTGCGACAGATGGGCAAATACTCAGAAATATGGAACTGCATGCGTCTGTAGCTTTCTTCCTCATCCTAACAGGGCATGACTATTTCTAATCGGCCTGCCAGGCAACGAAATTTGTCGGACGGAAGGGGACCACTTGACAAACTGTCCCCAGCTCCAGAACACTACCACTACAGGCGGATACTGGGAGGGTCGGCGTCGCATAGCTGAACAGCCAAGGACGGGAGTTGGATAAAGTAAAGTAAGTAGAATCCTATTAACTTCAAACATTTTATATGATTTTTACTTCTGTAATTGGCAATGAAGCTATGGGGAAGAAAATTCAAATGGAGGAGATGAAATTTCATCTTAGTAGACATCATAAAGGTTTCGTCTATGCATAGTTCCAACAATATTATTACTTATTTTCACATTTTCCCTTCACTTCTCCTTTAGTTATTAAAACTCTAAATAGAGCGCATGGGTCCACACAAACAACTCGGTCAATGGGAGAAAGGCAGGTGATAGCTCGTTACAACACAAACATATCGACTTGACATGTTATGTAATCCCCTTGAACGCAATTAATTATTCAAAATAATTTTATTTCTAATGGTAGATGGTGTCGTTACCTGTGGGGGCGGAGATCTAGGAGCATTTTGATTCAACAACACCATAGGTAACACCACAGACGTCTCAATAGGCAAAAAATGCGACAAGTATTGGTCCGTTAAGTGGAGGTACACTGTTTCGTTGCTGCTAGAAGTAGGACGATCAGAACGTACTTCCCATGGCGACACCAAGTGGAACGAGAAATGAAACATATACAGCTCAAATGAATCTGAAAACTTTAGTCAAGGATCTAATCATTGAAAAACTGTATTATGTATTTTTTTCATCGAAACGGCCTCAATAAAAATTACCCTTAATTTCAACTCATGATTCCTGTCCATCTTTGATAATGGACAATTAAACACCAACAATCAGTTCCTGTTTCCCAGGTGTGATACGTGAGCCTCCAGTCATTTCGTCGAGAAACATTTATTCTCAATGCCGTACGACGTATGTAAATTCGAGGGTCCATAAATAATATTTAAAAGGATACTGAGCAGTAGCGACTGAGGAGCTCTTGTTGTTGGATCCATTTGCAATTTGTCTACGTAAAATGGCGGCACGTTACCACTTTCAATGAGTTGTCGGAAACTGGGTGGCAAATATGACAACGAGTAGTGATACTTCAAATAAATATCTGATAAAAGTTTATAAGCTATGTCAATCAATGGACCTCCCGGGTGAAAAAATCGCAAAATCATGTCGAATGACATTGGCGAATCGAGGCGAGTGATTGTTCTTAACTTCCATCCTGGTGTTGTGGCTGAGATGCCAAATATATTCTCAATCAAGACGGGGTAAAATATTTGAAGCTCTTTGATGCTGCATTCACGAAAAACAGCCAGCAGTTCATCAATGCGGCGTGGTATCGGATACAATAGTAGAGCTTTTTGAAATCGTAGCTGAATCTGAAAATAAAATATGCCATTAATTCAAAACCGCCAACGGCCTTTTTGATGCACAAATGACGGATTATTGACAGATGAAAAGCCGGCTAACCACCGAAGTGATCTGATGTATACGATCATCTTACCATCTTCTTATCATTTTACTTCAACATCGCGAGGGGTATCAGGAATCCTATGAAATACGTTGAAGTTATCTCAAAGTATAATAACCTACCAGAGACAATTAAACAAGCACCATTAGTGACTGCGTTCAGGAAACGGCTCCAAGCTAAATTAAAGAGGGAACAACGATTGTAAAATGGAACGAGCTGATTGAATGAGCAGTGGAAAACTTATTAGTGCATTTCACTGTTGGTTTCCTATAACACGCACACATGGTATTACTTCGATTTTATGTATAAATTACATCGCGTCTAATAATAATAGTTTGACCAATCCTACAGTAGGTGTAATTCCGTTGCGTACGATACAATGGAGTCTATTTCTAACAATTTAGATGGGTATTCTCTGCAGCTTATAAATCTACATAATACTATAATCATACTTCTTTCCGTGCACAACGCAGTTGAAATTATATTTTACAATAAATTATTTAGATAATGATTTTACTTACGTTATTAATTGATTCCTGGCCGGTTAGCGCCATTTTGTATTTTCCTTTGTTATTGTTTGGTTTAAGTTTCATTTTTGGGAGGCCCAAACTATTTCCATACAAAAAAATTAAAATAGGGCAGGCCCAAAATAAAGTTTCCAAACAAGAAAAATGGCCGCTGCATTATCGGCCTTTAATAAAGAAAATATGAAAGTAGAACAGTTTGAGGCTGAAGAAATGGAAGAAGGTGAAATAAGTGACGATGAAGAAATGGTGCAAGGCGAAGAATGTGACACAAAGGCTGCAGCTGCAAATGATTCGCATGAAACCCAAAGTGACACCATACAGACGGATGTAACGCGAAGGTTTGCTCTAGTAGGTGATCTATCTTTAGCAGTAGCCAAAGATGAATTAGCTGCATTATATGCAAGCTTAGGCATTGATGAGGAAAATGAAAGACATTATCGTTTTAACACTGTGCATATGCGAGGTACAAGAAAAATGACCACCGAAGATATTTATGAATATTTCAGTGCGCTCGCACCTGCCCATGTTGAATGGCTGGAAGAAGGTTGCAATGTTGAATGGTACGACGAGATATTACCAGCAAGAGCTCTGCTTTATTTATCAATAGAGATTAAAAATTTGGAAAATAGAGCTAAAATGGATTCAGATATGTATGACTCAAGTAGTGATTGTGACATAGATCCAACAGCAGTTTCAGTAGATGCTTTCAAGTTGAAATTTGACATACCGCCTGGTAAATGGCGAAAAGGTATACCCTGTGATCTCAGTAATGAAATACTAATGCGATACGCAAATAAAGATGACAAGAAAACAATTGGCCGTCAACGTCACGAACGAAGACACAGACACAAGTCAAAAAAATTGAAGCACAAAGAAATACATGTGGAGGAGCCACAGAAAAATCCATGGGGTGATTTAGCCATGACATGGGGACGCGGTGAAGGTATTGAAAGAATAGGTTTTGCAGCGGCCGTACCAAGAAATATCCCTGATCTGAGGACATCACTAAACGACGAAATCGAGTCTCGCTTTGTAGATAACTACCTACTGAGAGCTGTTGAAAAACGAAGAACCCAGCCGCCAGTTATATTTCCTTCATCTGAATCAGACGGATCTTCTGAAGAAGATGATGACAGGTAATTTATATTATTTTATTTTATTGAAACAGAATTGTGCTTGTTTAGCCGACCTTTGGGCTTTCCAACCGCCGCCAACGTGTTCTAGCCTAGTGGTTCCCACTCTTCTATGTTTACATACCAAAAGTTATTTCAACGTCTTTTTTTTTGTTACTGGTTAAGTGTCCATGTAAGACATTAGGGCAGAGTAAATCTGAGACTGTCCTGAGCTATGTTTGTTCAACGTAACTGGGGCCATGTCCAGTTCATTGTAAAGTTATTTAAAAGCGGATTACTGCAGTGATGGAAGGAATTTGAGCTCAAGTTATGATTTTGTTTCAGCTTGTCTCGCCGGAGGAAATTGCCGCGAATGCACGCAGACAAGGAGGAAGAGAAGCAAAAGATTAAAAGAATTGCTCAGAATTCAGGTAATTTATTCAACCACGTAGTAGGAATTAGTCAGGGAGCGTAATATAATTTATTTTTATGGAACTCCTTTCGCCGGCCAAGTATATACTATATAGCAAAATGTACTTACTACTTACTAGCCAACGCCCACCCTTGGCAGGTTAGCCATTTTGTGACGCGCTGACCAGTATCCCCTTGCTGTTTCCCGGAAGATGTCATCTGATTGGTCTTCCCCGTCTGTGGTGGTCCTGAATACATCAACGCTCACTGTCCTCTGCAGGGACCGGGGTATTGGCGAGTCAAAATAGCAAAATGTAGGGGAACAATGTCTATAATTCCCCAATGTCACCTCAAGATCGATATTCCAGTGTAATTTTATTTTGCCGCCCATAAGGATTTTCCTTTGGGCTATTTTATTGCTAGTTTTTAATTGCATCTATAAAAAAAACACCGTGACACGACAACACAAAGGGGATCTAGGCCTTAAGGTTGATAGGCGATCTTCTCTCTTGCTACAGCTTTATTTTATTTATTTATTTTATATAAAAAGGTTAATCGCGTAAAAACAATTTAATTACTGTGAGTAAGTAAGTAATATATTTATCCCAATTTTACAGTTTACAGTTAACCTCTTCAATCTACTGACTTCCAACTCGCGGAAGTCGGTTGCTAGTTCGTCCTTCCAGTGGTTTCATGGACGTCACTTCAGTCTTCTTCCCGCCATGCTTGCTTTGTACATTTTCCTGATAACGTGTATATGTTAATTACAGGAGACCTGCGTGAGCGGCTGAACCTTCGCAAGAAAGTAGTCAGCTACCACGGGGCGTCTCGCAGAGAGGCACCTATCAGGTACACTCTAGCTGCAAATGATGATAGCGGCGACGACCTCAGTCTTGACTGGGCCAACGAGAACTACCGTGATTTTCGTAAGACGGTCGCCTGTCGAGAGAGAGAAGACACTGAAGAATCCGAAAGCGAACTCGAGTTGGGTGATGATGAGCCTGGCGAGCTGTTACAAATTGAAATTGATAATGACCGTTATCGTGAGAAAAAAAAACATAAGCATTGAAATGTTACGTTTTCAGTCTGTGGTCAGCATACCTAGCACGATCTGGAGTTAAGTGCTAAATTACCACCAAGATAAACTCACTTCACTTGTCGGTTTAAAGCAGTGGCATATTGGTTAATATTTTCAATTCATTAGTAACACAGCTAGTTATAAACATAATAGTCTACTTAGTAACTTTGTAAAACTTGCCGTCACTCATTGTTAAAATTAACTTTGTATAGTTTTACAAATTAAATTAAATTAAAAATTCACAGCCGGTTTCGGCTCACGCCATCGTCAAGTGCGATTGAAAACGGATAAAACAAATGGTATGCAAGCTAAAACAAAATAAAACTGATTGTCAGGATAACACACAGCATCGCATAAAGTAAACAATTTAAATTGAACAATTAAACATTAACCAATGGAAGCGCCAACAAGGGGGAACTACTTAAAAAGGTTGTCATTAAGTAACGATTTGTTTTTAACCATAGCTTCCCTAATCTCAATGGTTTCTAAATTATCAAGAAGTTTCCCCCTGTTGGCTACATGTAAGATCTTAAAATTATCGAAATCACAGGCATGGCTGTGGGTGTTTATATGTTGGGCAAAGGCGGACTGAGTGTTGGGTTTTCCTACCCCCCGTCTATGCTCCGCTATTCTTTCTTTAAACCCTCTCCCAGTTTGTCCAATATATAAGCTACCACAATCATTACAGTCTAATTGATAAGCCCCTGATTTCCTCCCTTTCTCCAATTTAGGTTTACAATTAATCAGTAGTTGCTTACCCAGCGAGTCCACAGAATAAAATGACACATTCTTATCGACCCTATCTCCAATCCAAGAGGCCAACTCCAAACTAATCCTACGCAGATATGGTAACTTAACGTACCCTTTATCTGGATCAGAAGTCTGGCTCGCTCCATAGACTAAACGAGAGATTGATAATTTAGAAACCATTGAGATTAGGGAAGCTATGGTTAAAAACAAATCGTTACTTAATGACAACCTTTTTAAGTAGTTCCCCCTTGTTGGCGCTTCCATTGGTTAATGTTTAATTGTTCAATTTAAATTGTTTACTTTATGCGATGCTGTGTGTTATCCTGACAGTGAGTTTTATTTTGTTTTAGCTTGCATACCTTTTGTTTTATCTGTTTTCAATCGCACTTGACGATGGCGTGAGCCGAAACCGGTTGTGAATTTTTAATTTAATTTTATTCGTAAAACTATACAAAGTCAATTTTAACAATGACTGACAGCTAGTTATGGTAAGGTTCACATGGAAATCTCAATGGTAACCTATTCAACGGCTGTATTAAAACCTCAAGTCGTAGATGTAAATGACTGAAAGACAGGTAAAATTTGGACTTTATGTCACAAAACTGTACTTAAAACATGATATATCACTGTGGTGTAGGTTCATATACAGTGTGTGCATGAGAGAAAAACCTCTTTAAGAGAAATCTTACCATGAAATATCAATCCATTATATGTTATCTCTGAGAATGGATGTTCCTCGACATTTTTTCTTCCCTATTTATACGTCAGAATAAGGAAAGCTTTGTGATGGACGAAGATTTCGATTTAAAGATTTTAACGGTATTACCCAGTCCCACTAACACGAACAGTTTGCGTTTTTTGCTTTCCAATTAATACGTAGTATAAGGAAAGCTTTGTGATGGTCCAAATTTTCGATTCCGAGATTCCAACGGATTTACACGTTTTGAGGTCCCAGGAACCCAAAAAGTGGTTTTTACAAAATGTCTGTCTGTTCATCGATTTCCGGGCAAACTACTCGGTCGATTTTGATGAAATTTGGCATGTAGGTTCACAAAAATTAGGCATCGAGACCATTTTTTTAAACGATTTCCTTTAAATTCACATATGTTGTAGCTATTATTAATGTTAACAAAATGCGATGCGTCGCTTGCCCCTTCATATTTTGCTTCTGGGGGTAAAAAAATTAAATTAACTTTTCATTAAAAAGAACGGGTCCGAGTTTACTCCAACATGCTTTCCAATTTATGAATTAGTAGGGACAGAAAATGATTAACTTCATGGTAAATAATTCTCCTATGGTTAATCCGAAAGGATGGGGGTCGTCCACCTGACGTCACTGGAGGTGACGTAAATCCTAGATAGGACAGACCAACACATTACCACACAGCAATAATGGCAGGGCACGCAATGCATTTGAGCGCGAATTTTCTATCATTTTTTTCAAAAAAAAAATTGTTTGTGCAAAACCAAATATTTTTTGGGAAAGCAACCTGTCCGGTTTCGTTACTCAATGTAACACCTAAAACATGCCTGAAGGTAGAAATCATCGATAGAAAGGTTTCGCAGAAAAATTATTTTTTTAGTCATTTTTCATTAAAATTTACTTATTTTTATTTTTTTACCCCCAGAAGCAAACTATCAAGGGGCAAGCGACCCCCCGTATTTTGTCAACATTAATGACTACGATATATGAGAATTTAAAAGAGATCGTTGGAGCCATTTTTGAGAAATAATATTTTTAGACGTTTTTTTGGAGTTTTTTGAGAATAAAACCCCCCCAAATTGAGTTAGCCCAAAATAAAAATGAATGGTCCCGAGGTATGATTTTTATGAACCTACATGTCCAATTTCACACAAATCCACCGAGTAGTTTGCCCGGAAATCGATGAACAGACAGACAGACATTTCGTAAAAACCACTTTTTTGGGTTCATGGGACCTCAAAACGTGTAAATCCGTTGAAATCTCGGAATCGAAAATTTCGACCATCACAAAGCTTTCCTTATACTAGCCTACGTATAAATTGGAAAGTAATAACGAAAAAATAATTTTTCTGCGGAACCTTTCTATCGATGATTTCTATCTTCAGGTATGTTTTAGGTGTTCAATAGAGTAACAAAACCAAAACCCCCCCAGGGATCCGATATTTGACCATACGGAAATTATTTACTATGAAATTACACATTATGTTTATCTACTAATTTATTAATTGGAAAGCATGTTCGAGTAAACTCGGACCGGTTCTTTAATTAAATATGTGCGTGTCTGTCTGTACATTAATTTGTGGTCCTACTCGATGGATTTCGATGAAATTCGTCATGTAGGCTCACAAAAATCATGTCTCAAGGCCAAATTAAACAAAAACGGCTAAAAAAATGTTTTCTAAAAAACTACTCCAAAGATTTTATTAAATTCGCATGTACAATATATTAGTCATTGTCGGTGTGAACAAAACTCCCTTAATTGTTTCTCCCTTTGTGCTTTATACTACCCATCGATCATGTAGTATAGATCGTTAGGGGAAATCGGGGCACCCGAAATTTTATCCACCCCCCCCCCCCCCCCCACGATTAAAAGATATATTTTCTCAAAATTTGCTCTCCAACGTTTTCTTTTAAATTCACATACATTATTTATAGTACTTCATGTATTCAAAACCGACGACGTCGCATCCCCATTGATAGTTTGGTTTTAGGCGTAAAAAAAATAAAAAATGTTAAATTTTCATGAAAAATGGCCATGAAATTATTGTTCTGGAGAACCATTCTATCGATGCTTTCTAACTTGAGGTATGTTTTAGGTGCTTTTGAAAGCAAGGTTTCGGTTTTTAAGAAAAATATTTTTTGGGGACATAATGGAAAATCCGAGCCCCAATGCATTGCATACCATGACATTATTATTGCGTAGTATTATACCCATCGATCAATCCAGTGCTTTATGGTAGGAGAAATCGAGGCAGCCGAATTTAACCCTGTTTAACAATACTCATAAAGCTATTACTGTACCTATACCAATTACTAAATGGGAAAGCCCGTACGGATTCAGTCGTAACGGTTCTTGTATGTAAAAAGATGAAGAATTACGTCAACCTTTTAATTACTTGATAAATGGACCATTGTGAAGTCAGTTGATTTCTGCCGTAACTTACATTATTTTAATAGTCGCTGCCATCTTTCATTTATTGTCTTTACCATATGTTTTTGATATTCGTAACAATATAATGCCGTACTGTATTGTGTATATTGTCTAGTGCATTTAGCAACTTTGTCTTACAGTTGTCAGAGCTGTCTTTCCATTTCTATATTTGAGGAGCTTGGTTACAAACGTGGCCAACTCCATTTTTTTACAAAATGGGGTTTTGATCCGACCTTGCATAAAATTTTAATGTCCACCTGCACGTTGTAAAATAAAAATGACGAAAGCAGCCAGATTGCGCACAGAAGTGCTGAGAAGTCTAGGGTTAGCTATAAACGTAATGCAATTTTCAACAGAAAATCCACTCTCCTGAAAAATTCTACAACTTGGAGTTGGCCATGTTTGTAAACAGCCTCCTCATTTAACGGATAATGAAGGGTCACTCTGGTCACGCCTCACATCCAGGAAGAATTTCCTCCAAACAGTCGAGCCTATCACAACCTCAGCCCAATCCTTCCGACTCGATGCCTGGAAGCGATCTTACCCCCAAGTCCCCGATCCAAAGGAAGAACTGATGGCGGGCCACAACTTACCATACCCAATCTGGCGCACCCTGAACCGTTTGAGAACTGGCGCCCCACTCTGCAAAACAACAGCGGCGAAATGGGGTTTTTTCGCTGAAGACGACACGGCGTGCGAATGTGGAGAGATCCAAGACGCGGCTCACATGCTAGTATGTAGACTACTACCATCCCCTTGCACAGCTGCTGACCTGGCTGAAGCCAACGACAAGGCCGTCCAGGCTGCTATATACTGGACCAATCAATAAAACGTGTGCCACCTGGACACGTTAAGTAAGTAAGTACTCTGGTCATACTGAAAATACAAAAAATTGTCGCAGCAGTTAATTAAGGCGCAGACATAGATTTTAAAATATTCTGTAAACATGATTTTTATTATTAAATTTTACTAAATTAATTAGTTTCCCATTAATCATTTTTTTCACAGCCGAAAAGATATAAAAATTGTCTGAAAAATTTGTAAAAAATATAAACTTTCTGATAAACCCCGACTATTCCATAAAACCAGTTTAATGCACTTCATCGTGTTTTACTCATGTGAAAAAAATCAGATGCGAAAATGTGCATTGACTCCGAAAGCTTGAATTTTTTATGAATTTCATATCTTTGCGGTTTTGACATGAGAGGTTAATTAAATTTAGTAAAATAATATAATAATAGTTTTGTTTCAGAAATATTTTCCACATTCACTTCGTAATACTTCATCATAATTCATAATAAAAGTAAAATAAACATAATAACTTTGTCAAATGTTACTAAAAATAATTTTAAAAAATTAGTAATATTTGACAAAGTTATTTTGTTTATTTTATAAAAATATTTTGCGATCTTTCCCCTAATTGGGAAAGAAAGACGTGGTGAGCCCTTTCATTTTTAAGTTGCCTGGCCGAAAAATCCTACCATTGTGTAAGTTTTTTCTTTCGCACTTCCATGGAATGTCGGTCACTGTTTACACCCATGAATATTTGTGGTTTGTGCACTTTTGAGTTTTTACACTTAGACATAGCCTGAAAGAAATAATCCTTTTTTCACGGGAAATATCAATCATAGAGCAGTCAAAAATATCCGCTACATTAACTCGCGATGGTTAGTATCGAACTCTTCCTTTCATCGTTTTCGAGAACGTCCGGCCAGTCTTTCGGCATGCGGTTATTTCTACATTATATATGTTCCTTCATATTTCGATATGTAACATGTGGCCTTCACTTGGCCACAGTTCTTGAGCTCTCTCCTCGTGACTACCACACCAATCGTTTTTTGTACAATTCAAATTCAATAATTGTGGCCAATCAAATAGGCAAGAGATTTTTAGTTAATTGATTGGATCCATTAAGAATAGTTAGGCTAATATAAATAATTCAGATTTATTACATTCAAAAGTAGTGCAAAATAATGAAAATCATACACAGTAAGTAATTGCAAATTGCACGGATAAAACAAACAGTTTTGTCATTACGAAGATAAAAAGCAAAGGCACCGACGCTATTGTCTTTGGAATTCGCAAATATCCCGTTTTGTATTTTTTAAATGTACACGACCCACCACCTGATTGACGATTGAAGTTCAGATGTGCAAGAATATTGCTTTAAATACTGGTCCCGGCTTTTCAAAATTATCAATTAATGGTACTTCAGCTTTTATCGCTCTTGATAAACTTGTTAAGCTCTTTGTCGGAATCTGAATCCACTTGAGACAATTCACGAAAACCTTCATCTCCAACGAAGCAAATTTCATGTCCGTCCTGCAAAAATTAATAACATATGTAATGCAGGCAAGATTATTTGCCGTATACTGTAAAGCTTAGGGATTATCGTATTTTTTTTTAATTATAGAAATTGTCAGCCGCCAAACTGGACTGTTCCATTGTCTGTCTCTGCCTTGACCAACGAGCAATCCTCAGCTACGAACCTACAATCTTTTACCCTAATACAAAATATATTCACAGTTCGAAACAAATAAAGTGATAATAACTAAACTGAATAACTATTAATAATTAAGTAACAAAATATAATGGCGATATCGGCCATTTTCATGAAAGTGTGACCAAGCGGTAATATGGATTTTTTTTTCTAAACTGTAGACATTAGGCTCAATTTGATTCGTACTTGACGAAGTATATAACACTAATTTTTAATGTGACCTAATATTTTTTTAATAATAATTTCATTTTTTCACTTTTTTTGGCTGGACTGGACCTAACAGTTACTAACAGTCCGCTGTCCCCCTTTAAAATTTTCAATGGGTTTCATAATTTTTTTGTCTACAGGTAGGCCCTATAGTAAAATCTAAATTTGCCATTAGTTATAAAAGAAGGACAATTGATTGTATTAGGAAACGATGTCATTAATTTTTTTTAACAATCGAATCGTGTTATTAATAATAATAACAGAATAACTTTTGGAGACAAAAACCAGGTTATTTTTACCTATGGTAGGTTAGGTTTATTTATGGTAAGTTTATGTATTTAACTTTCAACTTAAATGGACTGTGAGACAGGAAGAGTTTCCAATATTCTCTACAGGTTAGAATAAAAGACCCCCGGATAGAAAGTTATGAAATACATACAGTATACAAAGAACCCTAAATATATTATAATAGTATGAAATAAAACTTACTGGATCAGCCAGAATCACGACTGAAACAGTAGCTTTTCCAGGAGTGTCCAAAGTTATTAAAGGCGTTAGAATTGACTGTTTCTCAGCTTCCATTTTCTTTTGGAGGCCCTCTAAGTCTGACGTGGCGATAGAAAATGCAATGCGGCCATAGGCCTTGGCGTGGTCCACTGGCACCCCGATAGCCTGGAACTGTACTGAAGCTTGCTGAGGGTCGAAAGAGAACTGAGCAGAAGAGCTTTTTTGTTCCTCGATTTTAAGACCAAGGAGACCATTCCAGAATTTAATGGTTGCGTCCAAGTTGGAGCTTGCCAAAATTACCTTAAACAAATAGAAAACTGGTCTTATGTTTCCGAGGAGGCCGCATCAGGCTAAAACGTCTGACGCACATACTTCACTGGAAATTCTCGTTAGGTCAAAGCTTGGGACGCAGCCCTATTAAGTTTATGGGCACTTCAAAGAGCGGACTCCAACGAAAATTTCTGTGCTTTTGGATCGAGCAGGACTAAAGTTAGGCAATTTATTGAACAATGAAAAAGCCTTTTTGTTAATGAGTGGATGTGTAACATACCATGCATAGCTTTGGCCTGTTACTAAACAGTCACGCTTTCACTCGAAAATGTCTGGCAAAGCAGTCAAATGTGTTAAAAAGCGACACTCATTGTTACCTGACCAACAATATATGGGTTAAAGAACTACTTGTATGGCAAGTACATTAACTACATAAAAAAGAAAAGCTTACCTTCTGAACAGGATCTTTGCCAGATGGTGGTTGGGGCTTATCAATAAGTACAAAAGGGTAGCCACCAGGAGCACGAACGACGAAATTCTCTCCCTGCTGCTCAACCGGTATGTTGGCAGCTCGAGCTCTTGCCAGCGCTTCAGCTGATTGAATGGCTAGGCCGAGAAAGTCATTGCCTTGCGTATAGGACTTTACTCCATAGTTGTACGTTAATTCCACCACAAAGTATTTGTCTTCTGGCCCGTAGCCGATCATCGTTTTACTCCAACGATTAGCATAAGGTCCATTACATTGGGCATCGCAACCCTCGGTAAACTCTTCATGTCGCAAGACCTGCAAGAATATAGACACTTAGAAAGAAGCATAGTATAGTTTTGTTTTTGCTTTCCAATTTATACGTAGTATAAGGAAAGCTTTGTGATGGTCGAAATTTTTGATTCCGAGATTTCAACGGATTTACACGATTTTACGGCCCAGGAACCCAAGAAAGTGGTTTTTACAAAATGTCTGTCTGTCGCTCTGTCTGTTCATCGATTTCCGGGCAAACTACACTGTCGATTTGGGTTAAATTTGGCATGTAGGTTCACAAAAATCATACCTCAGGACCGAATTTTTTATATTTTGGGCTAACTCAATTTGGGGGGGGGGGGGGTTATTCTCAAAAAACGCCAAAAAAACGTCTACAAAAATTATTTCTAAAAAACGGCTCCAACGATTTCTTTTAACTTCACATATATTCTAGTCGTTATTAATGTTGATAAAATGCGGGGGGTCGCTTACCCCTTGTTAGTTTGCTTCTGGGGGTAAAAAAATAAAAATAACTTAATTTGAATGAAAAATGACTAAAAAATAATTTTTCTGCGAAACGTTTCTATCGATGATTTCTACCTTCAGGCATGTTTTAGGTGTTAAATTGAGTAACGAAACCGGGCAGGTTGCTTTCCCAAAAAACTATTTGGTTTGTGCAAAAAAAAAATGTTTTTAGAAAATGAAAGCAAATTCACGCTCAAATGCATTGCGTGCCCTGCCATTATCGCTGTATGGTAATGTGTTAGTCTGTCCTATTGTCCTATCTAGAATTTACGTAAACTCCAGTGACGTCAGGAGGACGACCCCCCCCCCCCCTCCTGTGATATCCGAAATTTAACCATAGGAAAATTATTTAACATGAAATTAATCATTTTCTCTCTTTACTAATTGATAAATTGGAAAGCATGTTCGAGTAAACTCGGGCCGGTTCTTTAATTGGTGCATAATTATAGGGGCATGGGGAAGTTAACATTTCTAGCACATCCGCTCAAGTTTAGCGTTAAGCTGGCCATTCACGAGGGCTCCAACCGGACTCGCGCCAAGCCAAATGGCGCGTCCTGTTCCATTTAGCGTTAGCGCCATTTAGAGGGGTCATCACGACTACGCTGAACCACTCGCTCCAAATCTTTCAAATTGTAGGGTGTGACGATATGGAAAAGGTACTTTTACACTGTACAATTTGAAAGATTTGGAGCGACTGGTTCAGCGTAGTCGTGATGACCGCTCTAAATAGCGCTAACGCCAAATGGAACACGACGCGCCATTTGGCTTGGCGCGAGTCCGTTTGGAGCCCTCGTGAATGGCCAGCTTTACTTAATTATGGATGTACCGTACCGTATCATAGGAAAACTTATATGGGTACTCGTGCCGTTACTCTCAACATTCGTTGTAAAGAACCAACATTATTCGTATTTGAATATATTATATAATTATTAGATACTAATTCAATCTAATCCCAAACTTTATTAATTTGAACGCTAATGTTCTGGGTTAATTGTAAGAGTGTGACATAATGCGCCTAAATAGAGAATAAAGACGATTTAATAATGCTTGTAGGTTGTGGCGGTTGTGCATTTCAAGGAGTGACATGACATGACATGATAATGTAAAGTAATTATAATAAAAATCAACTACAAACCTTCATGCCTAAGATGTCACGGTAAAAAGCAGCAGTTGCCCCTCTATCTCCAATTTTGAATACGAAATGCAAGGCGCGACCCAACATACTACCGTTATACGTTATAGTCAACAGCAAAGTGAGAAGTTATCAAATCAAATGAATAATCTTATTAAATTTTTATATTTTGATAGTACCTACGATGGTTGTTTTTTATATACAGTTTGTTTGTGTACTGTAGACGTGGCAGAAACATGTGGATCGTGGAACTAAGACAAAATGTCGCAAAGGGAGAAATAAAAAATGGAGTATGTACTGAGTTATTTATAAACAAACTAATAATGGCCAAAATTATTTCATACGGATTTAAAATCAATAAAATCCTTGCTACAAAACACATATTAAGACATCAAATAATTCTACCTAACATCCGAAAGCCGCATGTTCTATTTAATGTACTTTATAAGGAATTTTCGAATCAAGAAAAGCTGGGAAGGACGAATGAAACATTCGGCAAGATTGTGAATTTAACCGATGGCGATTTTGGAAATGAGGAATCTGAATTATGCCACAATGACAATGTAAAGAAGAATGATACGTTAAAGATTAAAAAACTAGAACGGGGCTCTAAAATTTTCAGGCAAGTATCCATTATAAATTACAAAACATCTATATCCTATACCTATATATATACATTATTAGACACCTTCAAAATGCAATGTGCCGGCCACAGACCAGCATAATATTTATGATAGTATATGGCCTATATATGAGAAAGGAGTCACCAAGATACGGGTCTCTAGACTACCTATTTTGTCTTGTTTTCTGCTGATATGGAAAGGGTTATTGTTGTTGCTTGGTAACCAAAGGCTAATTTGTACAACCTCTTGGTCCTAATGTCTCGAATCAATGTCTGCTCCCGCTGTACTACAGCTGAAGTTGTACACTCGACTTTTTTCGCCTATCTTCTTTTTAAAAGACCTGATTCCACACACAGCTTGACTCAGTCGATTGTATTGCGCTATACCATTAGGCGTCAGAGTGTAGACGGTTTGTATATAGTCTTACTCCAACCAAAGTGACTACTGACCTGCTTATGGCTTATGGCTTAAGGACCCTTCCAGATCTTTTGATGTTTTCTATTTCGAAACATGTAGATTAAGACACTACACTCTCACTACCCAAGCATGACGTGATGAGAACAAATATCTCCTATCCAGTGGGTGATTCGTTTTGCAATAGCTCTGTAGGAGGATAATTCTATTCTTTTTATTTTTTAGCGCTTACCTTGTCAATGTAAAATCACGAAAAAAACGTGAAAAAAGTGGGCTAATTCTTCTGGAAGGAAAGCGGCTGATAGAAGATGCTCTCAATGCTGGTGTCAAACCAATCGCCATATTTTTCAGTCGTATATCCGACGTGAAAGGTTTTCCTATCAAAGATCTAGATGTTCAGTTATATAGTACTTCATATAATGATTTACAATTTTGGAGTGATGTTTCGACCACACAAGGTGTATTAGGTAAGCTGATAAGTTACCAACATTTATGTGGGTAGTTGTATTTATAGACGAATATTTATTTATAGAGAATATTTGGGTCTGAATATGTAGAAAATGTTATCCGCAGAAACATAACTTATTTAAATCCCCCAAGCTTTATTTTAGTTTAATGTTCCTTTTAGCTATTTTCAATGCTCCTGACACGGCTCAACAGGTTTCGAAAGGAAAGCTGCCGTTTTCAATAATTTGCGACAATGTCCGGGATCCAGGGAATATGGGCTCAATCATTAGAACTGCTGCCGCCGTTGGTTGTCAGCAACTTTTTCTCACAAAAGGTAAGCATTTTATTTATTTATTTTTTTTCTTTTTATAGAATTTGGAAAAAATCGAAATGCTAGTTAAGTTAATCTACACTACTTGGTGTAGTGTGTGAAATTTCCTAATACTGTGGTGCAGTGTGCCCCTGATGCAAATCACCCCTCCTTGTCCCATAGCTGTGATTATTTACATTGATTGAACGCAGGTGAATGTGTCTTTTAATGTAAATTAAGGACTGGAGGATAAACGCAGTTAGTAATGGTAGGCTATCATGTTTGGCAGGCTTTGGAGGGCATGCAACCCTTCTGCGGGTCTACTATGCCGTTTAGTATTAACTTATTCTTGGGGTTAAATTGGGGTTAAAATGTAAACAATACAATTTTGAATAGGACTTTCCATAATAAAATTATCTGGTTTACATTGTTAATCCCAGGTTAGAATTAAAAATAATCGCCATAGATCGATCCGTTGTTATGGCATATTTTACCATAGAAGGCTTCTGAGGACTGCATGATCTCACAATCGAATGTCTTTTATATCACTTCAGGGGTAGCCTTACCATCAGGCATCCAAAATGACGCATATTCTGACAACAGGCCATAGGTACACACGTGTGTTACCTTTAAACCCAGCTGTTAAGAGTGAATCATTATTGTGAAATTGAGGACAATTGTCACCACAACACAGTACCTCAGACCACACTTTCGCATTATTAAAGCTTGGTCTGCTTCTGGAGAAATTCCCCCACGTGCTCCTCGGTAGATGGGCTTATTTTTCTAGTACCTTTATTTTCTCAGGGTGTGTAGACATATGGGATCCAAAAGTGCTTCGTTCGGGGTGTGGCTCACACTTTAGGCTTTGCATTCACCAGTCAATGTCATGGGAACAAATCAGGCGTCATGTATCGCCATCCTGTAAGCTTCTACTTGCAGACAGCAATGTTCCTGAGGCGCATCATGAAATGGATGACAATGAGGTTTCAGTTTATGAACTTGATGAAGATGGGCTAAAGGTAGTTAACAATAAAAATATAATAATTATAATTATAATTTCACCGGTTAGCCCGGTTTCTCCTGTTCCAATAATAGAAATCAGTTTCTTCATCATTACAAAATGCCTACAAATGCAGGGCTACATCATAACAAGCTTGATATCGTCCTGCTCATATTTTCTCGCTATCAAATATATTTTTATTTCATTTTAATTAGGTATTAATAATAAGCTGTTAGTATATTATAGTGTTCTGAAGATAGTCCGGCTGCGTTATATCCCAGGCCGCTTCCTTTGGTCCAGAGCAAATGGATTTATAATAGACATACAGTATATTAATAATCAATAAGTATAACCAATAATTATTTTCTAGCAATTTTGAAGATAAACTTGCTCGTTTTCTTTCTTTCATTGCAATGTCATTTTTTTTCTTTTTTTAAAAGGATAATCGCATACAATCAATTTAATGAATGTATCCGATTGACCTCTTCAGTCGCCTCTGTAGGTTAGTACCCGTGTTGAGTTACGACACGTCTCCGATCGCATGGCGTGTAAGGACTCGCACAAGAGCAAGCACGTTACCACCTGGCCATCGAAGTCGATGTGAGTGAGTGAGTGAGTGAGGCTTATCAGTTCCCTAGTGGCATATGAAAGAAAAAAAAATTCAAATTCATTCTTTATATTGTAATTACGAAAGTTTCAGGGCCAGAGTCAGATTATAAAGCAGTGGAATCCGGGCTGACCGGCTGATGGTCGTTGTGTATTTTGTCGTTGTGTTTTTTGGTCACTTGGATCACTGACGACAATAAGATATCCATATTATTCAAAATGGCCGCCGTTTGTATGTGAAAACTAAGTTCTTAGCATCTAATTAATGCTTTTAATATTTTTTATAATATTTTTACTATGCCTGGACCGTATTTACAGTTTAATATACCGGTATATATTATCCATGAGTTATAGATAAATATCACTTGAAAATAATACATAAATAAAATAATTTTAAAATATTATTGAGGCTTATGGAAAACTCAACGCTTTGATATCTTAGCAACTGGTGCTGCCATCTACAAAATGACAACACTAATGAACCTCATGGTTAGTCATTAGAGGTAGGAGCCTCGCAGTAATCGAACAATTACGGTGAAGCTCACTGTCAGGAGTGCGTGCTCCTCCCATTATCAGGCTTAGTCCTGTCGGTTTTGCTTAATTTTTGATTTATACGTATGTTGCAGATACCAATCAGCAACGAGCCAGTAAAGCGTGTCACAGCCTACCAGAAAATGACGGCCAGTGGGCACTCCCTCCCCATGAAACTGTACTCTGAGATCAACTACCTGCAACCTAAATCATTGGCACTTATTGTGGGGGGCGAAACGGAGGGGATCAGTGAGCCTGCGTACGCCTTTGCAGTTGAGAGGCAAGGAGAACGGGTGTACCTGCCATTGGACAACGGTGTCGAAAGTTTGAACTCAGGAACGGCCCTCGGGGTTGTTGCCTATGAAATCAGGAGGCAGCGATTTTTGACGTAGGCTAATTGTACGTTATATTGCAGTATTATATGTTATATGTAACACTGACATTAAATTAACTTTGGTTGAAGAGGTCTTCTTAAGGTTACAATCTTAGCGATTGGTTGGCAGCAACTCCCTGCATATCGTCCTCCAGTTTACTCGGTCCTCGATCTTGAAGAGGTAACCTCCTCGTTATAACCGAAATTAGATGATATAGAAAAACTGGGCTTGGTGGGATTTTAATCTACGATCTACGCCTAACCGGAGCGTCGTCTTAACCCCTGGACCACCAGCCCCGACAAGAGCAGTTGAAGTATATCCTCTAATTTCTGTAGGCTAATTATCGTATGTTTATAATATAATTACTATGTTTACTTACTTACTTTAACGGTATCCGATCCTCCTCGGTGCCACGGATCTTCAATTTTTGGTGTTCAGGTCTTGTGTATCTTCAGGTGACATGCCAAGTGTCGTGAGGTCCTCCCTCACTTTTGTCTCTAAAGATATCCTTGGTTGTGACCTTGCATCCTCTACCCAAAAGTCAATCACGCGTGACAGCAATCTTCAATTCTCCTTCCCTTGGCCTCAACATGTTGACCTCCGTTTACTGTTGTTTTTTTTCGAGAATACGAGCTACCTACCTGCCCTGTAGGTTATATTATTTGTTTCGTGGGGTTTCCACCGACCTCTCGTTGCAGAATGCAAATGACATTGACGGAATTTTGGTTTTACTCTATGCCATAGTTAAAATTGATCAATGATCACAGAGTAAAATCACAAACTAACTAAAATTAAAAAATGACGTCATGGGATATGTTAAGTACAAACATTTTAATAGATTTCTATAAAAAGAAAAATTCAAATTTCCGTCAATGTCATTTGCATTCTGCAATGAGAGGTCGCTGGAAACTCCGCCTAAGTCTTGAATGTCTGCTACCACGTCAGCGCATGTGCATTCTGCAATGAGAGGTCGGTGGAAACCCCGCCTTTGCAAAAGTCCCTTCAGATACTTTTATTTTTTTGTCACTTTATCCCCGATGGGGGTTGGTACCGCTCTAGGTCTTCCAAAACGTATACCGAGTACGTCTAGCTGGATGAGTTCTGCCATATTTGCTTGAATGTAGTTTAGATTTAGCGGATTTAGTTACATATTTAGGATACCAGTTTTATTATTAGTTGCTGCCAACCAGGCTGTAACTTGAAGAGATTGGCTACTGGCTAGTAAGTTTAATACAGTAGGGTTATAGCTGTGTGATTTACCGTAAGTGCTATTGTTAGGGTATGTAGCCTAATGTTTTTTCTATGTGTTCAGTCATAAGTTGTTTGTATGTTTAAATATAAAGGGTAGTACGGTAAATTGCATGTTGAAAAATTTAGTTGATGACTTTATTGGACCATGATTCCTGCAGAAAACTGGTTATGCACCTTACATCTTATAATAAATACTAGTATTACACGTTCTCATTTTTCAACGTTACATGGACCATAAGTAAGTAGGTACCTACTAATAACACTTAGGTATGCAAATACACCTGTTTTTTTTTGCATTTTGCACTGCTGTGATTTTCTTTTAAAACATTAACATTTTCGGGATTTTAAAAAATAACTTTTAACAGTAGGCCTATAGTTATAAAAACTTTTTTTTATAGCATACATGGTAATTTAGTCACCGCATGGCTCATTAAAAAAAAAATAATAATAAGTTTTTTGACATCTCCTAAGGCCCTCAAATGAAACAATTTTCTCCGCGCATCTCAAAAGCCGGATATTTTCGAGATTTTCAAACATTTCTGGGGACTCCGGACAGTGCACCTGGAAAGCGGAACTGTCCGCACTGAATCTGGACATCTCGCAGCCTTACGACTATAATAAGCTGAGTATTTGCCCCTAGGTCTATGGGAGTTCATCAGGAGATCATCTTTTTTAGGATGCTGGAAATTGAAACTGGAATAATGGAATCGCAGCGCCGCCTGTGGTCGCGGGGCGCGAGAACGGCGAGATGCACCGCGGCCGCGCATACGGTCAATCAATACTCGGCGCACCGTGCCCGAGGGAAGACGTTTGTCTAATGTGAAACGTGTGTGTGGTGTTTCGCCGTACTCAAACATGTGTTTCAAATGCTCTACATCTTTTTCGGAATTCTAGTAGACTGGGCCGTGCTTGTGGTTTGATTGTAAAAGTGCCAGCTACACATGGATGTGTGGATCCTACTCCTCGCTATTGCAGGTAAATTTTTTTGTTTGTTTACTATCTGCACTGCAGGTTAGGTTATGGCTGGGTCGTTTATTTTTTAGTTTTTGGGGAATCTTGTAAGTTCTGGTTCCTGGCACTGAGAAGAAGCCTGGCTTGAGGCAAAATAAAATTGGTTTGGGTGTACCGGGTGCGAGACAGGTCGTCCAACTGGCAAAAATTTAACTTCGTATCCAGTGCCTAGACAGTGGCCAAATACCTAGCAAAAAGTTAAAGCCCTACTACTACTGAGCTGTTAAACTTGCTGTTTAATATCTATGACTTTGAAGTTTGAAATCTCTTGCTGCAATTTTTAATAGGCAACCCCCATTAGTTACAGCATTTGGTACAATAGCCTTGTTACTTGTGAGCCTGGCTCATGGGCCAAATTAAATTGTTTTTGATGTACCGGATATCATACAGGACGCGGAACATACGGAACTGGTCAAGTTCGAGAAACCTTCCTGACAAGCTTCTCAGTTCTCTGAGTTCTCATACGTGATACGGCTGGACTACCCACTCAGCACTGTTTGCAGTGCACCCCCTGCCAGCCTCGGGTTTCCAAATTTGGCACCCATGAAAATGCGGACAGTTATTATGTTTAATATATACGTTTAGTCTAGAAGAAGTTCTTCAAACGAAGACTGAACAACATACTTGCTGACTTACTTACTGAACGCAGATAATATATTAAGGCTTATTCCAAATTTAAGCTGCACACGGGCTGAGCCCTACACCATATTACGATTACTGTATAACTTATTTTTTTATGGAAATATAAATGTACTGTATTATTGCTTTCCAATTTATACGTAGTATAAGGAAAGCTTTGTGACGGTCGAAATTTTCGATTCCGAGATTTCAACGGATTTACACGTTTTGAGGTCACAGGAACCCAAAAAAGTGGTTTTTACGAAATGTCTGTCTGTCTGTCGTTCTGTCTGTCTGTCTGTCTGTGCGTCGATTTCCGGGCAAACTACTCGGTCGATCTTGATGAAATTCGGCATGTAGGTTCACAAAAATCATACCTCAGAACAATTTTTTTTATTGGGGGCTAACTTAATTTGGGGGGATTTTATTCTCAAAAAACTCCAAAAAAATGTCTAAAAAAATTATTTCTCAAAAACGGCTCCAACGATTTCTTTTAAATTCACATATATTGTAGTCGTTATTAATATTAACGAAATGCGTGGGGTCGCTTGCCCCTTGATAGGTTGCTTTTGGGGGTAAAAAAAATAAAAATAACTACATTTTAATGAAAAATGATTAAAAAATAATTTTTTTGCGAAACCTTTCTATCGATGATTTCTACCTTCAGGCATGTTTTAGGTGTTAAATTGAGTAACGAAACCGGACAGGTTGCTATTTGGTTTTGTAAAAGAAAATGTTTTTTTGAAAAAATGATAGAAAATTCACGCTCAAATGCATTGCGTGCCCTGCCAGTATTGCTGTGTGGTAATGTGTTGGTCTGACCTATCTAGAATTTAACTCACCTCCAGTGACGTCAGGTGGACAACCCCCCCCCCCCTCCCCCCGAGATATCGGAAATTTAACCATAGGAAAATTATTTACCATGAAATTACTCATTTTCTCTATCTACTAATTTTGATAAATTGGAAAGCATGTTCGAGTAAACTCGGACCGGTTCTTGTATGTTCTATTGTCTCCAACGTGGGTTTCTCCTATATCAATTAATCAATTTGTGTATTCCCCCTTACCGGCCTTACCACAATATAGACTACAATATTGCAATAAAAGGTAAAGTCGGCATACAAATACAGAGAAGGAACAAACAATTAAGTGCAAACCGGAGTCGCCTATATTCCATTTTCTGTTCAAACTTCAATTTCTCATGAAATATGGAACGCAGAACAATGAAAAAATGCTGAATGGCAAGAAGAATTTTTTCTCCTAATTTTGATGTATAGTATGTAATACTAACCCCAATTCGCCACAGTTGATGAACTCCTTCAGCTTGAACTCCTGAGTGACCGTTATTTTTTGCGTATCAAGTTCACTAACTTTAGCCGATCGGTATTGATGATTGCAACATACTATGCATCAAAATTAGGAGAAATTTTTTTTCTTTCCATTCAGCATTTTTTCATTGTTCTGCGTTCCATATTTCATGGGAAATTAAAATTTGCACAGAAATGGAATATCGGGGACTCCGGTTTGCCCTTAACATTTTTCGAGACCCAGGATATCTACAATACATCATTGCAGCCCTCTTCGTAAGAATAGTATGTATGCATTTTTTTTAAAGAAGTTTTTAAGAACTAATTTGTATTAAAATTTCATTTCATTTAATTTTTAATATATATATAATAATGGTCATGCGTTTGCAGCGAAGAAAATGACTGGATGAGTACGATAGTCACTTTTAACTTACTCGTATGTACACTGTATACTTAGTACATGTAGCCTATAACCGTACCTAATTTGCAAGACTAGTTTAGTTTAAGACTCTTAGAGAACCGCCACATCTGCATTCCATGATTTTGCCCTACATATACAATACAAGTAGCTTATACGTGAAACATATTGATTTTCTTCGGAAAATGCAAAAGCAAATGGGTAGAGCTTCTATTCTTTCCCGAGGGAAAACCTTTCTTAGACTTATCTGGGAATTTATTGTCCGGAGTCCCTAGAATTGAAGTTACCTATTGTGTCTTCATGGCTTTCACAGAAAATTTCCCCCTTTCTTACGTGGAGCCATTTGAAAAGAAGTCGGAGGAACAGGCAAAAAGTAGCCCCTAGCTTTTTCGTGAATGATATTAAAACACTCTTTATTGCAGGCATATTATGACTTTTTGTTTGTCCCTTCCTTTTTAAATTTTGTTGAGAGCTTCATTTCTTTGCAAATTGAATTGATATACTTTTGCGACAGTATTTCCTTAATAGACAATCGGAGGGGGAGAATCCTTAAATAAAGAAATAAATATTGACTTTTTTGTTCTATTACTGAGCCAACCTAGCGGAGTTAGGGCTATAGGGCCCTCTCTTACACTGAACTAGGAAGACTCGGGACCGCCCGCTTTACATGGCCTCCAAAGCATGGCCAGAAAATGTGGCAAGTGTGGGACTCGAACCAACAACCTTTCGGGTGAAAGTTGAAGTCTATACCACTACTCTACATGTCCTGACTTATAAGTGGAAACATCACATATCTCACGAATATCAATCGTGGAGCTGTCAAAAATACCAGAACAGAAGAAAATTTTCTGAGCTTTGTGATACATAAATATGGTATATATAAAGCATGCGTACTTCTTTCTAACCCAGTTAGGCCACAATTCTTGAATTTGATTTGTACAAAAACTGTTTTTGTGGTAGTCCCGAGAAAGGAGTTCAAGGGCTGTGGCCAATTGGTATTAGTGTTAGTAGTCATCTTACGAATTGTAGAGGAGCATTTCTGCTAATTTAATGGATATTTCTAACGGCTCTACGATCGATGTTTCCTGTGAAAATCGACCTACTGTATGTATCAAAACTACCTAAGGCGCCCATTCCACATACGTACAACGTCAATGAAAATTATGAAATTGAAGGACATTTCAATTTTACTCTATGCCATTGTTAAAATTGATCAATGATCAATTGATAATAGAGTAAAATCACAAACAATGAAACAAACAATCTAAAATTAAAAAATGGCGTCATGTGATATGACAGCAAGTACAACTATTTTAATTGATTTCTCTAAAAAGAAAGCATTTCTGCATAAAAATTATAATAAGGATTAAATAATAAGGCGACGAAGAAAACAAATACAATTTCAAGAAACAAATTTCAAAAATTTGGCACATACGTTTCAATTGAAAATTGTCAATTTTTGAAAAAACATATGGAATGGCCGCCATCAATGAGAAATTGAAATGTCCTTCAATTTCATAATTTTCATTGACGTTGTACGTATGTGGAATACCCGCCTAAGGCGGCCATTCCACCGGCGAATCTACTTGAAAAATTGACTTTGTCATTGACGTTTTGTTTTAAGGAGACTATTATATAGATACTTAACTTATCTATTATAAATTAAGTTATGATATGGTAGCAGACATCATTAATAAGTCTCTACCATATTATAAATTAATTTATAATAGATTAGTTAAGTATCTACATAATAGTCTCCTTAAAACAAAACAAACGTCAATGACAAAGTCAATTTTTCAAGTAAATTCGTCGGTGGAATGGCCGCCTTTGAACGATAGTATGACTTCTTGGAACACTTATAAAAATCGAATAAACTCGGTGTTCCGTTTATGCCAGTTTTCAAATAAACTAAGTGCTCCAAATGTCATCCTACCGTCAGTGGTCGGGTGGTAGTTTATTGGTGGGAAGTTCTGTGGAACATGTCTGTTCCCCGATATAGAATTTTAGATTGGGTGAGACTCAGGATTTGTTGAACTTTGAGGCGAGGTAAAGCCAAAAACGGTACACAATACCATGCGTGATCCCGTGTTGGCATAAAAATAGTACGTTACTAGAGCGTGCTGACGCAAATCCGATGATGGGGGGTTGCGTGTTCCCTATTTTGAACTTTTGACTTAGAATAAAAGGTTACAATTCCTGGTTTATATCTCTGTGTCCTTATTTAATGAACCTTGCATTATTCTTGCATACTCTCACTACCACCGTTTTTTTTATACAAAATCAAATTTTCCATTAAATTTCGATTGGAGAGTTATCAATGAGGTAAACACATACTGTATGGATAATCGTTCGCTATGGCTTGTGTACTTTGGTCTTTTTGAAAGTCACATCCGATATGGTATTATCTGTTGGGGTAACTCTACTGACTCCCTCCGGGGTTTTCGCTTGCAAAAGAGGGCTATTAGAACCATTGCGGGTATCAAAGACCAAAGAGTATCTTGCCGGCCCTTATTTAGCGAATTTGGTATACTAACTCTACCAGCTCTATATATCTTGGAGACATTAGTGCATTTGCGGAAAAACCCGCCCCCCAGATCAGGTGATACCCATACCTATGGGACCAGAAATAGGGACTGCTTCCTCCGGGAGAGCAGTCGTCTTACGGCTACCCTTAGGCCTCCTAGGGAGATGTGGATCCGGTTGTTTGACAAACTACCCCGGGAGATTAGGACACTGGATGAGGTAAAGGTTTTTTCAGGGGCCGTCCGTCGGCTACTGTTGGAACAAGTTCCCTACTCGGTTAGGGAATTTTTGACGAACCCGATAATACGGTAATTGTGTTCTTTATTTATTTACTATTATTTTGTTTTAGACGACAGAAATTGATGACGACGCCCAGAAGCTAGCCCTAGCTAGCTTGAAAATGGCATGAATATAACTGATATAAACTGTAGTAACCCCACATAATATAAGGTCATTTTAGTTTAATTATCTCTTTGAAGAAAGGTACCTCTACATTTTGATTTCAGTTCTAAAAATCCTTTTTCTTCCACCGGGCACCCACACGATTTCTTGTAAAATGTGGTTTTAGATACCCATTATTCACCCCCCCTCCCCCCCACCCCTCTGGTTGTGCCCAGCAACATGTAACATAAAATTTTAGATGTCAATGTCAGTTCGATTATATTACTCTGCTTGAGATGTACAGTATGTTTCTCAAATAAAAGCCAATAGTCCCCCTCTCTGTTAATTTTAAGCATCTATATATTAATACAATATGTTTGTTTTTAAGGTTAGCATGTAAAGAAGACTTTATATAGTCTTATTGTTCGCCTTTTGTTTTGTTTGTATTCAATAAAGTCGTTTTCAATTCAATTCAATCACTATCAAAAATTGTTTGGAATATTTTGTTGATGACTGCAACAGAAAACAGCTAACTGAATTTTCCTTCAGTTGGCGGTGAGTTTTGTTTGAAAAAAAAAAAAAAAAAAACGTTGCCCATCCATGAGTTGATTAGACAACCCGCAAGTTACACAGTTACATTTTTTTAATTTAATACCAGGGGAGTAGCAGATGAAGACCCGGTGTTAAAGCATTGCCAACAAAAAACTTCAAAATTTAAATTAAAGTACGGTCTACGGTACGAATATATGAGTTCTCACCCCCCCCCCCCGCCCCCCCACCCACTCAACGGCAGCAACTTTGTATTACCTCATGTTTTGTTTTCTACTCACTCACCCCCCCCCCCTTCCCCCAAGCCCCATATATCCCCCCTGATGCCTGTGAGCATGTTTATCTCGCAAGTAGTAATTGTGTTTGTTGCCCATAGCTCTCTCTACAGTCTCTTTGTTATTTTGCTGCCCCCCCATAAACATACCACTTGCTTCAATTCGGTTGTTTATGTTTGCAGGAGGGGGGGGGGAGTTGACAGAGGAGCAGAAGACGTGTTTTGCACGTTGTGTCACGACACTGAGTTTGTATAGGGTCGCTAGATTAGTCTTAGTTCAAAGCACCAATCCTATCCCAATTTGACAATCACATGTATACACCCCATATCTGTAGCTTGGTGCACGCAAAACCTTATTTTTTGGTTTAAAAAGAAGCCCCTAAATATATTAGGTGAGATAAAATACAACGGTTTCCCGTTCAGACCCTACCATACGAAGGCCTACTTCAACTTAAAAAAAAATTGCAACCATCCTGAATGTGACACAAATGAGATTTTAAGATGCTTGTTTACTGACTCGGGTTCAGGAGTATATAGTTTGGGTGACTCTCCTGCGCAAACATATGTAAGAAGCTAATGATGGCGCAGTCGTGATATGGAATAAGAGGCGGGCATTGGGCAGAGTTCTCTCTCCTGTTTTGGAACAAACACCGTGACCGCGTGGTTGGCACGCATCAATGCATTTACATAATGCCGCTGGAACGCAAACAACTGCTGCAAGTTCACCAGCTACCCATACCTGGTTTCATATAATACTATTAACAAGCGTAAGCGTATATCGTGGGTTCGAATCCCGCCAAGTTCAGTTTTTTCTAAATCCTCTAATTTCGGTTATAACGAGGAGGGTACCTCTTCAACCTAAGATAGTTTATTGTTATAATTTAATATAATTTTATTATACCATATATAATACTGCAATATATTAATTAAAGGTCTCCTTCCCCAATACGTTAAGTGTGAACACTTGAGACGGTCTTGTAGACTCTTGCGAAAGGAAACTTGAGAATTTGTCAGACGTTAACCTAATTAAATAACATTTCGCAGACGGAAACTTTGGCCGTCTTTTCAATATTGAAATGTTTTATTGGAAAATTCTATCAATAAAGTAATAACCAGTTAGTTATCTGAATCCGATATGGTAAAACGGTTTATAACGTTCTTCTCTTCCATTTATTGTAATGTAACTCACTTTGGCACTTTTACTACAGATTAAGCATTGTAAATAAAAGCGGTAAGTTAAGAGGATATGCTACGTAGAAAAATAGCACCCCAAAATTTGTTGTTTTTATTGACATTTTATTTTTTATTTAATTAACAAAGCATGTCATTAAAAATTTGGCTCATGGAAGTTGTAGAAGACTGCTTCATGCATCATGTAATAGGAAATATTAAATTTTTGGTACCTTAGTTCTTTCATAAATACCAGAACAGACTGAAATTATGCGTATTCTGGGATTTTTGGAAGAACTACAAAACCAAAAAGTAAAAATACCCGATTATATGATGCACGAAGTAGTCTTCTACAACTTCCATGAGCCAAATCCTTAATGACATGCTATGTTACTTAAATAAAAAATAAAAAGTCCATAAAAACAACAAAATTTTGGGGTGCTCATTTTCTACGTAGCATGTCCTCTTAATGTAAATTGTAATGTAGCGTACGGTCCCTAGTATCCTATTGTACTATAAAGTTCTGTGTGGCATACGATATGTGCTGGTAGAGAACTAATCAGTCTGAAAAGTCAGATAATGTCTCTCGGACCGTCGCGTCATGGAAATTACCCACAGGATTATTCCCTGCTGCCATGATTGATGGTAGATAGATAATTCGTGTATTTATAAAAAAAATTCTAATGATAGAAGAGAGATTTAACCTCCCGTAGCATGGGACAAGTGTCCTACAACAGACATTAATTACCAAATTGCCTCGGAGTCACTCTTACATGCGTAATGTCAAAATTTCTGCGCTGTACAGGCAAGGGGCAAGGCCGTAGCCAGGATTTTTTCGGGGGGGTTATAAATTTCATTGGATATTACATAGTGGTTTTTTAATTTTTCCTCTCAAAATCCGATTCTATCTAGTATCAAGCCATTTCATTTCGGGGGGGGGGGGGGGTTGAACCCTCATCAACCCCACCTTGGCTACGGCTTTGTGTACAGGCCTACCTGAATATCTGACAAAGGAGAGCTGTAGTCATAAAATAAAACCCTTCAGCCGCCTTATGTCCCCAGATGCCTGTCTGTGTATACGATCAGCGGGAACCGACTACTGATGTGAAGAAAATTAATTGATAGTTGCACCTGCGCCTGAGCTTTTCACTCTTGCAAAGAAAAAGAAATGAAAATGAAAATTGATGCGACTTTGTATGATAATTCGGCAGGGATACAGTATAACAGCAGGTATAGCACGAGTGGAAAATAATAACTTACCTTTTATGTTAAAAACCATTTAAATGCGGCATTAAAAATAACCCGCTCAAAAGCTGACGAAATTCAAATGTAATGTCATATTGGGCCCAATAGACCCCAGAAGAAAATATCCCACCCACGCCTGGCATATGCAATTTAATGAATAGCAATTATTCTGGCTTGATGAACAATTTGTGATTTTAATTTTTAATACACTCTTATTCTTGCAAGTCAATCAAAACTAGTATGGGTTTATTTAGGATAATTACCCTTATTTCCGGATAAGTTATTCTTGTGCATTGGTATGTACTATAGGCATGCAGTAGCAAAACCCCAAAATCCACCACAGGGTAAAGAAAACTAATCCGCGTCGGGCCGGGTTATATCTCTTCGCTAGAGCTTGACGTTGAGAGCTCATAGTCCACTTGTGCCCTTCCATGTTGAAAGATAGCTGATTTGGCACAATGACAGGCAGTATGAATAATGCGTCTATTACTGGAGCTACTAATTCTTTTGTCTCGACCATGGATGGTTAAACTAGAGAAGCAAATCCGACTTGTAACCTGATTGGGAACAGTAACAGTTTGTACGGTAAGGTGAGAAAGGCGATGGATACAAATGAAGCTCCGGCCTGTGTTCACATATTGAACGTTGCTGGTTGCTTTGGTAATGTACAACCTTCGTATTGAAAAATACATGCCGAACCAATCAGATCATGGGTCTAACCGCGCTGAACCAATACAAATATTGGAATTTAATGCCCGTACTTTATGGTTTGTTTCCGAGCGATTTAGCCTCTTTCTCGTCTTGGCCATTTAATAATAAAATCCTAGGAGCTAGGAAATGCAGAAAAATCTCCAGAATGGCGCAGGCTGTCTAATTACCTATTTTAAGTCCTCTTTTTTTCACACAGTTGTGCGAATCCCAATTGTAGCAATCCTGGCTGTATGGGAGGATAATTGCTCATAGCGCTTAATGAGTTAAGTGACTCCTTGAAAAGCATGTAATAGGCTTTAATGATGATTTACAATATCAGTAACGTGCAAATTATTGTATATCACTTGGTTAGTAGTTTTTTAGTACGGTGCGTACAGTGGGGGGCTACAAAGTAGAATCTTTGTATATTAATAGCAAATTGAAGTACCCCTACTACTGTTTTTTTTTTGTGTATGAAGTCGTTTTGACGGGAAATATCTATCGTACCTGTATATCATACCGTATATATATATATGCATATCAATATGCTTCTGTTTGTCCTGATGTTCATGTCAACTCAACGATAGATATTCCATGAGATATCCCCATCCTATTGTCTCTTAACTAAGTCATACACAAATAAGTCAGTACAATATCTGCCTATCTGCAGCCTGATCGAGGCGATTATAATACCCGTCTTTATTTAATCCCCTGGTATTAAAAATGTAAACAAGATAATTTTATAATGGAAAGTGCTATTCAAAATTTGTTTGTTTACAGTTATAATCCCTGGGTATTTATTTAACCCCAGTATTATAATCGCCTCGATCAGGCTGCTGCCCAAGAGTATTATTTAGCAACTACCGTTCTCCCGATTGAAATGCGAGCTTTCTAACCCCACGACCACGGCCCTCGCCCACTCCCGAAACGTCGCCTCCTTTCCCCGACAATGGGCTCCGCCCTAATTGTCCGATGACTGTGAGGCCCCTGCCTCTAATGACTATTAAAACAGCTGGCAATTTGAGCCCAACTAACCCTTTGTTAAATAATATTACGCCATTGCCATTGCAATTCCACTTACCAATTTTTCTTCAATTTTGATAATTTCATTGACGGAAAATCATCAATGATGCATTTATACTTTTACACCTCATTCCAATTGTCTTCAATAATGACTATTTTTTTTTCTATTTTTTTATTTTATAATCTACAAGAAATTTTATGATTTAAATTAAGAGATAATTAGTTTGCTCTCAAGAAATTAATTACAATTATTTATCATATCCAGACGACGCCATTGTTTATTTTGTTATTGTTTGCAAAGCGTGATTTTACTCTATTATTATTGATCAATTTTAACATGCGGAAGTTAAAGTGGACAGTGACAATGAGTAAGGCGGGGGTTCCACATACGTCAATGGTCAATGGTAAATATGGTATTGACGTTTTAGCAGACATTAAAGACATACTAAAAATGTCAGCTACCACGTCAAAACCATATTTACCATTGGCCATTAACGTATGTGGAAACTCCGCCTAAAGAAAAAATCTCTTCAATTATTGAAAAAAAAATTGACAAGTGGAATAGGCTCCTTACCAATAGATGCCCAGGAATCAGACCCGTAACCAGGATGTTTTCCAGGGGGAGGGGCTGTATATAGTATGTACTGTAGTGAAATGTTGCACGTCTGGATAGTTCAACTCTGTCTTGTGTAACACCAACGTCACCAACCCCCTCGTTGCGGGCCTGCCAAGAATACCCCTGTGTATCATCATACACAGGCGGTCGTATATCGTATACATCACTGTATATGCTTGAATGTATTTGTTTTACGCATGAAAATCCTCAGAGGCTCATTACATTTGCGCAGGTTCATGAGCACAATACTAGGTTTAGGACCAATGTGGTTCTTCCAAATCACTCCCTGAAGCTGACTGAAAATCAGGACATTTATGTAGGCAGTAAGCTCTTTAACATTTTACCTCATGATTTGAAAAATGCTCCATTATCCAAACTCTTTCGCAAACATCTAAAAACACTCTTAACGGAAAACGCATTTTATTTGGTCAATGAATTTGTTAACTATATGACACAGGCTTTATAGCCTACGATGTTACGGTACCTCATTATTTTGTATAGTGATTATTTTGTATTATTTATATTGTACGCAACGATTTCTATATGTATTCTTCGAATACCTTTGAAATAAACAGTATCTTGTCTTATCTCATTAAACCAAGAGTAAAGCCTCCCGTCCCCTGTAGCCTGCTTGATGAATGCTGCTGTTAAAAATACAGAAGCAATAAGAAAAATTTCCATCTCGTATAATTTGTTTCAATTTTATCTTCAGTGTCGCGTAATTTGTTTAAAATTCAAAGCCGTGCAATGTCTCTATTCATATCCACCAGACGAGATCTGTGTGCAATTCAGTTGAATACCTGTAAAACTAGGCGCCTCCATAAAATAGAGATAGAAAGAAAAGGTTGGTAATGAAATTTACTCATGGGTGAAATTCGCTGTGAATAGGTACGCTCTTGGACGACGTACAATAGACATTTCATGCCGAGAAAATTGTTGAAAACTAGATTGCTTTACAATGGAGATGTATTGTACCTGTATGTAGCTTTTATTGCGTTTTAAAAATTAATTGTAATGTACCTTCATAAAATAAAGTGCGGCTGTACCTAGCCTGCATATTGATATGAAAAGGGGGAGGCTACTGTATTGTCGTCCATTATTTGAGTAATATATTGTATGCGCTTTCGGGACAGAAAAAAGTTCGCAAAAATCATTTTTGTCTTGTAGTACTGGAATAAATAATAATAATTAGATTTTATTACTGCATTGATGAACAGATATATATATTGTAGGCTGTATGTGTTCACATCCGGTCCGGACCCCCCCCCCCCCCAAATAAATTAACTTACACTAGATAACAAAGGGTTTACAGTGGGAATTAAATATAATTATGTTTTTTTTTAAATTTATTTATTTTTAATGTTATAATCCACTGAACCTACCCGCTAACCCCCCCCCCCCTAAATTGGAGGCAAAATCCGCCCTTGTTCACATCGATAGCGCTTACAGTTTAAAATTTAAGTTAAAACACAGTCAAATAGCCTATAATAATACACGTAATACTGCAATCACACATGTAAATTATGATAAGCATGGTTAAGTTAAATTTGCATATTATTAGACTATGTCGGTTTGCAAATAAATGCTTATTTATTTATTTATTTATTTAATACAGTAATACAGTTAGAAATAAAAACACAAGTGCACGGGTCTGTGTATAATGCCTAATAGGGTCGGATTTGAAGTCAGATCATTATATAGATGCAATTTAAGTGGATCAAGATCGTTTAGCTTTCTGGTATAAAATGAAATAAAAAGTACTAGCAAAATTTCTCACTTAACTTATGATACTTACGATACTTTATTTAATATTTGAATTACATTATTATATGGTATATAACACTGAAATTAAACTAACTTAAGTTGAAGCGGTAACCTCCTCGTTATGACCGAAATTAGAGGATTTAGAAAAAACTGAACATGGCGGGATTCGAACCCACAATCTACGCCTATCCGACGACGCCTCGGTAAGTTTTTTTTAAATCCTCTAATTTCGGTTAGGGTACTTACTAGTGTATGGACCATAGATAACTGGCACTCCAAAATTTTTAAAAGATTTGTCTATTCAAGTTGTAGAGTGATATAAATACAATTTGAATTTAATTATGGTTAGTAATATGAGATACCGCCCAAGGGAAGGTCAGAGGGGGGTTTGGGGGTTTGAAAATAAAAGTGGAAAAGTTTTTATGGTGAACATCGCTGAAAGATGCAGATGTTACATGTTTACTCAAGGATGACTTGCATTTTTATAGGGTTATGATAAAGAATTAAAATCATTATTAAATACTATTGTAGTACATAGTCATTACTCTACGTTGAAGGTTTCAGGTTGCCGACCGGGCCCGACCTCTGGTTACTTAGTAGAACCGTGCCTACTAGCACTATAGCATTAATTTTGAACCAAACAGTCCAAAAAACAATAATTATTTAAATAGTTTAAAACTGCGTTATAAGTATTACGCTATTGGGTTTCCATCAAAACCATTCCTCGGGGGTATTAGTATAACGAAAATGGTTCAAGTCAAAAAGGAAAAGGGGAAATTTATTCAGAAAGCTCAAGAGAAATTTGGGGAAGTTGGTCTCCCCACGCCTCCTCTCAATTTCCATAGAAATCTCCAATTTAAAGTTATGAATATTGCCCTCCTTTCCAACTTAACGATCGCCCCTCGTATAATGTTCGGGGCCTTATAATTTATTTTTCTTTTACTTTGTCCATCACTCGGCAGCGATGATTGTATTTCACTCTTAATTTTATACTTTCGGTACATCTTGAACGTTCTCAAGCTTATGCAGCAAGATGCCCTTTAAACGATTCTTTATCATTCACTTTTTTTTTTTTTTTTTTTTTTTTTTTTTTAAAGATTATTGGCATACAAACAATTCAATGAATGTATTCGAATAACCTGTTCAGTCGCCTCTGTAGGTAATACCTGTGTTGAGTTACGACAGGTCACCGATAGCATGACGTGTAGAGACTCGCACAAGTACGAACAAGCTACCACGATGCCATCGAAGGCCGTGGTATACTTGGTATACGGATCACTATCTTTTGGTAGAGTGTTTCATTTATTTAAATGATGAAGGATGGCTTATAGGATTACTCGCCGGACCCTGAATTTATTCAGTTAAGTTGTGTACTTACCATCTAGTAGTGCGATTAGATGGCGAGACGTCAGGCATGCTTGCCATGAAAAGAGGGGTTAAACAAGGGGACGGTTTAAGCCCACTATTATTCCTGATTTTTGTGGACGATGTAATGAAGACGTGCAAGGCACGGACAGATCGGTATATGGCGACTTAGGCCCATGCCTATGTAGATGACGTTTTAATAGCGGACTCTCCAGCAAAATTACAAAAGGCCGCAACGGAATGGTCAGAAACCCTAAAAGGGAGAGGGATGTGGGTGAACCTATCGAAAAGTCAGGTAACGATGGTGGCACGCACAGAAGACCAGGTAGAGCCGCTGATTACAATGTGCAAGTGGAGAACTATAATTATCTGGGCAAAACAGACAACAGTGAACCAGACAGGCAAGCTCCAGACCGACATAAGAAAATGAGTCCAAAAGACTACAGCAGCCTACTTCTCTATATGCAACACCTTTTTCGCCAAAATAGAGGTCAAACGGAAGACTCAGACCCGAGTCCAACAAGCCATCTTGGACCAAAATTCTCCTCTATGGGAGCGAAAGCTCGACGTCTACAATTGTTTGTAAGCGATTAATCTTATTAATTAAAAAAAACAAAAAAAAAAAACGAAACGAAGTCATACATTTGGAGGAAAAGTAGAATAACTTGCACAGAATAAATAAACGTTTTGCTCAATACTTTCTAAACCATACCAAACTTGATTACATTTAGATGCAAATAATAAAAGAAATATTGTTATATAAAAAATAAAATTTTGTATATCACAGCAATGAAAGAAATTGTTTATTCGTATAAAGAGCAGGTTACTCACAAAGCAACCCTTGCCGTTCTCCCAAGAGGAATGCGACAATTATTCATATTTCCTGGTGGGAAGGGTTACTTTTCACTTGCTCTTTTGTTTTCATGTAAGAGTATATTATGTGAGGGGTGGGGGTAGGTTTTCTACGTCATTTCCGACCACTCACCTGTGAAATTTTATGTTTGTCGTAACTTTTGAGAATGGTGAAGTTTTTATGGCTGTATGGAACTTCTTATGCGGCTTATTTTAACCGCCATATTGCGGGCTGTCACTGTTGGATTTTTGTTGTGCTGTGGTTAATTATTAGGGGCATTTATTTCGCACATGTGAGATTTTGTACTTTCTTATGTGTGATTAAATTAGTACTACGTTATTCTATGATTTGGGACAATGTGATTGATTACCTCTCGCTATACAGAATGGGCATTTACTTATTGGTTACAAGATTATTAATATAAGATGTCTGCTGTTGGGGCAGACATTGTCGTAATTTGCGTAGGCTTACGAGTATAAGAAGACTGGGTGTGGCATTCGCGTGGAAGGAAGGCTTTACTTATTGGTCACAAGATTAACTAAAATAAGATACCTGCTGTTGGAGCAGACGTTGGCTTAATTTGCGTAGGTTTATAAGAAGACTGGGTTTAAGTGGCACTCGAGGTGGAAGGAGGGTTTTACTTATTGGTCACTAGATTAATTAATAGAAGATACCTGCTGTTGGAGCAGACGTTGGCGTAATTTGCGTAGGCTTATAAGAAGACTGGGTTTAAGTGGCATTCGTGGTGGAAGAATGGTTTACTTATTGGCCACAAGATTAATAGAAGACGCCTGCTGTTGAGGTGAGGTATGCATTGAAACGAACGATACATCGACTTACTGCCATTTTATTAATGTGGACTTATTGAAGTAGTATAATTAACAAGTTTTCGTACTTTTCAATGCTGGGTCTAACAGTACTACCGCAACTAGTGTAGTCCAGGCCCAGGCTTCTTAACTGTTCTAAGCAAATGACTTCAGATACATTCTAAACTTTTGCCACTATCCCTAACATATTTATTTGTTCAGTCCAGTGTCCGTTAGGCGGCTATTCCACTTGTCAATATTCCGTCATTTATGCACCCATAATAAGTCTCTACCATATTATAACTTAATTTACAATAGATAAGTCAAGTATGTACATAATAGTCTCCTTAAAACAAAAATCTCATCAATTATTGATGCACAAATGACGGAATATTGACAAGTGGAATAGCCGCCTTACGAAGTAGAAACAATGTACCCTTAATCCCTTTTTCATAGCCCCTCCCCCCTTTCGTTTTTTCCTTCAGCTCATCCAACACATGAAGATGTCTTAATAAATATTGAAAGAAGATTACCGAATCAAAAACTAAGCATCCTTATGAAATATGAAGGTGATAAGCCTTACACATCTACCAGCCAGACTTGTGATGAATTCTCAAGAAAAATGAAAGCTCTTAAAACCCAAAAGATTTCTTCGCAGTATATATACCCTGAGACTTCCTCTCTCTCGCTCACGGCTTCTCATTCAGAAAAGATCACAGCTGGGGCAAGTTCCCAGAAAGCTTCCACTGTTTGAGCCGAGGATTGAAGGCAACATTGGATGGGGGATTTAGTTGAGCCCCCCCCCCTACCCCCTCCCATCTTGAAACTCCTCCGCACTTCAAAGATGTCTGTTGGGTAGAATGGTTTAGGGGAGCAACATTTTCATTTTGGCTCTTCAACTCAGTTAAAATTTTCCTATCTCTTAATGAGCTGCCGCTGTTACAGAACAATAAGCTCTGAATCAATGCTTGCTTAAGTGGTTTCTGCTTTTGAGGGGGAGGGGGGGGGGGGGTAACGAGAATTTCTATATTTTGATTCGGCTGGTGTGTGAATAGGCTTTTGCAGGCTTATTTTCAAATAAGAAATGTCTTGATAAAGGGACAACCCGAATGGAAAAGCCTGACAAATTACAAGCATAAAAAAATTAAACTTCTTATGAAATATCGATAATAGTAGAGCAATCATTGAGGAATTACTTAGGCGGCTATTCCACTTGTCAGATTTCTTCAATTTTGATAATGTCATTGACGGGAATATCATCAATGTTGCATTTATATTTTGACACCACATTCCACTTGTCATCAATAATTGACCATTTGTGTTTTCAATTTTTTTCCAATTTTGTAAGTTTGGCCGCCGTCTTTCTCTTAATTTTATAATCTACAAGAAATTTTATGATTTAAATTATGAAATAATTCGTTCGTTCTCAAGAAATTAATTACAATTGTTTATCATCTCCAGATGACGCCATTGTTTAATTTTAGTATGTTATCGTTTGCAAAGCGTGATTTTACTCTATGATCAATTGTAACATGCGGAAGTGAAAATGGGCGATGACATAGAGTAAAACAAAAATCGCATCAATTATTGATGCACAAATGACGGAATATTGACAAGTGGAATAGCCGGCTTAATATCCGTTCATATTGAACGGGCAGTTGGATTTTGTATAACCACAGCAATAATACAGCACTGTAAAAGTAGCGTAAGAGTGGGCCGAAAGGCCCAAAATTCACCCTCATGGAAAATAAAGATAGTAGAGTAGAAAGGGGGTTCCTGGGACACTTTTAGGCCACTCTTGCTTTTTACCTCCGGGCATGGGGGTTCCTGGGACACTTTTAGGCCACTCTTGCTTTTTACCTCCGGGCATCATTATTGTTCTAATTGTACATTGTCAGCCTCCGGCCATCACTTATTTTATGCTACTTATATGCTAACCTTGTAGCCTATAAAACCACAACACATCATATCACAGGGGGTTTCTGGGACACTTTTAGGCCACTCTTGCTTTCTACCTCCGGGCATCATTATTGTTCTTATTCTACGTTGTCAGCCTCCGGCTACCACTTATTTTATACTATACTTATATGCTAACCTTGTAGCCTTTCTTCTTCTTCTCTTCTCTTCTTCTTCTTCTTCTTCTTCTTCACACAGTGTAAGGGGGTCGCCCCCCTCCTGTTATCGGACATCATTCTCATTGTTTAAATAAATAAATAAATAAGGACTTTTTGTTCTATTACTAAGCCAACCTAGCGGAGTTAGGGCTATAAAGCCCTCTCTTACACTCAACTAGGAAGGCCCGGGACCGCCTGCTTTACATGCCCTCCGAAGCATGGCCAGAAAATGTAGCAAGTGTAGGACTCGAACCAACAACCTTTCGGGTGAAAGTTGGAGTCCGTACCACCACTCTACATGTCCATTCTCATTGCTTCTTCTTCTTCTTCACGTAGCCTACATACCGTATTTCGGGCGATTTCGCCTCCGCAATGATTATTTATTTGATTTACATCATTTCATAGTCTATGATTAAGATAATCTTTCACCTTCACCATTATTATTGAAGCAATAGTATGTTTCTTTCAACCATTGGTTTTTAATAATCATTATCTAATTATAAGCTTAAAACTAGTTATGTAATTAATAAAACAAAAACAGAAATATTTAAAGAAATTATTCATATATTTACATTTCATATTATTGGTGTAGTTAACATAATACTTCAGTACATAATGAAATCTTCATTCTAGGATCTGTATGTTGACACTATTTTTTCCCCTATGGCTTGGAACGATGAGATACATCTCAGCTCCTGGAGTGACTTTGCTTCCTTGAAAGGCTAACAGGTATAGTTGAGGTATAAAACACTCCACAACTTCTTTTTCCGGTCCTCGCAGTATCACTTTCACAGCTGGCCCATATTCTGTTTTGTCTATCTGCACTATTTTCAGTATTTGGTACTTAGCTCCAATCACCAGTTTTCGCATTGACATGGTGGGCCCGGCTTCTTGGTTGATGGCATTAACTTTATCACATAGAGATGCCATGTTCTAAGATTACACAAATTCACTTGTAAAGTTGGCGTAGTATTACTTGAATGAAGGTTTGGTCTCAACTAAGCCCCTCAACTGAGATGAGGGTGTATATCAGGTAAAATCATGTTGTGAGGGCCACAGCCGGAGGGGGATAGTTAAGTAATTTCTCCATTGCACCATATTTGTTAATGTAGGAATCGTTTCTTAATGTTGATCTCTCATACACATCGGTGTATTATAGGCAGCTTACAACCTTAAATCAAATGACTGATTTGTCCTTCTGTACCTAAGGCACTACATTTATGGTACCCCACCTAGTTCTAAATCGATTGTGTCTCATTATCTCTCTTTAATGACCATAATTAACCGGGTTGTATATGTAACATGTGTGAAATAGCATCAGTTGCAATTGAAAATGAAGGGTGTCTTGACCACATATTATCCACTTCGTGATGGACTAAGCATTATTGTTGGTTTGCAATTCAAAGCATCAGCATTCGAAGTATACATCATAGTTGGTGATAAAGATCATGAAATTATATTCAATATGATCGAATGGCAGTCATGGTGTGCAACATTACAATCCTTTCGTTTATATCTACATAAGAAAACAATGTGTGGAAATATGATATGGACTCCTAATTTCATCAAATCAAACCTGACGATGATGTTAACGAATGATAATGAATTGGAAATGAAGTCCTCATCATCACATATTAAACTATCTAAAATAAATATTGAGAACATACAAGCGTTGAAAGCAATTCTTCATATTGTTTGCCATGAGTTGGAAAAGAAGAAGAGGTTGGCTAATTTCCATCTAAAAAATATTATGGAAGAGATATTTATAGAGTTGGAAACAGATGATGTTTCAATGGAAGCTCTTTTACAGTTTGCCCAATCTCCAGCTCCAATAGTAGCTACTATCGAGGATGTTCGCAGTAAACTATTGTGGAAGAAGCATCAAAATCAATCAAATCGTATGTATTTAGAAATTATAACCATCTATGAAAATGAGTTGTGCTATGAGATACTTAAGCGCTGGTTGGAGCGAGCTAAAGTCATTATCAATCAGACTGTTGAATACGATGGAACCGCTGGGGATAATTGAGTTTCAAGGTTTCAAAGATAATGAAAATAATTTCATCATCAAAGAATTGGCTATGGGCCCTGCATGCAAGAACCAGTATGAACATTGGTTTTTCCGTCCACCCTTTCCATTCACCAATCTTACAAATCAAGTAAAAAGCAACAACACATGGTGCACAAATAATCTCCATAAGCTTCGTTGGGAAGAGGGGAAAGTGGACTACATTCATTTAAAGAATATTTTACTAGAGTTTGCTAACCATATAACAATATTCTTCAATTTCAATTTCAATTTATAATTTATAAATTTCAATTTATTCTAACAATATGTTAGAATTGCTACTAAAGGAAAGGAGAAACAAGTTTGGCTTGCAGGAATACTAGAATGTGTTGTGTATGACTTGGACTCTGTGCTTCTGAGGAGTTTTGAGAAGTTACCTCATCTAGAAGCTAAAAAATGTATTCATACAGGAAACTGTGCAATGATCAATTTGAGGAAACTACAGAAATGGTTTCAAGATGTCAATTGTTTAATTGTTGATGATGTTGATTAAAATAAAGTTATGTTTATAAAATTTCCGTTTTATTAATCCATGTAGGTTTCGGGAAACCAAGCCACTTCACATACAATTTATCCTTAGACTTTTTCAACACTTTCTCCACCAAATATACATCTGTGTGCTTGGTTTTCTGCAACTCTTCCATATACCACGACCCTAATATAGGTTCACCATCCATAGCCTCAAGGAGATAGGTAGTAGGTCGAGTAGGTTGTACAAGACGCACACGAAATACTTCTGTAGACCAGTTCGGTTGGTAACCCTTCTCAAATAAGGCTTTCTGCTTGCTGATTCTGACGGGATCACCCTCTCGAAATTTCTGTTTGGTACTACCTTTCTCATCAACAGCTCTATACATGGATAATAATTTTGCTTCATGTTCTTCTCCCACATCGGCAGGACACATCTTAATGGTCCTATGCTTCGTAGTGTTGTATTGTTGCACTAAGCGAGGTAGTAAATGTAACCACTTATAACCACCCTGCAAGCTGAATTCCTTCCACATTCGATTTTTCAGAGTGCGATTCCAACGTTCAATAATTGAAGCTTTCAGTGTAGAATAAGTAGCATAATGATTAATGTTATATTGTTTTAGAATACATTTCATTTGCATATTGAAAAATTCCAGTCCCATATCTGTCTGAAGGTGGGCAGGAGCTTGAGGAGCTCTATCGAGAATTTTTACAAAAGCTTCAGTTACATCCTTCATAGATTTAGTTTTAACTGCTTCTGCATAGCCGAACTTTGTGAATGCATTTATCACTGTTAGAATATATTTATATCCTTTATTAATCCTTGAATATGGAATCATTTCCACCAGATCTGCTTGCCATAAATCATGCATTCCTTTAACAGTCACATGGCGTCGGGGATAATTCCGTCGAGCAGGTCGATGAATTTCATCAACCAAAGCTTGTTTCATTGAATAATAATATTTGCTTCTCGCAATTCGTTGATAATATTAATGATTTCGTTTTGATGGCTTGTATGTCCTGCGGCATGTGATGCATTAAGTAAGCGTAATCGTTCAACTAATTCATTTGGATCATTCCAATATTGATATTCACCACCAGATTTTATTCCAAAAAACTGTTTAACAATATTTTTATATTTATAACGTTGACAAAATCTTTTGCAATAACTAGGAATGTATGTGACTCTTTCCATGCTTCCGCACAGAGTTTCATGAATGTCGCTAAATTCATATCTCCCGCAACATGGTCTCTGTACACATTCTTTATATTAAGCAAATCCTGTTTGAATAATACGATAAAATTCAAATTATCTCGCAGCAAATGTTTCGGAATGGAGGTATAGGTCTGAGTGAGATAGAAGCAATCAACCCCTTTATGACGACCCATAGAGTAGACATTTCGAATTTCCCCTTGAGATTCACATGAAACATCATCGAATATTAGCACAGAGTTAGGTTTGATGTCAGAGAGTGGTGTAACCGAATCGCCTGACCCTGTAAAAGTCATCCCACGAATAGAATTGATATTTTTCTCAAGCTGCTGGTATTTATGTTGAAACAATGTCTTGCAGAATAAGTACACATTTTCAAATCGTAGACCAAACGGATGATATATCATGCTGCATAGTAGGCTTGTTTTACCACAACCTGATGGACCGCAGATTGCACCACGAATCGATGCAGGAAGTAAAGGCCCATTCTTTCTATTACTCCGTACATTTTCATCTTCTTGACTTAGAATCACACTGAACTTATGTCTTTGTGGTACAAGCTTCATTATATGAGTGATTAAAAAAGCTATAAATAAAGTTAATGCCATCAACCAAGAAGCCGGGCCCACCATGTCAATGCGAAAACTGGTGATTGGAGCTAAGTACCAAATACTGAAAATAGTGCAGATAGACAAAACAGAATATGGGCCAGCTGTGAAAGTGATACTGCGAGGACCGGAAAAAGAAGTTGTGGAGTGTTTTATACCTCAACTATACCTGTTAGCCTTTCAAGGAAGCAAAGTCACTCCAGGAGCTGAGATGTATCTCATCGTTCCAAGCCATAGGGGAAAAAATAGTGTCAACATACAGATCCTAGAATGAAGATTTCATTATGTACTGAAGTATTATGTTAACTACACCAATAATATGAAATGTAAATATATGAATAATTTCTTTAAATATTTCTGTTTTTGTTTTATTAATTACATAACTAGTTTTAAGCTTATAATTAGATAATGATTATTAAAAACCAATGGTTGAAAGAAACATACTATTGCTTCAATAATAATGGTGAAGGTGAAAGATTATCTTAATCATAGACTATGAAATGATGTAAATCAAATAAATAATCATTGCGGAGGCGAAATCGCCCGAAATACGGTATGTAGGCTACGTGAAGAAGAAGAAGAAACAATGAGAATGGACATGTAGAGTGGTGGTACGGACTCCAACTTTCACCCGAAAGGTTGTTGGTTCGAGTCCTACACTTGCTACATTTTCTGGCCATGCTTCGGAGGGCATGTAAAGCAGGCGGTCCCGGGCCTTCCTAGTTGAGTGTAAGAGAGGGCTTTATAGCCCTAACTCCGCTAGGTTGGCTTAGTAATAGAACAAAAAGTCCTTATTTATTTATTTATTTAAACAATGAGAATGATGTCCGATAACAGGAGGGGGGGCGACCCCCTTACACTGTGTGAAGAAGAAGAAGAAGAAGAAGAGAAGAGAAGAAGAAGAAAGGCTACAAGGTTAGCATATAAGTATAGTATAAAATAAGTGGTAGCCGGAGGCTGACAACGTAGAATAAGAACAATAATGATGCCCGGAGGTAGAAAGCAAGAGTGGCCTAAAAGTGTCCCAGAAACCCCCTGTGATATGATGTGTTGTGGTTTTATAGGCTACAAGGTTAGCATATAAGTAGCATAAAATAAGTGATAGCCGGAGGCTGACAATGTACAATTAGAACAATAATGATGCCCGGAGGTAAAAAGCAAGAGTGGCCTAAAAGTGTCCCAGGAACCCCCTTTCTACTCTACTAAAGATAATTTTCTTTCTTTTCTTTCTTTCTTCCTGTCCATGAGGGCATAAAGGAAGATAGTCCTGACGTGCAGCCTGGAGACCCGTTGATATTGCTCACGCATACCGTAAAGTCACTCGCGGTAGATTTATATCCGGCTCCCTTAATTTTTATCAGATGGCGCCGTGAATGCCGTGATATACTGCGACAACTCGCTGAAGAACTCCTCTGGTGATAAACGGCTCGGTGGCTATTAATTACTCGCAAATCGCTGCCATCAGTATATACTGCCAATCAGCGACCGGGGGAAATAGGGGGGGAGGGGTAGTAAATTGCCCCCATGTCGATTATTATCCCCCCATCTATCAGTAGTATCAGGATTCAACAAATGGATGCTGATGTACTACTAAGCTGTGGATTGTTTGAAACCTTGCTTGTACTATAATATGAATATTCCCACCATGGGCGTTATAGGTTTTTTTTAAGGACTTGCCCCCCCCCCTAAATCTTCAAAATTAATTTGATCATTGGAATGTTTTTCTATTTGACTCATATTTTTCACTCTATTTGAGTCATATTAAAAATTAAAAATAACACCCCCCCCCCTTGTTTGCTGTTATATTCTTCGTGTGTAAAATCAAAACGTTACTGCTATAAAAATGAGTAAAACCCTCACTATTTCAGGCCTATTTTTTTCACAAATTTCCCGAAAGGGTGTCAAAGGAAGGGGGGGGGGGGGGTAGGTGGTGGTGACACTACCAGGTCTCTACCTAGCAAAAGAATATTGATGGCTCGTTTCATTCAGTGCAACTTAAACGGCTTAGCAAATGAAGAGGAACTAAAGATCTTACAAGGGCAGTGTTACCCATTAATATATTAATATATTCAATCGAAATACCAATTGGCTCGGTGGGCGAATAAGCAAGCCCTAACTTGCAGTCGCCCTAAAACCAATTATAAAAAAAACCTAGCAAAAATAACTAACTCGATAAAACATATTCTTCTCCAGCATAGAATTCCAATTTTCAGGCGATACAGGGGGGGGGGGGGATAGCTGAGGAACTTGTGGAGTAATTTAAAACAATCCAGTTTCAACTACCACCCATTTAATCACATTACCAACTCCAAGATGAAAATTAATGGTCACATATTTGTATTCAGTATTTTAATTTGTGATTATTGCTAAAACAAGACCAAGTGCGGTGGTGGAGAAAGGGGCGAGTGGAATGCTAAATTGCTTGGTTTATGCATTTTCCACGACCATTAGACTTTCATTAACGCAGGGTTTATTGCCCTCTGTTCTGGAAATAGTTTGAAGTTTACTTTTTGTTGTATACCCCCTCGCTCATCAATGTACATAAAACAAAGTCGGGTTAGGTAGAAATATATTTCATTTCATTTGCACTTAAGAACACCATTGTAAGGGTAAATCGTACTTGACGTAATTACGAGCATTATTTATTATAGTGATATTAAGATAGGTACCAGACAGTTCCGCTCGGTTGGCTTAGTAATAGAACAAAAAAAGTCCTTATTTATTTATTTATTAATATGAAAGCCGATTCCGGGCGGATACCGGGGTTTAATTTCCCAATTCCCGGGCTTGAGAAAAGGTTCGGGATTACGACCTCTACTCGTCGTCGTAGAGTTTATTGCTGTCTCACCAATTGGCCACAGACATGGAACTCCGTATTCTGTCAGGACTTGTAGCGTAGTGGTACGAACTCCGACTTTCATCCGAAAGGTTGTTGATTTGAGTCAGACGCTTGCTTCAGTTTTTAGCTATGCTTCGAAGGTCATATAAGTCAGACCTTCCTAGTTGAGTGAAAGGCGCTTGCTAGTCCTAACTCTGCTAAGTTGGCTTAGTAATAGAACAAACAGCCATATGTATGTATTTATTTCACTGGACTCCTCCACTATCCGTGCCAATGGCCAATCGGTACACTACACTTATTATGTAACTAAATTTGGTACTGAATTTGCTTTCCTAAGGAATGAATAGCTCTATGATTGTTAGTTTCTGTAAATTTGTTGCGTTTCAGCACCTGCAAGGTATCTTTAAGGCTGTCCAGTTGTGGCTCCCTGTATCATTGGTAAAATTTGCGAAAATATAATTCGAAGGAAGCCCCCCCTGTATTTCCTTTCCTTATTTCAATGCATAGCCGTTTTCTGCCCTTTCTTTTTCCTGTAGCTGTATCTACGATAATTGAAGCCACCCTTAACGCAAATTTTGCCCTAAGAGACCCCCACAGATTCGCACCTTAAATTAAGGAACTCACGATTATACGGATGAGATATAAGGGGAGGTTCAGTCGCGACCCCAATGCGCACTTGGCGTGACTAGCTGCCTTGATGCTCCCCGTAGTTCTCAAAACTGTTATAACACCCTTGAAATTTCAAAACACTCCAACGTAACTGCCCACGCAAGGCTTGTTATACATTTTTGAAAATTACTATTGGATAGAGCATTTTTTTTAGGAACATTTTGAATGTTTTCAAGGGTGATACTAAACCATCGTTTGTTTCTGATGGTGAAACATGCAAAATTTTGAAAGGTCTTAAGACTATACTGGTGTAATATGAGCATTTTCACGGAGTGTGCCGCCGAGTCGCATTTAAAAAAACCTTTCTCGGTTCCAAATTGACGTACTTGTGCTTGACTTTTAACATTTTACGAGGTCATTAATTCGGCGCAAATTATTTGCTCGACTTTCATGTCAATGTCGCGGCATACATCATTAAGCTTTTTCGCCTAGGGGAATTCTCCGCAAGGTTTTAATGCCAGCTCAATTGTTTTTGTCCTTTGAAAAGACGAGGGATGGGAGTATCCCATTGGTTCATGACTTAATGGTATTTTACGGGACGGGATAATTATACTGCATTTCTGCAGAACTGGACTGAAAATTGAGAAAAAGAGCGGGCCGGAGTAAAATCAGTCTGCATTCGTTAAGACATGAAAGCTACGCACCTAAGCGTATTTTAATACCTGCTTAACTTATTTAGAAATATGGATTTTACAATTTTTTTTTGGCTCTGCTGCCCCGGTTTTTAATCTGAATAACTTTCTTGCCCAATTGAACATTTGATTTTGATCTGATACCTTCTCTCAAGGCTTTTACAAGTGTGACCATCATATTCTATACATGTTATTGAACTATTTGACGTAATGATTTATACGTTAAGGATTATTTTTAAAGGAGAAGAAAAATAACTCTTTGTAAACAAAAGAAGTTGAATTTTGTAAAACACCTCCGCTAAACATGATTAGTGGCAGTTTCCCAAAGTTCCGTTTTCCCGAAAATTTATCACGTAAATTTAGCCAAAAAGCCCTGCTTTCCCACTTGATGGATGGGACGTATGATGCACGATATTGGACTTAAGTGATGTATTGTCGAGAGAGCCCTAAAAACCACACCAGGGTGAAATATTCTGGGGGGGGGGGGCGCTTGTATAGGCTTTAGGGGAGGGGTGTGTTGGGTTGCGCATTGGAAAAGGGTTTATTGGGGGAAAGGGGGGCTTGCCCCCTTGTGTTTCTTTGACTGTTGTTCCCCCCCCCCCTCTCCGCCCATCCCAACTTTGTTCGCCTTGTTTCCTCTTGCCGTATTGACTTTAGCGCTTTTTCCGCAGAGTTTTTTTTCTTTAAAAATATTTTATCAGCATCTGGAGAAAGGGAATATTGTTTTTCTTTGAGGGCTGTTTTCAGTGGGTGAAAAGCACTGTCAATAACGTTTTGCTTTGCAGTTTGCTGATGAAATTTTTTATGTCGTCGCGTCATCTTTTATTTGGTTTGTGCTACCGTATTTCTTGCAATTTTATTTTTTTGTTAGGTTTTCCCGAAGCTGTAAAGAGAGCAGAATGTCTCGGGCCCCGTCTGGAATGCGATTCTTTTGGCATGGATATCAGTCTAGTCAAGACGCGGTTTCTCACGAGACTTAACACCAACACTGGCGATTTTATATATGGGTTTGGACATTGCTCAATCTATGCAGCCTAAGTTACACGATTTCACTAGTATTGTAGAATGTATGCACATTACAGAACCGACGTTAAACCTAACACGGCCCATTCCTTGCAGACGTTGCAGTGAGTCATTTTATTTCTTGCTAATTTGTATTGAGCTTGGTAATACAATAAATACCTTCATAATACATAAAAGTCTTGACAAATGCATGACTACACAAGGTATAGTAACTCGAACGGCTGGACCAATGTTAATTCTTTCTTATTTGTTAGAATCATCTCCGCCTCCTGTAACATAATACCGGTTTACCGGCGGCAAGGCCGTATTTATGGGGGGGGGGGGAGAGCCAAGGGTCCCCCCCCCGTCGTGAAAAATTCCATCATCCACAAAGTATTTTCGTACACTTTCATTCTTTGCCAGTCCCTTCAAAAGGTATTTTTTAAATTAATAAAAAATAAATTTGTTCTGTTCTTTCTATATTTCTACTTGTATTTACCAAAATTCAGTTTTGCTTTCTTAAGCTCGGTGTACACTACTGTGGTAGCCTCGGGCCTCAGGCTAGCTTCTCCCATACCTACCATCCCCCCCCCTGTCGCAAATCTATAAATCTATAGCTACGGCCTTGACTGGCGGTATGGGTTAAAAACGGAAATTTATGTGTAGTGTGTGTAGTATGCCAAGGGACAAGATCAATAAAAATAATAAAAATTTATATTGCAATTAAAATGCTTTTCGAAAATAAGCCGTTGACCCATGCCGTATTCGGCAAATACCTTAACAGCTTAACTTATCATTTCTTTTGGCGAAAGTTATGCAATGCAAGCTAACGAGCAGCGATCAATTCCTGACACGACATCGCTGTCGTTATGTAAGCAGGGAAGTTGGGGTAAATTGTGGAGGGGGGGGGGGGACTTGTTCGTTCCAATTCCCCCTTCCATTCATTCAGTCCCACTCCCATTAAAAATCAAATCCAAATTTTCAATTCCCTGCGATTTTTATTAAGTTTTGAATTCAATGTCTTTTGCAATATCTTGAATTGTTTTCTCACAATTCTTGATTTTCAATCGGAAGAGACTCAAAGCGGATTTATACTTTTTAAGTTTTTAATTTTGGTCGTCTAAATTGCAGACGATTTACAATTTTTGGGGCTAATTTTTTTACTCTTTCTTGGTTCCAGAATTCAATGTTTTCACCATTAGGCTGAATATATATTGTATGATATGCTCACATAAGTGGGGGCTCATAGTGTATTATTATTATTTATAAGTTTGTTAGCTGACATAGGTCACAGACCCTTTGAACAGCGTATAGACATTGAGTTCATTTTTATTACATTACATTTTAACTGTTGTATTAGTTCACATCAGTCCATTTGGTTAAGCCGGCAAGCTTTGCGAACCGCACTATGACTGGAAGCTTGCTGCTCTTAATTGTAGCGCTATCGGGGAATGCCTGTTCAAAACACGCCAACCTTTGCCGCCAGAACGCTGTGCAAACGGACAGGATATGCGCTGCAGTTTCTGGTTCGTCTCCGCACATTCTGCAAGAGACATCCCCGACAGTTGTTAAATGTGCTATGATGTGTGCACGGTATGGGCCATGTCCCGTCAGGAGAGAAACTACTGCTCTGATTGCCGTTCTGCTTTCCCGTAACTTATGTACTCCATACTGTGGTGAGGGCTCTCTAATGTACAATTTTGAGTGCTTAAGATCTTCAGTTTTGTTCCAGTGTTCTGAGAACGACCTCCGTAGTTGCGTTAGTATTTGTCTTTTAACTGTCGCCGGTCCCGCTCATAGTGTATACCTATACTGTAAGTTGTAGAATGGTATTACTTCATTGTAATATTTATTTGTTATTTTCCTTGCAGGTAAGGTGATAACAGTACATTTTGAAATTATAATGCTTCATCTCACGACTTTTAACTGGCTGCTTGATTCCTCCAGTCACTGATTCCCTGGTAAGTACCGCATGCGCCGTCACTATGAACGATAGCATTTGTAAGCTATGATGTTCTTACTTTTTTTTTATGGACCGAAACCGGTTGGGTTTAGTATAGGTAGTTAGGATATATTTATATATTACGTTGTTCTATGGTAGTTAGGTAGTTTTTTTTTTATAAATTTAAATTATTTAATGAGAAGTTACAATAGGCTATAAACAGTAGGAATTTTTGTTGTTGTTTTTTCGCTTTACATTATGTAATATTTATACACATAAGGGCTACGGCTGTGTGATGTAATAAAAATTTTTTCTATTTCTATTCTATTCTAACCTTTACTGCAGCCTTTGGCTTATTATATGTAACACAATTCGCGCCCTATTATAACTTGAGGTTTCACATTGTGTCCGTTTGGTTACAGTTTTCCTGTGCCAGCCCCTGGGCTATGTCCTGTTTTTTATTCGTCATAGCCCGGGTTCCATTCGCCTCCATAGTCCTTTCTGCGGCCTTTTGGCTTACTGTATGTAACCCAATTCGCCTCCTTTTGTAAACTGAGGTTTCACATGGTTTCCCTCTGGTTTCATCTTTCCTTAAGTATGTAGCTGTGTCAGTACTTAGACCAAGTCCTGTTTTTGCTTCGTCATAGTCCAGGTATCATTCGTCCCCGTAGCCATTCAATAACCGCACAACACAACACAAACTTGTCATCTCTTATCAAACCTGCATTGCCGAACATTTCAGCGGCAAGATGCTCAGTGCTCAGATGTCAGTATGACAAGTTGCTGCGAGTCAGAGATTTTGTAACAAGAAGTTCTGTTTTTTCCATAAGCTATCCCGCTGGCGAGCTGTGACAGTAGGTTCCATAAAGGTAGTCTTTCACTTTGCTCAACTCCGATTGGAACCAGGCTCCATAGTAATAAAAATCGCTGCCGTAAAAGATACGAGTATATATATCTTTTAATTACGCCATAGCATTAGGCTTCCGTCATCAGCTTTCTTGCAGCCCTATACAGCACATAATCTGGTGAACCTCTGCAATTGACGAGAGCTGGGCGCGTCTTGAGGTGTTTTCTGTCCATTTCTTCCCGGGTGTCGCACAGAGGGCAGAAAGGTTCCGCTGCTACACCTATACGGTGAAGATGTTTTTGAAGGTAGTCATGATCCGTTGTTAACCTAAATTCCGCCACTGATTAGTAGGTTCTTTCTTCTGCAGTAGTTTTTCCCACGTTTTTCCAGCGGCGTTGGTCCTGTGAGCTGTCCCGCAATTGACTTGAAAGAATTGTTTGGTATGCCTCTTAGAGTCACTTAAAGTCGTGGGTTTGTCAGGTTGATCCATATTCGCCCCCACAATAGGTATGGAGCTGTGCGGAGTAAAGTTTTCCCCCTCCACTGCTCCAGCTCCAACTTGGCAATCCTATTTAAGTAGGTATACAAGTGCTCCTTACCGGGGGCAGGTGTATTAAATCCGTCCCTTCTCGGTTTTTCGTGTGGAAACGCTATCAGACCTTCTAAGTGGGCTGAGTTGACTTCCACCTTTGGGAGCAACGTCGGATTTCCTACTTTTGTTCCTCTTGCTTTCCTTCTTAAGTCCTTACATGTACCTATATTACATGTAGAAGTAACTCTGTGAGAATCGAGAACCCACTCAATAGATCGAAACCTACGAAGTCAAGCATTTTCAAAATCATAGCAAAATCGATGAAGGCCAAAAGGGGTTGTTTAGAAAGTGGGGGGCTTACACAGCTGTCTCCCATTTTGTGACACTGGGGTCATGATAGGATGGGTGAGGGGGGGGGGGGCGCTTCCTCCATTTTATGATTTTATGTAGGTCACGATTTGGATGACTTAGTGCTCAGAATTCCCAATGAGATTCTAATGTATCACACTTTTCGGACAGAGCTGATTTCCCTTAGGGCTCCCTAAACTTCGCTTTTTGCCGATCTGTTAAAGTTCATTGTCCTGGAAAAAGTATCATCTCCCTTAACATCCCCTAAACATGTAGAACACGTAGAGTAGTGGTACAGACCCCGACTTTCACCCGAATGGTTGTTGTTTCGAGTCCCATACTTGCTACATTTTTTTGACATGCTTCGGAGGGCATGTAAAGCAGGCGGTCCCGGGCTTTCCTATAGTTGACTGTAAGAGAGGGCTTATAGCCCTAACTCCGCTAAGTTGGCTTAGTATATAATATAACAAAAAAGTCAATATTTATTTATTTATTTATTTATAAAACATCCCCTATAAATGACTTCGATGGCAAGGTGGTAGCGTGCTTGTATTTGTGCGAGTCTCTATACGCCATGCGATCTGAGACGTGTCGTAACTCAACACGGGTACTAAACCTACAGAGGCGACTGAACAGGCCAATTGGATACATTCATTAAATTGTTTGTATGCGATTAACCTTTTATTTAAAAAAAAAATCCTAACAGGCCTAGCACCAACGTTAAAGAATAACTTATCAGGGGAATTATTGAAACCATTTAAGTACGGTATTAAATCTACCCCGCTCCAAAGCAGACGGCATTTAACGGTTTTTTTATGTTGGTACCTATAGATCCCAGAAAAAAAAGTTTCACCTGCATCTAGCATATGCAACTACGAATGAACAGCAATATTTCATTATTCTTAGGTTAGCATGAAAACAAGACTTTATATTTATAGTCTTATTGTTCGCCTTTTCTTCATTTGCAATAAAGTCATTTTCATTTCATTTCATTCTTATCGGCATTAATTCATTGGAGTTTAATTAAGATAATTAGACAAGACTCAGCAGCTTTTGTCTATGTCCATTCCCAAACATTTCAGTTTAAATCTAGCATAACAGTGGTCGGTCACATTTCTATTTTCGTATGCACTGCATTATATTATTTATTCTTTATTACTTTCCAATTTATACGTAGTATAAGGAAAGCTTTGTGATGGTCAAAATTTCCGGTTCTGAGACTTCAACGGATTTACACGTTTTGAGGTCCCAGGAACCCAAAAAAGTGGTTTTTACGAAATATCTGTCTGTCGCTCTGGCGCTCTGTCTGTCTGTTCGTCGATTTCCAGGCAAACTACTCGGTCGATTTTGATGAAATTTGGCACGTAGGTTCACAAAAATCATTCCTCGGAACCATTTTTTTATTTTGGGCTAACTCAATTTGGGGGGGTTTTATTTTCAAAAAACTCCAAAAAAACGTCTAAAAAAATTATTTATCAAAAGCGGCTCCAACGATTTCTTTTAAATTCTCATATATTGTAGACTACAATTTGTAGTCGTTATTAATGTTGACAAAATGCGGGGGGTCGCTTGCCCCTTGATAGTTTCCTTCTGGGGGTAAAAAAATAAAAATAACTAAATTTTCATAAGAAATGACTAAACAAGAATTTTTCTATGTAACCTTTCTATCGATGATTTCTGCCTTCATGCATGTTTTAGATGATAAATTGAGTAACGAAACCAGACAGGTTGCTTTCCCAAAAAACTATTTGGTTTTGTACAAAAAATTATATAAAATTCACGCTCAAATGAATTGCATGCCCTGCCATTATTACTGTGTGGTAATGTGTTGGTGGTCTAACCTATCTAGAATTTACCTCACCTCCAGTGACGTCAGATGGACACCCCCCCCCCCCCCCACGAGATATCCGAAATTTAACCATAGGAAATTTAATTTACCATGAAATTACTCATTTTCTCCATCTACTAATTGATAAATTGGAAAGCATGTTCGAGTAAACTCTGACCGGTTCTATTTTCCCAGTGTACAGAATATATAGTAATTACGCGGTTTGTCTAATCTTTAAAAAAAGCTGTCGCTCCTGCTGCTGTCTGCTCGTCGCCGGGCAAGGCCGTAGCCAGAGAGGAGTATATGGGGTCCGGACCCGCCCCCCCCCCCCCGAAATATTTGCAGCATATACTAGATAGACCACAGTTTTAAGGAGTTTTAAATATTTTGATGTTACCTCATCTCCGATGATGTCAGATGGACCCCCTCCCCCCCGAATAATATTTCTGTCTACGGCCTTGTCGCCGGATGCACTTGGTCTTCTGCCGGATCTTCAGCAGCCTGATCATGGCGATTATAATACTGGCATTTATATAATCCCCTGGTATTAATAATGTAAACAAACAAATTTTGAATAGCACTTTCCATTATAAAATTATCTTGTTTATATTTTTAATACCGGGGGATTAAATAAATACCGGTATTATAATCGCCATGATCAGCCTGCAGCAGCACGGGGTATACTGTATGTTCATAACCTATGCAGTTCCGTTCGCTTATATTGGCGCTACGGCTGCAGTTGAGCATTAAAATTTGAAGGAAACAAAAACGTTCATTAGCGCAAAGTACGACATTATTAGTATACTTTAATATGTGGTGTGAGTAACCGCTTGTTGAGTAGTAGTCTGGCGTTTCAGTCGCAGCACCGGCTTCCACAATAACATAGATATCCACGTTTTGAGACAGGACGTTTCGTTTCAACTCCAAAAATTTGGTATTACTTAGACCTCCAGCGTTCCAGAAGATGACTTTGAGGTCCGCGTCCACGCCCTGAGAAGGGCCGATTCTTCTAGTAGAGATTCGCGGCATATTTGGTCAGCGCGTTGGTGGCGAATCGCTGTTGCTCATTTGGCGTTACCCAGAGGACACGTGTGGTGGCACTGCACCACGGACGCGAGCAACTTTGTCCCCCACAATCATACACATCCGCCAAGGCAGCAATCAACCGAGCCATTGGGACCTGGTCAAGAGCGCACTACTCCCAAGTCAGCTTAGGGAAAAGCTGGGCCAGACTGATCGACAACCCTATCCCGAGGTCACTGCCCAGGGCCGTGGCTGTCGCAGCGTTCAGAACCACCACAGGTCATGCCTACCTCGCCACTCATCTGCACCGCATTGGGGTTCTCCAATCGGAAGCATGCCCCCTGTGCGACGAACCGAAGATGGATGCTGCCCACCTACCAAACTGTCCAGCCCTGGCAACCGATTCACCACCTGAGAACGAGCTCGCGGAGACATCCCGATTATACTGGTCAGCGCGTCACCTAATGGCTAACCTGCCAAGGGTGGGCGTTGGCTAGTAAGTAAGTACATTATTAGTATACTTCTTCTTACCGACCATTTTGGCGCCAAAAATTAATGTTCACTCAACCGCGCAGCGTTTAGGGCATATTCACGGAGGTCAAGCTCACCCACCTATCCACGCTTTTTTTATATATATTTTTTTAAACCAATATCATTTCTGTCCGATGGTCTAAAAAAATGGAGTGAGCAGCCTTTAGGTAGTGAAATAATTAGTTTCACATCCACGTTTAGTGATTTGTTGTAATAACGTCTCATGATATTGGAAGTAGTCGTATTGTATTGCACTGTGTCGGTCGCTCCAGGGCTTTGCGTTGGTTCACTCAGGCCTTGTTTTTTTTTTCGTTTTGACCTTTTTATTGAGGTTAGGCTAAATTTGAATTGTTCACAAATTACTTAGTCATTTGCTTGATTGGATCTCGGGCATTGTTGGCATAAAAAAATGCCACTCTGAGTTATTGTTATGTACGTCATAGACTACAAATGTACTACGGCGGGTATTTATTATTATTTTTTGAGCAGTAGGCGTAGGCGCCGGCGTTGCATTAACCGAGGGGTAAAACTAACCCGGAGCTACAACTATAACATAATATAAAAGTAGGTGAACTGTCAGCTGTTTATGCTTTCCAATTTATACGTAGTATAAGGAAAGCTTTGTGATGGTCCAAATTTTCGATTCCAAGATTTCAACGGATTTACACGTTTTGAGGTACCAGGAACCAAAAAAATGTTTTTTACGAAATGTCTGTCTGTCTGTCTGTTCATCGATTTCCTGGCAAACTACTCGGTCGATTTTGATGAAATTTGGGATGTAGGTTATATTAACAAATACCATACCTCGGGACCATTTTATTTTTATTTTGGGCTAACTCAATTTGGGGGGTTTTATTTTCAAAAAAGTCCAAAAAAAACGTCTAAAAAAATTAGTCATCCAAAACGGCTCCAACGATTTCCTTTAAATTCACATATATTGTAGTCGTTATTAATGACAAAATGCGTGGGTTCGCTTGCCACTTGATAGTTTGCTTCTGGGGGTAAAAAAATAAAAATAACTAAATTTTAAAGAATACTAAGAATAATAATGACTAAAAAATAATATTTCTGCAAAACCTTTCTATCGATGATTTCTACCTTCAAGCATGTTTTAGGTGTTAAATTGAGTAACGAAACCGGACAGGTTACTTTCCCAAAAAACTATTTGGTTTTGTGCAAAAAATTATTTTTTGAAAAAATGACAGAAAATTCAAGCTCTAATGCATTGCGTGCCCTGCCATTATTGCTGTGTAGTAATGTGTTGGTCTGACTTATCTAGAGTTTACCTCACCTCCAGTGCCGTCAGGTGGACAACCCCCCCCCCCCCCCCGTTATATCGGAAATTTAACTATAGTAAAATTATTTACCATTTATTTACTAATTTTCTCCATCTACTAATTTTGATAAATTGGAAAGCATGTTCGAGTAAACTCGGACCGGTTCTTTGAGTTGAACCGAATAATTATTCGCCTTTGTTAGCATATATACAACCCTGGGACCTTGAAGTGGGACCACCTTGTATTTTAACAGTGTTAATTTTTTTTTTAATTCTGTGAAATCTGAAAGCTCAAGCAACCTATCTAAATGACGCTGACTTTGTTATCACTATACAAAGCAAAGCACCCAAAGTCCTAAAATGAGTGCTAGTTATAAAATAGTTGAAGAAGAGTTGGGTGATATTGACAACTTCAATCAAACTGCGAGCGAAAGCGGGAAAGACTGTCAGCCTCACCCTCTGCTATTGCAACTCTCCCTTTGACCTTTCTCAAACTTTGCAGCAAACTGTCCCTCTCCCGTTTTTGACATGGCAAACTTCAATGATTAAATGGAAGCCCGCGGGCAACTTTTCGCGGTGAAATACGAAAGTCCAAAAAGTGGAAGATGCTGATAATGGGGGAAAAAAATTAACGGATAAACTTGGACAATAGAAAATTTGAAAAGGCAACAGAACATTATCGCTTTTTGTTGTTGTTTTGTACTGAAAGTTTGCGCCCCACCCCCCTCTGCTCGTGTTGCCCTCGAAAGTGTGAAGTTTTGGAATGTGAATGTTTTTCCCGGATATTGGTCACTTTTTGATTTCGAAGCTTCTGTTTTTTCTTGTTCGCTAATAAGATAATCTATTGTTCTTTTTCAACGAAAATGATCATTATCATATTAACGTTGAGAAATAAATCTGTAGCTAAACTACGAACTAAATTCTTTACTGTACCTATACTTTTTCCCGAGACTCCTTCGGTGCTCTCGAGTATTTAATATTTTCTAGGCGCCGAATTGTAGCGACTGGGTGATTCAAATCAAAATATTGGAGACACGTCGCCAACTACTGTATTTTTATTTTTATTTTTTTTTATATAAATTGGGGTACAGGTGTTACCTGTGTGCACTGAAGCCTATTGGCCTATTGTGCCCCCTACAACAAAGTATCTACATCACTTCTACATCACTTTCTCGAGGCCTATCTCCCTCACGAGAGCCAGGATCTTGAGGGGATTCAGAAGTGGTAGGTCTTTTACATGTAACTGCAAGCTTTCCGAGCATGCTGCTCTTCTTCGTGCGATTGCATCGCATCGCATCGCAGGTCCTCCGCACCTTCATTGCAGATTCTGCAAGACCATAGTTGTCTCCCTAAGAGACTCCAGATATTTAACCCCAGGACCAAAAAACGCCAAGGCCTGTTCTTGGTTTGGTACTTCCTAGCCTAGAGCCATCAGTATACCACTTGATTGTGTGACTATTGAGAATTCCTGCTGATTCGCAGCATTTATTCATTGTCCCTAATATAGTTTCGAATTCCCTCCTAAAACAGTATTTTGGATGGATTCTATCGCTTGGCATATCCAGGCAGTGGTCAGACGTAGTCTGAGAGGCTGAGTCTCTCTTAATTGCCCTTCCACTCCTAGTAATGCCATTTCTGCTGAAGTTTCCACTGCAACATGGAGGGGTGGGAAGTCCAGTACTATCTCCATTGCTGCAGTGGGACAGGATTACATAGCCCCTGTAAAGCATCATGTTAGAGAATACGGGCTTCTGAATGTAGCCATAATTTGGATTATTCAGAGAAAAATTCTCATGTGTTTGATTTTGCCATGTCCATGAAGCCATGACCAATGGTATGGTTACAGCTAGAAAAGACAGGCAGATACATACTGTATACTAACAATGTGAACTACAAGTGACACCAAAAATATTTAACCTGCTCCCCATAGCCATAAAAGGTTGCACAATGAAAACTTCTTTTAAACACCTTCTAAACTCTTATGGCTTCATGAGAAAAGAACAGACTTAGAAAACTTACTATTCCATGTAGAACAATAAAAATATATTTTCATCAACGCAAAGAACAAAACTTATTTTGCTATTCACTCCTTTCTAACATATACTACACATGTACATACGTAACGCATACCTGCACACCGGCATCTGAGTTGAACTAAAACACTGCTCCGGCCCTAGCACGTGGAAACACAGTTGGGCTAGTCATAATTCCTTGTAAAAAGTATTAATGTAATTTAACTTAAGTTAATTTAGCGTATTTAAATTTAATTATAATTTATACAATTTATCATTTTCTGTATACTGGTCTTGTTGCAACAATTAGAAGAAAGATGTATTTGATTTGATTTGATTTGTTTTGATACTGTGCATGTATTTTACTGTAGGTGTATTTGCATGCACATGCAATGTATGCGTACCTATTCCACCAGCGTCAATAGTGATTGTAAATGTAGTATTGACGGAAATTTGAATTTTACTCTATGCCATAGTTAAAATTGATCAATGATCATAGAGTAAAATCACGCGTTGAAAACAATAACAAACTAAAATGGCGTCATGGGATATGTTAAGTACAAACATTTTATATTTTATTGTTTATAAAACAATTTTCATCCATTGAACAGATCGGTGAAGGACGATCTTACTTAATAAATCCTACTATTATTAGGTTTTATTAAAAACAATAAGTGTACGAAGAAAACAAATACAAACAAAATTTCAAAAAACAAATGCAAGCAAATTTCAAAAATTTGGCGCATACGTGTCATTAGAAGAAAAATTATCAATAGTTGAAAAAACCAGTGGAATGGCGTGTATCAATGAAAAATTCAAATTTCCGTCAATACTAAATTTACTATCACTATTGACGTTGGTGGAATAAGAGCCTAACCGTAGATTTACATATAGTAGCTGATAAGATACTCTTAACTCAGATACTAAACCTCAATTGGTGGAGCTGCCAACGCGAAATTGGAGGCTGTGGCATCGTATGCCGCTGTAGTTGCAGTATATTGCAGTATTATGTGATATATAACATACTGACATTACACTAACTTTCGTTGAAGTACAGGTAACCTCCTTATAACCGAAATTAGAGGATATACGATAATATCTAGAAAAAAATGGACTTGGCGGGATTAGAACCTAGTTGCTGTTGATAAACAAACAAAAACAAAAACTTAGTGCTTTAGCCAAACTTGTTATAACTACTAAACACAGCTAAGTTTTTGTTTTTGTTTGTTTATTAAAATGAAATACGAGTCACGAGTAATTTAATTTTTTCTTAGTTGCTGTTGGTCGTTGCATTTGTTAGTCGACTATATCAATATCTAGTAATTTTACTCCTGTTAAGTTATATGTTGTTCATGAAATATATAGTCAAAATATAAATAACAATAATTAATTCCTTCATTTTTATAATATTTATTTGTTTGTTAGTGTAGGCCCCCATAACCAATGCGGTGCCTGGGTATAAAATAATAAAAATTGTTATCCCCAAGAAGTGTTAAATTAATTGATCGCGATTTAATGCTGAGGAAAGCTATGGCTTACCAGAGAATGGGAGAAGATAAAGTAATTTTCTCACCATTACTCAGGAAATGCGAAACAAAGAGCTCAAATGCTTGCGTAAAATTTTCTTTTAAATGGAATTTAGCTGGAGATTTCAGGCGTCAGATGAAACAGAGCGATTTATCTTAGTACTGCTGCCAAGGAAATCCTTCTGAATCCGAAATGTTCTTAAAAAAAACAGGAATAGGTTTACCATGGTGTAGCCACACGCTTTTTGACTCACTTTTGTCTTTTCAGGAGTTCTGCTTATTTTAGCATGTCTGTGCTACCTACTGTCTCATTTCATGTACCATTCAGTGCTATATAAAAATCAGAGTTATTGTATTTTGAGTATTTTGTAATGTTTATAGCCTGATATGAATAGGCATTATAAAGGTATAGTAATAAACTTTTTAAAAAAATCATAAAATTGAGCTATGGGTCGGAATAATCCATTTGGTAGGAAAATGGACTATGAAACTGTGAAGCAATAAAATTAACTCTCTTATTAAAGAACCCCGCCTCGCTTATAAGATAACTTTTTTTAGATTTAAGGAAGAAATTGTCCCAAAATGGAGAGAAAATCACTGACTCTATTATAAGGGTCTTCACAGTGTTGGTGTTATCGAGTTATCGAGTTAGATGTGCTATCCAAGTTAATACACAATCGTGAGTGTACCTCGGGAGTGAGTTATCATGCTATATTTAACAGGGTAAACAACGTGCTAGTAGTCAGACGTTCGTTGCACGGTTTTAAAGAAAGTGGCAGAACTCTATTCTAGTGTCACATTTGTTTATATTTTTTGTTCATTTTGGTTATTATAATTTTAGGCATTTACGGTAATTGCTTGTGATAATAGATTATACAAATAAATTTAAATACTACAAAATTTTAAATGCGTGTTTCAAATGAATCAACAAAAACAAAGATGGCGGCGGTCCAACCTGAGCTATCGATCGCAGTGCAAGTTAAATAGCACACTTAACCAACTTGGAAGTGCGTTTAAGATAGCACGCTGGTTAGCTTGGTTATCGGGTTATCGGTGTGTTAACTTAACTTGATATAACACACTTAACTAGGTATAACTCGATAACACGAACACTGTGAAGACCCCTTATATTAACAAGTGTTAGGTCTGAACCTCGTTCAGTAAATAACTTCGGCTAGTAGTGAACTTCTAGCTTGGCCCGACCAGAACCTTATTACAAACCGGGCGTGGCTAATTGGTAAATGGGAGAAGATTTAAAAATTCTCAATATTGCACCACTGATCAAATAATTACAGTTTAAAATGTTGCGTCTGTAGCAGGCGTACTACTACTTCGTTGTAAAATAACTTATTCTAGGGTTAAAAATATAAAACATTTAGTTTTGTAGCACTTTGCACTTTTTTTTTTATATTTTTCACCTCAGAATAATATATTTCTTAACACCATAGATAGACCTATTCTATAATAGAACTTTCAGAAAAGAAAATGTTGCCGTGCAAGTAAGTTTATCAGCAGGCACGACAGTAATTTTCAAGCATTTTGAGGAAATTCTTGGTAACAGGCTAATAACCCTTTCTTTGCGGCATAATGCGATTAGCCCAACGGGCATATGCGTGGCTTTCTGAACAAAAAGGCATGCGGCATGCCGAAATATTTTTAAATTGAAAATTTAACTTTTAAGTAGGAAATAAATTGCATGACTACCATTCGCTTCGGGCGTTCAATATTGCGTGTCTTTAAAAATATCGCTGCTGTTCCGTAGTTGATATGTTCTTCTAGAGAAATATTTTTCTTGTGGCATGTTTGCTCTACTATTGCTATCAATTGATATTTATTTTATGGAAGATCTTTTTTAATATTTTTATTTATTTATTATATTTTAATGGCTACACTACATTTTGTGTATAAGTAGAATTTTCAGTTGAATCTTATCATGGGGCATATTCATTTATTACTTTGGACCAAATATAACTCACATTTTCTGATTCTGAAAATGCATCGTTATCGAGATAGAGGCGGATTAATAATAATAATAATAATAATGCGTGTAGTTAACCAAAAAAACATTACACATTTTTCTAGTAACCGGTGCCACAAAGCCAATAAAGGCACGTTGGGGTCACCGCACAATTCTCTTTATTATGTTAGTTTTTAATCTGTACCTGTGAGTAGACTTAAAATATAGTTCTTAATTACAGACAGTGTAATATTTTCATTGTATCCGGCCCTGATCATTTTATTGTAGTAACTCAAACCTCTATAGTTGACAGAATTTCTGCTGTGCGTTAATTTGTAATTAGGAACCGTAAGGATAAAATGTGGGAATTTTGAAGAGTTCCGGGAAAATGCTTCTGCTCCAAGTTTGTCGCCATTCGCCTGAAACACCTTGTATTGGGATGGATGTGTTTCGAGCTTGTTGCTAGCACTACTGGATAAAGTGCCATTAAACAATTACAACCTTTCTAGTATAATTCGTGTAATTCTGTATAATGTATTCAGAAGATTTAGTACAATATAACAATCATCACAGTGTTATCGTTCTCCTATTTATTTATTTAATTTTTCTTCAAAATCCATCGTACTGAAATTGACGAACCGACCTGAAATTAAATCCACTGATATCTCGAAATCGAAAATTTCGACCACCACAAAGCTTTCATTATACTCAACGGAATTAAATGTACCATAAAAATAAGAAATACATAAATAGGGGCAAATAAAAAATGTAATATTAATGTCAAAATTGAAAAGCAAACTTTCAAAACGGCACTAATTCATTTTCGTAAAATGTTCAGGAAACACGAAAAACATAATTATTTCGGCTTTATTATAACGGGAATATAAGATTTTAACCCTTCAGAAGACTGGGTTAAGTTTTTTTTTGTTTTTGTTTTGATTCGCAATCCTGATTCAACTTATCTTCATGATGGAAAATCGATGATAAAATCAATTATTAATTTTCATGGATTTTTGACGTTTTGAAAGTTTGCTCCTCAATTGATCTTGAATGACTATCTATCTTCTGTACATACACAGATATAATGGACTTCAAACACTCCCGATGTCAAATTTCCGAAATAGGAAACTTTTGAAATCCCTTCATATCGTGAGACGTCATACTTAACAATACCTGCCAACGCAGACAGCTGGGGACCTGGAGAAGAAAGTCCAGGTGAAAAGGAACTGGGAGAAACGAGGAAGCTCCATTCATACCATGACATTTACAAGCATTAGCTTAAGCTCGCCCTTAAACCTGCACGAGGGCTGAATTAATCTGTACAAGTGTTCTGGGATAACTTCTTTTTATTTATTTCATTTACATTTAATTTGCAAGCATTGCGTTGAAAGCTTTCTGCTAAATTTATATTTTATTTATGTTCACTTATTTACTCGGCTGGGCTTAAGTGGTGATTAAATTAATTACATTTTATTTTTTTTAACGAAATATTTTTTTATTTTTCTATTATATGGAGCCTGTCATGTCAATCTGGATTGGATTTATTTTTTTATATTTTTTTTGGCTCAATAAGTGTTTTTTTTATTTTTATTTTTTATACCAACAATAGAAACAGTTCAAGTAAGTAATCTTAATGCTTATTTGGCTGGTTTATAAACGCCCTTAATATCATTGCATTATTTTAATTAATATTATTATCCCAGATAGAGCTAGAGGGAGAGAAAGAGAAAGAAAGAAAGAAAGAGAGAGAAAATAGACTACTCGTTCTCAAGCTTATATCCTTGATCATTGAGTTGTTATATCACGACAATTTTTGTTGTTGTAAAAATGGATTTGTTTCATTCTGTTTAATATCATTCACCGTTTCATGATTCTCATTACTCATTATCGCATCACATTGTTCAATACTACTATAATATGCACTCCCAATCTACTCACACTTCAACTGTTTTGTTTTCCTATGGACCATTATTACCCCCCCCCCCCCCGAAAGGACCCCACTTAAAATAATGAAATCCCAAGCCCCCCCCCCCCGCCTATATAAATTGCGATATTGACGGAATGCTGTTGCCGTGATCAGACCAGAGGACTTCTCAAAGAAACCCATCAGATTTGAAGTTTCCCAAACTTGAGTTAATTTCGTTTAAGCAACTTCATTTAATTTATAGTTGGTGAAATGCTGCTTTCTACTAGTTGGGGTGTCATGGTGACATCCGTATCCTGGGCCGCTGGCATCTCCAAACGGGAAAGTTTCGGATTCGGGCTTGTGGCTGCTGTGCTTGGATTGCCGTTGCCTCTAGGGCTCGTGGTCGCTTAAATACCGATTTCTCATTCTCTAATCCTCTCCGGGGACAGCTTCAATGCGGTTTTATTTGTTCTTGAACTGTGTTGTGCTTACCATTGTACAGTAGGGCCAGGATTTTCATGCTGTTTTGGATTTGCTATTCCTGCAAAGGTCAGTAAAGCCAGTATTTTTAGTATCTTTCTAAGGTAATTTAAAAAACAGTTTCTATTGTACAATAAGTCAATAACATACTAGGTAGGTTTGCATTCTTATTTTTTCCCGACATGTTCAATGATAATTTAAAACAAATGTTTATAAATAAGGCGCGCATATTTCATGCGAAGAGTAGATGTGGAGTTGGCCTACAGCAATAAACAAGAGAAACAAAGCAGACAAATTTGAAAAGACGGTCCAAAAACGAAAGAAGTCTTTAACGAAACTTCTATAGGCGCACCACACACAGATTTAAGGAGCGTAGTAAGTTAAGCTGGATCGTGACGCGCCACAGGGTGTTGTCACGCTCGGTACTTTTCGGTACTTTTCGATGGAGTGAACTGAACACCCCATTTAAATTGTATGGGCGGGTTTAAAACAAATTTTTGGGGAGATGTAGAGGGCCTATCTCAATTTAAATTATACCCATGTCTTCGTCTATTGTTCCTCTTTCAGGTTATGCTATACTTGATGTGATAGGGTAAGGGCTTCGACTTAGGGTGGTGGAAATGTGAGGAGGTGCTTCCAAATTTGCCGATTTCAATCGAAAAAGGCCTTTTTTGGACGCGTTTTTGGGGGTGTTAATATCAATTTGAAAACTTCAAACTACTTTAGTTCTTTTCCACCTTTCTTACTCTTTCCAGACATGTATTCAGTTTTACTATCCTTCTCTTCGTTCAGGCTCAGGTGAGTGTATAAGCCATCCGTGTTTCGGCGGAAAACATGTTCAAAGGTTACTTTTCAATTTGCATGCATAGAGTAAAAAATTCCACAGCCTGCCATTTTCAACCCAAAATCATTTTAATGTCTCATTAGAAGCAGTATGAATTAAGGTTTCAAACGAGTATGAATACATAGTTTCAAATTTACCCCTTCACCCCTTAAATACGAGTGGAACCCAAAAAAACACAAAAAAATTACGTATTTCCAGTAATCCCATGTGAATTGCATGGGCGGGTTTAAAGCAATTTTTTGGGCAGATGTAGACGGTCTATCTTATTTTAAAATTATATCCATGTCTTAGTCTAATCTTCCTCTTTCAGGCCATGCTATATTTGTGGTGATCAAGCAAGGGGTTTGGCTTTGGGGGGTGGAAACGTCTGGGGATGCGCACGATTTTCAACAAAAATAGGCCTCTTTCGGCCGCGTTGTTATCTATATACAAAATTCAAACTACTTAAGGGCTTTTCTACCTTTCTTTCTCTTTGCAGTCATATATTGGGTTTCATTATCCGTTTCTTGGATTGGGCACAGGTGCTCGATGAAGCAAGCAATACGTGTCCTGGCCAAAAACCATTCGATATGAGACTACGACCATTCGCACAAGTCATGCAAGCCCCGAAGGAGTGAGCTGCGTAACGCTCAATGCAACCACGTTAATGCGAGGCTCCAATGGGGCGAGCTGTCGCCCTCGGCAGGCGGAAGAGGGGGTGGGACCGCTATAGTGAAAAACCGAGTGTGTGCTTAAGACCGCACGGCAGAAGTGAAAACTTCATTGGCAATCCCAATCAATTTATATGTAAATAGTAAATAATACAATATTATGTATTATATACAGTATTAATTTAGATTATTTGATAATCCGATTTTTAATGTCTCATTAGAAGCAGTATGAATAATTAAGGTTTCATACGAGTATAAATGCATAGTTTCAAATTTACCCCTTCACCCTTTAAACACGAGTGGAACACAAAACTTGTAAAAACCAAGTGTGTGCTTACTCGTAATTAAGACCGCACGACAGAAGTGAAAACTTCATTGGCAATCCCAATCAATTTATATGTAAATAGTAAATAATACAATATTATGTATTATATACAGTATTAATTTAGATTATTTGATAATCCGATTTTTAATGTCTCATTAGAAGCAGTATGAATAATTAAGGTTTCATACGAGTATAAATGCATAGTTTCAAATTTACCCCTTCACCCTTTAAACACGAGTGGAACACAAAACTTGTAAAAACCAAGTGTGTGCTTACTCGTAATTAAGACCGCACGACAGAAGTGAAAACTTCATTGGCAATCCCAATCAATTTATATGTAAATAGTAAATAATACAATATTATGTATTATATACAGTATTAATTTAGATTATTTGATAATCCGATTTTTAATGTCTCATTAGAAGCAGTATGAATAATTAAGGTTTCATACGAGTATAAATGCATAGTTTCAAATTTACCCCTTCACCCTTTAAACACGAGTGGAACACAAAACTTGTAAAAACCAAGTGTGTGCTTACTCGTAATTAAGACCGCACGACAGAAGTGAAAACTTCATTGGCAATCCCAATCAATTTATATGTATAGAGTAAATAATATTATGTATTATGTAGTAGGTATTAATATAATATATTATTAGGGATTTCATCGTCGATTTTCCAATCTGAAAAAAGAAAGACAGTAGACAGTAGTCCTTCATATCTCATATCATTATAACTCATGAAAATAAAAATAATTGTTAAAATAATTATCATTACGTATCATTTATAACTACAGGTTTTAATTCAATAAAGAAAATTAAGACGTAAGAATTGAATATACTAAAAAATAATTTGATTTATATACAAGTTAATGAATATTAATAACTTTACAACTTTAATTTCTGACTTATTTCTCATTCAATCTACGAACACGATCCCTGATAATACTACTACTACATAATACATAATATTATTTACTATATGCATATAAATTGATTGCTAATTAACTGAATGAAGCTTTCATCTGCCGTGCGGTCTTAAGCACACATTCTGTTTTTTTTTTTTTTTTTTTTAAAGCCAAAAAGTGAATGGTTCTCTCGATGTTTTCTAAGTTTCGGCAGATTTTTATATGTGATATGATATGTGAATTTTAACACATTTTCCACCATGAAATGGTCAGTTTTATGGTCAGTATTTCTCAATATTTAGTAAGGTAAAGCCAGTATTGGGTGCTATATTACTAAATTGCAACCCTGCTATTATTGTAACTTGTAAGATATATTGTGTGTTTAGGGCATGTTTCTGACCACAACATCCAAATAGTGCAGTGGTGCCAAGGCCCTCATTGCGTTGTCACGCGCCTAGTCGTTTAATACTGTTAGTAAGATAGGAGAAACCCGGGGAGGAAAATCTTTATAAGTGATGAAAATCAATTTTCACTGAATCAATAGTATTGCAATGGCGATCTACGCAGCACGCAGGTATCCACTTTACATTTTTTTGCCGCTACTAAAAAAGTTTAGTTCTGCAACCAGACATAAAAAAATGTCGCGCTGGTTTTAACAATGCTGAACTAAACCCGTTAAATGTTGCTTTCATGAACATTTCATGAAACTTCCCTTAGTTGAAAGCTCGCTAAACCCCTTCCTTTACCCTTTTTTCACGAAATGCTACATTAAAAACAAAGTACCTGACATTTTACAGCTTAATGCCCTGTCAAGCTCTCTTACATAGTAAAAGCAAACAGCCTACTTAGTTACTATCCTGAAAGAGGGTGCTGTAATCTAATTAAACCGTGAACTTTAATACAGCTACACTAAATTGCAGTACATCATTATCTACTTTCTTGCCAGCAGCTTCTGTATGAGATACCTTATGTGCTAAATAAGCTGTTATAAAGGCTGCAGGTTCGTTATTCTAAAGGAGATCATACAGAGTAATAATGCATTACCATGTCAATTCTCTTTTTATTGGTTCAATTATTTAAATATTGATTTTTTGTTCTATTACTAAGCCAATTCCTGGCGGAGTTAGGTCTATAAAGCCCTCTCTTACACTCAATTAGGAGTGTCCGCCTGGACAAAATATTTGGAAATCTGTCTTAACCCTTACACACTGCTTCATGAAAATTAAGCTGCAGCCCACTACAGTCTACGCTTTTCTCTGTGAACATTTTTTGTTGCGAGAAATAGTGGATTTCGCTTAAAATATAATAATAAAATAATAACATTGAACCAATTGTAGGTACCAACCTATTTTGTCAGTCTCAATAAGCATTGCGCGACCTGGAATAGATTCCAGATAAAGTTTGTACTGTAATACATAACCCAAGGAGACAATTTAAATTGTTTTATGGTTTGGCCGGGTAGTAGTTAGCTGGCGCTATGTGGTATAATTGGGTATAATTACACGGTGTGAACGCGTTAATCTAATACAGTGCAGGTTCCCCCGGATATCAGTTTGTCATAACTTGATTTCAATGGCGATAGAAGTGTATTATTAATATAATTTGGCTCAATCTCCCCATCATTTGTTGTGTCACACAATTTAGGCGAATTGACTAGGGATGGCCCCTTTTTACCCTAAGGCGCCCATTCCACCGACCGGCTAGGGCTATTTACAAAAACGGTGACGTGGCAGCAGACATTCAAGACTTAGGCGGCGTTTCCACCGACCTCGCATTGCAGAATGCAAATGACATTGACGGAAATTAGAATTTTTCTTTTTATAGAAATCTATTAAAATGTTTGTACTTAACATATCCCATGACGTCATTTTTAATTTTAGTTTGTTTGTTTGTGATTTTACTGTATGATCATTGATCAATTTTAACTAGGCCTGTGGCATAGAAGAAAATAAACATTTCCGTCAATTCTGCAATGCGAGGTCGGTGGAAACCCCGCCTAAGTCTTGAATGTCTGCTACCACGTCACAGTTTTTGTAAATAGCCCTAGCCGGTCAGTGGAATGGGCGCCTTAACGCGAGCCCTTCTTGTTCGAGACTCGACTAGCAGCAACTTGCAGTTCGAGAAATCGGAACGTTTACCGTATGTTCTGTTATGTCTATCGGACCATGTAGAAGGCTGAACCCAATAAAGGACTTATGATTAATATATACAATGTAATACAATATCAACACACTTACCCTAATAACATCCTTCATCCTCTCTCTTCTTCTCAACCTTCTGCTTGGAAGTTGCCTGGGAATTGCCCTCTAAATTGCTCTTACAAGTCTTCTATCACTTCAGGGAGCCTACCCTTCAGTAGTCTAAAAGACGTGTAACTAGCGCTCTGATTGGCAATGACGCGCAATTGATGACAGCAGGCGGAGCAGGCCATAGGTACACAGGTATTTTTAGACCTAGCTGTAAAGAGTGAATCATTACTATGCAATTGAGGAAAAATTGTCAGCACAACAATTTCACTGTTCTCAATGACCATCTGCATGATAGAGCTTGCCTGAAAAAAACTTGCTTCTTGCTGGTGAGATAAGAGTTGGCATTTTGGTGAAGCGGCCCTGACATTCTGGTTGAAAAACCTGAGGCAGAAGTTTGGAAAGCTCACGACTTCCCTTTTCAGAACAGTCGTGACGATTGCCAATCTTCGAAAGAGGCATTTAGAAAATATGAATGTAACATATGAACCCTTTTTGGACGTCCATTACTCGTTGGTTTTATTAGTCAGCGTCTGAGAGGGTCGGAGCCAACTAATGGTGATTTTTTTGCAAACTATTATTGAAAATATAAAAAATCATGTAAAATCACCACTCAGAAATGTAGGAGCAACTGCAGCCGAAGCTCAGAATCGTAAGGAGTGGAAGAGAACCTGCCATATCGCTGACCCCACCTAGGGATAAAAACACAAATAAAAACACTCACCCACAACGCAGGAGTTTTCATTTTCTAACAAAATGGTACGCAAAATATTTCCCGTAAAATTTGATTTTTATTAAAAACCGGATAGCGGGGGAGTATCTGCTGGTGGGGCCATAGTAAGTAACGATACTACTTTGGCATAGTTAAAATTAAGTGAACTAGATGTGGAGGAATAAAGTATATTTTCGACAAATCATGCGCTCTCAAAAACTTTTAAGTTTTACCAGCAGCGATTAAAACTTATGCAATTTTACTATTCCATTATTACTTAGGGTAAGTACCCTCGATGCGTCAACGTTAATGTTCTTCTTATACTTCTTTCACTTATTTATTATGCAACTTTGCTCTAAGTTTGGCGGCTACAAGAGATATTGCCTGCTAAAGGTTTCTTGCTGCTACATTCCGATTTCCGAAATAAATGGTTATGGTTGGGTGATTTTGGGTAGAATTGGTGAATAAATGCTTCAATTTACAGCTTTTGTTCCAGTTCTAGTTTTTGTTTCCTTCTCTGCGCTGGTGGTGGATGATGATAATTTCCCTATGGTTGTGCCATAAAAATGAACGGTTATTGAGTTACTTAACCACACAGACGCCAACCCCGTCATACCTTAGCTTAAAGCTGGCATATCCGACCAATTTACTGGTAGTAAGAGAAAAAGCGGAAGCCCTATTACGCGTATTTTGTACAAAGTCGCATTTCTGTTATATATCGATCATATAGCCATAAATGCGAGTAGAATATATAAATGTTGATAATATTGTAGTATGTATCCGGTGCAAACAGTCTGTCCACAGTTTTTGAAAGCGTGGACCTAAACCTATACTATTGCATTTCCTCACGCTGTTGTTACAATACAATACTATATATATTTCCGTTAAATTATACAATACAATAAGTAAAGTATAAAATAAAATCGTCAATTCAATTCAATCGTTAGTGTGGCCTAATTGGGGCGAAGCCTAACCTAAAAATATGTACTATTCTAAAATTAGAGATTCAATTCCTGGAGTATTTAACTTTTGCTTGTACCCTTCTCGCTGTATACAAACATTTCTGAACCTTCTGAGCACATTGTTTCAAATTTTTTTGTGGTACATGAACGTTGTTGTTGTTTCTATCGCCTGCTTTCAGCATTTCTGCTTTAAGTAACCCTGTCAGCCTGGCGGGGGGAGTGAGTTTGTTTATTAACTTGAGGCACCCTAAGGGCAGACTCTTTCACCTCGGGGAAAGGGGAGTTGACTGACAGGGTGGACCTCCTGATTATAGTGGATTCCGAACCACTTGGGGAACATGGTAAAGTCACACGATTAAAATCGGAGGTGACCAGGACTCGACTTATACTGCCTAAGCGAGTTATCATGTCCCACCAGGTTCCCCTGCCAAGGCTGTGCACACTACCAAGTTGCCGCAGTTTGAAGCATGCTCTGCTCTAATGGAATCAACATGGTAAGGCCGTTGGTACATGAACTGATACCATGTATTTCTTAAAATTCGGAACGCTAAAAGTTCAACGTGTACGTGTTGTTATGTTATACTAAGAACCGATCGCAGCGAAAACAATGAGATCAAGATTGGGCGCCTTCGGCCGGCCTTAACAAAAACTTGTTGAATTAATTAGTTTGGTCCCAACTATATGTTTCCTAATATCTCTTAAATAATCCGCCTCATTTTCTTGTTCCACCTTCTGTTTTGTTTGTTATTTAATACGCCCTTGGGACCTTTCTCGATTTCCATGGACTTACTTGTTGGCATTCTCAGTATCCCTACCTAAACTTTTAGAATATATCATATATGGTATGGGGGTAAAGACAAACAAATTCTATTAATCTCTTTAGCCACTAATCTTACGCTACCACTAGATAAGACCTGTCCACCCTGGTTCAGCCAAAAATAAAGACGAAAATACATCACCCGGGCTGATGTTCAAGACCTTCTCCAAACGTCTGCAAATGCGACGAATCTGCCGTCAACTTCCGGACGATTCTTACTAGGGGAAAGTCTCCCTGAAAAAGCGCACTATTTTCTTCACCATCAGCAGCCTGATCGAGGCGATTATAATACCGGGGTTAAATAAATCCCCTAGGATTATAACTGTAAACAAACAAATTTTGAATAGCACTTTCCATTACAAAATTATCTTGTTTACGTTTTTACTACCTGGGGATTAAATAAATACCGGTATTATAATCGCCTCGATCAGGCTGCAGGTGAAATAAAATTAGAATTCATGCCCACGGTGCGGTTTTTTTTTATATCCAGGAAAAACTTTTCCACCAAACGTTACCCACTCGAAAGTTGAAACATACATTATTATAAATTATTATTATAAATTACATTGTATGGTAATTAAGTTTGCTTACCTTTTAAAGGCTTTCAGTGGAAGATACGAAGCTCCAGCCATCATCGTAAATTTCCATGAGAAATACAAAATGAATTGCTAATGGAATTATTTAAGCCGTCCCGAGCTAAAATGCCAATTTTAAACTTTTCCTCACTGATTTCTGATGAAAATATCCAGATAGCTTAGACCTTCATTATTCTCTCGGCGGAAAAGTCAAATATTATATGATGGTGAATTTTATGAATTTCTAGCGGTTGCTGTGTAACTTTATCTCGCTTTTTAATGTCCCCCGCCTCCATTTTATTTCAATATTAATTATTTTAGTTTGAAAATTAATGTTATGACTAATGTAGGAGAGAGGCGGGAACTTTTAAATTTTCAATTCTTGTCTCTTAAATTATGAATATGTATTTTTTGATTGAACGGATGATTTGTTCAGCGTAATATCATAAAGGCGCGTTCGAGATACGTCAAGTACTGTTATCTTAAAGCACATTAGAAACCCAGTGTCATTTGCATTTGAATGTTTCGCTTCCAAAGATATTTTCCTTAAAGACTGAAATTAGAAGATTTAGAAAAAACTGGATTCGAACTGTTGACGGTAAGGTACCCATTAGTGCTATATGGGTCCAGGTCCGAAAGTAGCACCTTCTGCATGTTAGAATCCAAGGCTAGGCAGATGGACTGAGGGTTCCCGGCAGAAGAAGAACATCCTGGTTGAAAACCTGAGGCTGTGGTTTGGCAAGAGCACGACTTCCCTTTTCAGAGCAGCAGTCTCCGCAAGGTCGAAATAGCCAACATTTGCAAGAGGAGGCATATATAAAGAAGATGGGCCCAGTTGCGGTGAAGCAAATCTCTTTCTATGTTGAGCGCTGTTCGGTATGAAATTAGAAACCATAGAAATGGAATCGGAAATTGAGAAAGGTAGGAAACTTCTTCCTATACTTCTTAAAGTTTTCGCATTTCATTTCAAAGTTTTAAAATTGTAAAATACTGCAAAAGCTTTCCAAGCTCTTCTGCTTAAGACTTCCATACATGTTTAATATAATCAAATATTCAACGCGAAGACTAAAAACTCTCATTTTGAATAAGAATAAAATACAGTAGTGTCCTTAAACTTTTAAGCAATGACAGACATTCATTTAAAAAGAGACCAAACCTTTCAAAAAGTTTTTTAATTAATTAAATTAAAAAATTCAATGTGCTATTGTTTTTAGATCTTGGTTGAACTTCGAAAATGTCAAGATTGCTTCGACACTTGTGTGTAGTATATACACTAATTTTAAATTTAAAAAAATCGTTGCTGGTGCATGCTTTTCTATTTTTCTATCGTATTAGTATAGTAAATGAATATGAGTTGCTCTGACCACCCATGGCAAATAATTTCCCTTATACAAAATGGATTGGTCCATAAAATGGCATATTCAAAAATGGGTAGACGAATTGTACCTATATAAATACTACATAATCCGAGTAAACTGGAGGACGATATGCAGGGAGTTGCTGCCAACCAATCGCTAAGATTGTAACCTTAAGAAGAAGAATATTGTCAATGGTATTGCATAAAATAAGTTTTTTTTTTTATTCATTCAAAAATTAATTTTTATCAAAACCAAAGCCTGCTAGAGAGCTGTTGGGTCTATTTACTCTAGTTCTCACCTAAATCATGCCTGTAGGTAAGTTCTTTTAGTCCTCTTTCATGAAAATTGAGACACTTTTTACTGTTTTGTACCTGTAATCAAACTATTAGGGGGAAAGCGACCTAGTAGGTTTTGTTTGTGTCAATGGTGACCACAACGTAACAGATGCGAAAATTGCCTGAGATTTAATTTCGGATAAAACCCGGCCCAAACGTTCTTGTCGAATTTAGCAATCCATGAACTGACAGACAAAAGGACAAGGTGAAAACCGTTGCAATATTGAAGCCGAAAATATCGACCATAACAAAGCTTTTATTTCCCTGTACTGACGTTAAAATAAGAAAGCACCTACTAATGCAGTTTCAGTGATATTCGTGGGACAAGAAAAAGTGACCGGGATACGATTGGAAAATACCAGCGTGATGACGTTGGACCTAATAATTAACACTCAGGAAACAAAATGGCGGCAAATGATGCTCCTCATAAAATACGTCAGTATACAAGCATCCCGGACATGCCACCCTAAATCGTCCCGGCATCGCAGGAACTCGGTTAATTATTAATTCAAGACCCTGCGTTTCCTTCCCTCTGATCAAACGCCATACTTGTTCGGGTAGTCACACCTAGTCAATTAATTTCATAGACTTGATAAGAGAACGGCTCGCGGAAGTCACGGACCGACTAATGTCCGGGACGTGAAGGCACTGCCGGGCCTCCTATGGTTTATGTCTGCTGGATATTTCATAAAATAAATACTCTCGAACTCGGTCAGTAGAGGCATGGTCAGGCCTAGAGTTCTATATGGGAGAGTTGGGAGTAGCGTGCTTGTACTTGTGTGAGTCTACACATCTTGCGGTCGGAAACGTTTTGTAACTCGACACAAGTACCTATTAGGTGAATTAGTAGTAAGGCGATTGAAGAGGTTAATCGGATACATTCATTGAATTGTTTGTATGCGATTTAGCCTTTTTTTAACAAATAAAAAAAGAGAGAGATGGGACACTCGAGCGCGTCAAAAATATTTTGTGAGACCTGGAACCACATGCTACATTTTTTCGTTGGCTGGTTATAAGAGACGTGGCGGGTGGCCCCAGAAATTAAAAAATAGATTTTAGTGGGCAGCGAATGTCCTATCTCTGCTATATAGAACTGTATTCGGGCCAAGCTTAGTTCTAAGGCGCTTATTCCACCAACGTTAATAGTGATAGTAAATGTAGAATTGACGTGGTGGCAGACAATAAAGACAGTCTAAAAATGTCTGCTACCACGTCAATACTACATTTACTATCACTATTGACGTTGGTGGAATAAGCGCCTTAGGCATACGAGTAGCTTGTAGAAAGACAGTGCATCTTCTTGGAATCTCCAGCTTGCAGCAACATGTTGTTGTTGTTTCTAACGCCTGCTTTCAGCATTTCTGCCTTAAGCAACCCTGTGAACTTGGCGGGGGGAGTGAGTTTGTCTGTTAACTTGAGGCATCCTAAGGGCAGACTCTTTCACCTCGGGGAAAAGGGGAGTTGACAGACAGGGTGGACCTCCTGATTATAGTGGATTCCGAACCACTTGGGGAACATGGTAAAGTCACGCGATTAAATCGGAGGTGACCAGGACTCGAAACACACACAGACTGACTGGTATAGTCTCAGCACGTAATAATGTCCCGCCATGTTTCCCTGCCAACTCTGTGCACACTACCAAGTTTGCTGTAGTTTGAAACATGCGCTGCTGTAATGGATTCAACATGGTAAGGCCGTTGGCGCTTGGAGCAACGTGCCAAAGGGGGCAATCTGAACAGTGTGCACCCTGGCCCTGCTGCTATTATATTCCGTGTTCGGGTGATCTAAGGTGGCTAATGTCAAAATTAAAAATTAAGTTCATAATTAAAGCTTCAAAAAAGCTTTTAAGCCCCAAACCCAACGAACATCCAAAATGTCACACGCAGTATTTTCCTTCAGGGGAAATGTTACCTGGAAAAGGTAAGAACTGCACAAAGAGTTGTAAAGCTTTTAAATCAACATCAAAAGTTATTATGCCAACGTTAAAAAGGGCATCCCACTGGGCCAGTTGCACATGATAATTCATAAATTTACATACGGTGAAGTGTATGAGAGAGCATTTGCGATGAACATGATGGGGAGGGGGTGGGGGTATGCCATAACTTTTAATGATGTGCTCCATGAGTCAAATCTCAAAAGTTCATCATGTGTGAAGCGCGCCATATGTTATACAGAACTGGGTTTGTGGCTTACAGCTTAGGAATATATGTACAACTTTATCGTGGTCTCGTTATAGTCAGCGATTCTGTACAAGTTGTAGATAAGTTTTGAACTGTAAATACAATATGCGGCCGGAAACTGGCTGAAAGTTTGGGCCTATATTGTTTAATGGTGTTATGTACCAAGTAATGAAGACTATTTCATCTCATATACAATAGTATTGTAGCTCTGTGAATTTTCTGATTGTTCTGAGCCTCAGTTACCGGGTACATAAATAAATAAATAATAGAGCTGACTTGTTTGGGGCAATAATCAACCTTCCTGGAAGGAACGTGATGACAATGTGGGTGGGGGGATGCTGACAAAGACGGTAACCAGATTCCCGTCAGCAGCGAGTCAGCGATAACTGACACTATGTGCGACCCCCACCCCTAATTAACGCGTATAGCAATCATTTCTCTTGTGTTACTACTCTACTCCACTCCACTTCACTCTACCCCCCCCCCCCCCCAGCAGCAAGAGATTTGCTAGGGAAAGGGCGACTCCGACACCAAGCACCAAGTGTCAGGCTGTTACATTTTGAAGAAAACACATTAACTGATTCCTCAATCCAAAACTCCGGAAAACAATTCCTTACATTATTATCTTTCACAGTAAACTTATATTTGCTCATCAGCAGCCCTATCACAAGATGGAAAGAATCGTTTTAAGGACTGGTCTTGATAAAGACCGATTTGCGTGTGATCTGGTAGTGGAAGGATTGCCCAGCGGGTTGAAAACCAGGGAGGCCCGATTGCTCATATTCGTGTTGTGGTCCCAATAAACGATCAATCTGATAGGAGCAGGCCCGTACCCAAGGGAGAGGGGGCCATGGCCCCCGTAAATTTGATAAAAGTAATAAATAATGCAAGAGTTTTAGCTAAAACTACTAAAATCACTACGGATGTACCTATCATTTTTAAAAATTTATGTTCTTATATATGCTTCGGAATCCACTATAATCAGGAGGTCCACCCTCCCCATTCCCCCGAGGTGAAGAGTCTGCCCTTAGGGTGCCTCAAGTTAACAAACAGACTCACTCCCCCCGCTAAGCTCACAGGGTTGCTTAAAGCAGATATGCTAAGAGCAGACGTTGGAAACAACAACACAATTTACTATAAAAACATGGTTGAGTGCATTATTGGAATGTTATACAGTAGACTCTCTTCCCCTGACAATGGGCTTCGCTCTAATCGTTCGATAACTATGAGGCCCCTGCCTCTAGCGAATATTAATACAACAGTCAATGTAAGTACAACTAACCCTTTATTAAATAAATTAGTCCGGTGTTCTTTGAGAAAGCTTGTATTTTTTATGAATTTTTCATTAGGCATTTTCAAATCTGGGAACGGTGAATTAGTTAATTTTGTTAAAATGACTAGGCGGAATATTTCGAAATCTCAGTCTTACGTATTTCTTCTGAAAAATGGTCTTTGTGTAATTTCGGGGAACATCGTTCGTTAAATTGCTCTTCCTTTTTGAATTTTGAATTTAGCCGTAAAGTATGCTTAAGCGAGTTCTGCAAGTTTGTATTTCCAGTGAGCGTTAAAACTTTCCCAGCAAGCTGAAAGTGGCGTTGTCTGGGTTGAAAATGATTAACGAAGTGATTCCCAGTAGAGATCCTTTGGGAACGGCTCAGATTAAAAACAGAGCCCCTGTGCACATGCAATTTAATTTATTGCAGAATAACATGACTCATCGCTCTAGCAGATGACAGACAATGTACAGGGAGCCACAGCCATTCATTTTGAGTGTAACATATGCGAACATGGCCGAAGCTAGCCTTTTGGCTACGTTTCTATGGCTTTTAGCTATACCTAGGTAGTATGTACTGTATGACTTGGATTTTGACAGAATATGCTACTTGACAGTTTAGACAATAAAGCATAAAATATGCTGGATAAGGTAGCTTATAGGTTAACAATAATAATACAAAAGGAAAAAATTGTAAACATAAATAAAAGTGAGGTGTTTTTAACTGTGGATTACAAGAGCCGAAACTCCTGCAGACATGGGTAACATGAAAGTGACGTCACATTCCGAATTTCCCTGGCGGCTATTCCGCGGCCATCACAGAACTTAAATTGATGGAGAAAAATATTTTTGCCCCTACCAAATTACGTTTTTTAGGAAAAAATAATAATTTTAAGGGGCATAAAATAAATTTTCTAATGCAATAGAATAAGTTTTCAAAAATTGTCATTGACTTCTTGGAAATTTTGGGATTTTTCGGCCGGTACGGTACTTCCCTGCGCTGATGCAGTATATTTATAAAGCAGTATGTTCGTACATTCACACAGAAACACAGACAAGGCTTTTATTTCCTTGGGCAAATCCAGTATTTTCCATAGCTGAAATTACAGTTTCCCCGGCCAAACGGAATTCGAGAGACTCGCATCGCTAAACCGGTTCGCACTGTTTTTTTGTTTTTGTTTTTTTTTACTTTAATTTTGTTTTGTGTAATTGTCAAATTTCACAGGAAATCCCTTCGAAGAAATGTACTTCTACATTGTGATAAATGTATGTGGCAGTCACTAACACAGAATGGTGAATGTTTTGGAACTCCTTCCTGCGGACAACCTCTCATCATTAATTTGTTTTCATGCGGTTCCAAAACTGGCTAATCTTATCATAATTTCGATATGTATAATAATTTGATTTCATTACATTTTTTTCTTATGCTATCAAATTTCCTTAAAAAGCTAAGCCCTATTAAAGTAACGAGTAACTGGTTGTTCGTTGTTCAGCGCGGATGTTTCTGAATAACTATTTAGCCTAGTGTAGAAATTTCATATTCGTGTTCATTCTCGAATATCCCCTAAACCTGATAAACCGTCCCCTAGCGACGGCTCTGGCATAACTGCTCAGCCGCGTGCGAATGATGAGCCGCAGTGGCTTAGATTAATGTCTTTCGTGGCCATTGTCTTCTTTTTTTCAGGGCCCCCCGTATGTCGAACGTCGCTGCCAGATCTTGCACATTTGTCTGTTGTCACTCGTTGCCTGTCGGCTGTCTTTCTTTCACCCTTCCGTTCTTTCAATAGCGCTGCATTCTGTTGTACATCGTCTTGCGGGCAATTAAGCTATCTGTCTTCCCACAGACGAATAATTCAGCTCTTGTATGTATACATTGTACTGTATAGTAATTGAATCATTTATGTAAATTAAATTACGAATTAGAGGAACTTGGTGGTCTTTCCTCGCTGCTTCGTAAATGAACAGTTGATGTTTGAAGTAACGAGCATCAGAAGTAACGGTATTAATCTTGTAACGAAACCGCTGCAGTCTAGTGTCAGACCAGGCCAACCCTTTTTTTAGAATTTTGTTTGGCTTCGAAAAAATTTAGATGGGATTTGAAAAAACTTGCCTTCGTGTTTTTGCATGGCTTAACGGCTAACGGCTTGCGACGGGTGCTGGCTCAGTTTTTCTCGTAAAACTAAGATCTACCAAATACTTATTTTGGCTGGATTGTTTAAAAATTGTAATATGACATTGAGTTATACAATGCGAAATTAGGCAAATAAAATTGAAATGAACCTAGAGAGGAAATTGCCTGGCTGTTTAATTATTACATTTTTATTTATAATTATTTACCATTTTCACAGGACTTCAGCCGTAAATTGAAAACAAATATTACAAGTTTCTCCGGTCAGCAAACCACTGTTACCGGTTGATCAAGGCAAGGCTGCGTGTGAATGTGTGAGGAAATGTGTGTGTGAACGTAGATGGTAGCGAATGTGAATTAGTGTGACTGTTAACTTAAAGATTGTACAGCCCGTAGGAAATTGGCAACCCGAAATTTATTACTTTTTATTTTTTATTTAATTAACTAAGCATGTTATTAAAGATTTAGCTCATCAAAGTTGTAGAAGACTACTTCATGCATCATATAATAAGGTATTTTCAGTTTTCGAAATTTTAGTTTTTTATAATATCGCTTTTACGTGAAAAGTTATTGTTTATAAAAATTTATGAAAAAACTACAATTTCGAAAATTAAAAATATCTTTTAATATGATGCATAAATAAAGTAGTCTTCTACAACTTTGATGAGCCAAATCTTTAATAACATGCTTAATTAATTAAATAAAAAATAAAAAGGAATAAATTTCATGTTGCCAATTTCCTACGGGCTGTACACTCTTAAATGGAAGGTATGACTGATATTCGGTATGAATGTAGTTTACAAAATAATTTTATTTTAATTAAACTATATCGTCGATATGTACAGTTAGGTGTAAGAGAGGGCCACAGGCCCTAATCTTGCTGTATCTACATTTTTTTTTTCAATAAAGACTTCATTATTACTTTTAAATTAAAATGTGGTTGCGCCGAGTGCAAAACAGCATCTTGTCATCAAAGTGTCGATTTAGGGGGTAAACATTGTTACAGAGTTCCTTGTTGCAACGAGTACCTACTAATATTTTACCTAGTTATAAGTTAATAATAAAAAATAAAATAACCGTATTAAATTAGTAGCCTAACCTTCTTACGCAATCAAACATCTAATCCAATCCTATATGACTTTAAAACTTGTGTGTTGTGTGTGATTGCCATTGAAGCTTCAAAGCCTGCGTGGAGGCGACTACTAATGCATTTGAAAATACTCTGACTGAAGTTTGATCATAAAAAACGATAGATTTGTTAATCAAATAAAATTCAACGATAAAAAATATCTGTGGGCGAAAGATTTCACATAATGTAAACATCATGTGAAAACACAATGCTGAAAGATATTTCCAAGCATAAACCAGCCTGTGACTTGTTCGAATTTCTCAACTTAAAATTAGACATAAGTGTGTATTGAAAAACCACTCAGTCTCATCGCTAATGAAGATTTATTAATTACTCTCCCCCATTCGTTAGTAGTTTACTCTGGAGTCACGTCGTACATTGCCACCACTTTAGATAACATGTCCTACCGCCACATGGCCGCTACAAGCTATTAAAGAAACTCTTAATTCCGATTGGGCTGATGATTTTTCATGGGGGTTATGGTGTAATTGTCGGCTCACAGGTCATATGGATATAAATTTGTGGTTCATTGGCATGGTGATGGTTTGGTGAGGTCGTAAAAAGCTGTCGGTTCCCTTTGTTTGGCGGCGCCTAAAATGAATGATGAGGAGGTTTTTATTAGTTAAAAAATTGTGGTTATTGCTTTTCTCATCTTATCTTTAAGATAGACGATGCCAACAGGAGGGGGCTGGGGATATTTGACAAGTATAGTTAATTAAATTTCTGCAGCGATTCTGCTGTTTCTGCTGACATTTAATAATTCAGGAAACATTGCCTAACCTACACCTAAAATTACATTTGGTAGTAGCCGCTCGAATTACTGTGGCTTCGTGGACTACGCTTATATTTTTGATGCCTCGTCAGCTTTCGTTCTGCAAGAGCTATCATTCGCAGTTGTTTCAAAGATTCCGATGGAGGGGGGGGGGGGGGCACAGGAATCAACGGAAGGTCTATGCCTGAGAACTGGTAGAGGTTCCTCTTTCTTTCTATTTGGGGTGATTGTCAGTGACGAACCCGTCAGCCGCGTCTTTTCCTACTGGAGAAGTAAAGGTAGCCATTAGGGTTGGGTGAACCCATGCCTGGCGGAAAAGGTTTTTGCTGTCCAATTTATACGTAGTACAAGGATAGCTTTGTGATGGTCCAAATTTTCGATTCCGAGATTTCAACGGATTTACACGTTGTGAGGTCCCAGGAACCCAAAAAAGTGGTTTTTACGATATGTCTGTCTGTCGCTCTGTCAGTCTGTCTGTCTGTCTGTGCGTCGATTTCCGGGCAAACTACTCGGTCGATTTTGATGAATTTCGGCGTGTAGGTTCACAAAAATCATACCTCGGGACCATATTTTTTTATTTTGGGCTATCTCAATTTGGGGGGGTTTTATTTTCAAAAAACTCCAAAAAAACGTCTAAAAAATTATTTCTCAAAAACGGCTCCAACGATTTCTTTTACATTCACATAAATTGTAGTCGTTGTTAATGTTAATAAAATGCGGGAGGACGCTTGCCCCTTGATAGTTTGCTTCTGGGGGTAAAAAAAAATAAAAATAACTAAATTTTAATGAAAAATGAATTTTTCTGTGAAACCTTTCCATAGATGATTTCTACCTTCAGGCATGTTTTAGGTGTTAAATTGAGTAACGAAACCGGACAGGTTGATTTCCCAAAAAACTATTTGGTTTTGTGCAAAAAAAAGGTTTTTGAAAAAACGTTAGAAAATTCACGGTCAAATGCATTGCGTGCCCTGCCATCATTGCTGTGTGGTAATTTGTTGGTCTGACCTATCTAGAATTTACCTCACCTTCAGTGACGTCAGATGGACACCCCCCCCCCCCCCCCCGATAGATGCCCGACATTTAACTATAGGAAAATTTATTTAATATGAAATTACTCTTAACTTTTCCCTAGCTACTACTTGATAAATTGGAAAGCATGTTCGAGTAAATTCGGACCGGTTCTTTAATAAGTATTTTAAAAGTGATGACTGTAAGCTTGGGCATGCTTTTACGCTCACCTAGTTGTATATTATTGTTTTGTAAATTAAATAAATATTGACTTTCTTTGTTCTATTACTAAGCCAACCTAGCGGAGTTAGGGCTATAAAGCCCTCTCTTACACTCAACTAGGAAGACCCGGGACTGCCTACTTTGCATGACCTCCGAAGCATGGCCAGAAAATGTAGCCAGAGTGGGACTCGAACCAACAACCTTTCGGGTGAAAGTCGGAGTCTGTACCACTACTCTACATGTCCTGACCTGAATTGTGAGTTATTATACGCAGAGGACAACGAGGTTGCCCTCGGACAGTCTAAAACAGTTTGCCTTTGTCCGTTTCTATAATACGCGAATTGATTACTTCGTTTTAAGAATGAGATTTCCAAATATTTTGTAAACATGGAATGAAATGGCCATGTATTTTCTACGTCTACGTACTGTCTACTGTCTACGTACTAGGTATTTAAGCCGGCTGCCTTACCAAGTTGAATCCAGCGGACCAGATTAGGTTCAAAGATGCAGATAACTTGGTAGTGTGCATAGTGCCGGTAGGGAAATATGGTAGGACTTGTCCTGGCCACCTCCGAACTAATCGTGTGACCTCACTGTGTTTCCCAAGTGGTTCGGAATCCACTATAATCAGGAGGTCCCCTGTCCTATGGGCCTACACCGTGGCCTGGGACTATGTCCAACCATACTACTACTACTAGGTATTTACCCGTCTGATTTACTGCTATTCTTATTCCATCAAATGATATCAGTTGTGGATTTTTCGTATGCCTATGTCTTTGTGGCTGTGGGAGGAGGAGTAATTTAATTTTGTCAAATTGGCTCGGTCATTCTTTGTTTACAAAATGACAGCAGACCAGAAAATTGGAGTAGTATAGTAGCAACTGCATTCTGCTTACGTTACGTTACGTTGCGTTCTCTATGAATCAGACCTAACTGACCTAAGCTGATAGCTGGGGCCTGACTGGCCTATTATACTAGGGTAAATATGGAGCAGCCATAACCAACGTGCTAAAACCACATTTCATTAGGACTGTTTGTCGAAATTACTAGTACATGCAGAGTAGCGGTTTCCGCATTTCAGGGCCTTGGACGGGAAATCAAATATTTGTGGAGTATTAAATAATTTCGCAATTAGCTGAATCTTTGTGAGCAGGTCTATCGCGATATAGAATCACCATAATTAACTGCCTAATTAGTTCAAATAAATGGGGTTGTAATTACGGCGATGTTGTGTTTGCTACATTGCTTCCGGAATAGGAGCTGTTAGCATAGGAAGTTGAGCCTATTTCGATTTTTTAGTGACTTTTAATGTTCTTCTCACGTTTTCACCATAGACAACTTTGCTATGTTACGTGGACTTTGACATTTTTCCATGGGAGCGCTTCGCAACCACTGTAAAATTCGACCCCCAGTGGTTACAAATACACTTCATATAAAACTGAAAATTTGCTGCTGAATCCAATTTTTTTTTTTTAAATATCCATTTATTGAAGAGCTTTCGATATGATAATATATAGCCTAGTATTATTACAGCTTAGTTTTGGAATTTTAATTTTATTTTAATATATATATATATATAATTATCACAATTAAAAATGTAATTTTGGAAAATCCCATCGGGTTGCGAAAAGGTTTTCTTGGGATTTTATAGCCGCCTCCCGTATTTTGAAAATCTAAGAATACTCTTATATTGGTAATAATTTTTAGTTTAATATAAACTATTTGACAAAATTCTGCGACACCCTGTAGCGGGCACACCGTTCACTTCCGACCGTGGGTTGATTGGTCAAACCATCTCTAAATGAACCCTTACCTTCGCTTAACGAATTATCTAGCACTCGCGGGACACTCTGTATTTATGTTTAATAATAATAATAAATAACAATTCGTGTATTTTTCTAAAATGATTGGCGTAACAAATTATTTTGTAGGCCCCCTTAACCTGTTGGTGTGCGGGGTACCTACCAACTCAAGTTGACAAAATTAATTAATGAAGTAATACATACAATAATACACCTATACATATTTATACCCTATAGTTATTATATATAAACTGCCAAGTATAGGCAGCATTAACTGGCAGCAGTGCCTCTGGTATACTCCATTGTGGCCCTTATATACTACAATAATGACCTCATACAGTAGTCAGTAATATGTTTTCTATTTAAAGCCCTGGCACCCCCGGTAGTTTTTTGAAAAGCGTTATATATGACATTTGCTTGGTACCAAAAGCTCCGTCTAGACGTAGTTCTTATGTAGCTGGGGAGACTGACAAGCCCGAGCGCAGCATTTCTAGTATTACGGGTAGCGGTTTTTATAAGGGAAGACTCTAAATATTTTTTTTCATAATGTAAAATTATTTTTTTTTATGTAGAGAGTGAAGTGGCAATAACTTCATTTCTTTAAAAAGAAGGGCGGTATTTCTCAATCTGGACTTCTTACATATCAAACGAATAGCCATTTTTTGTGATGTAATCAGTTTTTGTAAATTTGATGGGGTACCGTACGTACCGTTCGCCCAGAAAAATTTGCAAATGTTCATGAAAATATCCCTTAATGCTTTACCAAGTCGGGGACAAGCCCCGTCTCTCCATGTAAAGTCCCTATGCTGCATTTTCAAATCAGATAGAACTACTTTGCATGTGTTTGTATACACAAAACTTACGGGGGTTCCAGTCCAAATGCAATGCATTAAGGTCACAAGTGGACATTGCTTATTTTTTTTAGCTAAAATTGTCGATCTGTTGCACTTTTTACGAATTCACGACTCCAATGTCAAAATTAAAATTAAAATTTTCTGAATGTTAGTTAATTGTCTTCAACTACTGTAGCAACGTTAGTGGAGCTGTTTTAGGATCATCATAGAACAAAATCAAAGCAATATTTATTGTTATAAATATTATTAGTGATGCGTTTCTTGAATTTGAGAAATTTATAAATGGATCAACTTGAAAGTAGACAGTTAATATCGAAGTTAAGGGCATTCAGACCACAGAAAAGAGTGTTAAGTCTTACCAAAGGAAGCAGGCCTAGTAAGAGGAAGCAACTGAAGCAACATTTCCGCATGAACCGTTTAGTAAGGCAAGCAAATTCACTAGGAGGCATGAATGATGATCTTAAACCTTTGCGAACTATTTAAGGAAGTTGAAAGTTATATTTAAGATATATATATATATACAGAGTCTAGGAGTCCGTCGAGGTATAAAATCAACAAAAATATAAAGGAAAGAAGACGTCAAAAATACTACAATAATCTCGACGAATGTGATGAAAGTATGATAAGGAACCCCATAATTATGTATATTCATCCTAGGATGATTGCTGACTGTTAAGCTTGGACACCCTGCGACAAGAAATATTAGAGCTTGATGGTCGTTACCAAATGTAACTATTTTTGATTAACATTTTGAGCCTTTGCAGGGGCAAGAAGAACTACTGAGTATTGGCAATATTCTCCGCCTGACTACCTACTGCCCGCGAAATCGATGAACCAAAAACCACTTAAATTTCTACAGGTATATACTTAGTGGTGTATGACATGCGAAATTGTCGCTAATAAACCTGCGAAGGAGCTTGAAGGTTCAAAACGTAGCTGCGTATTTCTCCTACTACTAGTATATACTGTATATACTACCTATATGTGTATATCGGTGAACCTGGAAAGCGATTTTAACAGCTTTGTATTAGAATATCAGGAAATCGAAATTGACTTGGCGTGAAAGAAGGCAGCTCGAAAGTGCTGGAACCGGAACCCGTTTGTTATGTGTTAATTCATTTTGGGAGGAGAAATGACGAACGTAGGATTAATATTAAAACACATTGAACTAGTAGGGCGAGCCGGTGCGTTTCAGCGTAGGCGTCATATCGACGCATTCCTCTTCTATGGGAACACTGAGGGTTTCTTATATCAGGACCGTACCAACTAATAATATCTTGTCTTCTGCTGATTTCATTGTATTCTTCATTTCATGGTTTCGACTACACAGTACACATCCTGGTATTCTGCCAAGGTACCAAGTACTGATTTGGCTGCTATCCCTAACCAAATTTGTAACTTTTTGCACTTCTTCTCGCCGAATGGGAGTTCTTATGTTACCGCAGTAAAGGCGACTGTCCCGTCCCGTCCCACACAGTGATGTGGGACGTCCTGCCCTAGTTGTATTACAAACTATGTATTTTATTTTCAGGTAAGTTTGGACGACTCCAGTTCTATTACATTGATACAGTAAGCTACAGCTACTGGACCTACTTACTTACTTAGTAGTAGTAGTAGTAGTAGTGTTCGTCGGGTTAATAACGACTTAAGCCTCATATTTGGGCCCATAGAGCGACCCCGACGTGACTGTCCTATGCCAGCCCATAGGACAGTGGACCTCCTGATTATAGTGGATTCCGAACCACTTGGGAAACACAGTGAAGTCTCACGATTAGTTCGGAGGTGACCAGGACAAGCCTACCATGTTTCCCTACCGGCACTGTGCATACATGACCAAGTTATCTGCAGCTTTAAACCTGCTATGGTCCGCTGGATTCAACGTGGTATGGCGGCCGGCTTACTTACTTACGTACTTACTTACTTACTTACTTTATCCAACGCCTGTCCGTGGCTGTTCAGCCATTTGACGCCGAGCTTCCCAGTAGTGATTTGTAGTGTCGTGGGTAGGGTGGGTTAAGACAGTGCACACCCTCAGATGATCGTCGCCCATGCATCGGAAGTTGCATAGCAGGCAGGTGTCGTCAACGGTGAAACCAATGCGGTCCAGGTGGGCTGTAGGCAAGACCGTGCCCAGGTTTTGATTTCGGGAGGGGGGGCAAATAAAAATTTTACGTAATTTATTCATGAAAGTCCATACTATCCAGTGTTCAAACTCAAATAAATGTATTCCAATTCTTCAAACAATGTAGGTTTACATTTAAAAAAATATTTCCAGGGGTCCGAACCCTTTGGACCACCCCCCTGGGCATGGCCATGGCTGCAGGTAATCGTGGCAGGTGTTGAGACGAAAGTTAATGGAACTGATCACTTCACGTATGAACGCTGTACCTTAAACCTTTAAACATTGTTAATGCAGGTATATATATACGACAGATGAAGAATTGTACAAGGTGCAAAGGTTTAACGGATGATATGTTTGTAAAAAAAAGGCGGTCGGGGGTTTTAGCGAAATTAATTAAGTTCTCGGTTCACAGCTACAAACATCTAAGAAAAGCATTTTTAGGACTAAAATTAAAAATACAAACTTTCTCGAGACGCAGACTATTTACCTCTCGGATTTCCTGTTATTCTCTAAAATCTGGATAATGTACTTTATCGTTTTTTTTTAGAGCAATAATATTTAGTTGAAAAAATTCTCTTAATGTGTATTACTTATGAATTATGTGGCTGTGGAGTTATTAATTAATTTTGTAAAAATAACTCTGGGCAGTCCAAAGGCTTTACAAAAGATTTGGAAAGTTACCACTTTGCAATTACAATTACAAAATACAATTACTGAATATACGAAAAGACTAGAACTCCGGTTAACCGACGCAGTAATTGAGAGTTGGGGCCGGTCTCCATTAAGACAGTCAGTCGAACTCATAAATGGGGAAAAAACTCGAAAATTTTCAATTACAATTACAATTACAAGGGCTCCGATTACACATTCTGATATTTATTCGGTAGAAGAAATATTTGTAATGTTAATGTTGAAGTAAACGAATTTAATCGGAATTTAGGTATTGCAATTGAACTTACCAAATTTTTGTAGACCCGTACGGCAAGGCCGTGCCCAGCTTTTAATGGGGGGGGGGGGTCAAAAAATTTGATTTGTTTTACGTAATTTATTAATGAATTAATGGATGAATTCTTCAAACAATCCAGGCTTACATAAGAAAATTTATTTCGGGGGGGGGGGGGGTCCGGATCCCTTGGACCACCTTGGCCATGCCAGTACGTAGTGTAGTGAACATTGGAGCAGCAATATTCAAGTGTGCAATAGCAGAGGGGGGAGGGGGTGGTGTCCATCCTAACTATAAAAAAATAATCAAAGACCCCTGGTATGCATGGCACCGACACGACATTCCACTTTTGCGCTACGTTAAAATAAACTTGGGTGAACTTTCGGTGTGTATATAATTATTTGTTTAAACCAACCTTGAGCGTTGCGTCATGTGAACCAGGTAGCAAAGTCATGAGTTGGACGATTTTACAACCTAACAGTTGATTGTATTGTAGATTAGAAAAAAAAGAAGAGTAGCTGAAACTAATTTATTAAGGACGTGTAAGCGTTGTTCTCAGGTTGTACGGCAGGGTCTAATGGATTGCGGGGATATTGACAGAGGCTCCATCAGTATATTATCTAATACCTGACAGGCTACCTGAGATACAATGCTCGCATCTCCACCATGTGAAACGATATACCTGGCTATTGTGTTAGCCCTACCATTTTTTTGCTACCTTTACCTTACTATGTTGTCCACTGTGATATTCATCTCAAGCGCCTTCTTCAGAACGAAACATTTTTCTTTGCGCACACGCAATTTTTTTTAATGTGAAATTTCACATTCAAAAAATGGACAAGAGGAAAACTATGTTGGTTGTTGTTTGTTTTCCAGCATTTCTGCGTTACATTGCAATATGGCAATATATACCTAAATTGCTACGTCTGAGCTTGTAACTGAAAATGAGCTGATTTTAACCGTAAACAATAATTTGGATTCAATGATGTTTGAATACAGTTTAAGAGAACCGGTCCGAGTTTACTCGAACATGCTTTCCAATTTATCAACATTAGTAGATAGCGAATATGAGTAATTTCATGGTAAATAATTTTCCAGTGGTTAAATTTCCGATATCTCGGGGGGGGGGGGGGTTGTCCACCTGACATCACAGGAAGTGAGGTAAATTCTAGATAGGTCAGACAAACAGATTAATTACCACATAGCAATAATGGCAGGGCACGCAATGCATTCGAGCGTGAATTTGCTTTCAATTAAAAAAAAAAATTTTGTTGCACAAAACCCAATAGTTCTTTGGAAAACCAAACTATCCTGTTTCATTTCTTAATTTAACACCTAAAACATGCTTGAAGTTAGAAATCATCGATAGAACGGTTTCGCAGAAAAACAATTTTTTAGTCATTTTTCATTAAAATTTATTTATTTTTATTTTTTTTTACCCCCAGAAGCAAACTATTAAGGGGCAAGCGACCCCCCGCATTTTTTCAACATTAATAACGACTACAATATATGTGAATTTAAGAGAAATCGTTTGAGACGTTTTTGAGAAATAAAATTTTTAGGCGTTTTTTTGGAGTTTTTTGAAAATAAAACCCCCCCAAATTGAGATAGCCCAAAATAAAAAATATGGTCCCGAGGTATGATTTTTGTGAACCTACACGCCAAATTCCACCCAAATCCACTGAGTAGTTTGCCCGGAAATCGATGAACACACAGACCGACAGACAGACAGACATTTCGTAAAAACCACTTTTTTGGGTTCCTGGGACCTCAAAACGTGTAAATCCGTTGAAATCTCGGAATCGAAAATTTCGACCATCACAAAGCTTTCCTTATACTACGTATAAATTGGAAAGCAATAAACCTTTATGTACGAGTATAGATAGTATAGTATGTAGATGTATAGTATATAAGTTCAGGACCGGACTAACCTTCTTTGGGCCCCTAGGCAATACAATTAGTGGGCCCTCCTCCCCCCTTTATGGGCTCTATGTCTATAGTCTTACTAGGTAAGGTGACTAACATTGCAACTAAGAACTAATAATACTAAATACAAATTACATCATATAAGACTTTACAAATATTTTTAAACTTTATAAATATTGAAAATTGTAACACGGCATGACTTGAATTAACCATAGCCAACATGGCAAATTTTAAAGTTTGGCGGGAAAACTTTTAAAAATTTGCAAATGTTTCAAGGTATGAAAAGTTTTGAAAAATTATATATTAAATTAACATTTTTAAATAAAATGTGGACCCTTAGGCAGTTGTCTATAGTGTGCCTAGTTGGTGATCCGGCACTGTATCAGTATACGAGTATTCGTATTTAAATATCTTGTACACTGTTGGCAGTACCACATATAAAGAATATATACAATATAGTATTTTGTCTGTCACAGCACAGCAGAATTGTTAGAAAAAATATTCTGTATTTTCAAATTCTCGAAATTCACAAAACCCTTTGACTTTAAATCTGAAGTTCAAATTGACAATTTCATTACAGTTTCTAATTTAACTTTTCTTAATGAAGTTTCATAAAATATGGATAATTAAATGAGGAAAGGCTGGCAAAGGAAAAAAATGAACTTGTAACAGATTGGGAAGAACCCATCGTTTTAAAACCCTTACAAACTCCATATGAGATATTGCAGTGATTTTTTTCCTTTAAAAAAAGTTATGAAACCAAGATGGCTGGCAACAGCTAACAGTATTAGAATTTAATATTGTAAGCGAAATTTATATGGAACGGAAAACTTCTCCCGGAAGTACATTATTTAATTTTTTTCATTACGGGAGCCATAAAGACCACGTGACGGATGGTCTACTGTGGGTGCTGACATCGTTTATCATAAGTTTTGACGTACCTCGGCTATAATGTTCTCAGTTTTGTGCGAGGGATCGTCAAAAACTTTGCATCATTTGTTACGAAATGCATTTGTAGAAATTTTTCGTGAATCTACACAATCTTGTCTACAGTAATGGAGTTTCTTATTTTTGAATTTGAATTAAACTTCTACCCGGTCGATGGTACTGAAGGACTCATTGACAACCCGTCGCGCAACAATTCCCGTGGGAGTAGACGAGACAAGGAATTTTTTTTTTAGAAAGGCGGGACACGGAACTGGACAGCTGTTTTCGCTGCGATAAGGGTAGGAGCTGTCCTTGAGTCCGGGACGCTCCACTGAAATAAAAGGCGACTCTGACGTTTTGTCTTGGTTGTAGAAAATGCAACCAAAATTCCTTCCACAGCCAGTTTGGCGCGAAATTTTTTTCAGCTCTGTTCCGGCAAAGAGGCTATATTTTCAAGAGCTTGACAATAAAGAAACAGTTGAGCCGGCTCACAAAATAGTCAGTGGCTGCAATTCTGTGTAATCAGTCTTGGACTCGGTCCGGAGCTTTCAGGTAAAAGTATAAGTAAAGTAAATTAATATATTATATTCCTCCAAAAAATTATACAATATTTAGAATATACGGGAGGTAATACTGTAATCAAATCAAATTTCAAATCAAATTTTAATATATCCTAATACAGTATACAGTTATACAATTTAAAAACATTTCCCTATGGGTTCTAGGGTGGATATACAGTATATTTTCTAACATAATTTTAACAATCCCGCAATGGCATTCGTCACAATGTATATTTTGTGAGTGTAGTGGTGTGTGTGTGTTTTGTGTTCATGTGTTGTTTGTGGTGTATTAATGTGTACTTGTTAGTTTTTGTTTATTATTATGCAATTTCAATGTTAGTAAGCCACTTTTTTACCTTTTTCCTAAAAGCGTGGTAGTTTGTTAGGTTTTTTATGTTTAAGGGAAGTTTATTGTAGTACTATATAGCATGTTTGCTTTTACGAGTATAGCTTGTTGAAACCGTTTGTATGGATAGTGGGTTTGTTTGTCTGTACCTAGTGTTGTGTTGATGTGAGGGTCTGTCTTGCTTATTTATATTTTTGTAGGTGTTGCAAATAGATTCTTTTATGTATAGCTTTTTTATTGACAGTACGTTTGCTAGTTTTAATAGGTCTTCGGTGGGGTATCTCTTTGGTTTCCGGTGAATGATTTTTAACGTTTTCCTGTGCATTACGTTTAATTTCTCTATTATGTTTTGGTTTGCTCCTCCCCAGGCGGTTATACGTACCGTATGATAGTATGGAGGTAGGATATAGCGTGCACTAGGTAGACTACAACAGCAATGAACAAAATAATGCAATATTTGCCATATATAATAAATTATCTCCTATCTGACTAAACTACCATTTCCGCGCCTCGTCTTTGTCTCGTCCATACGTCCCGCGTGCGTCCCTCGGCAGCAAGCTTGATCCACACGAGCGAACTTTTTACTGTAACAGTGTAACATGCTACTGTAACATTTCACGGACTATGTTTAATGGTATTTTAAAAGAAGAATGAGATAAAAAATTCGTTTACCAAAATGCTACCCGACAACGGGACCGCGACTGCTCGTCGTTCCGTTACGCGTAAATACTCCCTTCTGTAGAACCGGCCTGAGAAGGAAGAAGAAGATTCTTCCTGCATTGCTTCTTTCGTAGAACTTTCTGGGCACCTCGCATAAGCTTCTTGTTGCTTACCCTCTCTTATTTCCGCTGTCGCCTGAGAAGGGGGAAGAAGGAAATTGGCTTGAAGATGGGAATGCTAGGGTTGCTTTGGTTTATGTCTCATCCCCTGTCGCTGTACACATCCACTGTTCGCCTCTTGCTTGTACAGTTGTTTATTTATGGGTTTGCCTTTCGGTTTATTTTACAGCTAAATAAATAAATGTATATAATTTCCTCTTGGAAATGAGGAAAGTGCCTCCAAGAGCTAAAGGAATAATTTATTGGGTGATTAATGCAATTGACACACAATATCATAAGTGGGTATAAGCATTTAAAAATGTTACATCGTTGTCAGAAAGTCTATGAAGTATGTTGTAACAAGTGGCGTCCATAAGGGCACCGTATATTAATGTATAGTTGTTGGCACATTCTGTATCTATCTCATATATTGTAACACGCTGTATAGCTGTCAATGAATTGCTTTCCACGGTCTGTGCTAGAAGAGTGCTGAATTAGCAGCGCGCCTTCGGTACAGTCCGTGAAAGCCTGTTCATGGGACGTAGCCAGGCGAGGTTGTAAATATGAGTAGCGACAGAAAGTGCGTAACTCTCTCGGAGACTCGGACCTCTCTCGAGCTCTCGGAGCTCTCAGAGCAACCCTGCGGCCTGCAGACCATGACTGTCGTTCTTTGTCCAAGTGCTCGAGCACAATTTTACAGGCAAACAAAGAAATTTCCCTATAATAATAATAAAATAATAATATACCAATCTGGATTCTAGAGAAAAATGCAACTGCTCAAATTCGGCTATCCTATGTGCGTGCTCAGGGCAACTTTCAATTTAGCCCCGGGTCGCCATGGCAACCGAGTCAGGCGAAAGTTGAGAAGTTCGTTCGCACCATTGAAAAGGTGTATACAACTTTTTTCTTATGGATGCTGCAATGCAATGCATGGCATATGCATTAATACATGGGCAGCGTACAGTGATTTATTCAATTCTTGTAAAGAAATGAGTGCAAATTGCGCGGGAAATTCAAATTGATAAATTAATGTTTTTGGCGATTTTTCAATTTTTTCTCCCTTAGATGTTGACACATTAATTAAAATTTCTTATTATATTTCAATATTCTACCTGTAAATTTTAATGCTTATTAGTATTTCCTTCAATTATTAAACAACGCAACCATCTTCTTGTATTCTAATAATTTTAATAATTTGAATTTCCCGTGCATATTTCAACTCCCCGGTATTATAATAATCCCAAATCACCAGGATCGGGCTGCAGCAAGTAGCAACAGCGGCTCCCTTCCACCCAATCCCCACAGCAGTTTGGGGGCCCTGAAAGAAATGAGATCATATCCGTCTGTCAACAGCAGACCTGGTTTTTCAGGGCCCTCCTGCCGTCCCCATGTAATATGGCGCTACGTGGGTTGCCCGTTGACGTATAGCCCGCTTCACCACTCCTTTTCTTCATTGAGGGCCATTTATTTTACCGTAGCGGGGGGCCGCGACCCGTCTCGACCTACGTGGGTCATTCGTCATTTGCCCATTTTGTATTCTCAGCAATAATATGAGCCTATTTTATTATACTAATGTATTATTAACTACATTAGCTACCAAGATAGTTTCACGAAAGATAATTATTCCGTATTATAGAAACGTTGAGCTCGTGTTCGGCTCTGGATAGTATTATAGTATATACCGACTTTGGGAACTAAGCCTAAGTAAGAATTACATTTAATAAATATTGACGTTTTGTTCTATTACTAAGCCAACCTAGCGGAGTTAGGCTATAAAGCCTTCTCTTGTACTCAACTAGGAAAGCCCGGGACCGCCTGCTTTATATACCATCCGAAGCATGGCCAGAAAATGTAGTAAGCGTGGGACTCGAACCAACAACCTTTCGGGTGAAAGTCGGAGTCTGTACCTGTACTCTACATGTCCTGACATAATTCCTTTATATAGAATAATATCAATATGATGTCAAAAGAATTGTAAACCAACTAACGAAGTGCACTGTAAAGTTATCATTAACACTATCAATCGCCTTCCTTCTTCTTTTGGCAATATTTTCCGCACCTACTCCTACTTTTTAATACCTCGGACCAGACGGCTGCACGCCCATTCTTAGGAAAGCCTAGTACCCCTTATACAGCACTGAGCTAGTCAAGTAAAGCAGTGGCGTAACCAGACATCCGACTACTGTATGCCGGTGAAGATATGAGTAAGTTGGAGGAATTCTCTGACACAATACTTTATAACAGACGTCTAATAATAAGCCCTGTAACAGCTGGCATGGCCTTACAAAACCAATCACTTCATTGGGCTCTTCATATACAATAACAATAACATGTTGCGGCTTTTAATAAAAACCATATGTCGACTTGTATAAAGTGTGGCTGCATTGAAATAAGCAGCTGTTAACTCAGCATAATGGCCAGAAAGGTACAATATATGGGTTCAGATAATGTACAATACAATGGTGCTATTATTACGTGTGAAGCCGCTCTTATGATGCCCTATTACTGAAAGGTTGTTTGTTGCATTTTTTTGTTTCATAGACCTTTACCGCCCCTTTTTGCTATAGTTTCCGTAGTCGTCGCCTCCCCTTGGTCGATCAAAAGTCCAAATATGTTATTATGCCCCAGACCGTAGTTTTGAACTTAACGGGCATCAGGTTAGCAGGATTCTGAGATTTGCGCCCAAATTATCGTGGGATATGTTTTTATGTCAGTTCCAAGAGACTAAATTGGAATTAGGAGTGCTAAGTTTTTATGCTCTAAACCTGACTTTGTAAGTTATCGAGAAGTACCTATATGTTTTAAGCCATGGCTATGGCGTCGCCTAGTGAGTATCGTTACACTAGTGTAAAATTGTCAGTTTTGTTAGCTCAATATACGGTATCTTTCTTTTTTAATTTCCTCCTGATCTAATTCATAACCAGTCTTAATTTGTCAAGAGTTCAACACACAAAATTGCTTAAAAAAAACGCTCGCCGCCATTTAGAAATCAGCTTTATAGGCTATATCGTATGTATATTTTATAACGCCGTCATTAAAATATGTCCGAACTATTCCTACAGCGTATAATGCGAAATATGGAGCCTAATGATGACTGCTCACTAATGGAGCCATCACACAAAACATGAAGCATTTCTTAAGCGAACTGCGTCTACACACTAAATCCAATTTGGTGCCCTTCAATAGGCAACTTGACAGTTGTAACAATATAAAATAAGCTACATGTAGCTTAAAGGTTAAAAATAATAATACAATACGTTTTTTGCGTAAAAAAAGTGTAAAAAATAAATAAATAAACGTGTTTTTAGCTGTGGATTACAGGAGTCAAAACGCCAATAGACATGGCTAACATGAAAATGACGTCACAGTCCAACCGTCATCATGAGGTTGGCATAACAAATATGGTCACAATCCAATCCCACGTGATCCGCTTTTTAACCATCAAACTTTATATGGGGAAAAATATTTTTTCTCCCACTAAAAAACGTTTTTTGAGAAAAAATAATAATTTTAAGGGGTTAAAGCAAATCTACTAATTGCATTAAAATAAGGTTTCAAAAATTGTCAAGTAGACTATTCACAAGTGCCAGGAGTGCTGTAGGCAAGTTTATTACAACTACATACTGGTCATAAACTATGGGCATTTTCTCTTTCTTTCTCGGTTCACAACGTTCTTTTCTTAATTCAGATTTCGTATCGAATAAATCGGAAAATAAGACAAAAAAAATAGACGGGACTGATGGGGTTTAAAGGTATTTGGCTATTTATACGGGTAATAGCAGTAAATGAAGCTACAAAAATATCCAGAATGCCCTTGAAATTTCTCATATAGAGAAAAAATAGTAACCTCTAAGAAGTGTAGTTCAGGGTTGGTAAAGAAAAGCCAATAAATAAGGGAGGGAGAAAAGTTAACCATTGAAGTGAATCACAGCCCTTGTCACAAATCTTCCCTTATGAGGATAGATAGCCTATAAACAACATTAACCACTTAAATGGAGGAGACGGAATGCCGTAAGTTAAGTACTGAGACCACTTACAGTTAATTCGTCAGCATCTCGGGGGAGCAAAACTCGTGGGCCGCTGGGTTTTCATTATATTATCATTTTTTATGGCCAACTCCAGTGAGAGTGCTGACGGTTTCTTATTTATGGCGGGCCTTGTGAAATTTCATTAATGGCTGGGCTTCTTGTGAAATTGTCGTCTATTCAGTTATGCTGTATATCGCCTTATATTTGTATTTATTTTCACAAGGTTGCAGTTTTTATTGGACTTTTTTAAGAAATTTCACAGACTATTTTCTGAACCAAATAAATATTTACTGAATGATCAATCAGATTTGAAGCTGCAGCCCGATCATGGCAATTTGGGATTATTATAATACCGGGGTTAATTCAATTGCTTTAAAGAAATGAGTGCAGCGGGAAATTCAAATTGGATAAATTAATGTTTTTGGCTAGTTTTCAATTTTTCCTCCCTTAGATGCTGACACATTACTTTAAATTCTTATTTTATTTCAAAATTCTACCTGTACATTTTAATGTTTATTTGTATTTCCTTCAATTATTGAACAATGCAAGTATTCACTTGTATTCTAATAATTTATTAATTTCAGTTTCCCGCGCGAATTTTAACACCGTCACGTGACACCTTACTACTGAGGTATAATAAAACAGCTTGCAAACACTGCGGAACAATCGGAGCAATGTTCTGATTCGTGTGTCTATGCCTCCGACTCTCGAAAGATGGCATAAGGCGTCCATTCCATTGACCGGCTAGGGCTATTTCCAAAAACAGTGACGTGGTAGCAGACATTCAAGACTTAGGTTGCGTTTCCACCGATCTCGCATTGCGGAATGCAAATGACATTGACGGAAATTATAATTTTTCTTTTTATAGAAATCTAATAAAATGTTTGTACTTAACATATCCCATGACGCCATTTTTTATTTTTAGTTTGTTTGTTTGTGATTTTAGTGATTTTACTGTGTGATCATTGATCAATTTTAACTATGGCATAGAGGAAAATAAACATTTCCGTCAATTGTGCAATGCGAGGTCGGTGGAAACGCCACCTAAGTCTTGAATGTCTGCTACCACGTCACCGTTTTTGGAAATAGCCCTAGCCGGTCAAAGGAATGGGCACCTAACTGGAGGCGGACCTGATCAGGTTCAGGCGTGTACCAACTGTTGGAGAGGCTTTGGCGCCTGGCCTAATAATGGGGAGGCTACCGCTGTCAAAGAAAATACGGAGCGTGTGTATACTTCTATGACTCCCGATATAATAACAGAAAAACTACAAACCGGGTACAAAAACAATTCACAAGAACCGGTCCGAGTTTACTCGAACATGCTTTCCAATTTATCAAAATTAGTAGATAGAGAAAATGAGTAATTTCATGGTAAATAATTTTCCTATGGTTAAATTTCCAATATCTCGGGGGGGGGGGGGGGGGGGTTGTCCACCTGGCGTCACTGGATGTGAGGTAAATTCTAGATAGGTCTAACCAACACATTACCACACAGCAATAATGGCAGGGCACGCAATGCATTTGAGGGTGAATTTTCTATCATTTTTTCAAAACAACATTTTTTTGTACAAAACCAAATACTTTTCTGGTTTCGTTACTCAATTTAGCACCTAAAACATACCTGAACGTAGAAATCATCGACAGAAAGGTTTCGCAGAAAAATTATTTTTTAGTAATTTTTCATGAAAATTTAGTTATTTTTTTTTTACCCCCAAGCAAACTATCAAGGGGCAAGCGACCCCCCGTATTTTATCAACATTAATAACAACTACAATATATGTGAATTTAAAAAAATTCGTTGGAGCCGTTTTTGGGAAATAATTTTTTTAGACGTTGTTTTGGAGTTTTTTGAGAATGAAACCCCCCCAAATTGAGTAAGCCCCAAATAAAAAAAATGGTCTCGAGGTATGATTTTTGTGAACCTACATGCCAATCCAAATTTCATGAAAACCGACCGAGTAGTTTGCCCGGAAATCTACGCACAGACAGACATTTCGTAAAAAGTACTTTTTTGGGTTCCTGGGACCTCAAAACGTGTAAATCCGTTGAAATCTCGGAATCAAAAATTTCGACCATCACGAAGCTTTCCTTATACTACGTATAAATTGGAAAGCAATAACTACACAATTATAAGCTAAACATATAGACCCTGTGTGGCTGGTGGCTCACCCTGTTGCTAACAAGGGTCGTTCATAGGTTCACTCCCATACTTCCATATTGTTACAATCCTATGTAATACCAACCTATACCATCTCCGTCCCTGATCTCACCCGCAGCTTTCCAAAGATGAACCCACAAAAACGTTTCATAACGACCATAAAAGGGAAAATTATTGCTAAAGGACTAATAAGAGAAAATAAGAAAGATGGTTGGTGGAATGGGGATGATTAATCTGGAAAGAGGCGTACCATTTGCTGCTCCCCATTGGGAACGTCTCAAAGCTTTCCTGTTCAAAAAGGCACCTACTCAAAATTTTCCTCTCTCGTCATCCGCCATATAAGATGCGTTTTCTCTCATTTGTACTCCAAAACCACCTCGTGATATACTGGAAGACTGAACGCGAAATCCCCTGAACATTTTTTTTAAACCTTCCATTCCCCATTGTTTATCATTTTGCATCTTGGCTATTACTATTCCCGTTCCGTTCCAGACATTTTTTCCTTATTTTTAGGGCGAGGCATTGTCTTCGTCCAGAAGCTACACAAAAGAAATTACAAATTAAAAGTGACTAGGCACTGTGGGTCTTCATAAAAATGTGGTAAAGTTTTTTTTTGAAAACCCACATTACAAAATATTACATGCCAACGGCCTTACCATGTTGAATCCATGAGAGCAGAGCATGCCTCAAACTGCGGCAAGCTTGGTAGTGTGCACAGCGTTGGCATGGGACATGGTAGGACATGATAACGCGCTGAGTCTATAGGGGTCTTCACAGTGTTCGTGTTGTCGAGTTATACCTAGTTAAGTGTGTTATATCAAGCTAAGTTAACACACCGATAACCCGATAACCAGCTAACCAGCGTGCTATCCTAAACCCTCTTCCAAGTTGGTTAACGTGTTATTTACCTTGCTATAGCTCAGGTTTGACCGCCGCCATATTTGTATTTGTCGATTGATTTGAAACACGTGTTTAAAATTTTGTAGTATTTAAATTTATTTGTGTAATCTATTATCACAAGCAATTACCGTAAATACTTAAAATTATGGTAACCAAAATGAACAAAAAATATAAACAATGTAGCCACTTTCTTTAAACCCGTGCCACGAACGTCTGACTACTACCACGTTGTTTACTCTGTCGATATAGCATGATAACTCACTCCCGAGGTCCACTCACGATTGTGTGTTAACTTGAATAGCATCTAATCGATAACACTGTGAAGACCCCTTATACCAGTCAGTCCACGTGCGTGTCGAGTCCTGGTCACATCCGATTTAATCGTGTGACTTTGCCATGTTCCCCAAGTGGTTCGGAATCCACTATAATCAGGAGGTCCACCTTTTCAGTCAACTGAAAATAGGCGTTGAAAACAACACAAAAACATTACAATTACAATTACGTCAAAGATTGTAGCATGATATGGCATGCAACAGTTCTATGTCTCTTCTCAATCTTTGCTTTCCTATTTGCACGTTAGTATATGGAAAGCTTTGTGGTGGTCGAAATTTTCCATTTCGAGAATTCAATGGATTTACATGCTTCGAAGTCCCAGGAACCAAAAAAGTGTTTCTTACAAAATGTCGTGTCTGTTTATTTGCCTGTCTACTCAATAAATTTGGATGAAATTTGGCATTATTTTGGGCCAAAACTCCAATGCATTGTAATCGTTATCGATGTAAGTCGCTTCCCCTTTGATAGTTGTGTTCTATAATTATATAAGAGTAACAATTGAAAATTAATAAATGAACCAAAATAGAAAGAAAGAAAGCGTTTTACATTTTCATTACTCAATACTCGAACCGCTAATTCTCTATTTCAAACATTTCATAAAATTTAAAGGAAACAATAAACCCAAAAGCTTTCGCAAATTAATTAAACCCCCAGCAAATTAACCGCAATCATTAAATAATCGGAGATTACTACAATATTCGAAATTCCTGAATTTTGCCAATTGTTTTTTCTTAAATAATTTGCACTTCCACGTTGTTATGGGATGCCCGGCCATCAGGAACTCCTCCTGCTCTGACGTTTTCTTTGTAAGGCGGGGTTTCCACCGACCTCTCATTGCAGAATGCAAAGACATTGACGTGGTAGCAGACATTCAAGACTTAGGCGGGTATTCCAATGACCTCTCATTGCAGAATGTCAATGACAGATGAAAATTTGAATTTGTTTATAGAAATGTTTGTACTTAACATATTCCATGACGCCATTTTTTAATTTTAGTTTGTTTGTTTGTGATTTTACTGTATGATCATTGATCAATTTTAACTATGGCATTGAGTAAAACAAAAATTTCCGTCAATGTCATTTGCATTCTTCAATGAGAGGTCGGTGGAATACCCGCCTAAGTCTTGAATGTCTGCTACCACGTCAATGTCTTTGCATTCTGCAATGAGAGCTCGGTGGAAACCCCGCCTTAGATTATTATTTTGTACTTACGATTCGATGCTTATGTGCGCGAACCGTGTAAAACCTATATCTACTGAAACCAGTACCTATAGATACCACGAATTTGTTTCCAGGGGGTGGGGCTGTCTATGAGCCAATTAAAGAAATCTTGTTTTTAGTCTTTAATAGTTAAGAGTGTACAGCCCGTAAGAAATTGGCAGCCCGAAATTGATACGTTTTATTTTTTATTTAATAAACTAAGCATGTTGTTAAAGATTTGGCTCATCAAAGTTGTAGAAGACTTCTTCATGCATCATATTATAAGATAATTTTAATATTCAAAATATTAGTTTTTTCATAAACATGCAAATATTTTATAAACAATAAATTTTCACGTACGTATAATAGATTTGATAAAAAAAACTGCAATTTCGGAAACTATAATATCTTGTTATATGATGCATGAAATAATCTTCTACAACTTTGATGAGCCCAATCTTTAATAACATGATTAGTTAATTAAATAAAAAATAAAAAGTATTGAATTTCGGGCTGCCACTTTCCTACGGGCTCTTAATAATGGTACCTTTGCCGTTTTTTAGCCATTATCACATGGGGGGGGGGGGAGTTTAGTATAGCCTTTTAGCCTTCAGTCTACGACACTGACAGGTACTATATAGTTTCTGGAGTGTGACTTCGTTATTGAAGTGAAACTTTTTTAGCCTTAAGATGTTTATAACCTACTTATGCCTATGCCTAGTGGTAGGTCATTCTTTTCCATTTTTAGTTTCCATTTTTAATTGGTAATAAGTATACTTGGGTTACATAGTTACACTGTAAAATATAGAAATATAGCATCCATGTTGTTACTTCCACTGTAGTTTCAATTCAAGAAACAGTATATGAAGATAAAAATGCTGAATCACAGAAAATGTTACAATATAATCTGTTCAAAAATCAGAATCCATGCATAAAAATGAACTGCAGATGAAGGTCCATTGGAAACAAATAACATAGAGAGGTTGGGTTAATAGCGATGAGTGTAATAATGACTCCCATGGCTTTAAACCCAATTTCCATTACCCCCCCCCCCATCCCTGTAAGCTCGCTGCACCTATCTCATCTAAGTCATGACAGCGGTATTGAAACCGTTCGTGAATTCAAATTTTAAAGCGGTTACTATGATTTAAACAGCTTAATGCGGCAACCATGTAGCCTGAGCACTTCGAAAGTTTGCTGGGTTTTGAGTTTCGATAATTTGGCGTTAAAAAATCCGGAATTTTGTCAGTTTTTTTGGAGTTGACTTTGAATGGAATAAAGCTAACAGCATTTGTTCCGGTGGTGGTGTGAGCAATGCTTAGTGATGTCATTATTTTGGGATTATTAATGGCTACAGTTCTGATCAACTTTGAGTGAATTGGTGTGTGATTTTAATTAATAGGGTCTATTTACAATAGAGATATTAATCTAAGTAGATTTAGACCCTAGCAGTACTTTTGCGTTCCTCGATGAGTTGGAAACTGCCCTTCGCTAGTTGGGAGTCCGAGACCGAGACCGAGATGAATGGAGGAGTGTTGTCGATCAGGCCAAAGTCCATCAAGGGCTGTAGAGCCAGAAGAAGTACTTTCACGTGAAGGGTTTCTCAATATTAGTAAAGAACAGTTCATATACCCAGAATGTATTAAATAAGTTGATGTATTCCCAAAAGATGGACCAAAAAAAAATGGTACTTCATTCTTGTCTTATAAATAAATATATCTTCCTTGGCACCGGAATAGAGAAATTCTGTATTAAATTACATGGAGTAAGGTACGTAAGGACGTGACATCCTTATGTTTTGATTTATTGACACTGTCGCAGCGTACTTACTCTATGGATTTCTATAGGAAAGTGTGGAAATAGTAACACGCACTGTCGTAAGGCTTGTAGCTTGCTTCCAATGTATTTCTACAGGACACCCACTATACCTTGGCATGTACTGTTGTTCAATTTTATGATGTGGAAATCCTCCAAAATCTGGCATTTGTCAGGTATTTTTCATTTAATTTACTACGCAATTTATTAATTATTTAGCCTATTCAAGTTGTAGAAGAAAATCTCACGCATCAGATTTTTCATTTCAAAATGTATTTTTAATTTTTGGCGTTTTAATTATTTCGTGAACTTTACTGGGGGCTAAAATTGTATGTAATCGAAAATGTTAATAAATCTATAATTATCTTTCTTTCTTTCTTTTCCTTGTTAAGTATTCCCTGGACAAGGAGCATATATTACAAAAATACAATACATAATAATACCATCCCGCATCCCCAAGCTAGCGCTTATTTGGGACAAAAGACTCATTCAGTGCTGCTAAACAAGGCTTAATCATTTATTTTTGTTATTTATTTATAATGTTTATTTTATTTTAACTTGTTATTTTAATGTCAGTTTTTATTATTATTATTATTAACTCCCATTGACCAGCCATCTTTTTATACCCGCTTTTAACTCACCCATCTGTTCAAATTTTTTCATTTGTGGAGGAAGTTCATTAAATATCTTTGGTATAAGTACTTTGTTTAATCTCTCTCCGTATTTGTTATATGTTATCTCAAACTTAAGCTTTTTTGGGTTTCTTGTATTGTACTTCCCTTTATCATCTATTTGGTATAATAATAATAATAATAATATCTAATAAATAAATCCATAACAACTTGCTTAAATTCAATAAAACATGAAGACTTACTGACTGGGGGTTCCATTACATAACATAATATCTTCCAGGTGTGGCCATCTTCGTTTCATATCCTCTTTGGTACATCTTCGAAAAACCTATAAATAACAACCTGCTGAAGGTATAGGCCATAACATTTAGAATAAAAAGCCAGCAAAGGACAAAGCGGAAAAAGTGGTGGAAAGGGGTCTTTATATGGAGGAAAAAGGAAGGTAAACGCATTGTCGATATTTAGACCCCTATACAATTCCAAGTTTTATTATCCGTATCAATTGGTTCAATATTTGCAGAATGGTCTTTGCTAGCTTCCAGTTACAAGAAAATAATCCTGTCAGGCTGTCAATCCTTTTTAAGTTACTTGTGTAGTTCTTCGCCTAAAAATAAATAAATTTTAAAATCTTATATCTTCTCAAAATAGCCAGGATTGTGATTAACCGTCGAGACCGAGAAAGAGGGGACTGGCGAAAACTGTGTTGGTATGTAAGCCTCGTAGACTCAAATATATCAAACTCTTCGAGACCTTTCCCTTTCGTTTACGGGGTTAGTTCACAAAGTTTCCAAATTTGTCTATGTCATCTTTCAAAAAAAATTATTCATACCTTTGTGAAATTTTTTTATCCATTACCCCTTAAGATCTCTATTTTATGGTTGTGAGCATTGCGACAGTTGGCCATAAATTTGCGACCTTATTTTAGTTTGCCACAATTTCGCATTTATTTTTGGCCTTTATATTTTTTTCTGGGATAAGAAAAAGGGGGAAGAAGAAGAAGAAAAGGAGAGCAATGCTTTGGCGGGGATTCCACCGACCTCGTTTGTGTTCGGCAGCGTGACATTGACGGAAATTTTTGCTTTAAAGACAGTCTTTAATGTTTGCTACCACGTCAATATCACGCTGCCAAGCACAAACGAGGTCGGTGGAATCCCCGCCTTTATAATATTTATTCTGTAGGTACGAATTTCTCAAGTTGTTCACTGTTCATGCAAGCTAAATGGTTTATGAATATAGCAAAACTTTCCGAACATTCCTCCGGAAACACACAGATTAATGCAACTTATCATTGATCTCACACATTAACAAAAATGCCATGTGTGTGTCTGGTGTTCTTTTTTTATCTCTAAATAAAATTCAAAAATCTGAATGATTGGTTGTTCAGTTATGATATCAGCACCAAACAGTTGCTGTGTTTTTGTTAGATTGAACTGTTAGCGAGCTGCCCGAGGCCTCGTTTTTACACGTATTCATGCTTTGTCAGTTTGTTTTTTGCATGGATAGCGTATAAATGAAAGGTTCGGTTTTCATTTTTTTTTTTTTTTTTTTTTTTTTTTTTTTTTTTTTAATTATTGTAGCTGGCGTTGGCGGTCGTGATTGCTTGTAGGGCTTCTAATAAGGGAAATATTTCCAAAATCTAATCATCGTGGTCGAAGAGCCAATTTAATGAAGAATAATTAATTTTTCGTTTCACAACCCGATAATCGGTAAAGGCCCTTCCTCAATATTAACAGCTGCAGATATCATACCAATTACAATTCAGCCCCTCGTAAAAAGCATATTTGGAAAATAAAATAAATGAAGACGACCAAAGGAAGAATGAAGAAAGCAAGAGGGGGAAGATTAAGGCTAAAAAAGAGGCCAGTGAAAAAATCCATTGTGGAAATTGAAGACCAACTTAAGAGAATTTATGGAGTAAAAATCAGGAAAAGAATACAGGAGGAAAACCACTAAAAAGCGGTTGATATTACCCAAGAAGAACCGGTCCGAGTTTACTCGAACATGCTTTCCAATTTATCAAAATTAGTAGATAGAGAAAATGATTAATTTCATGGTTAATAATTCTGCTATGGTTAATTAAATGTCGGATATCACGGGGGGGGGGGGGGTGTCCACCTGACGTTATTAGAGGTGAAGTAACTTCTAGATAGGTCAGACCAACACAATACCACACAGCAATACTGGCAGGACACGCATTGCATTCGAGCGTGAATTTTCTATCATTTTTTCAAAAAACATTTTTTTTTTACAAAACCTAATACCTTTCTGGGAAAGCAACCTGTCCGGTTTCGTTACTCAATGTAACACCTAAAACATACCTGAAGGTAGAAATCAGCGATAGAAAGGTTTCGCAGAAAAATAATTATTTTTTTTTTCATTAAAATTTGTTGAAACTAAAAGTTATTTATCTTAGATTACTGCCACGTTCCGATTTGGTGGGTACGTGGCTTCAGAGAATAATAATAGTGTGTGAAAAAAATGGCGTTGCAATGTCTGTTCGCATTATGTTTATTTAATAAAAATGTTTAATTACTGCATTCATATATATTTATTTACATCCTAAACATCAGGTTATGGGCCCAGAACGTTTATTTTTGTGAGAATGCAGTCGGAACGTCTTGCGGCCTTGGTGCCGTGTTTTAATGGCACGAATTTCAACAACTGGAAGTTTCGTATGCAAATAGTATTGGAGGAAATGGGCATTGAAAAGTGCGTTGATGACGACTATTGGGATGGCTATACGAAGAAAAAGAAAGAAAAAAGAGCAAGAGGTACTATTAAAGAATGATAGAAAGTGTCGTGCAGTTATAGTAATGCGAATAGCAGATTCCCACTTGGAATTATGTAAAGACAAGGACAGTGCTCTAGACATGTGGCAACATCTTCAAAACACATTTGAACGCAAAGGTGTTGCAAGTCAGCTATTGTTAAGGAAAAGGCTGTTGCAAATGAAACATAGCTCAGGCAAAGGTCTTAGTGATCATTTTATCGAATTTGACAATTTAGTGCGAGACCTTAAATCTACTGGGGCAAAACTAGAAGAGTTGGACGTTGTTTGTCATCTTTTATTGACATTGCCACCGGAATACGATGCCGTAGTCACAGCTCTGGAAACCTTAAATTCAGAGAATTTAACTTTACCTTTTGTAAAGACAAGACTGTTGGAAGAAGAGAGCAAGAAAGGTGAAGCTTCTTCATCTTCAATGGGTGAAGGACGTGCATTAAATATTCGAGGACATGCTAACAATTTCCGTGGACGCGGCAGAGGTCGTGGAGGAAGTAGAGGAGCTTCCAGAGGACGGGGTGGCGGCGTAATTTGCTACAATTGCAATTTGCCAGGACACAAGAGCTTCCAATGTTCCCGGAACAAAGGCAGAGAAAAGGTTACGAATGAAGAACCAGCAAATAATGCTCATCAAATGATTGCGATGACCAATCAGGTAAACCTAAATTGCTTTGTTGACTAGTCGAAAAATAATCATATTAAATTTCTTATTGATTCAGGTGCAACTAGGCATTATTTGTGTAACAAATTAAGTAATATTGTTGAAAATAAGAGGACATTGCACACACCTGTTAATGTAACTGTTGCATCAGGAGAGGTTTATAAAATTTCAGATGAAGGTGATGCACAAGTTTTTATTGCGAACGGTGAAAAAGTATGTCTTAAGAATGTGTTAATTGCTCCATTTAAATACAATTTGTTATCTGTAGATCAAATTACTAGGGCAGGTTACTGTGTTAAATTTAACAAAACAACGGTTGAAATTTTTAAGAATGGTGAATTGTTTATTAGTGGGCATAAACAAGGGTCATTGTACGAGGTTGAATTCGAAGTGAAAGATAATAATAATATGGCTTTCTTGTCCAGAGAGAATAGTTCTAATTTTATGTTATGGCATAAAAGGTTTGGGCATATTTCTAATAGGAGCCTAAAATTGGTTAGCCAAATGGTGAAAGGTTTGACATTAGACAGAAAGGAGTATAATAATCTTTGTGAAGTATGTGTTGCTGGAAAACAAAGTAAGCTTCCCCATAATAGAACAAGAGTTAGGGCAAGACGACCACTCGAATTGATTCATTCGGATGTGCAGGGACCTATTAGTCCTACGGGTAAGAACGGAGAGCGTTATGTTGTATCTTTTATCGATGATTACACTCATTTTGCCTATATTTACGTAATTAAGGCTAAGTCAGAGGTAGTTGGATGCTTCAAAGCTTACGAGGCTTTAACAACAGCGCAATTTAGTGGTCACAGAATTTGTCGGCTGAGATGTGACAATGGGTCTGAATATATAAATCAAGAAATGAAGGAGTTCACTAGATACCGAGGAATCAGAATAGAGACGACTGTACGATATACACCACAGCAGAACGGTGTTGCAGAACGATTTAATCGTACTATAATCGAAAAGGCTCGATGTATGCTAATCGATAGTGGAGTCGATAAAGAGCTATGGGGAGAAGCTATGTATACGGCCTAATATTTAATTAATAGGAGTCCTACTTGTGCTTTGAAGAAAATGACACCTGCGGAGGCATGGTATCAGGCAGCTGTAGATGTTAATAAGCTGAGAGTTTTTGGATGTGCTGTTTTTCTGAAAGATCCATGTGTTACTGGCAAGCTTTCGTCAAGAACTATCAAGTGTGTTTTTATAGGGTACCAAGGAAATGGGTACAGGCTCCTTGACTTAAAGACACATAAGATTTTTGTAGGGAGAGATGTCATATTTGACGAAATTAATTTTCCATGTAAGAATGCTGATATTGAATTAAATGATACTGCCAATGATTTTTCTGATACAGGCGATGTAAGCTACGATGATGAGGACAAAAATGAACCTGAAATACCAGAGGAAACCCGTCAGGTCAGATCCCGGTCAGGACGTGACATAAGGAAGCCTGCATACTTAGATGAATATGTTCAGTTTGCACTGAATGTGAATGCGCCTACTAATTTTAAGGAGGCAATGGAATCTAAAGAAGCAAACCAATGGAAGAATGCAATGAATTCTGAGATGAAAGAAATGGAGAAAAAGAAGGTTTGGGATGTAGTAAAGAGGCCTGTAAATTGTCATGTTGTAGGATCTAGATGGGTTTACGCAGTGAAGCGAGGAGAAAGTATTGCTTTCAAGGCTAGACTTGTGGCACAAGGATTTAAATCTAAATTGAGTATGAGCTATGAAGAGACCTTTAGTCCTGTCATGTATAGGAAAACGTTGAGAATGCTTTTTGCTCTAGCAGTTATGAGTGGTTGGACAGCAGAACATATAGATGTTAAATGTGCATACGTAAATAGCCCAATTAATGTAGAGATTTTTATGGAACAACCTGAGGGGTACCAAACTGATAAAAACTTTGTTTTGAAATTAAACAAAAGTATCTATGGCCTACCTAACGCAAGTAAAGATTGGAATGTTCATATTACTCAAATTTTGAAGGGTCTTAATTTTAAGAAGTTACAGTGTGAACCTTGCTTGTATAAAGGAAACGATGTTATCATTGGTGTTTATGTTGATGACATGATTGTTATTGGAGTTCAAGCCTCTATTCAGAAATTCAAAGAAAAAATCAGGAATATCCTTGATGTAAAGGAATTGGGAAAAGTTTCGAAAATTTTGAATATAGATGTAAATTTTGAAAATGGTGAAGCCACTATGTCTCAATGTTCATACATTGAAGAGATTTTGGAAAAGTTTAGTATGTCTGAGTCAAAGCCGAAGTATACAATTCTACCTATAGATAATGTGGATGATGATTCAAGTAATGTTGTTAGTTTTAACAAGGAAATTTATCAGAGTGCTATTGGTAGCTTACTCTATTTGTCAAGTAATACTCGCCCTGATATTTCATTTGCCGTAAATTTGTTAAGTACTAAATGTATTGATCCGAAAGTAAGTGACTGGTCTAAAGTAAAGCATTTGTTGCGATATTTAAAAGCTACTAAACATTACAAATTACACTTTCGTAAAGATGATGACTGGTTAAAGGTGTACTGCGATAGTGATTGGGGAGGAGATAAAGAGACCAGACGCTCGGTTAGTGGCATGATTATTACTATAGCAGGGGGAGCTTGTTCTTGGTCTAGTAAAAGACAGAGCCTCATTGCTAGGTCTACAATGGAGGCAGAATATATTTCTATGTCTGAAACATCCAGAGAAGTACAGTGGTTAAGTTTTTTCTTAAAGGAGTTGGATGTTAATTTTGATAACCCTGTTCTGGTAAACTGCGATAATACTGCAGCTATTAAACTCACAGTGAGTGACAGAGTCACAGAAAGGTCAAAACATTTGGATATTATTTTGCACAAATGTAAAGAATTAGTAAATAATCGCTTAATTAGTTTTAAATATGTTTCGTCCAGTGAGAATTGCGCTGATTTATTCACAAAGGTATTGTCTAGGGAAAAGACAGTTTTGTTCTGTAAAATGTTTAACGTGTATTAATGGATATGCAGTTCATTTGTTTTAAGTTGCTTGTACTTGCATTGACATTGCCTGATCTAAGATAAAAGGGGGAGTGTTGAAACTAAAAGTTATTTATCTTAGATTACTGCCACGTTCCAATTTGGCGGGTACGTGGCTTCAGAGAATAATAATAGTGTGTGAAAAAAATGGCGTTACAATGTCTGTTCGCATTATGTTTATTTAATAAAAATGTTTAATTACTGCATTCATATATATTTATTCACGTCCGAAAACATCAAAATTTAGTTATTTTTATTTTTTTTACCCCCAGAAGCAACCTATCAAGGGGCGAGCGAGCATTTTATCAACATTAACAACAACTACAATATATGTGAATTTAAAAGAAATCGTTGGAGCCGTTTTTGAGAAATAATTTTTTTAGACGTTTTTTTTGGAGTTTTTTGAGAATAAAACCCCCCCAAATTAAGTTAGCCCCAAATAAAAAAAATTGTTCCGAGGTATGATTTTTGTGAACCTACATGCCGAATTTCATCAAAATCAACCGAGTAGTTTGCCCGGAAATCGACGCACAGACAGACAGACAGACATTTCGTAAAAACCACTTTTTTTGGTTCCTGGGACCTTAAAACGTGTAAATCCGTTGAAATCTCGGAATCGAAAATTTCGACCGTCACAAAGCTTTCCTTATACTACGTATAAATTGGAAAGCAAAAATTAAAAAAAGCACTTTACGTCGTTTGTTAGGCACCGCAATTTAGAAATTACAGCCTATTTTACATTAATTTAACATATGTATTCTTGGAACACATGTTTATTATTATGCTGTTCTCGTGTGCATTTTGATTTTGAAATGGTTTGGGAAGAGAGAGCATTGAAAATCCCTTCATAAGACGGCACTTCCGATTTGCATGGTAAATATTAACCGCATGTCTTCACTTCAGCTTATAACCAGGTTCCGTTTTAATTATTTAAGTGGTTATAAAGGAGATGACGTGTGCTGGCCGCAGCAGAGCAGCCACCCGGTCGATTAGGAACGTCGGCCCAACCGCAAATTGTGAATATTGATGGGGTTCCATTATTGTGCTCCGTCTTCAGCGGAGGTGCGTCAAAATTGGAATTGATTGAAGGAAGGCCCAATCCATCAGCGGGGTATTGTCTTCTATCGTAGTTTCACAGGGGAGCTATTTGGTTTAATTTGTAAGTGGCGCCACTTTTCACTCTACTTTCCGTATCTGTTCTGTTTCCTTTTCTAAACAAAACTTAAGAGGAAGCTTAACGTTGACATTAAGTTATAAAGATTGGGTCCATTACATAATTTTATTTTAATTTTATTTCGTATTGTAAATGTTATTTTTATTGTTGTAGTTAGTTAGTTTAGTTTAGCCAACGCCCGTCTGTGGCAGTAGAGCCATTTGACGCCGAGCCTCCCAGTATCTCTTTGTTAGATCAGCAGGTAGATGCTTGAGTCTGGAGCAGGTGTGTAGGTGACTTGCGACCATGGTCCCGGAGGAGCAGAGGGGACACACATCTGAGTCACCCCGACGAAAGAACCGGCAGAGGTGTGCCTGCAGGTAGTCGTGGCCAGTCTCGAGACGAAACCGGGCGACTGCTTCACTTCTCTCGAGGTTAGCTGGGATGTGGCCTGGAGTCGCAAGCTTTTCCCATACTTTTCCAGTGCTTAGGTTCTTGAGGATGTTTTTTGAATGTTTTGAGACAATTGTGTCAATTTGATTCCTTGCCGCCTGGAGGGTTTGGTGGATCTCCGGTTGCTCGGATTCTGCTCCTTTTTTTGCCATTTCATCTGCCTTTTCATTGCCATCGAGGCCGACGTGGCTTGGGACCCATTGAAGTCGAACATCCCATCCCGCATTGATTAGGTTAGCTATGGTGTTGCGGCAGAGAATGGTGCGATGGCAGTCCGTGCTGTTGTTGCTACTGAGGGATCGAATGGCAGCCTGAGAGTCTATTAGGAACACGACCTTGTTTGGTGTCACGTCGAGGGTTTGTATCTTCTTAGCCGCTTCGATGATTGCACACATTTCGCCATCAAAGTTGCTTGCGTTTTTTCCTACGGCAGAACTTAACTGGAAGAACTTGCAGAAGGATCCAGCGCCAGCAGCTTTTATTGTTGTTAGTTAAGTTAAATGTTCTGTCCTATGGGCCCACACCGTGGCCTGGGACTGTGTCCAACCATACTACTACTAAGTTAAATGTTAGATTTTAAGTGTTTTTAGTTTACTGCTTTCCAATTTATACGTAGTATAAGGAAAGCTTAGTGGCGGTCCAAATTTTCAATTCCGAGATTTCAACGGAATTACACGTTTTAAGGTCCCAGGAACCAAAAAAAGTGGTTTTTACGAAATGTCTGTCTGTCTGTCTGTTCGTCGATTTCCGGGCAAACCACTCGGTCGCTTATGATGAAATTCAGCATGTAGGTTCACAAAAATCATACGTCGGGACAATTGTTTTTTATTTTGGGTCAATTCAATTTGGGGGGGTTTTATTCTCAAAATCCTCCAAAAGACGAACAAAAAAGTTATTTCTCAAAAACGGCTCCAACGATTTCTTTGAAATACACATATATTGTAGTCGTCTTTAATGTTGACATAATGCGCGGGATCGCTTGCCCCTTGATAGTTTGCTTCTGGGGGTAAAAAAATAAAAATAACTAAATTTTAATGAAAAATGACTAAAAAATCATTTTTCTGCGAAACCTTTCTATCGATGATTTCTACCTTCAGGCATGTTTTAGGTGTTAAATTGAGTAACGAAACCGGACAGGTGACTTCCCAAAAAACTATTTGGTTTTGTGAAGAAAAAAATGTTTTTTTGAAACAATTATAGAAAATTCACGCTTAAATGCATTGCGTGCTCTGCCATTATTGCTGTGTGGTAATGTGTTGGTTAGACCTATATAGAATTTACCTCACCTCCAGTGACGTTTGATGGACAACCCCCCCCCCCCCCCCCCCCCGAGATATTGGAAATTTAACCATAGGAAAATTATTTTCTATGAAATTACTCATTTTCTCTATCTACTAATTTTGATAAATTGGAAAGCATGTTCGAGTAAACTCGGACCGGTTCGTTGTAATTGTATTGTACTGTGTTCAATATAATTATTCATTCATTCATTCTATGGTTGAGACTATTTTATACACCATATTATACGGTGTTTTTCATTTTTGAAGCTACGAATCCGTGAATTTTAAGATTCTGTGAATTTCTGTCACAGATCAGCTTCGTAGTACTAGCCATGAAATAGACCTCGGCTAATTGAACAGACTAAATCGTTAGAACTTCAGTATTAAATTAAATAACTAATAAAAGGCAACCTATTTTGGGGTGATCCAGGGGTGGCCAATGTCATCTTTTATAAGATTTGTTTTGTGAATTTCTTTTGTTGTTGTTTGTTATAGAATTACTATAGTTATATATAAGATCGGATAAATATTAACGGCCAGCTTCCTCTTAAATTACACATCAATTATTGATAGTAGAGCTGCTAATTAGGTATCATCCGTTAAAAGAACTGTTCCTGTACATTTTTACTATATAATAAAGACGAGTTACCACCACTGATTGATCAATTGTTGCGAGACCACAGGCCGAGCTGCCGCCCTGAGGGTCTAGCAATTATTTTTATTCACATAATAGTACTGCATGTGGCCATCACTATTACTCCGCTAGGTTAGCTTAGTAATAGCACAAAAAAGTCAATATTTATTTATTTATCACAGTTTTTTTGCAAAACTCAAGTTCATTAATTGTTGCCAAACGTTTTTATAGATGGGCACATATTATCATGTATCAAAATGTAGAGGAGCATTTCTGGTACGGTGATAATTTTGACAGTTTCACGATCGATATACCATTAGATTTTGTACACTTGGTAGGTTTTTTCCCGCCTTTTCGTCTCTTAATCACTGCGTGTGTACATATTCTATCGTTGAGTCGAAAATTCGTCAGTTCATGTATGTGGCTCTTTTTTACAGACCCAGGGTGGTAAAACGGTAATCTTTAGCCACTGAGCCACGCAGTCTTATGAGATCAAGATAAAAGGAATCTGGGAGCGGAGGCTGACGTTAAGGGAAGCTTTATCGCGGCGGAGGTATTTTAATATAACATTCCAGTCATTCAGTTATGCCGCGGGCTTCCCATTCACAAGTATTGCTAGGTATTGCGCCAGCAAGTTTTCAAAGGGAAAAAACGACTTAGGCCAGTCTTAGATCAACTCACGAATCTTCTTCCTATTCTTCTTCCTCTTCTTCTTTTTCATCTTCTTCTTCTTCTTCTTCTCCATCCAGGTCTGCAGCCCTGCTTGATAACTCGATGACACTGCTACAGTCATCTCTGTTTTGCGCGAGACCCCATTAGCTATAACCTTCCAACTCCAAAACTCAGTTTCCATTAATTCGTCCTTCCAGCGGTCCTCTGTAGTCATCTTTCCGTCAAGCTTGCATTCACAACATCATTGCCATGGCTAATTTAATGAAAAATTTGTTTATTTTAATGTTAGTACTTAGGAGCAAGTTGTTACCAAGGCACAGTACCTCAATCAAGGCATAGACCGACGTGAGAATTTTTTTTAGCATAGCGGTTGGAATGATCTGCAAGAAGAACTTTTGAATTAGAGGGCTACTCTGTTTAATGATAACTCTTATATTATTATCTTTTTGTAGTGCGTTTACATTAGGTGTCTTATTATTATAATAAAAATATTATTCATTAGTTAGGTACCCGTAGAATATTACTGTCTCAACAACGCCTTTATTAGGTTCTGTCTTTCTTCCTATTTTTTCTTGCACTTTTTCCACTAATCCCAAATTGCTGCTTCTCGGGCGGCTACTGATTCGTTTCAAAAAACACGCAATGCTAAAGCTACAGCTTCCGTAATTACCTCTGTGATCAGCATTTAACTAATGGAGGCCGTATCCAGTCAAACGCCAAAGACAGTAAGAAATGCTCTGAACTGAAAAACAATGAGTTTTGAACGGGGTTCCATTTTTTTCTCTTTAAATATTCCAAAGGGAATTAAGGATCCGGAGACAGGAAGGATGTACGCAAAGTTAAATAGCTTAACAAGCCGGGGGATGGGACATTAATGGAACAACACTGAAGGGTCATGTGTCATTAATTTACCCTGCAAACCGGTGGTTCTGTTTTCTAGGGCTCAACTACTACAGTTATATGTGGGAGATATATAAGATATTATTTTGCCGCCCAAAATATATTTTTGAAAATAAAATAAAATGACTGTAAGTATTACTAAAATACCGTATATTTTAAGCGACCGGTTTCGGTACTAAGCCATCGTCAGGCTGCAGCCATACAAACACCACCTCTTCTATATTATTTACTCTGACGAAGTAGGTGCTTTCCCTGACATTTTGGATTTGCCCAGGGGTTGCGTTTTTCCTTTGTTAGTAATTTCAGTTTTGAAACCCTGTTATTCCCCTAAAGAACTCTTTGTAGAAAGTTTCCTGCGAAACCCTTACACAAATTTAAACATGTTTCGAGTAACAGAAGAAGTTGTGTTTTGTCCTAATTTTCTGTAAAACACCAATACACCTGTTTAAAGATAGTATCTTTAATTCTGTAGATGGGCAAGGGGGGGGGGACTTTAATTTGAAATTTGTTCCCAACTTTTGCCTTTGTTAAATTTACACTTTTATTAAAGGAAATTTTCAATTGGGCAATAGTTTTGGAGCTAAGTACCTCATTTTCCACTCTTCAGGGCGAAACCTTGGGCAATTTTGGAGTAAGGTTTCTTACTTTACCAAACTTTGCCTATCTCTCTCAATTTTAAACTATTGTTTTCAACTAATAATTAAATTTAAAATCAGTTTAAAACTTTCATGTTGTATTTAGGTTTATCTCTAACGGTACATTCAATAGGCGATATATAATGTAGCAGTATTCATTAAATAAACATTGTTTTTCAAATAATAGTTAAACATAAAACAGTTTGAAACTTTCATATTGTACTGTAAATCTCTTGTGGTAAGCACAATATTAGAAAACTATAAAATGGAAACTATTTGAGAAAATGGGAAAACTATAAAATCTTTTGTCGTACTGGATTCATTGGGTTATAGAGTAAAATGTGGTGGTAGACAATATAAATTGCTCGGATTCGGATTTAAGGTGGTTCCCAATATCGCTTGAAAAGTATCGGTAAGGTATACTGGACGGTAGTGCCATAATCCAATGCGTATAGAGGTGCCTTGCAGTATAATAAATAAATAAATAAATGTGTGTTTCTGTGAAATATTGTATTCCTTACCTGTAGGGGAGAGACCTATAGTCATGGGTGTAGCTAGGGTTGGATCCAGGTCAAAACTTCGAATGCATTCTCGGGTTTATTTGATTTTTATTTAAATATAAAAACTACAATCGGATTTATTATATTTAGTTTAAATTCACCACACTTTTTTGTGTTGTGAAAATTCATCAAAGAAAACCCAATTCTATCTATTGTTAACTCGTCAAATATTTAGGGGGGGGGGGGGTATGCACGTCTCTGGCTACGCCCACGCCTATTGTAAACACATCCCAAGGTCCCCTGAAGTCGGTCGGAAATACTTGATGGCACCGCCATCTAATAATGCATGGCGGTGCCATCCAGATTTCTTCACCTTTTCCAGCATTGATGGAACCCGTCCTGAGAATTGACATATTGTGTATAGTGAATAATGGAGTTAGGGCAAGACAAACCGGTTTTCACCGAGCCGAGCCCAAGTATATTCATCCCCCACATCTCAGATCTTTACCCTCCCCTATTTCATTCATACTTGTACGTTTTCCTTTTATGATAATGAACTAGAAATGGATTAGGAATTCGCAGTTCTAGCGTTAAAATTCCTTTTGAATAGTAGAACTCTGATATAAAGGACATGATCGGGCCAAGCTAGAATTACTCTACTTACCGAGGCTCATTACTAAACGAGGCTCTTACACTTCAATGACAAAATTAAATAATACAAAAATAAAAAACAAAATAAATTCATTACTAAACGAGGCTCTTACACTTCAATGGCATAAAATGACACCTTATGAAACTTCGATGGGACCCTAAAAATATTTGTTGACCGAGTCCTCACTAACCAGTTCTTCAGGAGACCAGAACTACGTCAGCAGATTCAATAGTTAATAATTAAAAGACAAGCGTCACTTAAATGATAGTAACGATAGGTACTAATATTGTACACTCCTATTTTAGTTGCCTATATCAATGTACCGTATATTATTATTATTATTATTATTATATTATTAGCGCCATTTTATTATACATATAATTTCATAAATATATATATTTATATTATATACAGTATATAAATTTTATTATATATAGAAAAATATCATCCTTTAGAGTTCAGAGGGATCTCATTCATTGCCAGAAGGCTAGAGTGAGTTCTCTATAATGGTTTATTATTATTAATTATTAATTAAATTTTATATCTTGCAGTGCCACTGCACTAAGTCGCCCATTCCACCGACCGGCTAGGGCTATTTACAAAAACGGTGACGTGGTAGCAGACATTCAAGACTTAGGTGGCGTTTCCACCGACCTCGCATTGCAGAATGCAAATGTCATTGACGGAAATTAGAATTTTTCTTTTTATAGAAATCTATTAAAATGTTTGTACTTAACATATCACATGACGCCATTTTTTAATTTTAGTTTGTTTGTTTGTTTGTGATTTTACTGTATGATCATTGATCAATTTTAACTATGGCATAGAGGAAAATAAACATTTCCGTCAATTCTGCAATGCGAGGTCGGTGGAAACCCCGCCCAAGTCTTGAATGTCTGCTACCACGTTACTGTTTTTGTAAATAGCCCTAGCCGGTTGGTGGAATGGGCGCCTAAGATCGCTCGATAAGCAGAAGCTTAAACGTGATAATTATACTATTATACAAATTGTTTTTCAATATATGCACCTTGTCCGGGGTTACAGGCCAAGGAAAAAAAGTAAGTAAGTAAAGTAGCTTGGGGATGCGGGATGTATTATTCTGTAAGTTATTGTATTTTTATAATATATGCTCCTTGTCCAGGGAATACTGGACATGGAAAAGAAAGAAAAAAAGATTATTATTCTGGCTGTACAGCCCTTGATGGGCTTTGGCCTTCTCGACAACACTCCTCCATTCATCTCGGTTTTGAACAGCGCTCCACTACCTGCGGACTCCCAACTCGCGAAGGTCGGTTTCCAACTCATCCTTCCGGCAAATTATTACTGATGATATTAATACTAGGTTGAAGACCTTCAGGGTATGTTCTCTACAGTAACCTGCTGCAATATACAATAGTAGCATGGTAGCTTATTGTATTGTAATTTTTATTATTATTACCTAAGAAGTGCCATGCCATTGTTACAAAAAACGGCAGCAATATTGTGTTCTGAAAGCTGAAGTTTTTTTTTTTAAATAGCAGTTACCGGTGTTTGGAGAAGGGTTAGGATGGGAGTTTATCCCGGTTGATCCCAGCCTTGTCTGTCCCGCAGTCGGGGTCACAGGTGACTGTGGCGTTTCCCAGTCTTTCCTGTTTATTTGCCTGCCAATCGCAGGGGATTTACCCAGGTAAAGGGCTAAGCTACTTGTTTATTTTTGTAACTTTTTTCAATGGGTACGTTGCCCGATGTATTGAGCTTTAGACCGTGGTATAGTGGTTTTGCCAGAAATTAATTATTCTTAGCTCAGGTGGAGTCAAGTTTGTTGAGTAGTGAATTAAAACTGAAAGGTCAAAGTTTGAGACCCTAATTGGAAAAAAAATCAGTTAAGTCTTATGGGTGCCTTACCTTTACTAGTAGGGAAAAAACGAGGAGGCTGGGTATGTTGCTGACCACAAGAGAATCCCCAATCACTCCTCAATAAATCACCCTCAATAAATTGTGCCACGGATTTTTTTGTTTCAGTTACGGTATTTATACGGAATTCTTATTATATTCCAAAATTCTACCTGTACATTTTAATGTTTATTAATGTCCTTCAATTATAAAACAATAAAACCATTGTCATAACTCAACACGGGTATTAACCTACAGAATCGGCTGAAGAGGTCAATCGGATACATTCATTAAAGTAACCTTTTATAACTAAAAAAAATGTCTTGTATTCAAATAATTTATTCATTCGAATTTCCCACGCATTTTGCACTATTTTGTTTAAATAAATTGATTCATTAGGTAACACCTTGGGGTTTATTTTAACACCGTCACGTGACACCTTATTAATACGGTATTGAAAAAGAAACCCCGGTGTTACGTTAATCCCAAATCGCCATAATAATGCTGCAGATGCAGGCTGAGTAAGTAATTTCTTCTTCCCCAATTCGGCAAGTAGGTGCTATAACTCCTTATCCAGTAGAGTCGAAATAGAGCGGAGATGAAGGAATGTCCATTGTATAGTAAGGAAGATTTTGGGGAAATAAATTAGAATACCTAACTCCCAAGTCCGCCGTCCTCCCCAGTCCCCCACAAAACGTATGCTTCTGCATGAAATTTTGCTATTACTTTGTTTTGTTTTAGAATATGATACATTTTAGGACGCGGTCCATCACAGCACTTTGATGGTGGGTCAGAGACGAAGATTGATTGATTGATCGTATCTAGTTGTGAAGTATTTTTGAAAAATAGCTTAGCTATTTGTTGAAAAGGGACTAAATGAGAAGCTTTATGATGCCACCCCAATCATTCTATTGACAACCCATTCGCCTCCCCCATAATCCGATAGTTTATCTCATGTCATCCCCAGTGCATCTTTCAAACTGCTGCTGGCTATATTTCGTTATTTCGCTGAGACAATAACTCAATTTGCCATAAAACCCCCTGCAGAACATCAATCCAATGTCCTTAATTTCAACTGAAACAATTTCACAACAATTTCAGTTTAAAATATTTTTCACTCGGCTGCCAAACCCATCTGTTGACTCATCAATTTCATGAAATCTCTATTGACAGCCAGTTGTTTATAATTTTTGTTTAAAATACTCAGTGTACATTTTCCGAGGCTATATCTGCTCGGATGAGGGGAGCGGAGGGGAGGGCTTGCAGTTTAAATGGTTTTGACAGCTCTTTTCATTCACTGTGACGTTCGCATTAATATCCAATTTGTGTTTTGACTATCATTTAAATTTCGTTGTTCGGGTTAGATTGAGACCAGTGCCGTATGTAGCGTTAGACTGAGATCGTTCTTTAAAGAAGACCTGATAAAGCGTCCAATGGTGATTGCTTTTATAGATATAAGAGGACGAAGCTAAGTTATAATTGGACACCCCACGACAATGGACGGAGACCCCCCCCCCCCAAATTTAGTAAATCTATTGTAAGTTAATTTATTACGCTCTGATTTAATCGATACTACATATGTTTTCCTATTTTGACCCACAACTGCCCCCCCCCCCCCCATGGGCTGGATTGGCCCCTGCCCACGACTAGATGTTTTTTGTCAATATCAATCATAGTGTCATAAGTATCACATTATCTTGCAGGCCACCACATTGTTTGAATTTTTTGATCGACCACCATCTTAGAATAAAGTTGCGGATCTAGTTGGTTAATGAACTGACAAAAACTCGATCAAGCCATTTTTATGATAAGTTTTTGTGGCAAGTTTGAGCCAAATCGGATTATACCTACGGAAGTTACAGTATTTCATAAAATAGGTATGCATACATATAGGCATAAAATTTTTTTTAACGGGGGTTGTTTCAGGCGTAAAATCTGCCTTTGTGCACCGGGCATTCCCATCTATATGCTAGAAATTATAATTATATATTTTATATTGACGCACATAAAAAATAAAACCAATGTACTGTAAATTGTAGTGTAGACTAAGCCGATAATTGACATCCATCCTGAAAAGTAAGTTTTACACCCAGAAATGTGAAAATATAATTTTAATAACGCTTCAACGTTTTAAACCGCAAAAACATTTGTAACAGTGGTTGTCATTCTTACATTGAAATGGTGTGAGTGGAAACAAACCACAAAGTAGAGATGTAGGCTTCTGCTCACTGAAGAAAAAAAACTGAAGAAGGCAACCTTTTAGCTGGAAAGGCCAGACTAGCTGACAGCTTGATGTTTCTCTGGGAACACATTTAAGGACGATGTAATATTCCTTTGTTACTACTGCAATTATCCGAATGTCAGGTTAGTTTTGTATTTATAGAGCTTGGTCTGGGAGGTTTTATCTTTCTGACTGCTTCTTGTAGACCAATTGGTAAATTCATTGGGGGAGTTCGGTTTTTTATTATCGTTTACAGTTGTTTTGAAGGATCACAATGCTGCTGTTGTGCTTGAAGAAAGCTACAAATCCCCCCCCCCCCCTCCTGCCATCGTGTGCTGAGTTTCCATTCGTTTGCTGCTGACATCCAAACTTAATCTTATTCTTTGGAAAAAAGGAGAGGGGGACGAGACATTCTTGCTCGGTGTTGAAGGGAGGAGGGGGGGGGGGGGTGAATGTAGGAATAGCAGTTTTATCGTGTCTGTGCATTATTTGAACACAAAGGAGAATATTACTCGGGTTGACTAGATACAAGAAGAGATATATTCAACGTTGTTTTCTATTAGCAAAATAAATTTTGTTCGGGCTGTGTTTGTCATTTATACGTGGCAGCTCTTTTCCTCGTTTGTGTAGTAGTAGTAGTATTTTGCAACGGGAGTAGATATCTAAGAGTTATTAATCTGAACACATTGCACAAACAAGAATATTACTCGGGTTGACTAGATACAAGAAGAGATATATTCAACGTTGTTTTCTATCAGCAAAATAAATTTTATACGAATTGTGTTTGCTGTTTATACGTGGCAGCTATTTTCTTCGTTGGCATAGTAGTTGTAGTATTTTGCAACGGGCGTAGATATCAAAGAGTTATTAATCTGAACACAAAGAAGAATATTACTCGGGTTGATTAGATACAAGAAGAGATATATTCAACGTTGTTTTCTATTAGCAAAATAAATTTTATACGGGCTGTGTTTGCTGTTTTTACGTGGCAGCTATTTCCTTCGTTCGCATAGTAGTAGTAGTAGTAGTATTTTGCAACGAGCGTAGATATCAAAGAGTTATTAATCGGAACACATTGAACACAAACAACAATATTACTGGGGTTATTAGATACAAGAAGAGATGTATTCAACGTTGTTTTCTATTAGCAAAATAAATTTTGTTTGGGCTGTGTTTGCCGTTTATACGTGGCAGCTCTTTTACTCGTTGGTATAGTACAGGAAGTATTGTGCAACGGGCGTAGATATCTAAGAGTTATTAATCTGAACACATTGAACTCAAAGAAGAATATTACTCGGGTTGACTATATACAAGAAGAGATACATTCAACGTTGTTTTCTATTAGCAAAATAAATTTTATACGGGCTGTGTTTGCCGTTTATACGTGGCAGCTCTTTTCCTCGTTGGTGTAGTAGTTGTAGTACGATATATTGCAACGAGCGTAGATATCAAAGAGTTATTAATCTGAACACAAAGAAGAATATTACTCGGGTTGACTATAGATAGAAGAAGAGATATATTCAACGTTGTTTTCTATTAGCAAAATAAATTTTATTCGGGCTGTGTTTGCCGTTTATACGTGGCAGCTCTTTTCCTCGTTGGTATAGTTGTAGTAGTATATTGCAACGAGCGTAGTTATCAAAGAGTTATCAATCTGAACACATTGAACACAAAGAAAAATATTACTCGGGTTGACTAGATACAAGAAGAGATACTACACATTCAACGTTGTTTTCTATTAGCAAAATAAATTTTATTCGTGTTATATGTGTTTGCCGTTTATACGTGGCAGCTCTTTTTCTCGTCGGTATAGTAGTAGTAGTAGTATTTTGCAACGGGCGTAGATATGAAAGGCTAATTAATCTGATTCAAAAGTATGAAAGAAGATTGTCTGTTTTTTATTCCAGAAAATGAATAGCTACTATTTTTACGATTGTAGCTTACAAACTTGCCTTTTTATGATGTTGCAAGTTTCCAACTTATTTTATTCTTGTTTGCAGGTAAGAAAACGACGACTTTTTCCATACCATTAAACCTGGATGTGGTGGCATAAGTTTGTAAGTTTTTATTGGTTGAAACGTAGTTTTCGTACTTTGAAGTGCCATAATAGCATACAACAGTGCAATGTTTGTACTGTATTCAGTGGTTGCTTATTTATTTGTGTAATATTTTCGCAGCTCGACCTCGTCATAAAAACAAACTACCAGTTGTCATATTAAATATGTTAATAAACTGTTCTCACAAAATAAAAATAAAATAATAATAAATTCATAAATTAGTCACTGAAAGCTTAAAAACTACCTATGTCAGTCTCCATGAATTCTGTGAGATTAACATTTTTTTAGTTTAAATTTGAATGTCTCATGAGGTAGGTATCATGGAATGTTTTACACTTTTTCATTTGTGCTATGGCTTCTGCAACGGGAAAAAATAAGTAAATTACACTTAGACAAGGTTGAATCGCTAAATCGACCGGAAATTTAACATACGGAAGAAAGAGAGATGCTGTGCCAAATTCAGTAAAGACCCACCTTCTCCAACTTTTGTGGAAGGGGGGGGGCGGGTATAAACTCCCTACCTACATTTCTGAACAATGGGAAAACCTCTTAAGAACTCAGCAGCATCTAGGAGAACCTAGACATTTACCTTTACAATGGGGAATGTAGAAGACAGCCATCCTTTGTGTTAGAGCAGTTAGCTTTCAAGAGGTTTCTTCTGCTGTTTTGCACTTTACTTAGATTTGTGCGTGGAAGGACAACCTCATAGCCCAAAATACCTGTAATGTATTCACTATTAAGTGACGCAAAAAAAAGTGTTTACTGTTTATTGAAAAACAGATTTTATAAACAGAGTTATAATGTACGTACCTGCAGCGATTTGAGATTAACTTAACACCGGGAATAGGTTTAAATTAATGTAAATAAGCCTCAATGTATCATGTGACGGTATTAAAAGCATTTAAATTATCAGAACTATCAATTCAATATGATTCAATTGTTTTAAACAAAAGAGTGCATAATGCGCGGGAAATTCAAATTGATAAATTATTGCTAATCGCCTGTATTTTTGGTGAGTTTTTAAATTTTCTCCCTAACATTTAGGCGCATTATTTAAAAGTCTTAATATTTACCGCAATGTTCTACCCGTGCATTTCAATGTTTATTTGTATTTCCTTCAATTATTAGACAATGCAACCATAATCTTGCACTCCAATAATTTAATTATTTGAATTTCCCGCGCATTTTGCACTCTTTTGTTTACATAATTTTAGAGTTATTGTACTACGCGCTACCTCCTATAAAATATTTAATGAAATTCCGTTCCTCAAATTTATAAATTGAGTTGTCACTCTACGTGGGAACCGGTTTCCTGTTAAATCAACATAATTAACATAGTAATAGAGATGAGGTCTTCTGCTGCTGGTGAGGGTAGGCAAACACATTATCCACGAGTTACAATGGGATATTCTCCAGCGTGTTGAAATATTTATGGAGTTTTACAGGTTTTAATTTCAAGGGTTTAGTTAAGATACTAGTGTGCCACTTATTGGCAACCCCTGGTTTTTATTTCATTTTCTGTGTGCTCTATAGCAATATAAATTTTTAACATTAAAACTGGCTACGGTTGAAGTGACAACCCCTTCAGGACATTATATACGAAACGAGAGAATCATAACAAAACTGGACACAGGTGGACTCAAAAGATCTGATTGATGCTTGATGTGACCCTTGACGGTGATTGATAAAAAGTTTGAATGACTCAAGCAGTTGATGAAGCTGCTTGTTAGTGTACAACAATTTTCAGCAAGCATTGCGTCAGTCACTCGGTGGAAGTCATTGGTTTCCATATCTACCTGTTCCTGTAGTCCTCTGGTTCCTAGTCCCACAGAAGGTTTAGTAGGTGTTCATGAGTGAAGCGGATTCTCAGTTCTCAGACTCCTTTAGACCACCGTCGTTTCTTCTTTTGTTGTTTCTTCTGCTTCAGGGCAAGCCCAAATAAGTATTTGAACCCATTCAGCACCGAAAAAAAAAATCCAACAGCGAACCGCACTGCGTCATGCCATGGCTTCCACTGATGGATGAGGGTCAAGGGAGTTTTGACCTAACGATTGAAGGCTTGAATGAAGTACGCTTGAAGCGGAGGCTCAACATTTTAATCAAGCCGCTTTTGATAGTGCAGGGGCTCCTTTGGCGGGTATTCCACATACGTACATCGTCAATGAAAATTATGAAATTGAAGGACATTACAATTTTTCATTGATGGTGGCCATTCCACATGTTTTTTCTAAAATTGACAATTTTCTATTGAAACGTATGCGCCAAATTTTTGAAATTTGTTTGCATTTGTTTCTTGAAATTGTATTTGATTTCTTCGTCGCCTTATTATTTAAACCTTATTATTAAACCTGATAATAGTTAAGATCCGAAGTAAGATCAACCTTCACCGATCTGTTTAATGGATGAAAACTGGTTTATAAACAATTTAGTAGGCTAAGGATCATAAAATTCAATTCAATTCCCGGAAGTAAGAGAGTGCGTATGATAGTAGTTCATGCAATAGACAATGATAACGATAGATTGGCGATAAGGCGGCTATTCCACCGACTTCGTTTTGCATTTTGCCATTCTATCAGGAATTCCTCCAATTCTTTTAGCTTTTGCTTTCTCTTTCGACTATCTTTATAGCTTCCAAGATAATTTTTATACAGAAATGCGTTCTTTTTAAAGAAATCAATTAAAATGGTTGTACTTGTCATATCCCATGACGCCATTTTTTAATTTTAGTTTGTTTGTTTGTGATTTTACTCTATGATCAATTGATCAATTTTAAGAATGGCATAGAGTAAAATTGAAATGTCCTTCAATTTCATAATTTTCATTGACGATGTACGTATGTGGAATACCCGCCTTTACATTAGGCTACAGACAATTCAAGTCAACAACTCAGTATGCATTAAATAACAATGTGGAGCTTAGTTAATCTGGAGATGTTGGCAGCAGTGGGGGAATGGAATCAGTGAGAGTTGCCATCCCCTACCCCTCATGTATTATGCACAAGCCACATGATGCACAGGCCCGACAATATCGGGGTCAGCTCCCGAAATGGAGGAAGGACCCTTTATTCCCTTTTCAGAGGGGAAAACCTCTGCGCCAAAATTTTCCCTTGCGCTGATTTTCCCGGTTTTGTGTATGGGAATTGTATTATGTTGATTTCGAGTACTCCCCCCTTCACGATGGAAACTTTTCTTCCGAGGCGACAATTTTGAACTTAAGGAAGTTTACTGGTTTCAGTTTTTTTTTTTTTTTTTTATTTATATGATACTTTAGTTTTGATGTAGAAAAGGATGCGAAATATAGACCTACCATACAGTTATGAATGCTAGTGGAGTTGCTGACAATGATAACCATAGGCGTAAAGTTGGCGGGGGCACGGTCCGTCTTGCCCCCTCCAGCTCCCTTTGCCCCCACCCCAGCCTCGAGCATTGTAAGACGTAGTTCATGGAGACCCCCGGGCCCCCCTGTTTGCAGCAATATGAATTCCTGCGTTAGTTGTTGTAAAATCTACAGCTATACTTTACTACTAGTAAAATGCGTAAAACCCTACTATTTTGCACTTATATTTTCAAATATTTCCCCCTGGAGAGACCCCCTAGTCCCTCTCTTTACCTGTCGTTTGAGGCGGCCGTAGAGGGTACCAGGCTGGAGGCTCCAGAGGGACATTGCTAAGGAAACCTCTCCTGGACTGGAGACGAAGCTCTTCCTGAGGCACGGCCTCCTGTTCAAACATCAAAAAAAGTCCCTCTCTTTGGTTAAATGCAATATTATTTCTAAACAATCTAGACCGTCGTAATGATAACATTTAAAAAAAATTCTGGCTACGCCCTTGAAGTTCAGATCTATCAAACACTTTAAATTTTTGTGATTCCGTGAAAGGGTAAGCCTATGCACGAAAAATATCCTTACGAAAAGCCTGATTACGACACAAGGTCTACTGCCCCCGCCATCATTCTAAAGCTGTACGCCTCTGATGATAACTGCCCAAAATTCAGGGACAACCGGAGGTGGAGTTCCTAACCAACTAATGGCATGCATCCGGTCAAGAAGGAGAAGCCAGAGGATCCGGACCTCTCCCGAAATATTTGCAGCGTATACTAGATAGAATGCAGTTTTAAATATATTGAGGTTACCTCACCTCCGGTGACGTCACATGGTCCCCTCCCGAAAAACATTTCTGGCTACGGCTTTGCATCCGGTCCATTCTCCAGATTACTCTTTTCATAGCCAAAAAAAAGGGCAAAGTCTATTAAATTTATGAGAATTTCAAAATGGGAAGCCCTGTGTTGTTAAATAGGCAGAAAATTGAATTTAGCATTATTACAATCCGGGAGTCATAGTTTAAGGATGGGAAGCCCGCGGAGCCAAGAATTGCGTTATTTGGCCGCGAGCCAATCAGAACTATGGGGAACACACATCAAAGCGGTTCATTGGCTAGACAGCTTTACACATAACAGGTGATGACAGTTGAGAGCACCACAAAAAAAAATGACCGAGGAATAATGTTACCTCATTATGGGCCATAATATGGGTTGTAGCCAAGTGCTGGTGAGTGATTTGAATGCATCGGGCCCCGGAAATTGTATGCTGGAATGTCATTCTGCGCATATTCTGGATCAATGACCGTATGTCAATAAAGTATTCCTCTAAATTGCAATAGAGGATTTCAATATTTCTGCTGTAATGCATTCTGATTGTTGCATGCTAGCTGGATTGCCACCCATATCGCATGCAATGAAGCAGCCGAAAAATGTTTCCTAGTCTATGCGGGTAGTTCTCGTCATAGGCTCAATACAGTCAAAACAAAAGTGTTAATGTTGTCAGGGACCCAAGGTCAAGTGCGCAAAACTTACTGCGCTGGAGTTCTGTTTGCTGCCCTGCCTGTTGAATTTTTCATTCGTCGCTTTCTTATTTATACATCAGTATAAGGAAAGCTTGACGTTCGAAATTTCAGTGTACTTACCCGTTTTAAGGTCATAGGAAAGTAAGGAGTTGACTGATAGGGTGAACCTCCTGGTTATAATGGATTCCGAACTGCTTGGGGTACATACTAAAGTCACACGATTAATGAGGTTCATTTGTGACGTCATTTTGTAGATGGCAGCACCAGTTGCAATGATATCAAAGTGTTGATTTTTCCATAAGCCTCAATACTATTTTAAAATTATTTTTAATTGCGTATTATTTTAAAGTGATATTTTTCTATAAATCATGGAGAATATATATATTAAATTATATGCAGCGCAATAAGGTCCAGGCATAGTAGAAATATTGTAAAAAATATTAAAAGAATTAATTAGATGCTAAGAGCTTAGTTTTCACATGCAAATGGCGGCCATTTTAAATAATATAGATATCGGTTTGTCGTCAGCGAACCTAGTGACCAAAACTGTCCCTACAGAACCTCATTCGGAGGTGACCAGGGCTCGTCTCGCCTTTAAAAGTGCCTAAGCGCGTTGAACATGTCCCACTAATAAAAAGATAACATGGCGGCTGCGGCCCAAACTTAAGGGAACTAAAAACCAAAGCCTGCAATTTTGAGATGAAATATTACATCCCGAACATCAAAGTAATCGGATTCTGAACTCGTAATGAGAGGGAGTTTTATGATTGATGGTGCACTGATGGTGGTATCCCTGGTGTATTATGGTGAGCGGCATTTTGCTTCATTGTTTTCCATTTTCCAGATTTTTCCTCCAGTGCTTCATTGATTCGTATCGTTATTTTACACCTTAGCGACTTAGCGTAGATACTACCGTCCGTCAGTGGTGCCATTTCAATATTTTTCAGGGGAGGCGGCAATATGACTATTAGGTTGACTAAAAAGTCTTACCCATTGTTACTCAAGTTTCATGGTCAATTTCTGTTGTTTTTTTTTCAATCGCAGGAGGGAGCCCCCCTCTGGGACCCTAAATGACGCCCCTGACGTATATCAATTGAAAATTCTTCTGACAGTGTAATTTTTAGCTGTGTTAGGGAGGCATGGAAAAATAGACGGATTTGGTGGTGTGGTCAGCATATCACCCCGGCGAGGTGGAGCTCGAGTTCGGATCCCGTTTCTGTCCACTTTTCCAATTCTACCTTTCTCTAATTCCCCCTTGCCTGTAGAGACTTCCTACAAATTTATATAGGTACTCTAATTGTTGTTGTTGTATGATGACACACAATATTAACATTAGCTGTGTGCTGGCTCTAACATTACGAGTATATTTAGTCGTTTTTTTTCAATTAACAATTAATACAGCCGATTCTTTTTTGTTGCAATAGTGTATTATTAAGTAATGTAAATTACACTTCAATATTTATTTACATATTCCTTATAATACTTTTTAGGGATATTCATCTACCTATTGAGATGGCGACCAATGTTCGACTTTCGGAAAATTTCTTCACAACTTTTCATTTCAAGACCCCCTGAGCCTAAAACCACCCCCCGTTCAAAATGTTATATATAGATATATATGTACATATTTATATATATAAGATGGCGGATTTTTTTTTTAAATATTCGAGTGTAATAAGAGGACTAGTGTAAAAGTGTAAAATAAAACAGCAGGCTGTCTTGTTAAATTATCTATTACTACAGTTTGAAAATTACTGGGTGTGTATAGTTGATCCGGGATCCGGCGGTCGGGAAGTGAAAGGGTTAACTTGCTTTGTTTATAATATGACATTAGCTTTGATAAGAGGATTTACAGCGCGTTCCTGTATATCATAACAGGAACAAAGCTTCACTATTGTCCCTGTCTAGACTGACTAATAAAAACTGGAAATCAGTTTGTTTTTGTTGACTGGTCAAAAGCTAAGATGGGACCCAAGAAAGTTCTATACTGTCTTTTTACGGACTATCAATTTTTTACTCTTCTTCTTTAAATTCCTCTTCTATTGAAGATTGGCGGTCATCATGGCAATTGATGTAAATAAATAAATAAATATCGACTTTTTTGTTCTATTACTAAGCCAACCTAGCGGAGTTAGGGCTATAGGCCCTCTCTTACACTCAACTAGGAAAGCCCGGGACCGCCTGCTTTACATGCCCTCCGAAGAATGGCCAGAAAATATAGCAAGTGTGGGACTCGAACCAACAACCTTTCGGGTGAAAGTTGGAGTCCGTTCCACCACTCTACATGTCCTGACGTAATGATGATTATATTGTACTAGGGTCATTGTAATACAGTGGTTTCCCGTTGCCTTCTGCATCCTTATGCCGTTGAATCTTCATTGTGTTCCTCAGGGCCAGTTTCCCAACCCCAGGACAAAAGAGTGCCCTACACATAAAAGACTGTGGTTTTCGCTTATCCCGGCTCAAACTTGGTCCCTTTTCTGTTCAGTCGCCATCACGCTTCCATCATCGCCACGAGGAGGTTCACATTAGGGATTTTTGCGTCTTCGCATCTGAGACCAATAAGGCATTACTCAAAAGCTCAGCTACTATGAAGATTAATTTATTATTATGCCAGGTAAAAAAGCGTATGCGAATAGCTTGCCTTTACTTTCTTCTTTTCTTTTTGCTTTCCAATTTATACGTAGAGTAAGGTTCATTAAAGCACAACGATTAAGGTGGCTGGGACACGTTGTAAGGATGTCTGAAGAACGCATGCCACGAAAAATGTACAAAGCAAGCATGACGGGAAGACGACTGCCAGGACGGCCAAGAAACCGCTGGAAGGACGAGTTAGAGAATGACCTTCGCGAGTTGGGAGTCTCCAGATGGTGGAGCGTTGTGCAAAACCGAGAAGAATGGAGGAGTGTTGTCGAGCAGGCCAAAGCCCACCAAGGGCTGTAGAGCCGGAAGAAGAAGAAGAGAAGAAAGAATTTATACGTAGAGTATAAGGAAAGCTTTGTGATGGTCGAAATTTTCGATTCCGAGATTTCAACGGATTTACACGTTTTGAGGTCCCAGGAACCCAAAAAAGTGGCTTTTACGAAATGTCTGTCTGTCGCTCTGTCTGTATGTATGCATGTCTGTCTGTATGTTTGTCTGTCTGTCTGTTCATCGATTTCCGGGCAAACTACTCGGTGGATTTATGTGAAATTTGGCATGTAGGTTCACAAAAATCATACCTCGGGACCATTTTTTTTATTTGGGGCTTACTCAATTTGGGGGGGTTTTATTCTAAAAACTCCAAAAAAACGTCTAAAAAAATTATTTCCCAAAAACGGCTCCAACGAATTTTTTTAAATTCACATATATTGTATTTGTTATTAATGTTGATAAAATACGGGGGGTCGCTTGCCCCTAGATAGTTTGCTTCGGGGGGTAAAAAAAAAACAACTCAATTTTCATGAAAAAATGACAAAAAAATAATATTTCTGTGAAACCTTTACTCCATAGTTGTACGTTAATTCCACGACAAAGTATTTGTCTTCTGGCCCGTAGCCGATCATCGTTTCACTCCAACGATTAGCATAAGGTCCATTACATTGGGCATCGCAACCTTCGGTGAACTCTTCATGTCGCAAGACCTGCAAGAATATAGACACTTAGAAAGAAGCATAGTATAGTTTTGTTTTTGCTTTCCAATTTATACGTAGTATAAGGAAAGCTTTGTGATGGTCGTAATTTTTGATTCCGAGATTTCAACGGATTTACACGTTTTAAGGCCCAGGAACCCAAAAAAGTGGTTTTTACGAAATGTCTGTCTGTCGCTCTGTCTGTCTGTCTGTCTGTTCATCGATTTCCGGACAAACTACACTGTCGATTTGGGTGAAATTTGGCATGTAGGTTCACAAAAATCATACCTCGGGATCATTTTTTTTACTTGGGGCTTACTCAATTTGGGGGGGTTTTATTCTAAAAACTCCAAAAAAACGTCTAAAAAAATTATTTCCCAAAAACGGCTGCAACGAATTTTTTTAAATTCACATATATTGTAGTTGTTATTAATGTTGATAAAATACGGGGGGTCGCTTGCCCCTTGATAGTTTGCTTCGGGGGGTAAAAAAATAAAAATAACTCAATTTTCATGAAAAAATGACAAAGAAATAATATTTCTGTGAAACCTTTCTATCGATGATTTCTACCTTCAGGCATGTTTTAGGTGTTAAATTGAGTAACGAAACCGGACAGTTTGCTTTCCCAAAAAACTATTTGGTGAACTATTTTGTGAAAAAAAAATTTTGTTGAAAAAATGAAAGCAAATTCAGGCTCAAATGCATTGCGTGCCCTGCCATTATTGCTGTGGTAATGTGTTTCTTTCCTATCTAGAATTTACGTCACCTCCAGTGACGTCAGGTTGACCCCCCCCCTCCCCCTGTGATATCCGAAATGAAACCATAGGATAATTATTTACCATGAAATTAATCATTTTCTCTCCCTACTAATTGATAAATTGGAAAATATGTTCGAGTAAACTCGGACTGGTTCTTTATTAAAAGGTTAATCGCGTACAAACTATTTAATGAATGTAACCGATTAACCTCTTTAATCGCCTCACTAAGTAACCTAATAGGTACTTGTGTCGAGTTACGACACGTCTCCGATCGCAAGGTGTGTTGATACTCGTACAAGTACAGGCACGCTACCACCTTGCCACCGAAGTCGCTAGATTCGGTTTGAGCTTCGAGTCTCTTGACTTGGGTCCGGACTTCAGGAGAACTAATAATTGTATATTTCGGTGATATTTTGCTAAGGCGGGGTTTCCACATACGTCAATGGTCAATCAAATGAATTTAGCAGACATTAAAGACATACTAAAAATTCTGCTACCACGTCAAAACCATATTTCTCATTGACCATTGGCGTATGTGGAAACCCCGCCTAATAGATAAACAGGAAAGCATATTCACACGTACCGGTTCTTCTTTGAATGCAACATAAACACGCTTAATTTATGCTGAGTTTCGGTGAATCGCTGCGTCGGGATGTGACGGCTGTAGGGCTGGGGATTAGGGGTGCGTGGTGAGTCAGTACGTAGTGCATCCCGAGGAACACCCCACGTCACGGTCTGTACATCCTCACCCCCCCCCCCCCCCCCGTAGTGGCGCATTCCAAAACTACCCCGTCTGTCGTGGCATCCCTCGCATAAATATCCGTGACACAATCGCTATCCTTTTCGATGTTGTTTTAGGATATGGAATGTAGAATATTGGCACCCCAAAATCTGAAAGAATGAAAATAGTCTTTATTTTCCATGTGGGTGAATTTTGGGTTTTTATAGAAATTTCTTTTTTTTGTCAAATTTTTTCTAATCAGATTATTACAGATTCATTCAAGTTGTAGAAGACCTATTTCACACGTCATATTTTAAAGCATAAGTATTTTTAGTTTTTGGTACAGCAGTTCTTCCGTGAATGTTAGTCGGGACTAAAAATAAAAAAATAAATAAAAAATGGGTCTTCTTCCTTGTGGCCTTGCTTCCGCCAACCTACTGGTGGTCCTGTTCTCGTCGTTTCTTTGGAAAAACTGTAACACAAACAATTATAATTAGCTTATAGTATGATGTATAAAATAGTCTTCTACAACTTGAATAGCCCAATTTTTTTTTTACTTGCTTAGTATGTTAAATAAAAAATATTATTGTTCTGATTTTGGGTTTGGGTTCTGTTCTCTGAAAATTGTGGGAGGACAGCTGCCTCAGTGCCCTTATGGGCGAGCCGCCACTCGTCGTACTAAATCTCTCCTTGAAAACTGTTGATCAGTTGAATGTCGGATACAAATTGTCGCCGCCGACCATCCCTTGGTTGTAGACCGTTATCAATATGGCTGCTACTGTAGCCTGCACAAGATAAGTACGCAATGTCGCTGGGTAAATATCCTGCACAAGCTAAGTACTGAGTTTTGACCGGGTCCAGGTATCCGTTCTACTATGCTGCAATGTGTAAGACTTGTAGACTTGTAAGACTGTATTTTTTACGTTGATACTTATCTCTGATAGTTAGCTTATGGTTAACGGGTGCCCCGTAAGGGATATTATGGCTCCCGCCGTTCCAGTTAATATATTTCTATGCTGCCGACAAGTTCCTGGGGCCACCGATCACAGGTCGAAAACTGTGCAAACTCCGCAACGACGATACCTTAGTTATTTACTCATTTTATTGGCTTCTCAAAGCTCTCATGGAAACGAAAGCTTGCTCTCGTTGTAGTGTTTGCTGACAAATAGAGTCGAGGGTGGCTGCTTTCTTCCTCTAATATTTGAGAAACGTGTCAAAGTCGCGAGTGAAAGTCTCATCAGGCCGCACGTCCCGGTATACCACAACCCCATCCAGACTCTGCCCCTTTCTTTAAGAGAACGGTGTGAACGTTTTGGTATTTATGGTTTAACTGCGTTAACCCCTTTCCCTTCGTCGGCTCACAGATTAATCCTGATTTTGACGTCAGGTGAAATCATTTATTTTGAAAATTTCCGGGCTATGATATTTAAATTATGCAATAATTAGGAAAATGAGGCACATACAAATTAAATACCTTGGCTAATTCTGATGTAGACACTACAAAAAATGATCATTGAATTGAAATGACAGGAGTTGACCAAGATAATACCATTACAGACCTCTTCGTAAGTGTAAATGTAAACATTCTTTTAAAGACGTTTCTTAGTTTTACTTTTTATTTTTAATTGGAAGAATAAAATACTGAAAAGAATTTTTTAATAGAGGCATGGTGCAATGACTTTCATATTATGTTTAATATAATATTTCAGGAATGGACGTTTATGAAAAATTAAGGAAACTGCGAAAAAGTTTTTTTTTTAATGGCAGCGTGAGCGAGATGCGATGTTACAATGTTTATATCTGCAAAGAGCACATTGAAATCTATAAAATTGTCAATTTTTAAAATTGTGTGCAGGTTAACCTTTTTTGTACCAATTATTAGCAAAGGTTTACCTTGTTCGAATACGGTGTTATTTTTAGTTCCCAATTGAACGATAAGCACGGTAAAACTTATTCCCCAGTCACGTAATGTAATAATAATTATTATTATTATTTATTTCGCAAATACTACAATACATACCGTACTATAGTATGTTCAGAAACGACCTACGAGTTACGATCCTATCAGCATGTGAACCGCAATCAAAGCAGAATACCACCAAAATGAGAATTTTTTTGCCGCAGGAAACTTTTACCCCCCTCCATCCCATGCGTCCTAAAAGAAGGAACGTTCTTTAAGATGGCGATTAAATGTCAGCCGCTCCCCAGCCCTCTTACAGAATGCCATCTTGATAAGATTCATAATGATGGCTGCGGTTTTTTTTTTGCGTTCGTAAAAGGGCCCTTGAGAATTTCTTTATAAGGATACGTGAAGTGTACTGTCGCAAAGGCTTTTGCTCTCGTCAACAAGTTTCTTTTTTCTTTTTCAAAGCAGTAGTTAGCATAATGCAGGGTTTCGGTGCTTTGACGCGAAAATAAATTTATACTGGTATCGTATAGTGCATTAGTGATAGACCTAGTTTTAATGCTAAATAATAAATTGTTACCCTGTCACAACTGGCGTTGACAAGCCAGGTTTGTAAACCTTCTTATAATTGCATTTTCATCATAATCAATTTGTGACTACCAGGCTTCTCTACTGTTTTGGGACAATTCGCGTTAAGAAATTACAAGCGAAATAATATTGATGTAGAAATCCATAGAAGGTGATTCCACTGCAATGGCTTCATTAGGGGTTTTAGGCATTGTACTGGTAAGGTTTCTCTTTTTCTTTTTCTCCCACAGGAAATGGCCACATATTCATGCCTGTAAGATTTAATGATTAGTCATTCCACTGCTAAGGTTCCCCTCTTCGGCTGCTCCTCATTCTCCTCGTATCTTATTTACTGCACAAATTATATTACAGTGTAATACGGTATATATAACACTGACATTAAATTAACTTTGGTTGAAGAGGTAATCTCCATGTTATAACCGAAATTAGAGGATAAGACTTGTGGTCCAGCGGTTAAGACGGCGCCTCGGTTAGGCTTAGATCGTGGGTTCGAATCCCGCCAAGCCCAGTTTTTCAATATTCTCTTATTTCGCTTACTGCACATATCCATATAAATGAACACTCTACTTCTTCTTCGGAGGTTGTTCCGCCCACTTTCCATAGTGATAGTTTTCACTCTCCTGCAGCCTGATCGGGGCGTTTATAATACCGGTATTTATTTAATCCACTGGTAAACAAGATAATTTTATAATGGAAAGTGCTATTCAAAATTTGTTTGTTTACAGTTATAATCCTAGGGTATTTATTTAACCCCGGTATTATAAACGCCTCGATCAGACTGCTGCAGCCCTATTATGGAGATTTGGGATCAACTTAATACCGGGGTTTATTTAACGGTTTTAAAATATGGGCGGGAAATTCAAATTAATAAATTATTGGAATACAGGAGAATGGTTGCATTGTATTATAATTGAAGGAAATACTAATAAACATTTAAATATACAGGTAGAATTTTGAAATATAATAAGAAATTTAATGAAAGTGAGAAAACAAACAAACAATTGAAAACTGACCAAAAATATAGCCGAGGATTAATTTATCAATTTGAATTTCCCGCGCATTTTGTTAAGAACAATTTGATAAACCCCGGTATTATATTAATCCCAAATCGCCATAATAGGGCTGCTGGCCCAATCCACTGTCTGTTAATTTCAGGCTAGCTGTATGGGCATCCGTAGGCCAGTCAATAAACGATTCCGCGGGTGATTCACGTCATAAGAATAATACAGTCAAAATCAAGCTATTTACATGACGAATCTGTTGAATTGTTAATTTGTTTTTCATTTTCCAATATTTTTTTATATGTTGGAACCCTACGTCATTTCAATCATATTTATATAGTATGAGCAACCTGTATAATACTGTATGGGTATAAATATGTTTGAGTGTTAGGTCAATTCCTACTGGAAATTCGCCTTTACAGGGGTCTTCCAATCTACCTCACTGTCTCTACCTCTCTTCTTATCTGGTGCTGCTTCCTAACTGCTGTATTTAAATTTAAACAGTACTGAAACATACTACAGCCATAATTAGAATATCCCGCTCACGGCACTCTACCCGATTCACTGTATAATAAGTGTATGGTAATTTTCAGAAGCACCAATTCGGATGGAAATATAAAATTATTACCATGTCAATTCCCCTTAATTCAGACTGTATTTGTACGTAACAAAGATTGCCGACTGAAGCTTCCGCAGTACGCGGTATGTGTATGTGTGTATGTGTACGTTGGGCGGCGGCCAATTCTCTGCTTGTCGCGCCGCCCGCTGAGCCCTGTCCATAATGCTAATGAGGCGCTTCTATGCTACCTAATTGATTTATAGGCTGACGGGAATGAATGACTGACTCTTGTATGACTAATTCAGTGTGTCGCGGTGACCAATGCCACCCCACGGATTGCCATATTAAGTATCAGTTAAAATTAGTTGGTAGACAAGTAGGGGTAAAATAATGATTTTGGAGTGGGCTGCCTACACTCTGTCCTAAATGGCTAAATCACTCTAGAATCGCGTCTATGGTATCTTATTGACTTATAGGCAGATGGGCATGAAAGAGCGACTCTTGTATGACTAATTCAGTGTGTCGCGGTGACCAATGCCACCCCACGGATTGCCATATTAAGTATCAGTTAAAATTAGTTGGTAGACAAGTAGGGGTAAAATAAAGATTTTGGAGTGGGCTGCCTACACTCTGTCCTAAATGGCTAAATCACTCTAGAATCGCGTCTATGGTATCTTATTGACTTATAGGCAGATGGGCATGAAAGAGCGACTCTTGTATGACTAATTCAGTGTGTCGCGGTGACCAATGCGGTGACCAATGACGGATTGCCATATTAAGTATCAGTTAAAATTAGTTGGTAGACAAGTAGGGGTAAAATAATGATTTCGGAGCGGGCTGCCTACACTCTGTCCTAAATGGCTAAATAACTCTAGAATCGCTTCTATTTCTTCTGTTTGTTGGATATAATTTTTCCCCTTTTATGAAAAGATAGATTTTTGTAAAAATGAAAAATTGTATGTGTGTAGTATATACTGTACATGTTTCCTTTGAAACTTGATTCCATCACACTTACCAGCTGCTCTACTGCAGCTTCGAAGCCTTAAGGCAAAGCAATAACGGTATTACGTGGAGGAACTGTAAATAAAGCTAGGGCCTGATTATGTGCCTATACGCGCATAAATTTTAACGAGGCGATTTCTCAGTGAAACACGAAGCCGAAAACCTATTTCAAAGCTCCAGTAGTTGAAGAAAGGGGGAAAAGAGGGAAATAGCAGGTGTATAGCAAGACGAACGACTTCAAGGAAAACTTAAGCTTTTTTCTATTGCCTTTTTCCAAATAGTTGATTGATTGATTGGGTGTTGATGAATGGGGAAGGAGGCAAAGAATGGAAGGAGCAAAACCGGATAGGTTGCAGTGCTGTGGTAGGGAACATAACTGATTACCTATAGCCATAACAATGGGAAGAACATCTCAAAATCGGGTGAATTGCAATATAAAATGTACTAATATCTCTTAACCGATTAATTACCTACATAACTAAATAAAAAATAAGACAAGCAACTAACAGCAATACATAAAACGCACTTCTTCTACGGAACTCACGCTACACATGACTTGATTTTTAAAACCAAATTTTAGGGTTAGTTGCAGCTTGTTTTTAATTATACCTATGTATTTTAGGATAAGGAAAATTGTTATGGTTCATGCAACCTTCCAATAATTGTGTATTTCTTTGCAACACATACAGAACTTACAATACTTACTTACTAGATATGTCTTTCTCAGTGCTATTGCCATCTTGTTTGGGCAGAAATGTTGGAAAGAAAGAAAAGTGTCTTTCTTTTCAATGTGGGCGAATTTTGGGCGTCTTGGCCCACACTTACAATTAATCCGCATAATTATGTAGTTTCATCTGTCGAATGATTTGCCTGTTGTGACGACTAGCTTCTTTCTAGATGCCTATCCTAAATATAAAAATAAAAATGTCTGTTACAAGTTTTACGATTAAATATAGGGTAAATTAATTAATTAAATTCCAATTACCAGCCTGATATCATTCGCCATTATTACTTCATACGCCTACAACCAATACGTTACTGCTTTTCAGCGCGAAGGTATCAATGATGCTAATGAAAATAATTTCGAAAGAAATGTTTTCGGGTGCCCTAGCAGACATACAGATTAGAATGCGAAAAAATAACTGTTGCCGTCATTAATATTTTTGCTGTAACCAAGTCATGACTGTCACTCTATGTTGTTACAAGCTAATGTATCAATTCTATCACAAATATCACTTTCAGGGTGTGCTGTGGCAGACCCCAATGGTTGACAGCTCTATCGACTTTATTAAAATTGGCTTTTGCTAGCTGTTTTGCATAACAATTGAAGGCAAAAAGGATTTAGTACCCTTTTTAAAATTCAGAAGGGGTAGCTTCCGCGCACACGTGTAAATTGCCTTGGCTCTTTAAAATATCTCGCAAGAGAGACAAACCTTTCTGTAAAAAAAATTCCTCTCTTGTCTACCTTAGGATTTTCCTTGCTTTTTAATTTTTCTTTTCTAATTTTTGGGAAGGTGCGGTGATTAATGGGCCAGCTTTATGTGCCCGAAGCTTCATGGTTGCCGTTAAATTATTCATATTGAAAAGCTTGTGCTGAAATTTTGTTGCGTGGGCCCCAAATTTTGAATGAAAATAAAACCAAGCAGAACTACTATTAGTGATCGTGTATTTACATTACATAATTAAGGACTTTTTATTGTTTCTATTAATTACTAATCCAACCTAGCGGAGTTAGAGCTATAAAGCCCTCTCTTACACTCAACGAGGAAAGTCCGTCTGCTTTACATGCCCTCCGAAGCATGGCCAGAAAATGTAGCCAGTGTGGGACTCGAACCAACAACCTTTCGGGTGAAAGTCAGAGTCCGTACCACTACGCTACATGTCTTAACGCATTTTACATTACATTACATTTTATTTAACTATTACCTAAAAATCACGCCACTGGGCAAACGCCCGAGTGTGGCCTATATCAGTTAACACTGTTAACTATGTCGCTGTAGGCTACAATGCCATTAAGCCACCTCAAGCACAAATTGTGTACCTACCTATCGCAAGGCCGCGGAGTTACAGAAATAATGAAGAACCAATTGAATGCCAATTAGTTATATACCGTATCTTTGAACTATTATATTGCAGGTTCCGTATCTTCATTTTTTATTACTCAAGTTATTGCATGATAGTTTTTTTTAATAAGTTAGTACAAGTAAATTAGTATATAGCAATTAAATGTAATCAAATGTAATTAGTAATTAATCTTAGTTTGATGGGCCCATTATTTAGGTTAGCTGGTAAAGTAGCCTATTTAGATAACATCTTCATACCATTTATAACGACATCATTAGCGAGTAGACATATTAATAAAGGAACACCTGAAATTCAGCCCCAATAAATTCCTAAGCAGATGACCACTCAGATTTTACCTTAATAATATAAAACATTTTCCATCTGCTGAGTTGTTACATATGGAAGGGAGTGGAGTCTGCCTGGCAACACACGTAACATAAAATAGGAAAATAATATATAGAACTGCCCTCTAAATCACGCTGGAACGGTCAAACCCTCCAGCTACATATCTTTTAAAAGACTGCCCTTTTCCACGCCCATCTCACAATGAAACATATACTGTATAGCTCGAAAAGGTTAGTGCTTTTAGCTAACTTGTGTACCATTTTCGATGTTTTATTTGAGCAACGTCAATGTATTTATAATTCCGGTTTACAATTTTTTTTAATAAATCTGTGTGTCTGTCTCCGGCAACCAAGGTAGCTAAACAGTGCAGTGGACCCGTGTCCTGGTCGGGCAAAATTTTGCCAAGCTTCCTAGGGCCTTGGCGAAATATAAGCTTGTAACAGGGATAACATAGTTAAAGGCAGAAATAAAAATGATTACTTAATATCGATTAATAGATTAAAGACATTTTCAGAATATCCAAGTGATTCGGACTCGGGAAACGCCAGACTGCATATACACAAAAAGTTTTATAATCAGTGTTGGAGTTATCGAGTTAGATGTGCTATCCAAGTTAACACACAATCGTGAGTGGACCTCGGGAGTGAGTTATCATACTATATTGAAAATATTTAACAAGGTAAACAACGTGGTAGCAGTCAGACGTTCGTGGCACGGGTTTAAAAAAAGTGTCAGAACTCTATTCTAGTGCCATATTTGTTTATATTTATTGTTCATTTTGGTAATTTGGTTAATATAATTTTTAGTATTTACGGTAATTGCTTGTGACATAATAAATAGTACAAATAAATTTAAATACTACAAAATTTTAAACGCGTGTTTCAAATCAATCAACAAAAACAAAGATGGCGGCGGTCAAACCTGAGCTATCGATCGCAGCGCAAGCTAAATAGCACGTTAACCAACTTGGAAGTGCGTTTAGGATAGCACGCTGGTTAGCTTGGTTATCGGTGTGTTAACTTAACTTGATATAACACACTTAACTAGGTATAACTCGATAACACGAACACTGTGAAGACCCCTATTATCGTTTACATAGAGCTTAACCTTAAATGCAAACGCTGAAAGTTGATCCACGATGTTTGAGAATACATATTTTTGAAGTATTTGAATTGCTTCGCTGGAGCCAGTCGTATTAAAGTAGAAAAAAAAAGAATTTGGATTGAAGAAGGGTGTCTTTGTTTACATGGTAAGTCGAGTGTGTTTCTTAAATGCGGCCGGCACTCAACGCATTGCATTCCACCGAACCAACGTTTGCCTCAAGAGTTCTTGCATAGACATACTCACCATAGCCCATATTCTAATTCTCACAATTGAAGCGCCTTGCAGCCAAAGGAGTACCATTGGCTATGCGCCATCAACTCTATTTTATATGATTGGTTCTATACTATAATCTGTCCCTTCCATGCCCGGAAGGGAGTTTCCATTTCCATTTGATTATAGGTAGGCTATCAAAATTAGCTGAAATCCCTGTTGTAAATTGACAATGGAGAGCGTTATTAAGTGGAGATAAGGTTAGTATGTGGCTATGTGGGTCAGCTTAGCCGATATGTTTGCAGACAGTCTCTATAATATCGCAGACTGCAAATCCCCGGTCAATAGTGCTTCCTCTTGGGATCCCCCACATCATCGAGATTTTGTCATTATTATTGAAAACATAATGGGGTTTTGGAAAATGATTGTTACATGTCTCAATGCGATCAAAAACACTTTCAAAGGCTGCGTACTCAATGTATTTATTATTTATTTATAATTATTTATTTGCAAGTTTATTATTCATCTTTAAATGCCTCTTCATTGACTTAAAATCACTTCTCTCAAAATTCGGTCTTGTCCGCAATTTTCATCAATCGGTAATAGTATGTACTATGTATAAAAAAAATTGAAGATTTTTTTGTTCCAATATGCCTTGTCTCATAGTAATAATAAGTGTAATTATTATTATGTTAATTTATGAAATTTACTGCCAATGGACTTATTCAATGCCGTGCCCAGGTTTTTGTTTGGGAGGGGGTCCAAAATGTTTTTTTACGGATTTTATTAATGAAAGTCCATTGTATCCTGTGTAAAGCCTATTTATGTCGGTTGGGTCCGGACCCATTCGACCACCCCCCTGGGCACGACCTTAGACGTATTCATACTCAAAGTCATTGTCATTCTATTGTATTGCACACTCTCGGCGTGGACAACCAGTTTCCGGACCAAATACGGGTAAAACAGAGTCTTGTCAGAATTTTAACATGAATTGGTTGGTATTTAACCAAGGTCTGCATATTCCTTCCACGTTGGGCTGATGTTAGGAATTCTATTGGGTGGCAATGATTTGTTTTGAGTTCTATTATATTTTTTCCTCAACCACTTTAAGAACCGGTCCGAGTTTACTCGAACATGCTTTCCTATTTATCGATTAGTAAATAGACAATATGAGTAATTCCATAGTATGAATTGACCTATCGTTGCCTCGACATTCCCTATCCCAAAGTCTGTGATATTACTATTTTTTTTTATATTTATTCTCTGTTCTCGATGATCTTTCCTATTATTTGTTTATACTTTATTATAGTTTGGAAAAACTATAATTTTAAATCATTACAAGTCCTGAATTGATCGATGGGATTTTCATATTCTAGAACAATACATTACAACACAGTAATAGATTTTTATTATTATTTTTTATATGCAGGGTATGCAAATGATTGGGACATGAATTATCCATAATTTTTTACACGAAACAAAATTTAAGTTTGGGAAAGCAACCGGTTCAGTTAACCTAAAAAACATACCTGAAGTTAGAAAGCAGCGATAGAAAGGTTCCGCAGAAAATATATTTTTTAGTCATTTTTCATAAAAATTTATTATTTTTACCCCCGGAATCAAACTATCAAGGGGCATGCGACCTATTGGGTTTTGTTAACATTAATAACGACTACCTAATAATGCGTATGTATCCGAATTTAAAAAACATCGAGAAAAAATTGTTAGTACTTTTTTTTTTTAGTTTTTTTGAGGCTGAAACCTCCCAAAATTGAGTTAGCCTGAAATTTTTTTTTAAAAAAAAAAGGTCCCGAGATATGAATTTATTTAACCTAGATACCAACTTTAATCCAAATCCACCGAGTAGTTTACCCGCAAATCCACAAACAGACAGACAGACATTTCATAAAAACCATTTTTTTTTTGGTTCCTGGTACCTCAAAGCGTGTAAATCCGTTGAAATCTCATGATCGAACATTTTGGCCATCACAAAGCTTTCCTTGAAACGTATAAATAAGAAAGCGAAAACGTAAAATACAAGATATAGAGGAGACACGTTCATAACAAGATTAGCTAAACAAAAGTCCTGCGTGGCGTACAGAGAGAGAGATAGCAAATGTCTTTCTATGTGGTTCTAAAATGAGCAATTTCGTCTTCACTGACACCTTTAATTTGTACAAGCCTAATTCTAGATGTAAAGAAATTTACTCTATTTTAAACGTTCTCGCCATGCTAATTCTCTAGGCAATTTTCATTAGGGCTCAAAGGATTCATTCGGATGAATATTCAAACGACTCTGCCAGTTGCTACTTTTCTCTTTAAAAAATCTTTGGGTTTCATTTCCTGATGGAAATTTTCAATTTCAGGGAAACCGGATACCCAACTCAAGGGTCGGCTTTTAGCCCCCCTCCTCTACTACCCTTTTTGCGATCATGCTAGGCCTGCAGGCCGTTAACCCTATCCTTGGTTTGGATAGAGTTCCACAATGTGTTGCCTGCCAATCAGTGTACTTAATTACATTATCCTTTGCGTTATCGCCATCTGGTAATCAGTGTGGGCGTGGCCACATAATTATGTCGATCAAAATAAATAAATATTGACTTTTTTTTGTTCTATTACTAAGCCAACCTAGTGGAGTTAGGACTATAAAGCCCTCTCTTATAAACTCAAATATGATTGCCCGGGACCGCCTGCTCTACATGCCCTCCGAAGCATGGCCAGAAAATGTAGCTAGTGTGGGACTTGAACTAACAACCTTCCGGGTGAAAGTCGGAGTCTGTACCACTACTCTACATCTCTACTCTAGATCAAATGTAAAGGAACACTATTTCTTTCCCGTTATTCCTCAACGATAGCTCTACAATCGGTATTTCCTCTCTTCAGGGTTAATTGGACAAATAGTATTTTAATTTTTTAGGAGTCAAAACTGAATAATATACTCAACTTTATATATTATATAAAGCCCTCTACGAGTTTTATTTGGTTATTTCAAAATCTTGCTGTTGGAATTTCTCTTCAAGTAGGCATTTGGAAAAATCAGACCTGCGTTAAACTTTAACATTCTGAGAAAAATCAACATCGGAAGCTTTGTTGGCTCCTATATATGCTTGTTAAGTGGGGTAGCTGGAGCGTTACTAAACTGTGTAAAGGCTGACTTTTCATATTAAAGAATATTGTTACTTTTTTACCGTTTTTTTACAAAGCACTTTTTATATTATGCTACCTTTACCTGTTAGTCTTTACTGGGCTAAAATCCGCCGCGTCGTTTTGGTTTGAATTTAATTTAATAGTGTACCTATGTCCTATTCAATAATATATTTTTATTGTACTATTGTATGTTATTATTGCGTCGTGTATAAGTGTTGACATAATTCCTATTGCAAAACATGTTCATGAGAAGCTTTGTGTACGAAGGATTCTGCTGGCCCTACGACGGGACAATTGGATAGCCTAGAATCGGTGGACTTATGATAAATTACTACATAATAATAACGGTATGGTATGCAATGCATTCGGGCACGGATTATCCATAATATCTTCTAAAAATGCCACAAATTTCTTCAAAACCAAAACTATTCGGGTTTGTTACTCTATTTAGCACCTAGAACATACCTAAAGTTAGTAGGCAACAGAAGAAAGGTTCCCCAGAATTTTTTTCTTGTCGTTTTTAATGAAAATTTAACCTTTTTATTTTTTTATACATCATTAACGAACCTATCAAGGGGGATGCGACCTAGTGGGGCTTGTTTACATTAATAACTGCTACAATATACTGCATGGATATTTAAAAGAAATTGTTTGAGCCATTTTTGATAGTTTTCTGCGTTTTTTTGAGGCATAAAACTGGGGGATATCCAAAAAATTAAAAATCACCTCTGAACATTATTTTTGTGAACCTACAGTACATGCCGAATTTCATCAAATACTATCTAGTAGTTTGGCCTCATATCAAGTTACAGGCAGACATAACGAAAAAACACTTTTTTTGGTTCTTGGGTCCTGAAAATGTTGAAATCTCGGAATCGAAAATTTCGACCATCACAAAGCTTTCCTTATACTACCGTATAAATGTCGAGTCAGCAATGAGCGGTAAGCGATTTGGTTGTTAGATTGGTTGACGGTTGACTCGTATTAGCCACATAGCCCGGGTATTAGCCTATAGAATTGGAAGGCTTACAAAGCATGAAGCTTACCCATGCAACACAACTTAAATAGGCTACAGAAGATTCCTGAAAACGGGCATTTCGGTTTTGAAATGTCGGGAATGCTCAGCCGAAACCCGGTTTAACTGGGATCCCCTTCATCGAAACTGACACTGAATTATTCAAACTTTCGCCGCTAATTGGTGTTTGCTATAGTTATCGCGCTAATTGCTTGTGATTTGGGTGAAATTTAGTAGAGCTGAAGACTTTTAATGGGCAAGGGGAATTTTTTAAACTTTATAATTTAAACTTTTTAAAAAATTAACAATTAAATTAAATTAAATGAACCGGTTCCTATTTATCAATTAGTATAGGTACCGACAGGCGCGGATCTACGGGGGGGGGGGGGGGGCTATAGCCGTAAAACCCCAATATTTCAGTCTTATTTTTCACACTTTTTTTATAAAAGATTAATCGCATACAAACAATTTAATGAATGTATCCGATTGACCTTTTCAGTTGCCCCTGTAGGTTATTATTACCCGTGATGAGTACGACACGTCTCCGATTGCATGGCGTGTAAAGACTCCCACAAGGGCAAGCACGTTACCACCTGGCCATCGAAGTCGATAATTTTCTCCCGGGGGAGACCCACGGGCCCCCCTTGTGCTCAATTGTATTACTTAGCTATAATATAGAACCCTTATTGCTCTGAAAATACGTAAAACCCCAATATTTCAGCCCGATTTAAAAAAAAAATATTATTTATAATTTTAGTCCCCTCCTTGGTCTCATTCTACATCCGCACCTGGGTACCGAGATAGATAATATGAGTAGTTCCATGGTAAATAATTGTCAAAGGGGTCAATTTCTGTTGTCTCGATCGATGGGACGATTACATAGTCTGGAACGGGCTAAAAAAATATAATACAACAAAGTTCAGCCATGCTTTTTTTCCTGATAAAATTTGGGGAGCTCTAGCACACAGTGGCTTCGCCCCTAGAGCCTGATATCGTATTCAACCAACTGCACTCCATTTAGTGCTCGTACTGGAGGTTATTTTACAATGAAATACCAGTCTTTCTCCCAACTTCTTTCTGTTTATCTTGTACGCCCACGGTGAAGTTGAAAGGCTAATGTTTAGGATAAACATTGGGTAAGGTTTTGTTTGCTCAGTCCTCTCCTCTTGAATTTATTTAGTGGCGCATTTATAATGGAAGGGTGTGGCTGCACATAGTACAATAACATCTCTATTACTATATTTGGCATTGACCATATCTTCAAGGGGCAATCAAACGTACCTTACGTATCTAGTCATTGGTATTTTTAATTGGTTTAATAATGTTATTTTTTTTTAAAATTACATTATGGGCATTTGGTTAAGCCCACGAGGGGCCCATCACGGGAAAATCCTCCGAATCACTAATACTAAAATTGCATACTTTTTCATCTAAAAAAGATTTACATTGCTTCTACTTTAATTTAATTTACTTTACTTTAAAAAACCCAACTAACCGGGACCTCGTCTTAACCGCTGAACCACAAGCCCCGACAAGTGTCATTCCCTCTATATCCTCTACTTACATGCTCTTATTGACAAGATTCGTATTGCTAGAGAGGTTAGCACAGCAATATACAACACTGGCATTTAACTAACTTTGGTTAGAGAGGCAACCTCCTCGTTATAACCGATGCCGTGGGTCCAGTTTTTTTATATATCCTCTAATTTCGTTTCTAACGAGGAGGTTGCATCTTGAACCAAAGCTAGTTAAATGTCAGTGTTGTATATATCATTTAATACTGCAATATGTAGTGCCCCCTCTACAGCCGGGAGAGGGGAGAGCTAACTAGCAGGTTGGAGGACCAAGGGAAGTTGCCGCCTTACACTTATATGGATGTGCTCCAGGAATTGGACGAAGAGGTGTTAACAGAGGTGGTCCGATTCCTGGCGGGTATCGGTCAGAAGTGGTAGGTAGGTAGGTAGGTAGGTAGATGCAGTTGGAAATGGCTGTGTAACATTAAGCCAAAAAACAACAACAACAACAATATGCAGGACTAAATCGGGACTACATACTACATAATCCAATTCCCTTGTAAGGCGTTGCAGGCAAGTGGTTCAAAATCCACTATAATCAGGAGGTCCACTGTCCTATGGGCTGGCATAAGACAGTCAAGTCGGGGTCGCTCTATGAGGCCTAAGTCGTTATTAACCCGACGAACACTACTACTACTACTACTAAGGCGTTGCAGGACTGATGTTACCCCTACTTCAAGGGCCATCGCCATAATGCCCCTTACTTCAGTGAACGAGTCTCCCCGTATTTTATTGAATGATTATAATTCCGGGATGACGGGCAAGGTCGTTCTGAAAGCGTACTTCTAGACGTTTTGCTCAGTGCTGAGCCTCCGAGATACAATTTTAGAAGTTCAAGCAGTTCCACTGAAGATGTTGACCGCAGATTTTGACGAAACGTTTGGAAGTACGCTTTCAGAACGGCCACGGCCAATCATTCCGAATTCTACTCATTCGTCACATTGAACATATTTTCATGCATTTGCACACGTTTGCATAATCGCAATATTGAAGGAATTGAGTGGGCATCGTAACAGGATTTGGTAATGTGCAAACCACGTCAAGACACCTCCACTACGCGTTTTTTTGTACAAATTCAAATTTCCCATGAAACATAGCGCAATAAATGAGAGTAGCTGAAGTGTTACTCTACATTTTGATTCATAATACGTAGCCGGCACTAAAGACGGTTTGATCACAGTTTTTGAAGCCGTTAAACAAATGCAAATTAAGGTTTGGTGCACGCCTTCAAAAACTGGTCAAACAGTATTAGCTCAGGTAGGTACTATGTATAAAAAATGTAGCGGAGCATTTCTTCTGCTTCTACACTAGTTCTGTCTCTATTATCGATATATTTCATGAAAATTTGACTTTGTTCAAAGTGATAGGGGTTATTTTCTCTTAATTTCAGTTGTTCTGCCATTACCTACTATATTTAGGTATTATACGTAACGGCTGTAGCATCCGGACATCGATAATTACCTACTATAGTTATGTACAGCACATACTATTTATATTTAATATAGTAGTATTTATATCTTTATTGTTATTAATTTTATTCAAGTGGAGCAGTTATAGCCTATCAACGATAATCATATAAAGCAAAAACCTACTTAACCTTCTACGAATAAATTGGCGATTTTTTTTTCTGCGTGAGCTATAAAAAAGGTCGTTGCCTTTTTATGAGCACGTAGCGCTTGAAACGCACAGCAGCTCACGTGGATTTTATTAAGTCCTAAGCCGTTGTAAAACTTGGCGGGAATACTGTAATATAAAACACGCTTTGCTGTTATTAAATGCAGCCATTTTGCTTTACAAAAAGGCAAAGCACTGTGTAAACGGCGGAATGACGTGCACAACTTCGTAAGCGTTTTGAAAGCTGCTCTGTTATTCAGTACATGAATGCAGGCCTGCTATAGTCAACTGCCATAACGGTTTTGCTTTTTTACGTTGATACGTTGCTGAAACGTAACCATGTTTCTGTTTCGTGGGGAAGATTTAAAATGAGTTCACTAAATGTTTTAATGTTGTAGATTTGGGTTTTTTCTGGTGGCTTTTGACCAACCCACATAATTCAAACCAATTTAAGTCTATTTCATTCCAACCTCAGAGAAAGAAAGAGTACGATTAATTTCAGTTCCAATAATAATAAAAAATTATGTGACGGCAGAGTTTTTTAACCAAAAGACAGGGGTTTTTTTTGTTACGAAATTAATTAATTTCTCCATCCATGGCCAAAAACCTCTAAGGAGTCTTTTGAAGGCTCCATCCATAAAGCAAATTTTTTCCAGACGCGGTCTATTTACCACCCAGACTCTTCTATAAAAGCTCTAAAATTTCCTTGTTTAAGCGTAGTTATATTTCAGGTGAGAATAAAATGTAAATTTACTGCGAAAGCTTGCTTTTGGGAGATTTATTTACCTATTGTGGCTGAATAGGTAGAGTGGTGGGCTATTGCATTGCAAGCCTTGGGTTCGAATCCGACTTTTTTTAAACACATGAGTGTTTTGTTTGTTGATGTTGTGTTCAGGAAAAGAACACTTAGAAGTCTTCTTATTTTTAATTACATGTATAGCGTAGCATGAAGGAAAGGTGGGGCCGGCGCGAATTGTGTTCTGCAATATGATATAATTTACAACGGAAGAAGCCACAGCCCCTTGAAGCGGGGTCTGCACTTGCATGAAATCTCTCTACACCCGATCGGCCAAAGCCGAAAGGGAGTTTTTTCGTGACGTCTTAAAATGCAATTATTTAGGCTTGTAAATGTGGATCTAGAAATTAATCAATTTCGTCAAAAAGATACGCATCCGTTTGCTTACGAAAATCGGAACACTTTCCCTTAATGCAAAATGCCGTTGATTCTTGAAACAATGAATAACCCATTGTGGTTTTATTGCGGTGGCCGGTGTGGCATTGTGGAATTATTTGCGGTTTGAACCTGCAAGGGCTAATAAAAACACAATAAAATAAATGTAGTATTGCCAAAAGTAATAACACGTGTGTACGCACCTTCTTTTTATGAGGGTACGCCATAAAAGTTGACTTTGAACAAAGGCTGCTTTTGTTGGGGGCTATACTGTGTATGGTTCAAATAGAGATAGATCCGCAATCAGGGTCGTTAGGGGTGTTGCTATGGCAACCGTTACTTTTTTACGCAGAAGGGAAGTCCCTTGGACCAGCATCCACTACATTTGGAGGCTTCTCACCTTTTTCTTATCTCTTATATGCATGGAGGGAGGAGGTTGTTATGCTGTAAGATTTTTCGCAACGGTTGCTCTAGTTATCTTGGGTGGTGATTCCCCCTCCCCATCTTTCCCTCTCTCTCTCTCTCTCTCTCTCTTTGAGCCAGGGACGGATCCAACCCATTTGGGGGAGGGGGGGGGGGTAGTTGTGGGTCAAAATAAAAAACATGTGTAGTATCGATTAAAATAAAGCATAATAAATTAAATTACAATAGATTTACTAAATTGGGGGGGGGGGGGAGCTACTATGAATCAATATAGTAAAAACTTGGCGTGCACGTAATGCGTGTAATGCCGCATTACACTCAAAAAATCCTTGGAATGTATTAAGAGCTTCGTTGAAATCTATAGAAAGCTGCGAGCAAATGTGATTCTATGAGCATGATGTTATCGACGCAGTCTAAGAAAATTAAGAATCCCGTCCCTTTAGAATTCAAATGATTTCTTTTTTTCTTTTAAAATTTTTACTTTTTAAGAAGATATAACATGCAACATAAAATCATGCCTTTTTTTTTTTTTTTTTTTTTAACTTTAACGGCACAAATAAATAATTGCAATCATTACACTCTTACGTCACTTATCGGGCCTAAGTTTAAACGTACATAAAATTCAAATCTGAAAGCAGTCTGTATCACATAAAAAATCAACCTAAAACTGTTCGTCATGTCACAACGAACTTTTTATTTGGTAATTCTATGTTGTACCTCGTCTACGAAAGTTTATTAGCAACGCTAAATATCGGCCGAAGCATACTGCAAGAACAAGAGAGGGAACGAGGTTTCCGTGTTGTCTGAAACCCTTTCTCTACACAACCCGAACGATTTTCTTCTGTAAAGCCGTGGTCAAGAAACAGGGCAAAATAGGCAATTAAGGAACCTCAAACTATCCCTAGCTCTCGGCAAACGTATTTTCCGCTGGTTGCTTTTCCAAAGGGAAATTTTGTAATCTGTATTAGCTGTATTTTTCTTTTCAGATGTCCCTTTTTTATATCCTGTGTATTTTCTCCAGTTCATGTTTGAAGTAATACGGGTGTACTGTGATTGGATACCATCAATTGCGGCTACTATACTGGTACTATAAATTTGACTTAATACCGTAGTCCATACTTGATAGTAATTGATGTTCTATGACAGACAGCAAATTTTTTTATGGAAGTGATAGCGTAAAAAAATAAAATTTAAATGGCAGATTGAAGTAGGCCTATAAATTTGTCTATAACTTAGCCTACAGATTATTAATATATAATAATAATAATAATAATAATAATTTTTTCTTCTTCTTCTTCTTCGGCCGGTACTCCCCTGCGCCGAAGGAATATATTTATAAATTAACAATTATACCCTTATAATACAAATAACCTGTGGGCCCCCAAGTTAATCAACTTGTCGGGGGCTCGCACAGTAAACGCTGTAGATGATGCAACAACATGTTTTCTATTTCACGTCTGTGTTAGCAAAAAAAAACTTAGTTTTAATTTCAAATCAGTTTAATTCATACCATTTAAAATTGTAAGTTAACGTAAAGAGTAATTATAGTAAAGTAAAATAATTAAAGTAAAAAGTAAAATAATTAAAGTAAAAAGTAAAGTAAGTTTTAAAGCGAAGTATTTTAATTCAAAAGCCATTTTTTAATTTTCGTTTTTATCTCTCCTATTTTAGTTAATTTTTTAAGTTGTATGGGCAATTCATTAAAAATTTTCGTTATACTATTTAATCTATTCCCGTATTTGTTGTAGGCTGGTTTCCAATTGACGTTTCTTGGATTTCGAGTATTGTGATGTGAATTGTTTTCTGTTTCTATGTTAAAATTCTTGTCAAAGAAGTTATATTTAATTACTTTAAATGTATAGAGTTGTTTTAGGTTTAATATTTCGAGGTACTTATATTTATCATCAATGTGGTTAAATTTTTTGTTTAGTTTGTTTGACAATATATTCTTAATTATTCTATTTTGGGCATTTTGCACTTTATTTACATAAGTGTTTTCGTCCCTGCACCAAGATGTTATTCCGTAAGTTATTACAGACTCTATCAGGGCGTGATAAACATTTTTTATTACTTTCCTTGGCATCCCGTATTTTAATTTATGGAGAGCTGCACTCCCAGATCGCAGTCTTTTACACAATGACTCTATATGCGATTGCCAGTTTAGATGGCTGTCAATGGTTAATCCCAAATATTTGTGCTCTTCTACCATGTCTATATATTGTGTGCAATTGCAGGTATTGCTGGAGTGCAGACATCCATGTTTGTGGAATATGTATTTGCTTTCAATTTGTAATAATAATAATAATAATAATAATATAATAATTACCGCCATGCGATCGGAGACGTGTCGTAACTCAACACGGGTACTAACCTACAGAGGCGACTGAAGAGGTCAATCGGATACATTCATTAAATTGTTTTTATGCGATTAATCATGCATTTTAAAATTGTCTTGTTTTTATTACTAACCCCAGGTTAAGTTATTCTTCAAATGGCATGAAACGTCTCGGTTGCATGGCGGTGCCGTCGTCCAGACTTTCTTATACGGACTTGTCAAGATTCGTAGGAACGACCCTTAGTAACGAATTGTGCTGTACATAGTTTCTCATTAAAGCTATAGTTTTGTGCATGCTATTAAATTGCTAAGTGCGACGCAATGACGTAAAATTTTATAGGTACTTCATTTTTGCTCATCTTTTAAGCTAATGCTTACCATAAATTGGAACTGTTATTTTGTAGATAGAAGACTGGGAATTGTGATGCGTGTACTATTTGCCGCGACCCAATTTTATGCCTATAAATTAACTGCTTAATTCGCTTTAATACAAATTGAGAATAGCAGGGGTGGTATATGGTGTGAGAAGAAATGGAGGCTCTCCCCCCCCCCTCATTCCGACAGGAGCTGAGTAGAGGGAAGGGGGTTCTGCTACGAATGGGAGAAACATGGCCCTCGCCCCAGACATGACCCGCATAGAAATCACTCATTTTTTCTTCTTTTTCCACCCCCCTCCCCCTCTCCACCCGTTAACACGTATCAGCTCCCTGCCTCAGCCCTCTGCCCATCCCCGATACGTCCTCTGAATCAGAATGTATTTTGAAAAAATTGTACTCGATCACTTCAAGGTTATAGAAAAAATCCCTTTCAGCTCTGGCCGACCAGGTGTAGGGAGATTCCGCAGACCCTGCTTTTCCTCTACGCTACCTACGCTATGTATGTAATAAAAAATACTTCATTATTTTCCCAACCACAACATCAACACACAAAACACTCTTGTGTTCCAAATTTCGACTATGAACTTTAGTTATCAAATTATTTTCACTTTGACTGGACGCCATCTTAAAATGGTTGATTTGTCGTATTAAGTGTCGATTACCATTCGCAGATAATAATACGGGCTTTCAGTCTGATTTTAATTAATTCCTCTGCGACCAATATTAACTGAGATATGAATTATATAAGGTTTCAATCGGCTGCCATCTTGTAAATAGTGGATCTAGCTGGTTAACGAACTCGATCAAGCGATTTGTATGATCAATTTTTGTGTCAAGTTTCATCGAAATCGGATAATATTTACGGAAGTTAGAGTGTTTCCTAAAATCGATATATACATAAATACATAGAGTACATACATAAATCCTGTACATATACATATGTAACATTTTACATACATATATATATATATAGCATTTTGAACGGAGGGTGGTTTTAGGTTGAGGCGGTCATGAAATAATTAAAAGTTGTGAAGAAATTTTCCGGAAGTCGAACATTGGTCGCCATCTCAATAGGTAGATAAATCTCCCTAAATACAAAGCTACGTTCTGATTAAGTTTTTGCTGCAATTCTTCCATGACTTTGAGGATCTCCACCATATCGTGCCTCATGGCTCAGCCTGCACTAATAATTAAAGACAAAGAATATTCTTTAATATTTCTTCAATATTTCAATAAACATACATTTACAAAATAGAAGAAACTCGGTGTTTCCTTATCTTTAATTCCCCGTCGCACTTTAATACTGCATTCTTTAAATTTTTTGATGTTCACAATACCTGAAAACCTAATCTTCATTTGTTTGGTGCGTTTGTCTGGGGGATGACGTCACTGAAATCTTCAAAATTGATCTTTCTCCTTACCTACTTCATTAAGAATTTAAATTTATTCTCGGGTAATTGGAATCTCTCGGGTTAGGTTTGAAATTGAAATTATGAATTCATAGCCGTCCAACCCCCTCTTCAATATACCTGAAAATGAAAGTTACTGATGAAAGCCAATCAGTGGAATGAATTGAACTCAACGCAGCCTACTTTCAATTAATTTTTCGGGAAATTGAAAGACATTGTTTCAAAATTTAATAAATACTGAAGTAGACGATTCTCAAAGGTTTATAATACATTTTGTTATTGTACATAATAGCCCGGTCAAGATAGACATGAAAACAGTGACCAAATAACAATAATTGCCGGAGAGCCAAATTTTGGTACTATTATAAATAAAATCCCTTTCGGCTATGGCCGATCAGGTGTAGGGAGATTCCGCAGACCCTGCTTTTCCTCTACGCTACCCAGAGGCGTAAAGTTTTAGAATGATGGCGGGGGCAAAACTAAGTAGACCTTATGACGTCATCAGGCAGGATTGAAGAAAAAATTGATAATATAATAGAAAAATTGTAGAGATTTACGCATTTTTTAATAGTTGTAAAGTATAGCTGTAGATTTTACAAAGCTAAAAAAAGAATGCTTATATTCATATTGCTGCAAAGGGGACTATGAAGTAAGAACCACGTCTTACAATGCTCGAAGCTGGGGGGGGGGGGGTAAAGCCAAAAGGAGCTGGGGGGGGCAAGTAGGACCGTGCCCCCCCCCAACTTTGCGCCCCTGACGCTATGTGTAATAGAAAATAAAAAAAACTTCATTATTATTTTCCCGATCACAACATCAACACACAAAACACTCTTGTGTTCCATACTATGACGACTATGAACTTTTACTTATTAAATTATTGCTTTCCAATTTATACGTAGTATAAGGAAAGCTTTGTGATGGTCGAAATTTTCGATTCCGAGATTTCAACGGATTTACACGTTTTGAGGTCCCAGGAACCCAAAAAAGTGGTTTTTACAAAATGTCTGTCTGTCGGTCGGTCTGTCGGTCTGTCGGTCTGTCGGTCGGTCTGTCTGTTCGTCGATTTCCGGGCCAACTACTCAGTGGATTTGAGTGAAATTTGGCATGTAGGTTCACAAAAATCATACCTCGGGACCATTTTTTTTTTTTTTGGCTAACTCAATTTGGGGGGGTTTTATTTTCAAAAAACTCCAAAAAAACGTCTAAAAAAATTATTTCTCAAAAACGGCTCCAACGATTTCTTTTAAATTCTCGTAGATTGTAGTCGTTATTAATGTTGACAAAATGCGGGGGGTCGCTTGCCCCTTGATAGTTTGCTTCTGGGGGTAAAAAAATAAAAATAACTAAATTTTAATGAAAAAATGACTAAAAAATGCGAAACCTTTCTATCGATGATTTCTACCTTCAAGCATGTTTTAGGTGTTAAATTGAGTAACGAAACCGGATAGGTTGCTTTCCCAAAAAAATATTTGGTTTTGCCCAAAAAATTATTTTTTGAAAAAAATGTTAGAAAATTCGCGCTCAAATGCATTGCATGCCCTGCCATTATTGCTGTGTGGTAATTAATGTGTTTGTTTGACCTATCGAGAATTTACCTCACTTCCAGTGACGTCAATGAATTGCTTTCCACGGTCTGTGCTAGAAGAGTGCTGAATTAACAGCGCGCCTTCGGTACAGTCCGTGAAAGCCTGTTCATGTGACGTAGCCAGGCGAGGTTGTAAATGAGTAGCGACAGAAAGTGCGTAACTCTCTCGGAGACTCGGACCTCTCTCGAGCTCTCGGAGCTCTCAGAGCAACCCTGCGGCCTGCAGTCCATGACTGTCGTTCTTTGTCCAAGTGCTCGAGCACAATTTTACAGGCAAACAAAGAAATTTCCCTATAATAATAATAATAAAATAATAATATACCAATCTGGATTCTAGAGAAAAATGCAACTGCTCAAATTCGGCTATCCTATGTGCGTGCTCAGGGCAACTTTCAATTTAGCCCCGGGTCGCCATGGCAACCGAGTCAGGCGAAAGTTGAGAAGTTCGTTCGCACCATTGAAAAGGTGTACACAACTTTTTGCTTTCCAATTTATACGTAGTATAAGGAAAGCTTTGTGATGGTCGAAATTTTCGATTCCGAGATTTCAACGGATTTACACGTTTTAAGGTCCCAGGAACCCAAAAAAGTGGTTTTTACAAAATGTCTGTCTGTCGGTCGGTCTGTCGGTCTGTCTGTTCGTCGATTTCCGGGCAAACTACTCAGTGGATTTGAGTGAAATTTGGCATGTAGGTTCACAAAAGTCATACCTCGGGATCATTTTTTTTTTTGGGCTAACTCAATTTGGGGGGGTTTTATTTTCAAAAAACTCCAAAAAAACGTCTAAAAAAATTATTTCTCAAAAACGGCTCCAACGATTTCTTTTAAATTCTCGTAGATTGTAGTCGTTATTACTGTTGACAAAATGCGGGGGGTCGCTTGCCCCTTGATAGTTTGCTTCTGGGGGTAAAAAAATAAAAATAACTAAATTTTAATGAAAAAATGACTAAAAAATGCGAAACCTTTCTATCGATGATTTCTACCTTCAAGCATGTTTTAGGTGTTAAATTGAGTAACGAAACCGGATAGGTTGCTTTCCCAAAAAAATATTTGGTTTTGCCCAAAAAATTATTTTTTGAAAAAAATGTTAGAAAATTCGCGCTCAAATGCATTGCATGCCCTGCCATTATTGCTGTGTGGTAATTAATGTGTTTGTTTGACCTATCGAGAATTTACCTCACTTCCAGTGACGTCAGGTGGACAACCGCCCCCCCCCCCCCCCCCCGAGATATCGGAAATTTAACCATAGGAAAAATATTTGCCATAAAATTACTAATTTTCTCTATCTAATAATTTTGATAAATTGGAAAGCATGTTCGAGTAAACTCGGACCGGTTCTATCCAAGTTGTGTTAGCATTACACAACTTGTATTCAGATTTCAACGGTTTTTCGCCAAATAACAGTAGTTTGTTGCGTTTCATCGTGCTATTATTAAATGTTATCATAGACAATAATATGTATATTAATATCCCTGATATTATGGGGGTAGTTGGGGGGGGGGGGGGTTCCTCAGTGATACGCCACATATTATTATAATTACATGGCAAAGCTACAAGACTGCGTTACTAGGGGAATGAGGGGAGGGGGTCTAAAATATAAGATTGAAATAGGAGTAGGCCGTTGACATGGCCGCGTTTGGATGTTTTAGATATGTAGAATTTGAAAATTCTACATACAGTAGATCTATTACGAGCGAGACCGTCGTTCGACTTCATGGAAAATTTATGCATTTATGCACTAAATTGTCATAAAATTTAGTCTCAATTGTACACTGAGAATTAATAAGTAGTGTAGAATTTACTCGATTTCGTGTGATTTCTGCAAATGATGGGCTTATGTTTAAACAAATGTGTGTAACTTCCAATCAATTTTATGTAATGTATACATTTTACACAACTCCGTGTAGAGCGTTCCCGCCAGAATTCAAATTTGTTAAGTAAACATTTAGGATTAACGTATAAATTCAAATTAAATTGTTATCAGTTGATAGTAGACATACCAATGAAAGCAATAGAAGTCATAGGCAATGTTAAAAGAAAATTTCAACCACGATTTAGTAAGAAGTTCAATATTGAGAGGTGATTGTAACATATTGCATGCTTCATAGCCTAGGTCCTATGTCTTTCAAAAGAAAATCAAAGGACTAGTCTGTTGACTTTCAAAATGAGCTCCTATAACTCTACAAATGGTAAATTTACTGTTCATTATTAGCTACTTTGGCCACAGCGGTCAAGTGGCATGGGTATTAGGCTACTGATGAGGTTTAATACGGGACGGGCCATGAGTCTAAATTCCTACGTGTACACCTTTGCCTATCTCAGTTTTTGACAACACTTTAAAATACGTAATTATGAACCGATTTTGATAAACTTGGCAAGTAGAGACTTCTCCTCAATACCTAGACTATGATCATTGGCATGATACCTACTAATATAATAGGGTAATAGGCATATGGCAATAATGTAGGAAAGTGTGGGACTCGAACTGACAATTCTTTGATTGGCAGTGAACAAATATCGCTGCATAAATAGTACAGATGCAAGGCCGTGCCCAGGTTTTGATTTCAGGAGGGGTCCAAATTTTTTTTAACGTAATTTATTAATGAATTAATGGATAAATTTTTCAAACCATACAGGTTTACATACAAGAATTTATTTCGGGGGGGGGGGGGTCCGGACCCCAGACCCCATGGACCACCCCTCTGGGGACGGCCATGTACAGATATACTGTATATCACAGCTTCGTGTAGATTTCACCTAAGGGTTGTGTAGACTAAAAAAAAAATATGCATTCGCGTGTATGGAACACAAGTGGTGCGGCTATGACAACACAAGTAGTCATTGCAACTTTAACACAAACTGTAGACTAACATTTACACCATTCACTAGTGCTCATATTAACCAAATAGTTTAGATTTTACCCAACTTCAGCCACCAACGCAATTTGTGTAAAAGGTACATAGCAGCGTTGTATTTTCAGCCCATTTTATTCGTGTGAAATTTACTCAATACCCACGGCTAGAAGGTACACTGAACACCGAGTAATACTGACCCAATTTTTGGCCTGCGTTAACACTAGTTTCGTGTAAATAGTCACCCTACACAAAATAGGTTGGTAGAACCCTATCATTGTGTAATGCTTACACTAATGACTTTACACATATCATTTTGTTGATGGAAACCAATTGCTACTCTTAGTTTAAAACAAATTTGGGTAATCTTTACTTTATTGGGTAATATCCAAACAAGTCCCGGCTTACACAGCGTGTGTAAGAAATATTTTTTTCAGTGCATGTTCTAGTGAACTCGGACCGGTTCTTTTTATTTTGACTGGACGTCATCTTGAAATCGTAAAAAGTGTAGATTACCACTATCGTAGATAATAATACGATCTTTCAGTCAGATTTTAATTCATTCCTCTGCGACCAATATTGACTGAGATATGAATTATATAAGTTTTCAATCGGCCGCCATCTTATAACTAAATAGCGGATCTAGCTGGTTAACGAACTCGATCAAGGCATTTGTATGATCAATTTTTGTGCCAAGTTTCATCCAAATCGGATAATATTTACGGAAGTTAGAGTGTTTCCTAAAATCGATATATATATATATATAACATTTTGAACGGAGGGTGGTTTTAGGCTCAGGGGGTCATGAAATGAAAAGTTGTGAAGAAATTTTCCGAAAGTCGAACATGGGTCGCCATCTCAATAGGTAGATGAATCTCCCTAAAATGTCAATAATCCCCATCGATCCCATGTGTGCTAAAAAAGTTATTCGGGGTCAAAGATCAAAATGTCAGTTTTTTTTTGGTTTTTCTCGAAAACGGTAAGTTCTATCAAAAAAGGTTCCGAACCAAAGATCTTTCAATTCTCTCTAAAAAAGGTGTCTATCATTTTTTTCTAAGGACCACCATTCCTGAGATATCGCGCCTGTAAGGGTCACCTTTCACGTAATATGCATATACAGCCACGTACGTATATACTGTATGCATAGTTAGGTACTTAAGGCATTTCAAAATAATTGAGCTCTCTATTTACTGTGTGACCAAAAATTATAAGAAATGAAACACTTTTTTTTTCAATTTCATGAATTTCCGTCGTGTTCGTCTGTTGGAAGTATTGGAGTATTTATTTTCCTTCATTTAATTCAAATAGCCAAAATTATTTAGTTCATGCTAAAAATGCTGAAGAAATAGGTATTTTTGATGGCCATAGATGGTACTATCTCGACATTTTCAAATGCACATCTAGATGTCAAGTTAATGAAAGCTCTTTTTTGCCTTTTATAAACCTAAAGCTAATGGTACAGCAGCCTGATCATGGCGATTATAATACCGGGGTTAAATAAATATCCTAGGATTATAACTGTAAACAAACAAATTTTGAATAGCACTTTCCATTATAAAATTATCTTGTTTACATTTTTAATACCAGCAGGGGATTAAATAAATACCGGTATTATAATCGCCTCGATCAGGCTGCAGGTGCACGTATAATCAGCAGAAACGTCGGAATTAGGGCTGTACCTTTTCATTAAATAGGTATGCTTCATGAAATTATGCTTTTTGCTATACCTACCGTAAATTAGGAATTTTTCAAGAAGTTTTCGTGAGTCTGACTTGTAAGATACGCTTGTCAGGCAGCCTATCATTGGATTTTCCAAACTTGGGGAAAGTATGATATATGTTGTAGGCTTTGAAATGAAAGCCATTGAACAGGACATGTAGAGTAGTGGTACGGACTCCAACTTTCACCCGAAAGGTTGTTGGTTCGAGTCCTACACTTGCTACATTTTCTGGCCATGCTTCGGAGGGCATGTAAAGCAGGCGGTCCCGGGCCTTCCTAGTTGAGTGTAAGAGAGGGCTTTATAGCCCTAACTCCGCTAGGTTGGCTTAGTAATAGAACAAAAAGTCCTTATTTATTTATTTTTATTTATTTTTATTTTGAACATAGTAATAATGAAGAGTCTTAGTAGTCTTAGTATTCTGAAGGTATTTAGGTATACGAGTATACAATAAATACTAGTAAATACAGTATAAAAGAACCGGTCCGAGTTTACTCGAACATGCTTTCCAATTTATCAATTAGTAGTTAGAGATAATGAGTTATTCCATGGTAAATCCTTTCCCTATGGTTAAATTTGGGATCCCTCGAGGGGGGGGGGACCCCCGGACCCCCTTTGGCTACGGCTTTATCCCGAAGCACTGAATTAATCGTTGGCATTTTATATTATAGGAGGGGCAAATTGAGAAATAATGTTTTTAGACATTTTTTTTTAGTTTTTTGAGAATAAAATCCCCCAAAACTGAGTTAACCCAAAAAAAGTGGGTGTGTGCACTTACGTACACGCGTGAGAAGTTATACTTCTTTGCCACCATTAAAAATAAAAACGGATAGACGTTTGTCGTTCAATTGTGATTTTTATCACAAACTTTTTATTAAATTTATTTCTTTATTTTGTTAATATTAAATAACCAGGTTAGGTTAGGTATTAATAAATATTTAACAGTAATAATTTAATAATATTTAGTGTTAATAATTATATTAAATACAAATATTTTGATTTATATCAAGAAATAATACGTACAGATAGAACTAAAACACGGGTACAAAATGGCAGCTTCATTCTGTGAACTTTTTCTGTGAATTTTTCTGTGAACTGCGCGCGCAGCCTCAAAATTCACTCTCGATCGTAAAGAAGTATAATTTCAAAAAAAAATTGTCTCGATGTATGATTTTTGTAAACCTACATGCCTAATTTCATCAAAATCGACCGAGCAGTTTGCCAGGAAATCGATGAACAGACAGAGCGACAGACGGACAGACATTTCGTAAAAACCACTTTTTTGGGTTCCTGGGACCTCAAAACGACAAAACGTGTAAATCCGTTGAAATCTCGGAATTGAAAATTTGGACCATCACAAAGCTTTCCATATACTATACGTATAAATTGGAAAGCAATAAATAATGTAATTTCAGTGGTCATGGTCGTGTATGGGCATACAAAATAGAGCCCTTTCTTAAACTCAAACATGTAGCTCTTTCAGCGCTTATCCTTATCGCTAATTCACCTCGCGTTTCTTTCCCTAGTACCTTATACTGTCCGTTCCCTTGGGGAAGTTTTTCGTATTTCAAAGATGATTGTTTGACATTTGCTTACTCAGCTTTTTCTGGAAATGCTGGCTAATATAGCACGTAAAATTTTTCTAAGCTTTTTGAGATTGAGCTGAATTTAATTTTGTGACAGGATTCTCATTTTGTAAACTACATTTCTTATTTTTCTGGAAGTTGGCACTGCAGGGATATGTAATTGTAAATGCATAAAAAAACCTGATGGCAAGTCTCCTATACTATAATAATTGTTTTATTGTAAAATGATATAGAGATTTATTTTATAACACATTCATTATACAATAGTACATTTCTCATTTACTTGTCATTGTATTTTTTTGTTTGTTCTTGGTTATGTTATGTAGAAAATTGGCACCCTTAAATTCATTGTTTTTATTAATTCTATATATTTTATTTATTTAACAAAGCAAGTTATTATAGATTTGGCTCATTTAAGTTGTAGGAGACCACTTCATGCTTCATAAATATAAGGACATTTTTTAATCTTTGGGTTTGTTATTTTTCCATGAATTTTCCATGCGTGAAAATTCAGTCTCCAATAATTTTTATATAAGAACTGCGGTACCAAAAATTAACTACAACTGCAACTTAAATAAATGAAACCATTAAAAACATGTTTTTTTAATTAAATAAGAAAGAATTCTTTTTATTATTTTATTTGCAATCTTCTTCGTACCATATCCTCTTACTTACAAAGTACCATTTTCAATATTTCAGTATAACGCACGGTACGGTAGCATATTAAAGAACAGTATTTATGTCACCTTGGGCTCTAAATAGGAGAGGTATATCGCTCCCGCCAAAAATATATGAGGCGACGTCTATTTAATGGCGGGTCATAGGAGACGTGCCAGCAGAAATATAAATAATATAAATATTACAAAAATATATTTTATTATTATATGTGTCCCATCTTTTCTATTTAGAACTCTAATTTTACCCACTTGAAGGTGAAGTCCGCCGCAATGAGGTTCATTTGTGACGTCATTTTGTAGATGGCAGCACCAGTTGCACTGATATCAAAGCGTTGATTTTCCATAAGCCTCAATACTATTTTAAAATTATTTTATTTATGCATTATTTTAAAGTGATATTTTTCTATAAATCATGGAGAATATATATATTAAATTATATGCAGCGAAATAAGGTCCAGGCATAGTAAAAATGTTTTAAAAAATACTTAAAGAATTAATTAGATACTAAGAGCTTAGCTTTCACATGCAAACGGCGGCCATTTTGAATAATATGGATATCGGTTTGTCATCAGCGAACCTAGTGACCAAAACTGTCCCTACAGAACCTCATTGACATTGTATACGAACTGGATGAGCTGCGTACCTAAGGCGCCCATTCCATCGACCGGCTAGGGCTATTTACAAAAACGGTGACGTGGTGGCAGACATTCAAGACTTAGGTGGCGTTTCCACCGACCTCGCATTGCAGAATGCAAATGACATTGACGGAAATTAGAATTTTTCTTTTTATAGAAATCTATTAAAATGTTTCTACTTAACATATCCCATGACGCCATTTTTTAATTTTAGTTTGTTTGTTTGTGATTTTACTGTATGATCATTGATCAATTTTAACTATGGCATAGAGGAAAATAAACATTTTGGTGGAAACGCCACCTAAGTCTTGAATGTCTGCTACCACGTCACCGTTTTTGGAAATAGCCATAGCCGGTCAATGGAATGGGCACCTATGGGCATTGAATATATAACACAGTGTTATATATTCAATGCTATGGGACAACCAAATTCCATGAAAATAAAAATCTGCGACTGGCATGATCTCTGCAGGGGATACATAGTCTGGTCATCGTCATTCTTCAACTGCACTATCCCGGGCGCGTGAGCCTCATCTACATCTTCCTTACGGTCCACTTCTAATCATGCAGCTCCTTCTGCTGAGATAGTCCTCAATTTGGTTTCTGTAAGTTTACAATAATGCATATTTTTATTTGTTGCAGGTGTAGCGGCCACAGTTGAAGTCCATTTTGAGAACCGCGGTGGAGGCTTCTTCCTGAAGCACTCTCCGCGGGCCACATGGTCGGCGCCAGCGGCTGACTTGGCTGGGGCTGGAGCCGGAGCCGGGGCCGGAGCCGGGGGGAGGGCGGGAGCCGCCCCCTCGGCTGCAGTTGTTGCTCCCCCTCCCGCTGTGTCTTCGGGCAGCACCGTTTTCAGTGTCGACAGGTTCACCGTGTTTCTAACGTCACAGCCTGTCTCTGTTAGAGCTACCTATGGTCCCTTCTCCACGAAACAGACAGTACCTGCTAGAAGTTTGGTGAGTTTGAGTAATTATTTTACACTAATAATAGGCATACTTACCCTTCTTCATGTTCTTTTACTGATAATTTTGATAAAATGTACTATGTGTGTTTTCCCCCCTCATAGACCAGGCCTGTACCCAGGATTTAATTTGGGGGGGGGGCAAGAACAATTTTTTTAATAAATGATAGGTACATTCGTAGTGATTTTAGTAGTTTTAGCTAAAACTCTTACATTATTTATTGTTTTTTATCAAATTTAAGGGGGGCCATGCCCCCCCCCCCTTGGGTGCGGGCCTGTCATTGACACATTGCGAATCCGTTATGACCCCGCAGGTTCCTATGGACGAACCGCCCGTGCCGGACGCGAGAAACTTCACCACACACGGCCTGGACGTAAGCGCCCACCTCGTTCGTCCAGACATTCCCAGGGATGCGCCTGTACTTCGGGTGTTGTTCCATACAGGTGGAGAGCCTAGCGCTCGCCGGCGTCTCTGCATCCTTCTGCAAGCGAGTCTCCCGGGGCGTGCTCCCCTGACTGCGGCGTGCAGTCCAGATGGGGAAGACGGGGTTTGTCTGGTACAACTGACCATACCTGCGTCCTGGTGGCCACCCTTGCCACCTCCTGACAAGCAACTTAAACCTTTGAAGACTCCGCAAAGATTAGTACAGGTATGTTCTATTTGGGTCACGGAAAAGACGTGGGAGTATTGGTAGGTCCTATTAGTTTGCTGGGTGGGTCTGCCAAGGGTCCAGAACGCAAGCAAGCCTGTGGGAAAGAGGTGAGACGAAGGTCTGCCTGACTTCAAAAACCCATTTCAAACTACTAGTCGACAAGGTTACTCTGCACCAATGGTAAATTATAACAAGACCTCTCGTCGGATAACCAATAGGCAATAATAACCATAACTTATGGTCCCGGAATCATAAATTGAATTCGCTACAGTGCTCAGCAGTGGTTGCCCATGACATGATCATCTTATAATCTTTTGCCAAAACTTTCCTGAATGGAAGGCTTGGGGCCCTATATTTTGGTTGCAATAAGAATATTTCTACGTCTGCTTCCAGATTGCGTACTCTGTACTGGAGCCCAGAGCAGAGAAGTGCGTGCCTCGTGTACAAATCCAACCTGCTACCCCTCTCACGTCCACGCCACTGGTACCTGCACGAGCCACCTACAAAGAAGTCCGTACTGATGACGCCCTCAGCATTCTGCTGCCGCATGCGCCCCTGTATCCTCTGTCACATCTACACGTTCCTGTTTTTCTGCTGCCACGAGAGGCTGCGCCTATTACTGCTTTTGTACTAAGGTGAGCATATGCAAGGTTATTAGGCAGAATATAAAGGAGGGTATGACAAAATGCACGGGAACGGGATTTGAACCAAAGTCATCACCTTGCTCACTACTGCAGCAAACCCGCTTTTGCCTACTCTGTACATCGTCTGGCAAGACACAGGTTTTGACCGGTAGCTAACTATGCAACATCGTCGAACCTTGCAAGTCGGTCAGCTATTTTATAGAGGCAATGCCTACGCATTACAGGTTCGAATCCTGTCCAGGCCAATTTTTCTCTCTTCCTCTCTCTAATTTCTCTTTAGCTTATAGAGGCTATCATCATCATCATCATCATCATCATCATCTTAATTGTGACGAAGCAGTAGAATCCGGGATGATAGGCCGTGGTCGTTCTGAAAGCGTACTTACATGGAAGTACCATGGAATTTCCATGGAATGGAAGTTCGCTTTCAAAACGACCACTGCCTATCATCTCGGATTCTACTGCTTCGTCAATTAACTCCGGCCGTGAAAACCTTTGTAATTATACTATCATATAGTATATTCCCAAGAAAGGTCCAAACCACGGCCATAAGACTGCGGCTGGGTCACGCCTCCTTCCCATGCCATCTAGCACGGATCGGTGTCCGAGAGACTCCTCTCTGTGATTGTGGGGATCAAGCGGGTACTCCGGACCACATCACTTTTGGTTGCCCCCTCTACAGCCGGGAGAGGACAGAGCTTATTAGCAGGTTGCAGGACCAGGGGAAGTTGCCGCCATTGACGTATATGGATGTGCTCCAGGACTTGGACAAAGAGGTGCTGACTGAGGTGGTCCGCTTCCTGAAGAGTATCGGACAAAAGTGGTAGGACGTTGGGTAAGCTATTTTAGACGGTCCCTGGGCAACCTCGTTGTCCAGTTAGATCCCGATAGCAGTCTTTTGCCAGATGGATTTGGTAATGGCTTATATAATAATTATATAATACCCTTAAGAAAAAAAATATATATACATATATACTATCATCATAATTGTTTTCAATGATCAGTTTGTGAGCCTCTTCCACTCCCTTCTGACTTTCCAAACCTCGTGTCCAAACCAATGCAGTCTCCTTCTCGCTATAACGTATGAGGAATTAGTGGCTATTAACCAATTTAAATAAGTAGGCTACTGATGTAGTTGGGCCTACTATCTTTTTTATGTGATAACATTCGATAATATGCATAGGCCTGTATACTGTAAAAAGTGTTTTTTTTTCTTTTCTTTTTTTTTCCTTCGTGGGGCCTACTCGTTTGAGTTCCTATAAGCGTCGACCTAGAAGGTCTTTTGCTTCCATGTTTGCCGTCTACGCCCATCTTATAACACCAGTCTTTTTGATAAATTCTAGTGTTTTTGTGATGGGATTAGATCGGATGGTTTCCTCTTCAGACCTAGGGTGGCCAAGAGTTTGGTATCGAGTTTGTCCCAGCGCTTCACATTCAAAGAGAATGTGTTCAGCTGTTTCTTCTTCAACTTCACACAGTCTGCATCTACTGTCGTTTTTCACGCCAACCCTATGCATGTGTTTGTTGAAGTGGCCGTGGCCCGTAAGCGTGCCAACCACCCTTCTAGCTTGCTCTCTACTTAAAGAGAGAAGCTGATCGGTGAGCTTCTTACTAGGACCCGGAATAACCTTCTTAGCAAATCTGCTTTCCGGGACTTTCTTCCATTCCTCTGCAGTTTTTCTCTGCAACCATTTTTGTACAGAAGTACGGGCCTGGCAATAAGCCATCCCGTACTTAGGTTCTGCACCAATGAATGGCGTTTCTGCACCTTTTCGAGCCAGCTCGTCGGCTCTTTCATTCCCATCAAAGTTCGAGTGCGCCGGGACCCAAATCAGCGAGACTGAGTTTTCCCGACACACCTTTATTAAGAGGTTGGTGCAGTGTTTCTTTTTAGCAAACTCTTCTGAGTACATTCGTATTGGAATCTTCTTAGATTTCTTTACACGAGCTGGGAATGTTTTACAACCGACTAGTCGCACACAATGAACCAACCCATATTTCCGCAATGATATAAAATCTAACTTACACAATGGATAGTTTGATTTTTTTTTTATTCGCCGAATAAGGTCCACAAATCACGTGTGGGGGCAGGCAGGGAAGGGAGAGGCTATTGTCACAGCGATAGCCGTAAATCATAAGCTAAACATGGCCGTGTGTCTTCCGCAGACTCACATTGTTTCCAAGTCCCCTATAAAACTGAACGCTATTCTTTTTTTACGATTCGAAGCCGATCGTGATCGGCAGGACAGCCGGAAGAATAAAAGGAGATTTTATGTCCTCGCTTTCGTCCTGCTAGTTGCGTGCAATGTTTTAATTTAGATTCTGCATTCTGATAAAGTATAGGCATGAGCTTAAACTATTAGTGACGTCACGAAGTGGTCTGTTTCCTAATAAAGTAAGAAAGATTTCATCCGTATGTACAGTTATAAATTCATATACTGTATCCAAGGCCGTGCCCAGGTTGTAATTTCGGGGGGGGGGGGGGGGGTCAGCACGGTCTTGACTGTATGTAATAGTAATAATAAGAATAAAATTCTTTATTGAAAGTTAAATAAATACAGATTAATTTATAATTCCTTCTATTCATAATAATTTATAATATAGTATAGCCTGGTCTAGTACCCGAACTTGGGTTAAGTCACGCCTGTTGGACTGTGTCAATTATAAGCATGTCTGTAACCGGAGTGTGTTAAGACATCGAGGGCGTTTACCTGTTTCTCCTTCTTTTAATGCCTCTTCTATCGAAGATTGGCGATCATCATGGCAATTTGGACCTTGGAGACTGCAGCTCTGAAAAGTGAAGTCGTGCTCTTGCCAAACCACTCACTCAGGTTTTTCAACCAGGCTGTTCTTCTTCTGTCGGGAGCCCTCAGTCTTTCTATCATCCCTTGGATTATTATATTCAGAAGGCGATACTTATCGTTCCTCATTAAATGTTAGTTTCCGTTTCTTAACTACCAGGAGCAACTCGGCTTCTGTGTGTACCAGCTTGCCAGTGCACAATATTCGCACGGGAACAACATCAATGTGGTCGTTGGCAAGTCAACGTCCATAGAATCCCTTCAAAATAATTATAATATGTATAGTATATTGGCCTACATACCATACATCTTCTTCTTCTCGTGCCTCTTCAACGTTGAAGATTAGCGATCATTTGAGCGATTTGCACCTTAGACACGGCTGCGCGGAAGAGGCCTGTCGTGCTCCTCCCGAACCAACCCCTAAGGTTGGCCAGCCAGGACGTCCGTCTTCTACCTGCGGTTCTTCTCCCCTCAATGCGCCCTTGTATGATGAGTTGGAGAAGGTGATATTTCTCATTCCGCATCACGTGTCCAAAGTACTGCAGCTTCCTCTTCTTTACGGAGATTAATAAAGTTCGCTGGGTCCCCACTCTATTGAGTATTTCCTCGTTTCGTATGTGATCTCGCCAGGATATTTTAAGCAGTCGGCGATACACCCACATTTCACCCATATTTCATACCATACATACCATGGCCTAAGATAAGGCAAATTTAATCATCTTTGGTATCCCTACATTCCCCCTCCCCTCACACTCGCGCGCAAGGAGTGCTTCTAGCACTATTATTGTAGAGCGTTTTGATTGATAGACTTGCAATACAATACAATACGTGATACAACAGCAAATATGAAACGCTTGAATTGATGGCCCTATGAATGATAAAAATATTAGACAAAAAAATTGTCTCCGCCTCAGTTTTTTACACGATTTATGCTGTCATTTCCAAAAATATATCCGTTTCCACATTGCAGAAGTATAAAAAGTGTAGCTGCCATTGCCACACTTTCCGAACCCTGAATTATTTTCTACAATATCTATTTTCCTTTTTTATTTTGCTGTTGCCAGTTTGACGTCTTGTTGCTTTCAAAATTTGCTTTTTGCTTTCCAATTTATACGCAGTATATAAGGAAAGCTTTGTGATGGTCGAAATGTTTGATTCCGAGATTTCAACTGATTTACACGTTTTGAGGTCCCAGGAAGCCATAAAAGTGGTTTTTACGAAATGTCTGTCTGTCTGTCTGTCTATCTGTTCATCGATTTCCGGGCAAACTACTCGGTGGATTTGGGTGAAATTTGGCATGTAGGTTCACAAAAATCATACCTCGGGACAGTTTTTTATTATTTTGGGCTATCTCAATTTGGGGGGGGGGGGGGTTGTTCTCAAAAAACTCAAAAAAACGTCTAAAAAAATTATTTCTCAAAAACGGCTCCAATGATTTCTTTTAAATTCACATATATTCTATTCGTTATTAATGTTGATGCGGGGGGTCGCTTACCCCTTGATAGTTTGCTTCTGGGGGTAGAAAAATAAAAATAACTTAATTTTAATGAAAAATGAAAAAAATAATTTTTCTGCGAAACCTTTCTATCGATGATTTCTACCTACAGGTATGTTTTAGATGTTAAATTGAGTAGCGAAACCGGACAGTTTGCTTTCCCAAAAAGCTATTTGGTTTTGTGCAAAAAAAATTTTTTTGAAAAAATGAAAGCAAATTCACGCTCAAATGCATTGCCTGCCCTGCCATTATTGATGTGTGGTAATGTGTTGGTCTGTCCTATCTAGAATTTACGTCACCTCCAGTGACGTCACGTGGACGTGATATCCGAAATTTAACCATAAGAAAATTATTTACCATGAAATTAATCATTTTCTCTCCCTACTAACTGATAAATTGGAAAGCATGTTCGAGTTAACTCGGACCGGTTCTTTTATGTGTGTATGCTGCGAATATTTATTAATATTATATTTATACTGCAGTAGACCTATATGATGATATCAGGAATATGTAGGTACATATACAATACGTACACTTTCAACCGATTCTTGCACTTGCTCTTTCAGCTTCTTTTTAAAATTTATTTTCTGATACCGCACCATTGTATAGGTAGACTCAGTATGCCTGCAATTGAACAAGAGAATTCACATTTGTGGAATCAAGAGACTAAATTGTGATGGCGTGTCAGTTTTTTGGGGGTATAGGTTTTGTTTTACATACACTACAAACAATTTAATGAATATATCCGATACTTCAGTACCCGTTGACCCCCATGGCACATCATTCCGGATTCTACTGCTTCATCAAATAACTCCGGCCGTGAAAGTATTTGTAATTATATAAAAAGCACTATGTTTCCAAAAGCTATGCTATTGTTATTGGACCCCCCCCCCCCCGTATATATTTTATCCTTCTTTTTTTCACTCTTCCTCTCTTTTGTCCTTCTCTATTTAATTTTAACCATTTATCAATAATACAATGTTTTAGTTTTTTAGGGTTAGTATGAAAACTTTATAGTGTTATTATTTTTCATTTCATTCATTTAATTTAATTGTTAATTGTCAGAGCTCGCGTCAAGAGCGGCCTTCGAATTCTGAGCGTGGAGAAAAGCTCAGATGTTTGGAACGTGACGGCTGACGTAAACACGAGGCAGAAGGTCGCGACAGTCACGTGTGTGAGAAAAGAGACGGATGTCGATCCCCAGAAAACGTGAGTTATTCTTTTTGGTATCCGTTATTGCTCAGATCCCGCCGCTCACTAAACTGTTGGCGGTAGGATCTGGGAGAATCATCGTCATCCACATTTGCCCAGGTGTGATGTATTGTAGGCCTAGGAGCCTTTTCTTCTCCCTCCACTTTTGGCCGAGTATTTCAATTGAATAATGCAATGAGGAGAAAATAATAGCCGAAAATGTCAATACTATCCTTCAGTAGGGGTATTCACTGTGTTGATAGAAAAGTGAATACAAAAATAGAAAAATAACTCAGCGTGAGGATACCTCCGTCAACCATAGAAATAGTAAAATGTTACCTCCAAAGTTTCTTTGCCTTTGGCTATTAACATATGAACATCTGCTGTTGTCCACCTCTTGCCACATCATTTTTCCTTTTGTTGTTTTTCTATTAATTTCTGTCGCAGAGCTCATTTAAAAAAAATAAATAAAATAAAAAGCCAAGATTCAAATTCAAAACAACAACAAATATGGCCGTTTTCGATTTCCCAAGTGCAGTTCTCCAAGCTACTGGTCGGGTAAAGTAGGAAACGTGACTGAAATGTAGAAAAACACATATCCTTATGGCATTATTTTTCTACGTAGAAAAACTGGAGTTCTATTTTTCGACTTTCCCTTAGGGAAAACCAAACGCAGTGAATACTCCTAGTAAATATCAAATTGTCTGCTTTGTTAGAAAACATACAGTGCACTAAATTATTGTGCAATACTGCTATACAAGGAAACTAGTCTATTTGTGACGATAGTAAAAATATATAATGAAATTCAATTGACAGGAAAGCTTTAAATGAATTGTATGCTCCTTCGTTAAGAACTCTTCGGTATCGTTGCAAAAAAAAATAGTTCATTGATCTACAGTTTGGCAATAATTGTGACTCTCCTCGCAGGATTAGCATTTGTATAATTTTAATTTTCCCTTTAATAAGACTCCAACTCCAAAGTTGTTGAGCTTCTGCCCTTTTCAATGAGCTGATTTCATCTGCGGATTAAAAATTGCTAACTTCACCAGAGTGGTGCTTAGGGTCGCAGCTCGCAGGTAAACAAATATCCCACGATTTTTTAAATTTCAATTTTGTAAGTATATATTATCCAGTATCATTGAGGGAATGGTTGGAGCTATGCTAAGTCTCGCTTATTTGTAAGTTTCTCCATGTTATAGAACTGAAGAAATATTTACGTGGCTGCTGGAGGTCGTGGAGGACGGGGAAGACCTGTGGGACGGCGGACGGGTGGTCTGGAGTGCTCAGTACTATCTGCAGGGCAAGCCTCATCACCATCACCACAGGGTCTCTGTGGAAGAGTCCAACAAGAAGCTCACAGCCAGGCTGGAGATCCAGAAGGATGATATTCAATCCGTTCTGCCGATTTCGAAGGTACACTACTATACCAGAAAGATAAAGCACTTGAAGAAAGGGTTATTGCCTTCCTATTTATACTTGGTATAAGGAAAGCTGAGTGATGGTCGAAATTTTAGATTTCGAGAATTTACACGTTTTGAGGTACCGGTGTCTACGAAATGTCTGTCTGTCGGTTCTTCGATTTGTGGGCAAACTTCTCGTTTGATTTTGATGAAATTTGTCATGTGGGTTCACAAAAATCATTTATCTGTCATTATTACTTTGTTGTACTACAGTATATTGGTCTGCCCGTTTTAGACTATGCAAACGTTCCATCGATCAATTCAGTGCTTTGGGATTTGTATTGCGTCATGTATTCTACACTGTTCACCCCCTTTAATCACTGGGTTAATTTAATAACATGGACTTTCACGGCCGGAGTTATATGATGAAGCAGTAGAATCCCGGACGGTACGCCGTGGTCGATTTGAAAGCATACTTCAAACTTTTTATCAACATCTGCGGTTGACATCTACAGTGGCACCGCGTAGATTTTTAATATTGTGTCTCGGAGGTTCCGCAATAATAACATCTGCTGGTACAATCTTAGAAGCCTACGCAGTGTCACTGAAGTTGTCTACCGCTGATAACGAAACGTTTGGAAGTATGCTTTCAGGTTGACCACGGCCTATGATCCCGGATCCTACTGCTTCATCACTGGGTTAAGTAAGCTCTTTGGCCCATTTTAAAAGCTTGACAGTAAGTGGATCTGCAACTAGTTATCATGGTATCCTTATGTGACCCTGTTTTAATTTCACAGAACTGGGAAGTGATCAACACAGCAGTGCTTACCGGTCACCAGGTGGCGCAGGCAATGAAGGTGCTCATCGTCAGTCAGGCTGGGAAAGTCGCCGACGTTACTCTGCAGTCGTCTTGCCACTCTGAAGATGAAAGTGTCCTCAAGGTCTCCTCTTCTTGTAGTTCTGTCTATGTTGACGGCTCCGAGCTTAGAGGTTCTTCTAATGCCTCCATCCTAGTCAAGTATGTGGGTTTTAGCCTATGCCTACTTTTATATTATTATATTAATTATAGTGACGCGTGACAATAACAATAGGCACACAATATTGTTCAGTATTTTTTTTCTGAGTTCACAATCTCAACGATTGGTTGGTGGCAACTCCCTGCATATTTTCCTCCAGTTGATCCATGAATTCCTTTTTCCGTCGTCCTCTTCTTTTGCTTCCTTCCACTCTGCCCTCAATGATGGTGTGTACCAGATTTTCGGGTCTTAATTAATGCCCCATTTCGCTCATCTACTTTTTATGTGACGTAGCAGCTGTCTAGCATTCTGGCCGCTAGCACTCTTTCATTCATCACGTGGTTTCTCCAGCTGATTCGTAGCATCCTTCTGTAACACCCCATTTCAAACGCTTCAATCCTCTTCAGTTCCTTATCTGCTATGGTCCAGGTTTCACATCCGTATGATAAACACTCCAGTAATAGTAAGTCGTAAATCACCATAAGTTGTACCTAGAGTTCCCTATAGGAGAGATGGGACAATAGAGCACGCCAAAAATATTTTTTTTAATCCTGGGGCCACCTCTACGTTTTTTCAAAGGCTGGCCATATGAGAAATTAAAAAAATATATTTCTTTATGAGAAGTGAATGTCCCATTTCTCCTACATAGAACTCTAGATGTACCCGTAGTGATATCAGCCGCCATACTTCCTTATACGCGTAGCCAATGAGGCTGTCTCCTCTGACCAGCACTAACAGTGACGAGAACCACTTCGAAGCAACTTGTCTTGTAAACGCCAATTGACCACAGTTTTTGAATCCATTCGACCTGACATCCTCATTGACCGTAATTTTTTACAAATCATCCAGTTCAGTAATTGTGGCCGATCAGTGCTAGTGACGGCCATGTATTACATTTAGATAGAAATTTCATGTGAATTGAATTTTAACACCCGTAAGTCTTTTCGCTCTCCGATTGTCTCCACAAACACCGATTGACCTGTTCTGTCCCACTTTGTACAGATATGGCACATATACTGGCCTTGCTGAGTTCCTCGTGTGGATGCCCGAATTCCCCCTTGAGCTGAGCCTACCCGACGTTCGACTCAGTCAGGTAAAAGGGTGGCGCGTTCCGGACCCTGCTGTTGCCACGGCTAAGAGAAGGGGAGCTCTTGAACTTTCTGCTGGAGGGAAGACTAGGAGTAATGACATTAAGTCTGGCTGGAGTTTGGAGGATAATCTGATGGAGTCGGAGTATCATCCAACGTGTCGGGTCCGTTTTCAGCAAACTCCTATAGAGGTACGGTTGAGTAATACTCGTATCTGTATCCATGAGAGAGTTTCTTCAGTGACTTCGTGGAAGTGATACATGATAAATAAGTAAATAATTATATACAAAATTGCTCTTAATTCCACAAAATAAATTTTTAATAGTAACAGCTGTTTCGGTGTAACACCATTTTCAGACTGGCTCTCACAAGTACCTCCGACACACATCAGCCTTAATTGGTGTGGAGGGGGAATGATACCAGATACCAGATCTAGGAGAGGGGAAGTATGCATAAATGTTATGTCGTTAACAAGGTTACAATATTGTTTAAATGTTGTGGAATTAAGTGCAATTTTATTTATAATTATTTACTTATTTGCCTCGTATCTGTACTTGGTTAAGTCATGCCTTCGCCTGGTTCATTTCAATGGTAAGCTTGTCTCAGCTTGTCCATTATCGCTTGTAGTCGGTGCAGGTTGATATCGAGATCGTATACCAGTTTTCCAATGGCCAAAAATTCATACGGAAACATAGAGATAATGTCCGAAATCCATGGGGTCGTTGGCATTGGTCAAGGGACCTATGGGCCTATAGGTATGGGTCCATAAAAAGTCCTTCAAAAATTACAAGGTTGGGTAATATTAAGAAGGATATTCTACGTACAAGTGGAAAATTGGCACCCCAAAATTAAATACTTTTCATTTTTTATTTAAATAACTCAGCAAGTTATTAACAATTTGGTTCATGTATGTTGTAGAAGACTAATACTATTTTTACTTTTCGGTTTTGTAGTTCTTCCAAAAATCCCAGAATACGCGAAATTTTAGTCCTGTCTGTTCTGGTATTTATGGATGAACTTAGGTACCAAAAATTTAATATTTGCTATTATATGATGCATGAAGTAGTCTTATACAACTTCCATGAGCCAAATCTTTAATGACTTGCTTTGTTAATTAAATAAAAAAATAACTAGTCAATAAAAACAACAAATTTTGGGGTGCTCATTTCCTACGTAGCATGTCCTCTTAAACAGTATATAAATATTTATTTTACAATATAGCACAATTAATTCGTCTATATTAGCACGAATAAGGTTAAACCACGTCTAGTCAGGTAGTAAGGTCAAAGAGTTGACAGTATAGACACCGTTTCATAAGAGATGGCCTTTAAGCAAGTTCTCGCCGCCCTCAAGTCATTAGGAAGCTTCCGAAAATACTGGCAAAGCTAAATTAAATATATCTAAGGTATATAGGTATTTCCACTCCCTGACGTGAGGAAGCAGACACTAATTAATTTGACATTTAAATTGTGTGTAAAAACGTATGTAAGGACATTAGATTGTATTAAATAGAACATACCGCCAAATCAAACTTGTGAACCCGTGGCAACCATAATAAGTGTTTTGTCTGAGCTGAACGTAGTCTAAATCATGACTTTTTTGTTGGATGTTGGTCGCTTCCTGATATAGGAAGTCAAAACTTCCTTCCTTAGAAGCACTATTTTACACAATAATTCGGAGATGATCGTGGATATAGCATATTAGAATCCTTGAGGAGAACATCATGAATTTTCATTCAATGCTGAAGTCACCTACTTAACTCAAACTCGTGCGCAGCATAGCACATGGCAATATTATATAACTTCTGTTTTTGCCCAGGTGTACGCTCGCTTCCTGGCCGAAGACCATGACTCGGGTCGATGGAACTACTTCGGCAGTCGGAGGACTTGGCTCCGTGTTACAGACCTGGTTCTCGGGCTGCTCCGGGTTGCTGACCCCCGCATTGCCAGCCTGCACGGCCGTGTTGTCCAGGGCAGGAGCATAGGTCGCACCGAAGTACAGGTACGTGTAAGGGGCTGAAGGCGATTTCAACTCAACCGCAACCGTCTTGTCTTGTTTTCACATGTTCTTTACTGCCGACCACTGCCTTTTAAATAATAAAAGGCTTTGGAATTTTTAACGGTCGTACAAACTACGCTGGCGTTTTCTGGACGGGTCTAGGGTAAAACAGCATGAGCAGGAGAAATCTTTTGAAGTGGACTCTTTTTTTGCACCAACCCATTTGCGCCAAGATAGATCTCCCGGCGTGCCAGCAGCGTTGAAATCGCTTTTGTGCACCGGACCTAAGTACACAGAGACTTGTCAGGTAGTCTCACCATCTCCTATGTTCATGCTTTGAATTTTCTGATTCGCCTAATACATATAGATAGGTAGTGAATTATAATCGTTTATGGGCTTTATTATAAATACGGAAGTTGTGTTTAATTAGCCACCTTTTAATTAAAGGTCTTATCACCGATTACGGGTCGTGTTATCGGAGCCAAAGAAGTCCGCGTTGGTAATGACAAAGTCAACCTGGAACGTCTTGTAGCACAGATCGTCTCGGGCCTTCAGCTCACCATCTCACCAGACAGCAGTATTGAAAATGGCTACATTGCTGAGACTTCTGTCACAAGGCGATTAACTGCTCAATATCAGGTAAAAATTTTACCTTGTACGAACAACGTTACTGTGAAGGAACGTGCCGAAGGCATTCTTATGAGACACCGCCTTTATGGACCTTATCAAGGTTTCACCAAAACTCAAAAGTACAAACTATCAACCTGTGTAAATAGTGACTGAACCTACAAAAACCGAAAAAACCAAAACAGTATTAACGTGTATTGAAAAAACAATGAATACAAAATAATTGTAGGGCCGCCCTAGGTAGACCTATAAAAATTTTCCCTGCCCTAAAGCTAAACTAACGCCTTGTCGACCAGGCAACTCACTAGATTGTATGCATTAAATTTAATGTACAAGATACAAACTACTACGGTGCCCTCATACCTGTTTAATCGGTTAGCTCTCTTAAACACGACTAGGAATGGTAAAATTTTTAAAATTGCTCGACATAAGACTAGCCAATATGGCGAAGCTTTTCTCGTCCAAACTACAAGGGAGTGGAATAAACTCCCCTGTAGCATCAGGTCCCAGCCATCCCTTGCCACTTTCAAAAAAAGCCTCAGGTCTCACCGGCTAGCCCGGCAAAGGTCGGTATCCCAGCATTAGGCCTTGACACAGTCCATGCTGTTTTGAGTTCTTTTTGTTTTTCTCGTTTCTGTTTTGTTTTTGTTTGTGTTTTTATTGAATTAGGGAAACTTTAGGACAATACTGACAACACTAGTCTTAAGAATCTTGATTATTGTAATACTAACCATTCCTTGCCTTACCTGGGTTAGCCCATAGAAGGCTTTCTAGTCTTATGGTTCGCCCAGATAAAAATAAAGTCGTTATTTATTTATTTATATATTTAAAAAAGCTGATAATAAACCACCTTTTTACCTTTCTTAATAGGAGGGTCTTCTAGACATAGAGCTCGAATGGTCTGATGGTACAAAAACACCACTGCGCGATATATCTGTGACGGACTACCATCTACTAGTCGAAAGTCTCGATCCGGACACTGTAGCCTCCGCGCCTATGGTGGCGTCTCATCACCCTCGTGTCATTGCTGTTGGTGAAGGTGAGTTCTAGAAATGGTTGTTATTATATTACGAAGTATTATTTTACAATTCCAACATATTAATTTGTTCTCGTCCTCTTCTTCTTCTACCCTCTTAGTGCCGTGAACGCAACACGGGGAGGGAGGGTCGCCCTCTTACACTCCACCCGGTCGGTTCTCATCATAGACATCGTTTGCCCCCTTTTATCGGTCAGTTGTTCAATTCTTTCTCAGGTATGCCGATGGGTCTCCGTCCTTGTGGCATCGCCTCGGGCAGCCTCCTAATAATAAAAAATAGAGTATATACATTGGCTCCAGTTTTAGTATTCTGAATTCTATGGCCACTTGATTCAGAAATACAGTAGTAGGCCACCAAGAACTGGCTATTGCCAAGATCCGAGTGCAATGGGAATCTGCAGTAGTATGTGGGGCGGTTATTAAAAAGCTACGATACTGGGCTGTTACCTTAATAATAAGGCGGGGTTTCCATTGACCTCGCATTGCAGAATGCACATACGTTGACGTGGTACTGTGGTAGCAGACATCATTAATAAGTCTTTAATGTCTGCTTCCACGTCGACGTCATGTACATTCTGCAATGCGAGGTCAATGGAAACCCCGCCTAAGGACGACTCGGTATCAATGTATTATGTAATAATGTTCGAATGTTCATATTATGGCGCAACCGGTTTGGGGAAGAAAATCGTAAGAGTAACCTACTGAATATGTTAAATCTTTCAGGCCGCGGCGAGTTACTGCGTGTCGCTCTTCTTCCGCCCGATGAATGTCTCCGAGGAGGTAAAGCGGCAAGAGCTTCTTCAGGACCTCTTGCTCAGACCTCAGCTTCTGTTGAGGTAGATTTTGGAGCGGGCGACATATCGGGTCGTGCGGATTTTCTGCAGAATGATGGCCATGGTGCTCCCGGTCGGGATAGACGTCTCAAGAGTGATCTAGCGGATATACTCAGAATTAATGGTGAGCATTTTTACGAAAAGAAGCTGTAGAGCCAAGTTGAACTGGTGTTTCGTTATAGATCTCAAGGTGATTGCTTTAATTTCAATTTGAAATTCTATGAGTCTATTTGAAATTGAATATGTAATTCTTTATATCTATCTAGCAATCTAGTACGTATATTAAGGTTTGAACGAGAATAGATTAGAATATAATTATCATTTATTAATCCAGAGGGGGTACCTATTCGAATGAGTTGTGTAGGCATCGAAAAGTGAATAAAAATTACAATTAAAAGTGGACTCAACATTTGAAAGCATTTCCTTGCAAAAATAATAATAAAAATATAAAAATTGTACCTAATAACTGAAAGTGGGTACGCTTCAAAGAGGCTTTAAGTTTTTATTTAGTTAAAAAGAAGTAATGTTCTGTTACGAAAAAAGAGACTAATGTGTCTGCAACAATTGCATTCCTGTAGGAAAGGGCATATCGTGACATGAACGTACTGTGAAGTCATAGCTTGTGGAAACACTGTGCTTTTTATAAGTAATCTTGACTTGCACCAACTTCTAGTCTGACCTACCTGAAAACACATATCTGATATGTTCGATTAGCTCAATGATATGTTATGATCTATTTCACCATGTATGAGGCTGTACATACAATAGAACACAAAGATTAAATATACAATATGTATTAAAACACTTACCCTAATCTCATACTTGTAGTTGCTCTCTTCTTTAGGGGTTCTTTCGTCTGGTAACTGAGAATTGTCCTCTAAGTCGCCGTTACTAGTCTTTTATCACTTCAGGGAGCCTACCCATCAGTAGTCTAAAAGACATGTAACTGGCGCTCTGATTGGCTAATAATGACGCACAATTGATGACAACAGGCCATAGGTACACTGGTATAGTCCACGCAAAATGAGAAAAGTATGGACATGGAATGTTTTGATCCAGTGCAACACTAAAAATATTCTTTGCACAATTTTTGTAATGCCTTGCATCCAATGCAATAACAAGGTAACACAAAAGGGTGCAAAGCATATTTTTACAGTGTTGCACAGGATAAAAACATTCCATGTCCATACTTTTCTCATTTTGCGTGGACTATACACACGTGTATTACCTATAGACCCAACTGTCCAGAGTGTATCATTATTATGCCATTTAGGACAATTGCCAGCACAACAGATACATGGTAGATATTGCCAGTAGCCTATTAGGCTTGTCACGATTGTTGGGTGATGATATTGTGTTTTTCAGGTATGCCGCCTCTGAAGGACGAAAACAACCATGAGCCAACAGTACAAGCTCGGCAGCTGCATGGCTCCGGGCGGCTCCGCACTCCTGCTTCCTTGACACCCCTGGAGATAGGGATGTACGCTCTTCTTGTTATTTTCTGCGCTGCTATAGTCGTATTCGTTGTGAGCTGTGTTGTGTATGCCAGTAAATATAAGCAAACTCTACCTCAGTTGGAATGCACTCTTGCCCCTGAGTGTGACATCGATGGCAAGTAAGTTATACTGTATACAAATAAATAAGGACTTTTTATAGTTTCTATTACTAAGCCAACCTAGCGGAGTTAGGGCTATAAAGCCCTCTCTTACACCCGGGACCGCCTGCTTTACATGCCCTTCGAAGCATTGCCAGAAAATATATACCATACAATATACTTTTTTTCAAGCTGCCTTCTCTATATGTTTTGACTTGCCGGTGCAAAGCTGTTAGGGCGTCGAAAAGCACCCCAAGAGATATTCCTATAATAATAATTACATTTTATACGTATTGTTTTTGACACTGAAAACGATAAAAAATAACCCATCTTAGTAGCTGGGACTTGCACTTCACAATGGTGCCTAAAAGTTCTCACCTAATTACGATTTACAAAGTTAATAAGGAGACTATTGTGTGCCCTGTAGTGCTATACACAATGGAGTAGGCTACTCTAAATAATCCCTCGCGAAACTTACTGTAATTTGTGATTTTAGTCGAGCCCCTCACAAAGTCTCTGACGGTTAGAAACGGATCTAATGAACATTGGTCATAGGTTGCCGCCCACCATCGTATCGTTGCGTTCGTGAAGCTATGGATGCGGAAAGTGGACTCCGAATAGATTGTCTGCCTTATATATATACCGTACTATATATGTATATAGGAAAACAATGTGGCAGCTTCCGTCGGGTTGTCCTTTATCTCTGTCCGGAGAATTTGTCGGTATACGTTTTGTCGTTTTGATATGGAATTGAAATATCAATTAATTTTTCAGAGCCATCACTGAGACTAGACTCACACAAGGTCCTGGGCGGGACTCAACTACAGACGCAAGAGATTGGGTTTGGCTCGGCCGGGCCACTCTCGACCGCACTGTTGCCCATAATGGCCCGAATCCGGTCCGCATAACTGAAAATCCCATGTCGCATACTCCGCCTATAAATACTTCAACTTTCTGTAAATCGACGTCTGGAAGGAGGTACAAGCTGCCTGATCCTTGGCTTCGGTACGTAGGGCTACCTTATTTTTCCTTGCTACTATTATATTGTATTACTATTATAGTACTATATAAATATTGCGGTTACACAGCGTAAGCGTTAGCTAGCCACACAGGGTTCCAATGTTGTCGAGGAATCACATTTGCATGATGGCGTTAGAGTTCTAAGTAGGAGAGATGGGAGAGGCTCCAGCCAAGGATATTTGTTGAATCTCTGGTCAGTCTGGTGCCATCTACCTTAAGACTATCTTGCCTTCGTTAATAAAATATGATTTGTTTTCCGTAATATGGTCAATGCTCATTATGTCTTTTCCGTTTCAGAACTGAGGCAAACACAGTGGAAGAAGAACAAGCGCCGCCGGTCCCTCCGCACGGGACACCCCTACCATCAGAAGAACCTCCTGTTCCCCCCCACGGTACGCCCATGCGTTCTGTTGAGCCCCCTGTACCTCCTCATGGGGCGCCTTTGCCTCCTCTGGAACCGGTCGAGCCGTCCCCGCCTCGAAGGCATCGGCATCACCATCACCGCAGTAGGGAACCCCGCATTCGGACGGAAGGCCACGAAAGAGGTGAGATTTCAAAAATCCATGGATTTAAAAAAAAAAGAAGAAGGCAAAGGCTGTTTGGGCAACAGCTTGCCAATTTCTTCTGCAGCCGTGAATTGGAAGTAGTTTATAAAGAAATTAATTTAGTTAAATAAGTTAATGGAAGATCAAGGTTACTTGAGCATTCAAATCACTTCACTCACCTTTCTGACTGACCCCCTCCCCTCTAATTTGCTGCATACTGTTTTGGCGATATTAACTGATGCGTCCGATTATTTCTTTTGCAGGAGAAAAGTCTGATGGTTCAGCGGAGGCGGGCAAAGTTCCTACACCTAAACGACACAACAAGCACAGGCATGATCCTGTTGAGTCTAAAAATAACAAGAATAGGTTTGTACTTGGTTGTTATATCTAAAGCACTCGTTGACTATTTCTTTACCGTCAGCAGCAACTCGGCTTCTGTATCCATTGTATGTATCAGGACTTCAGCATTAGAGACAAGATCTTTCCAGAATATGCGCAGAATTCGTCTATAAATTCATATTTGAACTGATTTGTGTCAACGGAATAGTTTATTAGAAAGAGTTAATTCGTGTGAAACGTCATTTTCTTCACTTGCAGATCTGACGAAGTCCCAGATCTACCAGACCCTGCATTTGTCGAATTCCCTCCTACTGCTGAGTCAGGCCCGCCCAGAACTTCCAGCATGGAGGTGAAACGGGCGACCATCATCTCTAACCCCTCTTACTCAGGGCCGACGACAGGAAACCCCTCTGAAGAGGAAGTGGTAGGCTTAGATGACCTCAACTTAGGCATGAATTACGATCAAATCATGCTCTATTTTGATAACCTTAAAGAGTCTAACGCTTAAAGTTAGACTGCAATAGAGGTGTCTTGGTTTATCTGAGATTGTTTTCCCAACTTTAGTGGGAGTTTGCTACACCCAAGAGGCTTCACTTTTTAAGACGAACCAAGTTATTCCATAGAAGCGAAAAACTTGTGGAGTTGATTAGTGAAAGCTCCTGGGAGTGGGAACTAATTTATGCAATGTTGTAAACGCTTGAGGGGTCTATTAATTTTATACTCCTACCATTTTTATCGGTGGCGCCGGAGTTATTACAATAAAATTGTGTGGTAATGTAACTTTATTGAGTGATATTATTCTGATATTATCTGTAAACAAGTTTGATGTTGTTTCATTGCCTCAACTCATAAGCACACAAAACCGTCGCCACTCATTTTAATTCCGCTTCCGCTAACGTTTTAGACTGATTGAACTTGTCATTGATGATCGGTGTCTTGAAGTCAAAACCTTCTCGTGATGGCTGATTCCCATGTTTTTGTCTCGGGCTTTTAGAACATTAATTTTAAGTTGTTTATTTATATGTCTTCTAATGTCGTTGGAAGCAAATTTTTATGACTGAATGTTTAGACGCCATTTTTTTTTATATTAATTGAAATGATGAGTCCAATTAATGAGGAATCGAGATAACTAATTGCCTCTGGGCAATATCAAAAGCAATTATAGGGCTGGTACCAGATTTATTCCATTTATTTATGCTTAAGCCAGTGATTTCCAAATAGTTTTTAAGCAAAGGTGGTCTCTGAATTTGTCAACTAAATTAATATTAATTCATTGTGCTGTAAACAGCCACAAAGGTATGAAAATGGTTCCGTTGGAAAATGCATATAAAATGTAAATTTTTCATATTTGCACCTAAATTATTATTACTCTACATACTGTGTTTTTTTAGAAAGCTCATATTTCTTAAAAATTGTCCATCAGATGTTTTTCATATCTTTACGGCTATGGAACGAGGAATTAAATAATTTCGCCAAATATACCGGGGCATCCTTAATTTATAAAATGGTGGGAAACTCTGGCTTAAATATATTAGTTGAAATCGAAATTGGTACACGCCTCTTATTGGGCGCATTACCTATCTTTAAGTGAAAATACGAATTTATTTGTCTTCATTGCCAGTTTTGTTTAATTGCGAGGTTCCTAAATCCTAATCGGCATGAAAATGAAGACAAATTTCTAGTCAGAGGTTAGTAGAGGTAGTAGGGATGATCGCGAAATGTTTGTTTGGTATGAACGCAGTTTTTTGCTAATTTTATTTTTATACGAATGATCGAGAAAAATGTATAGATATTATCCCCATTGACTGTATTATTGGTGCACAGCATGGTCTAAGACCTATTAATTTTATGTTATGTAATTGGTTGACTGAAATTGTTTGTGTGAATAAGCAGTCTGTATATATACAATAATTATTCTGTTTATTTACTCAGTGATCGTGTACGTATTGGTGTTTTGTTTAAAATTACCACTTTGAATATTGTGAGTCAAACGAATATCCTATTTCAGCGTAGTAAATGAAAGACTCCACCAATAGTTAACAGCATTGTGTGAGAACGTAAAGAGTTTATTGCAGCTTTAGGAAGTACATGGAATATTTTTGCTTTCCAATTTATACGTAGTATAAGGAAAGCTTTGTGATGGTCGAAATTTTCGATTCCGAGATTTATTTTATTATCAAAAAAACTCTAAAAAAACGTCAAAACAAATTATTTCTCAAAAACTGCTCCAACGATTTCGTTTAAGTTCATATATATTGTAGTCGTTATTAATGTAGACAAAATGCGGGGGGTCGCTGATAGCTTGCTTCTGAGGGTAAAAAAAATAAAAATAACTAAATTTTAGTGAAAAATGACTAAAAAATAATTTTTCTGTGAAACCTTTCTATCGATAATTGCTACCCCCCGAGATATCCGAAATTTAACCATAGGAAAATTATTTACCATGGAATTACTCATTTTCTCCATCTACTAATTGATAACTTGGAAAGCAAACTCGGACCGGTCCTTTTTTATAGCATTGATATTTCGCGAAGATATTTATAATTTAGTTAGACCTATTGTACATTTTTATATAGCATAGACATCACGAGAGTTATGTATTAAACGATACTTTAAATATCCTATAAACCTATTTCTGCTCTCACATAATGCTGCTGTACAGGTATATCTCTATGTCTGACGAGCTTCCTGGCCATCCATCAAAAAGCTTTATGCTCAATGGGGTTAGGTTAGGTCACTGAAAATTATAAAATAGCATAGGACATTTATTTCAATATCTTACTAGCAAATAAGAAGAGAAAAGAAAGAGTAATAAAGGCCATATCATAGGAGATATTATACTGTACATGCATAGATAAGTACCTCAAGACGGCTCGTTTGTGTTTTGTATTGTTGTGGGTGGCATTTAAAGAATTTGGCGTTGTGTAAATAATGCGCTGTTGGCGGCAACTTTACTTCGAATATTCTATTAATACTAGAGTAAAGGAATCTGTTGTATTTGCCAAAATTAAGAACACTTCCTTGTAGACAAACGTCTGCGAGGAACCGTATCCATTGTTGGATCGCATGAAAATTTACAATAGGTCATTTTATTTGAATGTCAAATAGTGTTGGTTGCATAGAAAAACCTTTATTAGATAGTTATTGCTGTGAATCGTTGCGTAAATGTATAGAAACATTAGATGTGTTTAGATTAATAACCGATATCCTCAGGTACAGTCTCATCTACTTAAATCAGGCATTTGGTCAGTAAACCCGTTAGCTAATGTGCCATAGGCCTTGAGATTTATGTAAAAGCTGTCTAGAGTACTTTTTAAAGGAGAGTATTTCTGGAATTATCACTCAAAACCACTCCCCACCTCACCATATTAATTGTAATTTAATACATTCTGGGCCATATTATGGTCTAGTGATATTAAAGCTTGATAGATTGCCTGTTGCAGATAATTTAATAAATGTCTCCTTCACCAACATCTAGACTAGACTGACCCGCTGGCTAGACGCTTGCACTCAAAGTAACATTATTGGGTGCAGATGTCTTTAAAAATTCCCCAACACTTTCTTAACCGAAAGTTTGAATTAAACTTGTTGGCTACAAAGCATATTTCGATCCAAAATGTGTTACGTACGTATGTACATTTTTTCCACATTACTGTTATTTTCTTAATATGATTTATTTAAACGTTTTGTTCATACTTGTAAAATATTTAATAATGTCCATCTACGGCTTCTTATTCCACGCAAATATATCTTTATACCCACTCGATTTCCAACAATATGTAACCTAGTAAAATTACGTATGCATCGTTGTTATTGCTTAACACTTTTGAAAATATCTGTGTGACATGAACCCCTTTGGACAAACATACAGTATTTGCTACGACACGCATCAGTTGCCTAGTTAACGTGACAAATTACGATTGTGCTTTTATATGGCACATGTTATAAGAAAACTTAAATACCTGTATATTATTAGTCTATGCTACGAAAATACCTTTCTAAATACTCCTTTTCAACCCACCAGTATTGTCACAATAGCTTTCAGTTGTTGATGTTTCTAACGCCTGCTCAGCATCTGCTCTGCTTCAGCATTTCTGCTTTAAGCAACCCTGTCAGCCTGGCGGGGGGAGTGAGTCTGTTTGTTAACTTGAGGCACCCAAAGGGCAGACTCTATCACCTCGGGGAAAGGGGAGTTGACTAACAGGGTGGACCTCCTGATTATAGTGGATTCCGAACCACTTGGGGAACATGGTAAAGTCACACGATTAGATCGGAGGTGACCAGGACTCGACTTATACTGCCTAAGCGCGTTATCATATCCCACCAGGTTCCCCTGCCAACGCTGTGCACACTACCAAGTTGCCGCAGTTTGAAACATGCTCTTATCTAATGGAATCAACATGGTAAGGCCGTTGGCGCTTTCAGTTGTATATTCGTGTACACTCTTTGTATATAGTGAAGAGAGTTAACTGGGCATTTTAAATTAAATGCTTTGCAATGTTACATAAAAAATAGTCAATTTCTTCGCCCAAATTGATCTCATCAATGTTCACTGAGTTGTTCAAAGGAGTCCAGAAAACAACAGTATAGCCAGTATAATTGTGGCTCAGTGCTCAGTGCCAATGACCCCATGTTCCGGAAATTATTGGTATTGTTTCCGTATGAAGTTTTGACCATTGGCAACCTGGTATACGCCCTCGATGTCAAACTTTACCGGCTACAAGTGATAATGGACAAGCTGAGACAAGCTTTCACTATGTAAAACGCGTATGCACGACTTGACCAAGTTCGGGGACGAGTCGCCCAATTTGGTTAGTTAGTGGCGAACCTCTCTCCAGTTTCGTCTACCCTCATATCCAAAGTGAGGAGCAGAGGGAGACAAAGGCCCGGTACACACGGACAATTCTCGCAGTCGTGATTTGTCGACGTCTTTTTAATTGTAGACATTGGGCTAGCAGAAGATTTCTTGTCGATTTCGGAAGCTGGCGTTAAGCCGGCCGCAAAAAAATGCACGGGTTTCCCCTATGGACACGCTATAGAAATCTTCTGAATTAGACTCAAGTGGTTTTGCACCGACCATTCACCAAGCCCTATCTGGGTTAATTGTAAGAGTGGGCCGAAAGGTCCAAAGTTCGCCCATATGGAAAATAAAGACAATTTTCTTTCTTTCTTATCCCTACAATAGAAGATATGTCGCCTAATCGCGGCTGCGAGAACTGTCCGTGTGTACCGGGCTTAAATTTTGTAGCTGCAGTACAATTACTATTCTAATGAATTCTAACGAGGTGCACAATAAACAAGAGTTTTGTTTTTAATATTTAAGCACATGTTCTTCTAATTTTTGTTAGGCTTGTCCAACTTATTTTCGTTTTGCAAAAGAAGCTTGTAAAGGCGTGTATTCCACTGGTCAATATTCCGTCATTTGTGATTTAAAAAAAAAATGAGATTTTTGTTTTAATGAGACTATTATGTAGATAAGTTAAGTATCTAATCATGCACTGTTGGGTCCTGATGATAGCTACTAAATGTGTAGGTTACAGTAATGCGGCCATCAATGATGCCGAATTTTTCTTCCGTTTTCCGTGGACTCTAATGAACGACTCATTAGTTTTGAAACTATATTTCTTAACTGAACTGCAATGGAAATAGCGCCTCTAAAATCAGTAGGTGAGTAATTTTCCTTCATTTATTTTTTCATATCCTGTGCCAGTTGACAAAAATTGTTGAGTTGTTGATGAAATTCCATCATATGAGTTTATCATATGATATCATATATCACGTTTGAAAAGCCGCAAAAAACGTTTCTGTATCAGATTACTAATATCTACTGTCAGTAGAATTCGCAATAGTAATTATTAATAAGGCGCCCATTCCACCGACCGGCTAGGGCTATTTACGAAAACGGTGACGTGGTAGCAGACATTCAAGACTTAGGCGGGGTTTCCACCGATCTCGCATTGCAGAATTGAAATGTTTGTTTTCCTCTATGTCATAGTTAAAATTGATCAATAATCATAGAGTAAAATCACAAACAAACTAAAATTAAAAAATGGCTTCATGGGATATGTTAATTACAAACATTTTAATAGATTTCTATAAAAAGAAAAACAAACTTTTCCGTCAATGTCATTTGCATTCTGCAATGCGAGATCGATGGAAACCCCGCCTAAGTCATGAATGTCTGCTACCACGTCACCGTTTTTGTAAATAGCTCTAGCCGGTCGGTGGAATGGGCACCTAACGATTTCGACGCATTGTGAATGCTATCCTAAATATCAGGCCTATTTCTAAGTACACTTCAGTCTTTGCTGCACCTTTTCTCATTCTGGCTGCTTATTTTTTATATTCCAATAATATCAGTAATAGAGGTATGATATCATTTTTATTCATGTTATTGCTCACTTTATTCGTCCATGTACTGTATATTTTGTGCTTTATGTTTTACCTTTTCGGCCTGCTCCCACTGTATTGCTTTTTGTAAATTATTTTACTGTCTTTAACGAACTAGGTATCCATATGGTGCTAAAAATCCTTTAAGAGGTGATTAGTAAGTTATACCGTTTAATAATTGTTTGCGTCTTAACAAGACTTGAATATATAGTAATTTTATGGTTTATTGGAAGGCGAATCCAAAGTAAACAAAAATATAATGGTCAAAACCGCCAAAATTATGGGCGAGACATACTACTTATTACATGGGCTTTCCACAGAATTCTTGCTCTAACATTGAAGCGAATAATAGGCTATATTAATTTAAATTGTTCAATTATGTAACTTGCATATAAGCTGATTCGCATTAAAAATATTTAAAATATAATTGAAACGTTATGCATTGTTTTTTTGCAATAGAGCCAAAACACTGAAGAGTGGTATATACTTTGCAAAAAGCAGCGGTGAATAAGGGCCATAAATCTTTGGTATCAATGCTTTAAATCCCGTTCAATGTTGAAAAAGAGCCGGTAATAATTGTTCCCAAATGTAAAACGATGTTACTGGAGTATTGTTGTAATGTGTACGCCTGCAGGACCTACTGTATGTAGCAAGTTGTAGAAAGAATTAGTTACGACCGTACTCGCCTCATTGCATCAAAGAATAGGTTGTTAGCAACTATTCGCATATTTATAATAGCTATTATAATTTGTTATTTCTGTGAATTGTTTATGTAACCCAAAATTCATTGGAATGCATGTGTATATGAAATTTATTTTTTGAGCAAATTATTATATTGACGCACATGGCTGCCTGCCCACCAGCAATTGGCTGCTGTGACAAGGTGGTATCTCCTCTACTTATGCTCAAATTGAGCCGGCCGCCATACCAAGTTGAATCCAGCGGACCAGAGCAGGTTCAAAGCTGCAGATAAATTGGTCGTGTGCACAGTGCCGGTAGGGAAACATGGTAGGAATTGTCCTGGTCACCTCCGAACTAATCGTGTGACTTCACTGTGTTTCCCAAGTGGTTCGGAATCCACTATAATCAGGAGGTCCACTGGAGTCCTATGGGCCCACACCGTGGCCTGGGACTGTGTCAAACCATACTACTACTACTACTATGCTCAAATTGACAAGGTTCGTGTTGCTAGACAGCTTAGCTCAACTACACAACTATCTAACCGAACAGGTCTGTGAGCTTACTTAATTGCATAAAGGCAATGCTTTATTCAATACATTGTAGTATTATATGGTATATATAACACTGACATTAAATTAACTTTGGTCGAAGAGGTAACCTCCTCGTTATAACCGAAACTAGAGGATATCGAAAAAACTAAAATTACTGGTCCAGCGGTTAAGACGACGCCCCGGTTAGGCGTAGATCGTGGGTTCGAATCCCGCCAAGCCCAGTTTTTTCGAAAATTAAATATCATGAAATATCTATTGTAGAGTTATCAAAAATATCAGGACAAACACAAGAAAGTTTTCTGCGCATTTTAATTCGCGATAACTCATTTCTAACACAGATTATTATATTTGATATTTCAAAAAAAATTCATAAGAACCGGTCCGAGTTTACTCGAACATGCTTTCCAAATTATAAAGTAGTAGATAGACTTTAATGTGTCATTCGAATGTAAATAATTTCCCTATGGTCAAATTTCGGTCGGATCCATCGGGGGGGGGGGGGGGGGGGGGGTACCTCAATATATTAAAAACCCCTTAAAACTCAATTGCATATTCTGGAACGAACAGACCAATACATTGTAACAGTAGTAACAATAACAAGGCACGCAATGTATTGGAAAGTGAATTTTCCATAATTTATTCAAAAAAGAATTTTTATAAAAAAATAATATAATATATTATATATAATATATTATATATAATATAATAAAATATTTTTTTTGGAAAACAACCTATTTGGTTTTGTTACTCAATTGAACACCTAAAACATATCTGAAGGTAGAAATCATCGATAGAAAGGTTCCGCAGAAAAGTTATTTTTTAGTCATTTTTCATAAAAATTTAGTTATTTTTATTTTTTTACCCCAGAAACAAACTATCAAGGGGCAAGCGACCCATTGCATTTTGTTGACATTAATAACGACTACAATATATGTGAATTTAAAAGAAGCCGTTTTTGAGAAGTAATGTTTTTAGGTTTTTTTTTTTAGAGTTTTTTGAGAATAAACCCCCCCCCCCCCCTCAGATTAAGCCTATATGCCAAATTTCATCTAAATCGACCGAGTTGTTTGCCCGGAAATCGATGAACAGGCAGACAGAGCGACAGACAGACACTTCGAAAAAAACACTTTTTGGGTGTAAATCCGTTGAAATCTTGGAATCGAAAATTTCGACCATCACAAAGCTTTCCTTATACTACGTATAAATTGGAAAGCAAAAATCAACTTGAATTCTTAAATAATTAAAACGTGCTATGAAATTGCTCTCCACGAGTATCACGTTAAGTTGACTGAGGCATACTGCGCAATTTTTACGCGAACAGTCATCTCGCATGATATAAATATATTTGTTTGACAAGTTCAGCTCACGGGCATTTTCATGCAGCTTTTCGAAATTCCTAAAATTACCAAAATTATGCCTTAAATATGTTTGAACTATGACACATGCTTCAACTTCGTGTTTACCAATCGCACTTGGCATTCTAAAATTATTTTTTTTACATTTTAACACCCGGTTAAGTTATTATTAAACCGCATGGTAGGCGCGCTAGAGGTATTGCATGTGAGCAGGTAACTAACTTAGCCTACTGCAGTAAGACAGCCTTAAATAAAATTTAAAAAATGTTTAATTTAAACTTATAAATGTTCTCCATACCATTGGTAATCATAGTGAGATAGCCAGTTGTTGCAGCCACCCATGTTGTTCTGAATCACGTACTTCATGGTGTATGGGTTCAAATTTTCATTTTCTATCTTCCGCCTGAGTTGTTCTCGCTTCTCCATCATATCTTGATTGACGGCTTCCGCTTTGAAAGGCAATCGCACTGCCACACTGTTAAGGATTTGTCGGGCCTGCGCATAATGAGAATCGATAAGTATTAGGCACATTTTACTTCGTCCACACTTGGGCTCTGTATTAGACAGCTGTTGTCATCCGCCATTTTACGTCTGGTCTATAAGCAAAGCATTGGGTGTTTACTGATTTATTTTTAGAAATTTATCGTTATTTATTTATTATTATTTAAAAAAACGTTCTACCAATTGTGTTTAATAAATAAAAAAAATACTAAAACGTGTTTTAGTTCTTTCCAATTTTTACTTTTTTACAATACTTACCATATAGGAATTATAGGATACAAAATGACGGATGACAATACCCATTATCGGGTATATAGTGCCTTACTCCACACACTGCAGTGACTACTATCAGACCTTTAAAATAATTAAACACTGCTTATTCGAATACCAAGCTACACTTAAAACACAAGCAACACTTAAAACATCTAAGAAACTCCCAAATTCAGTGTTCGATTAATTTAATTCCTAAACCCTGGTATTAAAAAATATGTAAACAAGATAATTTTACAATGGAAAGTGCTATTCAAAATTTTTTGCTTACACTTTTAACTAAGAGTAAGTTAATATAATACCAATCGCCCTAGTAGACCGGTGGTCGCACGTCGGCAGCCGTGGCAGGGGGTACCTATTTGACTTAATCCCAGGGGGCCCGGGAAAATTTTTTGGAAAAATTGGCCTGAAATAATGCGGTTTTACATATTTTGTCAGCCAAAAATTTAAGATTTTGTAAAATTATTATTTTTTTAAAATAAATTTACCCAAAATAGTGACTTTCTACAAAATCGTGGGGTTTAAGTGGTCGCCTTTTTCGCTCAATGGACAAATGAGATTTCAGCCTCTCTTGAGACATTGCGGTTTGATAAACCTGCTGTAATAAAAAAAAAATATATAAACCCGTTGGAATTTTAAATATTTGGGATAGTGAAAAACTGGATGAATTTCTCAGTTTATGGGAATTAGTGACATCCGAGTACTTTTACGTACTCGCCAAGTTGAACTTCACCGTCTGACAGCGCCCCTAACATATGTTTCTACTTTCTAGTAGTAATGTTCGAATTTTTAATATTTAATTTTTTGGAAAAATGAAAAACTGGATGAATTTCTGGGAACTAGTGAAATCCGAGTACTCTTGTGTACTCGCCAAGTCCTTTCCGAGTACCAACTACCATCAACCAAAATAACCAAATCCGAGTACTTCAAGTACTTGTACTGTACTCGGAAGTCGGAACCGACCAGGACCAACCGAGCAGCGTTTCCACTTGCGATGTATCACATTTCCCTCAGCGGGAACTTAAAATTTCCCTCTTTTCCCTCGCTCGCCCAATTCGCTAATATTCCTATATTTTCAAAATTTCTGGGGGGGGGGGACTGCCTATCAAAATATATGACTTTTTTATTATCTAAATTTTATTGTTTTTTAATGAGTATGAAATACGTTATACAAATTAAACTAAGTTCAGCAAAACAAAAAAAATAAAAAGTAAACTTTTGTTTCTGGAACGCCCAGCGACCTAGTCGTCTTATTCTACTATATAATATGCATGACGGCCAAATTGCTGAACCTGCTTTGAATGGTGGTACCAGACGCGGCCCATACATTCATCTTTCAAGTAGGGTATAAGTGACCAATACACATGTTATACCCTGGAGGCAGGGGGGCCCGGGGGTCTCCCCCGGAGAAAAAATTGATAATTAATAGGCCCAAATTAGTGAGGTTTTACGCATATTATACACTGGAGGAAAGGGGGTCCGGGGGTCTCCCCGGAGAAAAAATTGATAAATGGTCCCAAATCAGTGAGGTTTTGCGCATGTTATACCCTGGAAAAGGGGGGGGTCCGGGGGTCTCCCCTGGTGGAAAAAGTTTTATAAATAGGCCCAAATTCCTGAGGTTTTACGCATTTTGCAAGCAGTACAGTTGAGATTTTACCGACAAATAAACCTATCACTGCGGGGGGCCCGGGGGTCTCCCCGGAGAAAAGTTCTGAAAAAATAGGTCTGAAGTATTGGGGTTTTAAGCTTTTTGAGTAATATTTTTTTTGTGAAAGTACTTGGTCAATATGTTTATTTTTGTTAAGTCTTTCAGGTGAAATAAGCACACCAAGAATTAATTTCCCTTTCGTTATTGGGGATACTACGCCTTTAGCCTCAATTTGTCACCAGAAATCCTGGGGAGGACCCCCCTATATTTACGCCAATGATTTTCCATCGCTCTTTCAACGAGTTTACCTAAAATTGGTGTAACCTCAATACAGTAGAAGTAAATATTAAGACTCAGTCTATATTGAACATTGACCAACCGCCTATTATGACGAATTACGAAGATAGTTTGGTTTTCATTATATATACCTAGGTATATTGTATACTATACGTCTTGTATGCCATCCATGTTTGTCAATTCCCTTCGATGTCATTATAACCGGATTCTACTGTATATTTAAAACTCCATTCTATCTAGTGTGCGCTGCAAATATTTCGGGGGGAGGACCCAAAACACGTGCCTGTGCCTTTACCTCGTGTTGTCGTGCTGCTACAACTACACAAATCATCATATCTAAGCAAAGCACTGATGTACTCCTGTTTTTAAAATTCCCACCAAACCATCAGTAGTGGCATCAGAATTAAGAATACATAACATTCGCGCTAAAATTTGAAACCGTTATTTATTCATATTTATCAAATTTTATGTGTTTTTATTATATATTGTAACTTTTTCCATTTTCAGCTAGTTGATTTTAATCATTGGCTTGTCCACCAGTTTTCCCTCAATATCTCTTATTTCTTCAAATTTCCCTTTTCCCTCCAATTTCCCTTTAGTGCAGTGAATAAACCCGGATTTTCCCTAAAAAGGGAAAAAAGACTCACTTAATTTCATTTCATTATCCCGGGAGAGCGCGTACGCAGTCCCGACTATCAAAAATTACGCGCCCGAGATGCCCACATTTGGGGCATTCGCAGGATTCATCCAAGCCGAAGTGCAATGGCAAGGACTCGTCCCGGGGGAACCGCCTTGTTGATCACGGTTAACCCCCACGCCAGGTAAGTATGCTTAGGCATTGTCAACCATACGACAGGGCCGACGAATAAAAATCATATAGGCTCAAATTTCAATTACCATCGAAGAAAAAATTAAACAAAAATTCGATTAATTTTTACTTTAAAATTGTTAAAATTTGATAATTGATTTTATTTAAAATTTTAACATTGTTAATGATTTAATTAATAATAGAGAAAAGAGTTATCAACTTGAATTACAAACAGAATTGCGTCCAACACTATCTAGTGGTAAAATATCCCACCACAGTCACTAAGTCCACAAGTAGGCAAACAGATGGCGCGGCATTCTGGTCGGTTTGCGCGTTGTTGCTACATATTTCCCGCCAATATTCAAACTGAAGAGAGATATTTTGATGCTACAGCAGTCTGATCGAGGCGTTTATAATACCGGGGGTTAAATAAATACCCTAGGATTATAACTGTAAACAAACAAATTTTGAATAGCACTTTCCATTATAAAATTATCTTGTTTACCAGTGGATTAAATAAATACCGGTATTATAAACGCCCGATGAGGCTTCAGATACCGATAGACATTTTCGTTGATTATTCCTATTCGAATTTTTTTCGTGAATGTAATATTTAGAAAATGAAGTAAAAATAATTTTCCAGTAAGCAACTGGGGTACATTCCATATTCGATATGTTGGAATGTCGCAACTCAACACCATGATGTTTGTTTCATGACAATCTTACGGGCTACATTAAATTTATTTTTTGTTAGATATGTTAAAATACTATTTTAATTTTACCGTGGCTGATAGACTAGAGTGTACAATTTAATCTTGTAGGTCTAAAAATGATCAGTCAGTCACATAGCATAAACTTCGGGATTAAATTATTTCAACTTTGTACATTATTACAAGGATAATTTAATTGCGAGGGAGCTGATCGTAGATAATATCATTCATTCATATTAATAACCACCCATGAATCACACCAAAATTTGCTGGTTTATATTTTTTATTTAATTTCATACGCAAGGTATGAAGATTTAGTATATTTAAGCTTATTTTAGCTTATAAGACGCGAACTTCGAACTCGCCCATCTTTAGTATACAACTGCAGGGTGACATGTTTTACATGGCCTCCTAAACAAACCTAGCTAGTCTGGGACTCGAAATAAGTTTAGGTTCTGACGTTTCACATAAATTGATAGCCCATGCGAATAATGACAATGACAAATAAACCGAACCGAATTCATTTCATGACACAGTACAACTCAGTTAGCAAAGACTCAAATAAGAAAGAGACACTGCTACTAGAGAACTTCTAGTTTTCCCAAACTATGCCACTAATAGCCGAGTTATTTTTTATTGGTGCTGTTATCAGCATTTTACTGCCAACGGCCATACCAAGTTGAATTCACCAGAACTTGGTAGTGTGCACAGCGTTGGCAGGGGAACATGGTGGGACATGACAACTCCCTGAGACTAACCTGTCAGTCAAAGTCCTGGTCACCTCCGAATTAATCGTGTGACTTTACTATGTTGCCCAAGTGGTTCGGAATCCACTATAATCAGGGGGTCCAACCTGTCAGTCACTCCCCTTCCCCCTGAGGGGAAGGAGTCTGCCGTTAGGGTGTCTCAAGTTAAGAAACAGACTTACTCCCCGCCAGGCTGATAGGTTTGCTTAAAGCAGAATGCTGAAGAAGCGCTAGAAAACAAAACAACAAATAAGCATTTTACTAACCTCGGGCCATTCGACTTTTCCTCCCATCTCTAAAATAATTCTGCCTGCTTTCAGCGGAGAGACGTAATGATCAATTCCTCCCTTTCCACCGCCCATGCGTTGACCTTGTCCTTTTCTAGAAACTGCCTGCCATGGTGAATCCACTCGCCATTCGGCGAACATTCTGTTAGTGTCCAGTTTCTTGCCAATGTACAATCTGGCCATTTCAAAATGGTTCCACCTCATTCGACCTCCAATAAGAGCCTGTTGACATATCAAAATAAATTACTGAAGAAAAAAACTAGATAGGATTAAATTGTATTACAGAAAACTACGGAAATGGGATTTGCCCCATCACATAGCATGGCTGGATTTTCCTCTGCATCGTGAATATAGTCAAAGCTAATGGGCTCCGCAAGTGAAGGCCAACAATAAAACATGGTCCTTTAGTTTTGTATTTCTTGCCTATTTAGATCTTGGTCTATGGCATCAGATTTGTTGCTCTGTTAGGACTGAAACTCTCCATTTTCATTTCAATCGTTTACCATTTACGAATGCATTCCACTTGAAATACGTTAGGTCTCGGGAAATTGCATTTTTTTTTTAAATATTTTACTGCAATAATTTAGGCTTACCACAATCCCAAACTGCTTATGCAAGAGCTGGTTGTGTACTTGTTCAGGTCCCCTCATAAACCGTAGTCGCTTTTGCATTGTAGGCGGCCTCATATTCGATGGATACTGTGGTGCTTTGTCAATAAATCGGAGCTTTCTGTTTTCGGGAAACTCAATATGATCATAATTAATTGGAGGAGGGAAGTACTTTATACCAGCAGACTGAGTCAGCTGCAGGCATTTTTCCTTTGCAATATCTAAGAATAAAATAATATAAAACCGTTAAACAGCGTTGAGTTGGTTTTGGTAAGTGGTAGTGGCCAGTGAGCCACCCTATACCCTAAGACCAGATTCGAACTCCACTGACTGAAATTTGTCATTGCAGAAAATGGATAGTTGGAAAACAATGGCACGGTACTTCAGGACAATTCTATTCCCCTTTCTATTTGCTCCCTGGACAAATTTCTCAGCGAGTCACCGGGCGTTTCACCGAGGCGACGTTCGAATCATCCGGGCGTACAGGGCCTGAGTGCTTTGCCCACCACAAGTGTCTTGTGAAGGAATACTGGACGGCACCGATGTTGCAATGCATGGCGATGCCATTCCGTATTCTTTACTGAGACACTTCGAAGACTGATGCGAACCACCTGAGTGGTAAGTAAAGCGCTACTGGCTACTATCCTAGTAGTACGGAGTAGGAGTACGGCCCGGGAGCTCGATATTCCTGATATTGCTATAGCCGCTATAGGAGTTTAGTAACAGAGTACTTGTAACGCTGAAACAAATACTTACAACATAATTGGAGACAGCTATTGCTTCTAGCTTTAAATTTAAACATTTGTCTCCTTTTTAGCAATTTTTCAAGTAAAATTGATTAATTTTATTTATTGACAAACAAAAAACAACTGCAGACACATTTCATTTCTCGGTTTTTTTTGGGCCCCATTCATACTTTTGGCGCTAATTTTAAAACGCTGAAAATTTTTCAAATTGACCGTAGTCTACTAGTCCTGATTGTTTTTCTTTCAATGATGTAACAGCAGAATTTAATAATAATAGGTGCACTCACACTCACATGAGCCATCTGCCGTGTGAATATTTATTATTTATTAACTACTACAACACTGCTGAGCGCTACTGTTTGCCAACCTAATTTTGAATCAAATGACAGATAAGTTTACAGCGCTCGGGAAAGTCTATCATCATCGCCATTTGCCATCAGTACGTTAAACAGACTATCTGCAAGTTCTCTTATCATTCATATATACAATCATATCTTTGCATTATAAATTAATTACACTAAAACTCAATGCTCCTAGAAACCATTCATTCCACCGATGCTATGATTTAGATGAATATGAATGATAGACGAACATATGCCACCCGCCATGTTTCTTTCTTAAGTTTTTGATTTTAACATAATTTTGTTTCATAATGTACAATTTCACTGCCGGAGTTTGCATGATCAAACAGAGGAATCCGCAAGTGCGGAGCCTCGGAGATACAATTTGATTTGAATACAAGTGCCTTGCCTGCATTGTAGTCTAGATGTCGACAGCAGATGTTGACGAAACGTAAGATTGTTAGGCAGGTACCCTCGCTTCCAATCGGGTAGTTGAAGAATATTTTTATAGCATTGCCATTATACCGTATAAAATTCAGTAGGTCCCTATCTTTTTGTGTACTGAACATCTGTCTCTGCTATTAAAAAAATATAGGCTATACTGTATATTATAGGGGCATTTGAATAATGTAAAGATGGATGTTTAAAAAAAGCAAAAGGAATAGGTCTGCTTATATTGGGTGGGCTGAACAAAGGCGCTCACTCCCGGACGCGATCCTACTACTGCCCGACACGGAGACTTTTGGCTGCTGGGTTTCCCCCCTGGCCCGATTCGCCTCTCCTTAAGCGACCTGGCTACCTAGGGCTCCCCCCAGGTACCCATGTCGATGCCAGGCTTAGTGCGGACGTCCAGTCAACGTCAGCGATCCTCTGCCCAGAACTCCCGCCCTCAAAGCATCCTCTAAACCCGGCCTCCCAGTCGTAGGATTACAGGAGTGCACCAATCTCCCAGCCAGCAGAATTTGGTAAAGGACTTGCTCTTGAGTTACTCGGTGACGTCACTTCCATAGTAACCTCATTCTTCCGCTAGTTGGGCGCCACCGTCTACTAGTCCGTACTCTGCTATGAATAGCGCGAAATTCAAACAAATTCTGACTATTTATTACTGACGTTTTCGACTTACATTTGTCATTCATTGATTTAAAAAAAAAGTATCATGCGTAAAGCGGCAAAAGAAGGATTTTAAAAGGGGTTTGCTGAAAGTTCTATATGTGTAACCGTCAATGGGAAAGTGGAAACTTTAAGTTACAAAATAGGCACTTTATAGCAAAATAAATCCAAGCAGCAGGGGAACATCCATAAATAACGTAACGCTTCTGGGGGAAGGGGGGTTCCCATCAGCGTTACGCTTCGTTACGATAGGGTAGGGAGGGGTATAGATCGCCGGCGAACATGGTAAGATTGGACTAAATAGTTTTACTATCTTTTGTTAAATTGCTGTTTGACACAATTTTTCTTAGTAACATATTCCTAGCTAAATATTAATAAATCTTCATAAATGCCGGTGTGTGACCATAGAATATTGTTCTATAATAAATTAAAAAAAATGTTACAAAAGCATAAAATGTCAATTAATCGTATTAAAAAAAAATATGGAAAAACATCAAATTTACACGTAAGTGCATATGGCATGGAACGCTTCTGCCATAATAACCGAGATATAAGGTTTTGTCCGTTGCCGACAGCCCTAGCGCTCCTGGTGTATTTCCAGTGTATATATATATATATATATGTATAGTGAGGTTCTGTAGGGACAGTTTTGGTCACTAGGTTCGCTGACGACAAACCGATATCCATATTATTCAAAATGGCCGCTGTTTGCATTGCATGGGAAAACTAAGCTCTTAGCATCTAATTAATTCTTTTAATATTTTTTATAGTATTTTTACTATGCCTGGACCTTATTTCGCTGCATATAATTTAATATATACATTATCCATGATTTATAGAAAATTATCGCTTTAAAATATTAGGTAGGCCTAATTAAAAATCATTTTAGAATAGTATTGAGGCTTATGGAAAAATCAACGCTTTGATATCATTGCAACTGGTGCTGCCATCTACAAAATGACGTCACAAATGAACCTCATTGGGATTGGATTATCATTATCATGGCGACTCTCCAGCCCACAGAATAAGGATAGAATAGAAGTGCTACTAACATAGCCCCCCATAATTTATTCAAAAGAGCGCAGTCTCGTTTCTGTCAGAGGAACTAGTGACACTACGTTAGACATTTATGTTCATATTATTGATAATATTAAGAATAAAAACGTCGAATTAATTCTCAAAAACGTTTTCTAATTATTTTCGAATAGAAATTGCAATTTTGTAATTATAAAAAAATATATTAATTTTAAAAGTGGCTTACTGACTTGTTATTTGACGGATGCGCATGACCGAATCCGAAATGTACACAAATAAACAATCGCCATGCCATTCCATTTTTGCATTGTCAGAGTTCAATATGGAATATCACTGCTGCAATTATAAGTTAAGGTGAGGGTAGAGCTGAATTTAAGTGAGGTTGCATTTATATTAGCTAATATTTGGAAATATTTTCACTTGAAAATTTATTGAAGAAAATTAGGATAATTTGAATACTGGCGGGAAACCGACAGCGCCTCTCGTTTCTGTCAGCGGAACTGAGGCTGGCCGTATTGGATAAATCAAGTTTTTAACATGGAGTGACATCCCCCTCCCATAGACAACAGATAACTAGACTCGTCACCGGGATAGGGATTCAGTTCGCGATAGCAGCGCCACGCCGCGCAGCGGAAATTTTTTCTCCGTCCACTTTCCTTGAACAACAGAGCTCAAGTTAAATTCTTTTGTAAATATTTATATGTCAAATTAAATATTCATGGGAATAAAATGTATTTTAAAAATTGTAATGATTTTTTTACAAATTCTGAAACTATCACTAAAATCTCAATTTGAAACATATTTTCAAAAAGATAGTCCAAAATCAAGGACTGACTGGGCACTATTATATTTTAGATTTTAGTTTTAGTAGAAAAATGCCGAAAGCTAGCAAAAGAAAGTCCGAAGGTCGTTCATGGGTTTCAGTTTTGACTTGGTAAAGTCATTCATACGACTATGTACATTTTGTCCATGTTGAGCATGGCTCATTCTCTCATCGTGTCCATTATCCCTCGTATAGTAGATAGCATAAGTTGACATCGAAGACGTTTAACGGATTGCTAATGGAAAAAACAATCAATTTTGGTCGTTGCTATTAGGCATTCGACATAGGACGAATGGGTTACTAATAATAATCTAGAGTAATAAACAATGTGCTACGTACGGGCTATGAAAAAGTTTTTTAGGACATTACAGGCTCTAGACTGTAGCGCCAAAGAGTAAAAATAAACTTCCGTATTAATGGGAATGTTCAGTACAGTATAAAAGTATATGAATAAAATTGAAATGTGGAAATTTAACGTTTGAACTGCAATTGACTAACGCTGCCTACTGTATTACCGATACTTATCTACTTATCATACGTAAGCTTATTAGACTTTACACTGCCAATGGCACATTACATAATATAAGCGTTGAAATACAGTCAACTGTCATTATAATGGAATATAAAAAAAAAAAATATTAATCTCCATTGGAATATGGCAACTAAAATGTTACAGACCAAAATTTGAATTTAAGCGGGAACGCTGCAAGCGCCGCGGTGCGGAAAAATTAATCTCCGTCCACTTAGCAGAAGACGGTTCTTAGTGGAAGAAAGGCAAAATTCCATTTTATACAGCGTTGACAGCCCCCTGCCCCCTCCTCCAGCCGGCTGGCGCTGTGGCGCTGGCGCACAGAATAAGGATAACCGCGATGGCTGATGCTTAGATAAAGAAGTAAGGGGCTGATGGTTCACTGTCCCTAGTGTCACTGCTTTACTTATTATCTAAGCTGCGGAATCAATTCATTAATTTTTCCAACGTGTTGTTTTGAAGTAGAAAGAAATTTGTGAAAAATGCCATCCATCCGGATAGGAAAACTGTTTGCTTCACAAGCAACCAGGAGAAAGAAGTGTGCATGATGGCGGAAACTAGAAGCTAAGAGGTAAGTAATTGAATGACCGTAATATCTGAAACATTAGAGTGGGCTCACATTTACACAGATGGTTCGTCATCGCAGGCGAAATTCAATGCTGGAGCCGGCGTGTACTCTACATTTTTCACTTGCCATCCGATGACACTCAAATCACTCCTACGCCTTGTTCTATACTCGTGAACGTCATGCGCCCGATGAAGAACTTGTAAGCAGTCCGGGACCATTCTCTTCTCCACCTTATATATAAATGTTAGGGCGTTAATCTTAATACTCTCATCCACTGTTATCCAGTCTAACTCATCTAACATGGAACATGGTACTAATGTGGGTGTCCCATTTCGTCTTCAGAATCACTCGCATTGCCTGATTCATTCTTTTCTGTAATCTGTCGCGTATTTCCTGTGTTGAAAAAACCATAGAGTTCCACAGTACGGTAGTCCATGTGTGGTCTAATCAGAGCCGTAAAGACGAGTTTTTTCGTTTCCCTCGGTAGGCAGTACCGCAGTCTTCTGAATAGCGACATTCTCTGCTTCTTCTTCCTGTATACTGCCTCAAATTGTGATTTTAGGTTCAACGAACTGTCAATCCACACTCCTAGATATTTGATTTTATCAACTGCTTCGAGCTTCATCCCTCCCATTGCCACATCATTTAGCACTTGATCTGATTTTATGTTTATCATTAACACTTTCGTCTTACTAATGTTAATCACTAGGTTCCTGGCCGACAGCCATCCAAAAATTCTATCCAGCTCATTATTTAGTTTTCGAATCATTTCGGGCACATTGTCACCTATAATATAAATTAAGGCGTCATTGCGATGGGAAAATAGAGAAGTCGTCGTCTTCGTTGACTCTCAGGCTGCCATCTCGTCGATTGCTAGCTACGAACACAACGAGGACTTTGATATTCTACAATGCAGGAAAATCGTGACCAATCTCATCTGCACTGGCTGCACCATAGTACTACAATGGAACCCTGGACATGCTGATGTCCATGGAAATGAGGAAGCGGACCTCACCAGAGAGGGAGCTGGTATGGAACAACCTGACAAACCCATGACTTTAAGTGACTGTAAGAGGCATACCAAAGAATTCTTTCACGTTAAGTGCAGGACAGCTCACAGGACCGACGCCGCTGGAAAACACGGGAAAAACTAGTGCAGAAGAAAGACAGGCCGCCAAAGAACTTACCCAGATTCCAGTCAGTTGCGGAATTTAGGTTAACTACGGGTCATGACTACCTTCAGAAACATCTCCACCGTATACTGTAGGTGTAGTAGTGGAGCCTTTCTGCCCTTTATGTGACACCCGGGAAGAGACGGACGGAAATCATCTAAAGACGTGCCAGGCTCTTGTCAGTAGCAGAGGTTCACCAGATTATGTGTTGTATTGGGCTGCAAGTAAGCTGATGCGGTGGTGTAATTAAAAAAAACGGGAGTACTCCAGAGGCGGATACAGACTTTTTTTAAGGGGGGGGGGGGTCACGGTCGAATTTGCCGCCCCCCCCCCATAGTATTGTCGCTAGTGTTTTTTGATGTGGACCATTGGCATCCTAATACATATACACAGGCCCGTAGCCAGGATTTTTTTCAGGGGTGGCTGTGGCGACAGTGATCCTATCTAAATTTATTTTTTTGAGAGTTCAATTGCATCTACTGTATTCTTTAGAGGTTATGGTGTTATTCGTATATATGATAGCATAGGCACATCAAACGTCAATTTATTGGAGGATTTAGGTTCGGTGCGAACGCAGGCTAACATTTTGTGATTATACGGACTACGGACTAAATCGTAATGTCGTCATTACGACGGTTTAGATAGCATAGAAATATAGGAGGTCCTCCTTCGAGTTGACGTCGAGGCAGCATTTTGGACAGCGGCTGCTGAGGATCGACAAAGATGGAGGGAAGTTGTCAGAGCGGCCAAAAGTCCCCCTGGGCTGATCGCGCCTCATTATGTCAGAAATTGTATGCCATGTACCCTTAGAGGGGGGTCCGGGGGGTCTCCCCCGGGGGAAAAATTTCAAAATACAAGTGCGAAATAGTGGGGTTTTACCGGCCATTCTCATGGAAGTGTGACCATAAGCATGAAAATAGAACCAAAGTTATAAAACCTCAAAATCCGTTCAAAATAATTTTTTTACCTTCAATTTACTTTCCAAGAAATAACAGATAGGTTGGCGTAGCTTAATTTATTTTATTTTCAGCAATATTTGGAAAAAAGGACTGGGTATAACTTTTCAGTGGACTGGGCTAACACAAATGGTTTGAGAAAGGACCGGTGATAGCTTTTGAAGGGACTGAACTAAACGGGTACCATGTCTTGATCGTCTAGGCTCCCCTAAGCCTGATTAAAATATCTGAAAAAAAACAGTTTCGTGAAACTTGAGTGTAAGTGCTCTTCTGACTGTCAGTCGGGGCATGCTCATCTCGTTCATATTATTTTTCTGTCTATACTTTTTCCATGTTTTCCTTGCATTTGAAAGCAAAAGCCATAACTTAGATTTGTCCGCAGTCCTGAAAATGTATCCCAGTCCTTGCGAATAGTGGACTGCCATAACGGAGCTACATATCGAACATTTTTTATTATTACGCGGAAATATGACAGATCTTGACCAAGTTATCCGGCGTATTATACTTTAAAAAGCTTTAATAAAATACTTGACAAATATTTTTAGATAAATTTGATATGATTTTATGGGAAATGGACTGGACTAACATCAAGGTATGACAAAGTCTGTAAAGGCTCAGTCGTAGTGCAATGTTTTAATAAATGGAAATACGGGAACTTTCCAATTAGGGGGGGGGATGCCAACTTCCACCATATATTTCTCTAGTAATCGCATGTTTATGGCACTAACAAGGTGGTTTTGTTTTAGATGTACGTGTTATGGATGCCACACCAACAATGGTAACGGAAGCGGAAGGATTCATGGAGTTGGCATGTCAAATGGCTTCTTCCACACCCATTCCCTCCACTTCTCGTGGTACGTATGTTACATATACTTCGTCATTACTGATTATTTAGTGGTATGTTCTGTCATTCATGCTTATGCAGGTAAATCTGAAGGCCTTCCATGCACAATGAAATACATACAATAGAGTAGCAAGTGGAATGTTACAGTTTCCTCTGTTTACTATCATCATTTAGCACCTTTCGTGTCTCTTAATCTCGACGGCCTGGGCACATGTGAAGTTTGGTTCAATTTCCTCCATTAGATTAGTTAGATTAGATTAGTAATGGGGCGATGCTGCTACTTGAGCTTGGCTCACTTTGACCTTAAAGATCTATTGTGAATCCCCGTACTTTTAGTCCTGGTCAGTCAGCAGGTCCCGTAAAAACCTGCACAACTGCCCAGGGGCCAACTGGCAAGCCTCCCTTGGTGATAGAAACCAAGAGGACGTTGCTAGCAGTCGTCTGTTCTTTACTGCCGGACACGAGCAGATGATATGCTCAGCAGTCTCAGCCTTTTCTTTGCAGAATCGGCAGGTGTCATTCAAGACTTTACCCATGTTCTTTAAATGGTAGTTCACGTGGCAGTGTCCTGTGAGTGCACCTGTAAGTACCTTAAGTTCAGGCTTGCTGAGGTTCAGTGCTTTGGCGGTATAGCTCTTAGAGTGAGTGAGGAATATTTTGGATTGTCTGTGGCCTGTGACAGACTTCCAGTATGCTTCCTTTCTCTTTTCTTCCCATAGGCCAATCTCTAGGGTTTGGCGGTTTCTCGGGAAGGCGCAGAAGGGTTCAGGCCCAATGAAGGGTAGCGCGCTCCCTTCTCTCGCCAAGGCGTCGGCATTTTCATTGCCTTCGATCCCGGCGTGTCCTGGAACCCACATGAGGGTGACTTTATTCGTCACCCCCAATGCGTTGAGTGCAAGCATACATTCCCACACCTGCTTGGACTCGTAGCTATTCGAGTCCAGCGCAAGTAGGGAAGCCATGCTGTCGGAGATAATGAATATCTTGCTGTGGCGGTAAGCACGTTTAATGCAGTGCGCCGCACATGCGCGTATGGCATGTATTTCGGCTTGGAAGACTGTGGGTTGGGATCCCATGGGGATGACTAAGTTGAGTCGTGGCCCATAAACCCCCGCCCCTGTACCTCCGTTTTCTATTTTTGACCCATCAGTATAAAATCTTAATGAACCGTATGGAAAGACTACCTCTCCGTCAGTCCATTTTTTCCGGCTTTCCAATATAACCGAGAAATTCTTTGAGAATTGAAAAGTTGTCTCCATGGAGTCTGAGAACATAACCTCCGGAACCTTGCACTCATTAAGAATGCGTAAGTGTCCAGTATGGTCGCCAGGCTTTAGTCCATGGCTTTTCTTAATGCGATAGGCCCACTTAGCCGCCTCACTCTCGATGAAAACCGGGAGTGGGGGTAGGTTCAATAGGACCTCCATGGCAGCCGTGGGGCACGAGCGGGATGCTCCCGTGATCGCGAGGCAAGCCAGCCTCTGTAGTTTTGTGAGAGATTTTGCTCCCTTTTTGCTCTTATGCAGTCTAGGCCACCAAATTAGCGCCGCATAGCTAATTATAGGTCGCACAATGGACTTGTATAGCCAGTCCGTTACTTTCGGCTTAAGCCCCCACGTTCTACCCACCATTCTGCTCGTAAGAAATAAGGCGTTTCGCGCCCTGCTTACAGCCTGGTCCAGATGCAGGCTCCATGTGAGCTTCCGGTCAAGGATAACACCAAGATATTTGGTGCTATCTGTGAGGGCTAAACGCACCCCGCTGAGGGTGGGAGCTTTAATATTAAGCTTCAACTTCCTCGTGAACGGGACTAAGGTGGTTTTTTTAGGATTTATGTTCAGTCCTTCAGAAAGGCACCAATTATGGGCTATGGTTCAGGCCCTTTGCATTCGCTCAGAGACAAGAGCGTCATGCTGGCCTCGCACCAAGATCACCAAATCATCCGCATAGCCGCAGACGTCGTACCCATCTTGCCCTAGTGCAGTTAGCAGCCCGTCGACTACCAGAGACTAGAGGAGGGGGGAGAGGCATCCGCCTTGTGGGCAGCCCTCACCTGGCGTGGCTGTGATCGAGTCTGTGCCGAGTACCATTGAGATAATTCGGCTTTCTAGCGATATCATGATCCAGTCTGCTACGACTGGCTCAACGCCTCTCTTTTCTAATGCATTCATGATTGATTTACGAGGCGTGTTGGAAAATGCCTCTTCTACGTCAATAAATGCGCATAGGGCTATCTCTTTGAACTCCAGAGCCTTTTCCAGTTTCCTGGTTAGACTGTAGAGCCGAGATGGTTGATTTACCTTTTTGGTAAGCAAATTGACACTTATGCAGGGGGTTCCGCATCAGCAGATCGCCTCTGATATAGTTATCAATAATCTTCTCCATCGTTTTCAAAAGGAAGGATGAGAGACTGATAGGACGAAAGGATTTAGCTTCGGTACTAGGGCGATTTCCAGCCTTTGGTATGAAGCTCACTTTCACCTCCCTCCAGGGTGTGGGAATGTGCGACCACGCAAAGCTCGCACGAAATAGAGCTAGCAGATCCGCCATGAGAATCTGAAGCCCCTTCTGCAAGAGGGCCGGATACACGCCATCGCCCCCTGGAGATTTGAAGGGCTTGAAGGACTTAATAGCCCAAGTAACCTTATCTTTTGTAATGAGTTCTCGACCCAGTTTCCATGCTCCCCGCTTAGGGCGTTTACGCGCTGCGCGGGTGGGCGTCGTACCGCCGACTATGTTGGAGCCTGGAAAGTGGGTGTCAAGGAGCACCTCCAACGTCTCAGTACCTGACTGAGTGTAGGTGCCATCACCTTTTTTAAGCTCACCCATGCCGTTGTTATGGGTCTTAGCCATAACTTTATGCAGGTGAGCTGCAGTCGGTGTCTCGTTGATCCCTTGACAGAATGAACGAAACGACTGCCGTTTTGCTTTCCGCAACTCTCGAGAGTACTCTGCTAGAGCGGTTTTGTAGACAGCATGGTGATTCGAATCTCTGCTGATTGACCACTTGTTGTAAAGCCGTCTCGTTTTCTTGCGCAGTTTTGATAGCTCCTTATTCCACCATGGTGCATCACCATCAGATTTCGGAGCTACCTGTGCACAGCTAGACTCAAAAGCATTTTTAATTTTGTTATGCAGGTTAAAGGAGGCATTATCAATCTCATCTATATTATTTAGATCGTGTGTCCTCGGACCCTCCCTATCTAACAGACTTAGATATTTATTCCAGTCTGTGCGTCTCGGGTTTCTTCTCATAGCCTGCCGTGGTTTGTTAGCCACGATTCCAAACATAATATGTTTGTGATCAGAGAGTGAGGCATGATCCGAAACATGCCACCCAGCAATCTTCTGCTCAATTGCAGGACTGCAGAGTGTGAGATCGAGTACCTCATTTCTGATAGCATTTTCAATAGTTGGCTTATTACCCACATTACTCACCGACACCCCGTTCGCAACGAGGTAGTCAAGGAGATCTTCTCCCCTCGCATTGATGTCGGAGCTCGCCCATGCAGTGTGATGAGCGTTGCTGTCACATGCAACGATAAACTGGAGATTGTTCTTCTTGCAGTGTGAAATAAAGCTCTTCGTAGCTTCGGGGGGCGCTGGGTCCCCGTGCGGGAAGTAGGCTGCGGCTACAGCAACTCTGATTCCCTGCACTTCTATCATCACTGCTGCGAAATCGCGTTGTATGAATCTAGACATAGGAAAGCAATTTAGTTTTTTGTCTACCAGTAAGGCAGCTCTTGGAGCTGTACTGTCAGACGAAAGATAAATGAGCTTACCTTTTTGTGAGTTCAGGCCCCTGATGGCGTTTCCCACCACGTACGGCTCCTGTAACATCATGATGTCCACATCTTCTTTTAAAAACCTCCGCAAGGCAGTATCCGAGGCTGCCTTGGCGTGATGGAGGTTTGCTTGGAGGCACTTGATGTTAGCGCCGACCCCTCTTACCATCTACGTGCTTCCAGGGTTTCCCCCGGTTTCTGGATTGAGGGCCACGAAGGTCCCTGGCTGGGTCCAGATCTAGATCGCGCTTATTCCGAGCAACAGGTTTGCTGCCGTCTCTACTGCCTTTGGGTACCTGGCGTCGATCCTTGTTAGCGGCGCTGCCGCCAGGTTCCTTGGCATTTTCGATTTTTGGAGTCGGGTCAGTGGAGCTGCCTTCACCCGCCTCAACTGAGACGGAGGCTGCGTTTTCCTCTGCCTGACTTTCGTCTTTCCCTTTTCTAGGGTGCAGTTTCACTTTACCCAGTCGAAAGCAGATCTGAAAGCCAGCTGCTGTCAGTACCTTGAAACTGCTTTGATCGACTGCAAAAGCTACTTCTACGCAGTTTTTCTCCGTGTTCCTTCTACGCAGTACCCTCCAAGCTTTACACTGCAGCAATGGGTTCTGGCCTGCGATATAGTCCACGATTTTGGCTGTTTCGTAGCCAAGGCTATTGGGAAAGTACCCAGTTACCACCTGCGAGCTGGGGAGATCTTTTCCATCGAGGACAATAATGTCAAGATCTGACTGACTTAGCTCTTCTGCCTTGCTCTTGGCCCAGCCCGCGGTGCTTTCATTCTCGCAGACGACTACGAGGTAGCCACAGCGGAAGGTGGTGCCCCCAAATCTGAGAGGAGGGCCTTCGCTCGTGACGTCCTTATGCACCAGCTCAGCTAGTCTTTCCTCAGTGGACACCAGCTGCTCTTGGGTCATTGTCACCTCGGGGTAGTTACGGGGCAGTATCCCTACCCTATAGCATTCCCCTAGGCGTACAGCATCTCGGTAGCTGCTTTGGTGAGCTTGGATTACCGGTTGCTGCGTTGACCCTGTAGCATTGGTGCGTGAGCGTTTTGCAGCAGTCGGCTGCGGTGGAGTCGGAGTCATTGCCTCCGATCTGCCTCTCTTTACAGCTGGAGGTGTGGGTGCAGAGGTGCCCCCCCTTTCGGCTATCTTGAGAAGGCAGAGCTTCCGGGCTTCTTCATACGAGTGCCCTATCTTTAACAGATATTTCAGCCTCTTCCTCGCGGTCGAGCTGAGCCCTTTTCGAGGAGCTTTTGCCGGTTCGTTAATGACCAGCTTCTCCACCGATAAGGCGGTGATCGTACTGGCACCGTCTGACGAATCGTCATCGCCGCCGAGCAGCATTGCTTCCGCCTGTGGCGACGGAGTAGGACACTCTTCCATCTGCAAAGGGCCTGAGGGCCCAGCTCCAGAAGCCAGAGTGTCTAGAGAACGGTTGCCAGTAGAAACAGTAGCTGTTTCTGCCTGGGTTCGCTCTGAGATATTTCCAGTGGAAGCATCAAGTGTTTCCGCCTGGGTGATGGTAACTTCAGTTGGAGCTACCTGAGCTCAAGCCTGAACCATAATACGTTCCACCAATGTGGAAGTTTCGGTGGACTCTTGAGGCGTGTCCGAGCCTGGGTTTTTTTCCTTTAGAGAAATCATATGAGTTCCCACGAGAAGCTAGGGAAAAGGTAGTCCAGTCTAGCAGAGCCCCGCATACTAGACTAAGGGGTCTTATACTTGGGGGTTCCCCCCAGTACCCCCAAGGGCTCCGTTACAGCTCCATTTGCCCTTGGAGCCTTCCACCCCGAGCACGGGTCGCATAACACTCGGGGATTTAGGGGAGGGTGCATTCCATCTTAGTCGCTGGCACTAAGTTACATCCCAGCAGGATGCAGCCCAGTGACAGCTTAAGCCCCATTACCTCGTCAAGGTCCGGTTAACTCCTAAGGCACAAACAACAGGCAAGTCGTCAAACCACTACTTAAAGCTAAAAGCAAAGAGCAAAGCATGCAGGCAAGCAAGCAGGATGGGCCCAAAAAGCAACCAGGAATGCGTAAATGGGGAATTTCCTCCATAGGTTTCTCTAGTATTTGCATGTTTATGGCACTAACAAGGTGGTTTTGTTTTAGATGTACGTGTTATGGATGCCACGCCGACAATGGAAACGGAAGCGGAAGGATCCATGGAGTTGGCATGTCAAATGGCTTCTTCCACACCCATTCCCTCCACTTCTCGTGGTACGTATGTTACATACACTTCGTCATTGCTCATTATTTAGTGGTATGTTCTGTCATTCTTGCTTAAGCCGGTAAATCGGAAGGTCTACCATGCACAATGAAATACATACAATAGAGTAGCAAGTGGAATGTTGAAGGTCTTAGTCCAATTTAAAGAACAATTTTAAGCTGCATATTTTTTCCAGACAAAATATTGGAAAATCAGTACAGTTTGGCAAATCAAAATAGTATCAGTACAGAGACACCGAAAAACAGTACTGTACTGCCAAAAACAGTATAGATGGTCACCCTAAACTAGGCCCCCCCTCCAAATGGGAAAATGGGCTGGATCCGTCCCTGACCAGAGGTCCCATGAAGAAGACATTGGAGAAAATGACGCCGAAATCAAAGACGAAGATACCCTTCCCGCCCCATGGGAGCAAAGAAATTGACTGAAATGGCACTCTATTGTATTTTTTTGACTTTTCAATAGGTTCCTAAAACCTCGTTTTCATTTGATGTTTTTCTTCTTTTCGTTTTGCCCTTTTGCCACATGCCCAAACAATATCTTAATAGCAACGGATGCATGTTGCTGGGTGCTATTTAGACGTCTGTCCAATACTCAATATGTGTACATACCGGTAATGGTGTAATTGGTTTAACTTTGGAAGGAAAGTATATCAAATAGTAAAGTAACATAAATTATTGAAGGGAATTTAATGTTCTACAGCCCTGTGGCCTGCATTTATTTTTTGGTTGCATCGCTGAAGAATTATCCTGTCAGAGTTAAAAAAAAAAAGGAATAAGTGGATTTTTCGAAAATAACTGATTTTCCCGATCAGATATCTCGAAAACTATGCAAGGTATCAAAAAAACTTTACATCATGTAAATTGTAGGAAATTTAATCAGCATTAATTTGGTACAGAGCAGAAACATCGCTGGGGCGTATAGTTTCCGAAATATAAGTGAAAAACCAAAAAACGGTACCTTCAAAGCCCCCCTCCCCCGGCTCAAGGGCTACGAGTGAGGACTTGATATGTTCACCTCCTAACTAGTCTACACAAAGTTACCAACTCAAAAATTGTATTCCCGCCAACTCCCTCTATACCTCTGTTTACTATCATCATTTAGCACCTTTCGTGTCTCTTAACCTCGACGGCCTGGACACATGTGAAGTTTGGTTCAATTTCCTCCATAGGTTTCTCTAGTATTTGCATGTTTATGGCACTAACAAGGTGGTTTTGTTTTAGATGTACGTGTTATGGATGCCACGCCGACAATGGAAACGGAAGCGGAAGGATCCATGGAGTTGGCATGTCAAATGGCTTCTTCCACACCCATTCCCTCCACTTCTCGTGGTACGTATGTTACATATACTTCGTCATTGCTCATTATTTAGTGGTACGTTCTGTCATTCTTGCTTATGCAGGTAAATCTGAAGGTCTACCATGCACAATGAAATACATACAATAGCGTAACACGTGGAATGATAAAGGTATACCTTTGTTTACCATCATTATTTAGCACCTTTCGTGTCTCTTAATCTCGACGGCCTGGGCACATGTGAAGTTTGGTTCAATTTCCACCATAGGTTTCTCTAGTATTGGCATGTTTATGGCACTAACAAGGTGGTTTTGTTTTAGATGTACGTGTTATGGATGCCACGCCGACAATGGAAACGGAAGCGGAAGGATCCATGGCTTCTTCCACACCCATTCCCTCCTCTTCTGGTGGTACGTATGCTACATATACTTTGTCATTGTTCATTCAAATCAAATACATATTTTATTCCAATATTTTTGCGACAAGACAAGTATAGTAGGCTATACATAAAATTCTAAATTGTATAAAATTAAAATTAAATTTAATAAACTTAACTAAACTAAATTAAGTTATATTACATGTTTAAGATTTTGAGAGGAATTACATAAATAAATATTGACTTTTTGTTGTTCTTTTACTAAGCCAACCTAGCGTTAGGACTGTAAAGCCCACTCTTGCACTCAACTAGGATGACCCGGGACCTCCTGCTTTACATGCCCTCCAAAGCTAGTTAATAAAAAAATAAGTTTGTTCTTTACGTTGATTAAAACATATTTTTATTGTTCTACATGGAATAGTAAGTTTTCTAGATCTGTGTTTTTCTCATGAAGCCTGCAACTTTTTATGTTAAATATTTTTGTAGCCAGGTATGTACAGTATTTTCCAAAAAAATATCTGCATTAACACGGAATGCGTTTATTGTTGTTGTCATTGCCATTTCAGAGAATTTACCAGGTCTGCGAATGGTGGACATTTCATTTCCCACCTTTTGACGCAACTCCATGGAGAAGTGCACGCACCCTTTAACTGCACTTTAAAGGACATCCGGCTGGAAAGTGAAACTAGGTTGGGGCTTCAGTCACATTTAAACTTTGTCAAATGTGCGACAAAAAGTCTACTATAACGACAAACCCTCCACCCCACCGTCGCAGAGTTGTATGGGAATCAATTTGAAGGCTTTTCACGGCGCTATAACAGCAGGTAAAATTACGTTGAATGTGGCGGTGACTGTGGCACTCCCAAATTTAAGTTTGGGGATGAGGAAGTAATTATTGCAGTTAAATTGTACCCTGATTCAAAAAGGTTGGACCACCTCAATTCACAATGCATTTCAATTTTTATCTCGGTTAATACAAATTGTAGGTCGCTGAGTTTACTCTGGAAATTAGCCAGATGCTCCCTTAATGACATTTGATCAATTCAATTTAGTTCCGTTAGTTTTACATCGATTCCTCGACACTCTCCAGAAAAGGTGCATAATTAACCGAATCAAAAATCTTGGACCACTTAGCTTTATTCTTTCCGTGAACATCCGGGCAAGCTTGAAAAAAATGCTTATTGCTTACATGCAGTGTGTAGACATATTTTCAAGACATCAGACACGTTATTTTTCCCCATCTGCATTTTATCATGGAGGAATGGCAAGAGGATCCGCTGTAGCGCAGAGGGTTCAGAAACTGCTAATTTTCCATCATCAAGCAAGAAAAAAAGTGAGAGAAATTAAGAGAATCCTCCAATGATCAAAGTCTACCGTCCACAATATTTTGGTACGCTGTGCAAACGCCAAGACCACTGCTCCGGGGAAAGCGACGAGGCGACCACGCAAGACGACAAGTCGCCAGAACAGGGAATTCGTGACAATCATTAACGCCAAACGCATAACTGCTCCAGAGCTCAAGGAAGCTTGGAAGTAATCAACATTGTCCAATAACCCTGGTTCTGTGAGTACTACAGTTAGACAAATCCATTCTGCCCGCTATGGTTTTTACACTGCCAAGGGGAAACCCCTATTGACACCAGTACAGATAAAGAGGAGGCTTGCTTGGGCAAGAGCATGGGCGCCGAGTTGTGAAAATTATTGGTATGGCCCAACATTGGCCGAGGAAATCTTTTTTGGGGGGAAGGAGTCAATTTGCCCCCTCCCCCAATAAATATATGGCTTCACTCTGTAGCTATCATTTCGATAAAAATAAATAATAAATAAAAATAAAAAAATTATCAAAATACACTAAAATATGAGGTGGTATTCCTAATATTATTGGTATGGCTCGGCCATACCAATCTGAATATGGCCCGGGCCATACCAAGCCTTATGGAACCGGCGCCCATGGGCAAGAGAGTGGGTGAATTGGAGTGAACAGGACTGGAAAAAGATCATTTGGAGCGATGAGGCCCGATTTGAACTAGCTTCGGATTCTGCTGGATCTAAGCGCGTAGTACGAATATCTGGCGAGACTTTCAAGCCCGACTGTATCAGGAAAACCGTGAAGTTTGGCTGTATGGGTGCAACAGGAACAGGTGTATTTCATTTCGTTGAGGGTACTGTTAAGGCGGTGTTTCCATTGACCTTGTTTTGCAGAATGCACATGACGTTGACTTGGTAGCAGACATTAAAGACTTATTAATGATGTCTGCTACCACGTCAACGTCATGTGCATTCTGCAAAACGAGGTCAATGGAAACGCCGCCTTATGGGGAGGCATGCATTAAGATTTTGGAGGACAGTTTGAAGCCTTCCCTTACAAAGATGGCGTTTAACGGGAATTTTATACTTCAGCAAGACGGCGCAACATGCCACACCGGCTGAATTGCTAAGGCATGGTTTCAAAATAATGGTATTAAACCTCCCCCTTGGCCTTCAAGCAGCCCTGACCTTTCCCCCATCGAAAATATTTGGGGGAAAATGAAGAAGTTGAGGACCACTCTTCTGACTCTTGTGGGGACAAAGAACGAACTGAGGACCATTTTATTAAAAATTTGGGATTCGTTCACTGCTGATGAATGTGTCGCTCTTGTATCTTCCATGTCCCGTCGCATGAAAGCAGTTATTAATGCAACAGGCAATATAGCAAAATATTGAAAACGTAGTGGTCCAGGTTTTTTGAATTGATGATTTCAGCATATGTTTGAGCAAAGCAGTCTAATCTGATTGGTTTTAAGCATAATAAGGAGAATTTTTTCTCATTTGATTGAGGAATAGTTAGGTTACTTTCTATATTAAAATAAATTATATATTATTCGAATTGACAGAGATAGAAACTGAAATGCATCGTGAACTAGGGTGGTCCAACCTTTTTGAATCAGGGTAGTATGACAATTACTGCACCTCAAAGGATAGGTGAAAATGTTGTTTTATTTTATCGAACCATTACTTGATTACTACACTAACAGTTATAAATGACAAATTTTACTTTACGGAAAAATATTGAATGTGAACGACTCTCATGTGAACGAATCTCACTCAATGGAACTGTACGTTAATCCCATTGATTGCACGACCCAAAGATATCTATTAGAATTGATCGATTCACTTAATGGGAGAAACCAGAGGCTGTAACCAAATAATGCACTCGGAGAATAAATGCGACTTGCCACCAATAACACACAAGCTGTCTTTTTCCTTGCGCCAAGGACCAAAGCAGACGAAATGCTTGTAATTTCGACACTCAAAAACTCATTGGGTAATACCGGTTGCGCATTCCTTTTAGGGAGATTCATCTACCTATTGAGATGGCGACCAATGTTCGAATTTCGGAAAATTTCTTCACAACATTTCATTTCATGACCCCCTGAGCCTAAAACTACCCTCCATTCAAAATGTTATATACTGTTCGCCCAGAAAAGTTTGCAAATGTCCATGAAAATATCCCTTAATGCTTTACCAAGTCGGGGACAAGCCCCGCCTCTCCATGTAAATTCCCTATGCTGCATTTTCAAATCAGATAGAACTACTTTGCATGTGTTTGTATACACAAAACTTACGGGGGTTCCATTCCAAATTTAATGCATTAAGGCCACAAGTGGACATTGCTTATTTTTTTAGCTAAAATTGTCGATCTGTTGCACTTTTTACAAATTCACGACTCCAATGTCAAAATTAAAATTAAAATTAAAATTTTCTGAATGTTAGTTAATTGTCTTCAACTACTGTAGCAACGTTAGTGGAACGGTCTTAGGGTAATCATAGAACAAAATCAAAGCAATATTTATTGTTATAAATATTATTAGTGATGCGTTTCTTGAATTTGAGAAATTTATAAAATTTTCTTCTTACTATACTAGGTCTATATTATAAAATGGATAAATTGGAAAGTAGGCAGTTAATTTCGAAGTTAAGGGCATTCAGACCTCAGAAAAGAGTGGTAAGTCTTACCAAAGGAAGCAGGCCTAGTAAGAAGAAGATGGAAGGCCAAAGCAGTGAAACTGAAGCAACATTTCCGTTTGATAAGGCAAGCAAATTCACTAGCAGGCATGAATGATGATCTTAAACCTTTGCGAACTATTTAAGGAAGTTGAAAGTTATATCAGTGATTTATTGTCAGATATGCGTCAATTTTGATATAACAGAGTCTAGGAGTCCGTCAAGGTATAAAATCAACAAAAATATAAAGGAAAAAAGACGTCAATAATACTACGCGATCTCGATGAATGTGATGAAAGTATGATAAGGAACCCCATATTTATGTATATTCATCCTAGAATGATTGCTGACTGTTAAGCTTGGACACCCTGCGACAAGAAATATTAGAGCTTGATGGTCGTTACCAAATGCCCAAGGAGAGCCTCCGCGTATTTATCACTAGGCGTCTTCATTTCAGGTAAAATAAAAAACACAACCAGTCGGTTGAGGAGACTATTATAAATACACGCATCAGAAGTGCAGCAGAAACAAAGAAGTCACAATTTAAATGCTGTGCAGATTTAAGATGTTTGACAAAATACAACGTCTTGGTCGAGTCGCCACGCACGCTTTCTTGGCGTTATAGGTATTTACAAGTAATCCGAAACGCCAGGTCTGAAGGAAATCGCATTGTATACCTTGACGAGACCCTTATTGGTGTGATACGCAGAAACTCTATTCTGTGGCCTGAACGCTCTTAAGTTAACTTTCTACTTTTAAGTTGATCCATTTTATAACAGGGTATGGTAAGATGAAAATTTTATAAATTTCTCAAATTCAAGAAACGCATCACTAATAATATTTATAACAATAAATTTTGCTTTGATTTTGTTCTAAGATGATCCTAAAACCGTTCCACTAACGTTGCTACAGTAGTTGAAGACAATTAACTAACATTCAGAAAATTTTAATTTTAATTTTAATTTTGACATTGGAGTCGTGAATTTGTAAAAAGTGCAACAGATCGACAATTTTAGCTAAAAAAATAAGCAATGTCCACTTGTGGCCTTAATGCATTAAATTTGGAATGGAACCCCCGTAAGTTTTGTGTATACAAACACATGCAAAGTAGTTCCATCTGATTTGAAAATGCAGAATAGGGAATTTACATGGAGAGGCGGGGCTTGTCCCCGACTTGGTAAAGCATTAAGGGATATTTTCATGGACATTTGCAAACTTTTCTGAGGGAACAGTATATATATATATATGCATTTATAGTATATCGATTTTAAGAAACACTCTAACTTCCGTAAATATTATCCGATTTTGATGAAACTTGGCACAAAAATTGATCATACAAATGTCTTGATCGAGTTCGTTAACCAGCTAGATCCACTATTTAGTTACAAGATGGCGGCCGATTGAAGCCTTGTATAATTCATATCTGAACTAATATTGGTTGCAGAGGAATGAATTAAAATCTGACTGAAAGTTCGTATTATTATCTACGATAATTGTAATCGTGGTGATTTTTACATGGCATCCAGTCAAAGTGAAAATAATTTGATAAATAAATGTTCATAGTCGGCATTCGAAATTTGGAACACAAGAGTCTTCTGTGTGTTGATGTTATGGTCGGGAAAATAATGAAGTATTTTTTATTTGTTATTACATACATATAATAGCGTAGGTAGCGTAGAGGAAAAGCAGGGTCTGCGGAATCTCCCTACTCCTGATCGGTTAGAGCCGAAAGGGATTTTTTACTTATGATTCTTTTTTAAATTTGTGACAGTTACCAGCGCCTGACGATGTGACCTGGTTTTGTCTACTACTTGTATGTTCAGTTACTTTGTATAATGACTATATCTTTGTAGGATTGGGGTACGCTTCCGTTAATGAAATGTTTAGTAACATGGACATCTCATTTATGTCGGACAAAACATTTAAGGATAAGGAGCGGAAGTACGCCGAGGCCGTCAAGGAAAAAGCACCCTAATTTTCAATCAAAAAATCTCACGTTAAAATGTCGATTTTTTTTAAAGAACCGGTCCGAGTGTACTCGAACATGCTTTCCAATTTATCAAAATTAGTAGATAGAGAAAATGAGTAATTTCATGGTAAATAATTTTCATGTGGTTAAATTTTCGATATTTCGGGAGGGGGGGGGGTTGTCCATCTAACGTCACTGAAGTTGAGGTAAACTCTGTATAGTTAATAAGTCAGACCAAAACATTACCAAACAGCAATAATGGCAGAGCACGCCATGCATTTGACCGTGAATTTTCTATCATTTTTTCAAAAAAACATTTTTTTCACAAAACTAAATAGTTTTTTGGGCAAGTAACCTGTCCGGTTTCGTTACTCAATTTAACACCTAAAACATGCCTGAAGGTAGAAATCATCGATAGAAAGGTTTCGCAGAAAAATTATGTTTTAGTCATTTTTCATTAAAATTTAGTTATTTTTATTTTTTTACCCCCAGACGCAAACTATCAAGGGGCATTTGGTTAACATTAATAACCACTATAATATTTGTGAATTTCAAAGAAATCGTTGGAGCCGTTTTTGAGAAATAATTTTTTTAGACGTTTTTTGAAAATAAAACCCCCCCAAATTGAGTTAGCCCAAAGTAAAAAATATGGTCCCGAGGTAGGTATGTTTTTTGTGAACCTACATGCCGAATTTCATCAAAATCGACCGAGTAGTTTGCCCGGAAATCAACGCACAGACAGACAGAGCGACAGACAGACATTTCGTAAAAACCACTTTTTTGGGTTCCTGGGACCTCAAAACGTGTAAATCCGTTGAAATCTCGGAATCGAAAATTTCGACCATCACAAAGCTTTCCTTATACTACGTATAAATTGGAAAGAAAAAAAATTAGGTAGGGTTTTTGTTCGTTGAAATCTCTACTGGTATAAAAAACAATATACACTACTGTGCAAAATTTTCTAAAAACCAAATCGAATAATGATGCCTTTAATATTTAAAATATGGTCCGGTCAATTTAGTCATCAAAATTACAATAACCCGCATCTAATATTTTACTAAACTAAAATATCATTCGATTTTATTTTTTTAGGTTATGTAACGTTAAACATACTATTTAAGAACGAAAATATTACTATTTTTATAGCTGATTGACGCAGATATAAATATAGGGCTTAGATAACTAAATTGACCTAACTATGTTTTAAATAGGCTGATAAAGACATCATTTTTCGATTTGGTTTTTTAAGAAAATTTCGCACAGTAGTGTATATTGTTTTTATACCATCGGAAAGTAGAGATTTCAACAAACAAAAACCCTACCTAATTTTTTAAAAAATCGACATTTTGACGTGAGATTTTTCGATTGAAAATTAGGGTGCTTTTTCCATATATAGTAAAAATTAGTTGGGAAAAATCAATATTTTAAATGAAAAAAATTACCGTGTATTTAGAACATGAAAAAGTAATTTTTCCAATTTAAAAAATAATAATATTTTTTTGTTGTGGAAGTCAAAAATAAAAAACCAAAACCCTGGATTTTGGCATTTTTCTCATAAAATTGGTGGTTATGTGAAAAAAGGGTAATCACTAAAGTTGTACATCTTATTACCCACCTTTTTGCTATTTGACGTTTTTCCATAGGACTTGTAGTTGTCGGAAATGAAGATGTACCGTATTTCACCCTTAAAAACCACTCCTACCTGCCTCCTGAACTCAGATCGCCCGTAATTTATTTTTTCTTTAATGTCTGTCATAAGTTATTATCTTCCATTTCCAATGGGTTTGTTTCTACTATAATTTAATTTTTTTTCACCATTTTTCAGGGGATCTACCCTGGGCTATACCCATTACGTGTGGGGGAAATTTAAACAAGATGGTGACACCCACACGGGCCACACCTACAACACGAGGCAAAGGGGAGACCTTGTAAGGCCAGCACCACGCACAGGTAAGTGTGACCGACTGGATCCTGTACTAAAAGGTTTCGCCTGCCTTAGAAAACTCCCGATTGAACTGAGAGTGGCGAGAAATGCTGCTAACTTCCCTGAATTTCTTAGAGAGACCATCTGTACTACCTACCTGATTTTGACCATTTTACTTTATACTTTCTTGTCAATTACTTGATTGTATAATTTAACAGAAATATAAATACTTATTATTAACGTGCGCGGGAGCGCACGAGCCAAGTTCCATTACAATTCCTTACCATGGCTTGTTGGTCGTTGGAGTCACTCATAATTTCTTATTCTTATTATACTAATAGAAAGAAGGAAAACACGTACAGGTTCACTAGTACCGGTTCTTTTAGTTCGATCCAACAAATTGTATTTATGACATACTGTATTTGTACAAATATTTACAAAATAAGCAGCGGGATAGGTGATTATGCCAATTTACGCAGCATTATAAATTGTACGCTTTAACATAAGCCGCACGATTTCCATTTGGGCTTCCATAGATCTTCTTACTAGAAATGGTTTTTTTTAGCTCAACAAAACAGATAAAATTTGAGTTAATCATTCGAATAACAGACTGCTATCATGCCAATAAATAATAACTATGGTAACTTTAATTTGAAAATATTGATGACGGATATTAAACTGGTGACGGTTCCCTGGTGTTTCTATAGTAGGCGCCCATTCCACCGACCGGCTAGGGCTATTTACAAAAACGGTGACGTGGTAGCTAACATTCAAGACTTAGGCGAGGTTTCCACCAACCTCGCATTGCAGAATGCAAATGACATTGACGGAAATTAGAGTTTTTCTTTTTATAGAAATCTATTAAAATGTTTGTACTTAACATATCCCATGACGCCATTTTTTAATTTTAATTTGTTTGTGATTTTACTGTATGATCATTGATCAATTTTGACTATGGCATAGAGGAAAATAAACATTTCCGTCAATTCTGCAATGCGAGGTCGGTGGAAACCCCGCCTCAGTCTTGAATGTCTGCTACCACGTCACTGTTTTTGTAAATAGCCCTAGCCGGTCGGTGGAATGGGCGCCTTAGCTGAGGCTCCGGACTTCACCATACCAAGGTATATATGATCTATTGGTGAAGGTTATGGTGTTATATAGACCATTCCCGAACACGTGACCTAGCAGAAGCTGACACTTAGGCTGGATATCATTGGCGGCCATTACCCCATGTATTTCCATAGGGGGTTTTTGACTTATCTTACTTTTCGTGCTTTTAATTAAATTTTGAAACGAATATGGACTTAAGTTCGTACGGAAGTGAATAAGCGGTAAACGTAACGGCAAAATACATCAAAAATTTCAGATTATCGACTTTGATCCCATAAAATGGGACGGAAAACCGGGTGTGGCCGAAAGTAACGGCCCTTGATACTTATACATGCCAAATTCACGGCTGCAGCTTTTACATAGCGAAGGAATTCCAAGCCAGGAAAGGTTTAGAGGCCTTTAAGCGGTTTTGCTTGTTAACTACCGACATCGTCTCATATCCCATTTTTTCATGGCTTCCAATCTGGGTTAGTATAATCCTCTAAAGCACTAGGTTTGCCTTGAAAAGTGACAAAAGGCTTACTTGAATAAGTACGTACATACATACTTTAGATATAGTAAGCCAGCGAACAGTGAATAACTGTATCCGTATCCCTATTCATAATTGGGATATGGTAAGACGATGTCTTAACGGATACGGTTATTCTCTGTTCGGTGGCTTGCTATATCTAAAGTATGTATGTACGTACTTATTCAAGTAAGCCTTTTGTCACTTTTCAAGGCAAACCTAGTGCTTTAGAGGATTATACTAACCCAGATTGGAAGCCATGAAAAAATGGGATATGAGACGATGTCGGTAGTTAACAAGCAAAACCGCTTAAAGGCCTCTAAACCTTTCCTGGCTTGGAATTCCTTCGCTATGTAAAAGCTGCAGCCGTGAATTAGGTATGTATAGGTATCAAGGGCCGTTACTTTCGGCCACTCTCCCGGTTTTCCGTCCCATTTCATGGGATCAAAGCCGATAATCTGAAATTTTTTGATATATTTTGCCTTTACGTTTACCGCTTATTCACTACCGTACGAACGTAAGTCCATATTCGTTTAAAAATTTAATTAAAAGTACGAAAATGAAGTTAAGTCAAAAACCCCCTTTGGAAATGCATGGGATAATGGCCGCCAATGGCGCCTTTGGATATCCGACCAATCGGAGTGAACCGGAAGTGACGTCATTTTGGAATGGTCTATTATTTAACGAATTTAGTTGGACTTGTACATTGCCTGCCGCATTCATAGTCTCAAGAGGCTTGGGGCCTCACAGTCATCGAACATGGTTTCGGAACGATGACTCATTGCTCTTGTATTCTACTCTGGAGTAAAACCGATTCTCATGAGGGTTCGAACTACCGTTCTCCCGGTGGTACTGCAAGCTCTCTAACCACTCGACCACAGCCCTGCATGAAATTAATTACGAAATAGTTGCCATTAGTTAAAGAAACCGTTAAGTTCAAGTTAAAGTATCAAACTAATATATTTGAGCGAGGGCGTGGTCCAGTGGTTAGAGAGCTTGCATTTTCATCGGGAGAACCGTAGTTCGAATCCTCAAGGGGATAGCATTAAACAATAACTCAGTGTAGAACACCGTGACAAGTCCAACTAACCCTTTGTTAAATAAGGTATATATAGTCCGTGGTGAAGCAACCCCAGTTTACACGCTCCCTTATTAATGAATTGTTTTATGACTCTTTGTTACAGGCACTTCTTACACTCAATTAGGAAGACCCAAGACCGCCTGCGTTACATACCCTACGAACCATGGTCAGAAAATTTAGGAACCGACAACTTTTCGAATTACCCAATATGGGCTGGCAATAGTTTCAACATGCGCACATTATTGTGCTTACAAAAAGACCATTTGCCAACGTCATTTCAATGGAGGGGTGTAAAAATTGCATTAAGACATAAAACTGTTGATAGTTCTTACATTAGCTAGAAAATAGGGCCCAGTTGGAAGAATAGTTCCCTACTCAACGATTAGTTAAAGCGAGAACAATCAAAATGCATAATACAGAGCGAAATATGGGCAATCTCTTGTACCAGTTGAAAGAAACGAGCTTCTGATGCTTTTAGTGCACGTCCACATGCATATTCCCATTTTATTTTTTAAATAAATATTGTCAACGTTTTAAGGTGCAAGTTTAAATATACATTAAAATTAATACAATGAAAGATGCAATGTACAAAAAATATGACTTGATCTGCTTCAATTTGATGAGCTCAAAAGTGGTTTGGTTACCATTTCAATGTCATGTTGGTGTATGCTGATTAACAATACAGTACGCGCTAGAGACTGTCCAGAGATATGATTCTATTTAATATCGTTGGTTTGAACGAATGCGGTTAAAATACACATGGCGCATGGTATACACATTATGATGCCAAGTCTCTTTGGCAGACACGGGAAAACGTTGTTTATCTGCAGTGGAAGCAAAAAATGTACTGTATCGGCCACTATTTCCATATAAATAAAAATTATTTTCTTCTTACGTGTCTTCTGTATGAGTTAATAAGCCACGCATTATTTTGCATACACTTAATAATCGTCAATATCAGTATAACATGATGCAAAAGGCCGAGACAGTTGAGAGTAAATTGAACGCCTTCACTGTCGCATCATGCCATACATATTGTACATGTACAATATAACCTCACCATTTCAGTGCTCTTCATTTTCAATTAACAACAAGAAATAAAGGGGATTAAACTAAACCCTCTTGGACGGAATAACAGAGATCACCAAGCCCATGACAAAATGCAAACAAATAAATTAATAAAACAATTATCTTTTTGTTAAATAAATACAATTTACGCAACAATAATAGAATCACAGAAGGTTGCACTAATAGGCGGGCCATTGGGTACAGCTATTTCGAAACCTCTGGTAAATATGCCCGGCTTAAACTAAAATGCACTATTGTGTATTTTAAACTCTGTCAATATGTAATAATTTCAAACTTTTTGATTAATTTGGCGCCTAATTAACCTGTTTACAGCGGTCAGTTGAATTATCAAACACCTTGCAAATGGCCTATAGTAGCCGCAGCACGAGGTACCTAGTTAAGTTATTACTGTGGTTAAAATGTGAACAAAACAATTTTAGAATGACAATTTGCATTATAAAAATAATTTAATTAAATTTTTATCCCCGCTAATAAGTTAACTTGGCACTTCATGCTACGGCTGCAGGTCTGCCCGTAATACGCATGAGTGAAATAGATGAAGAAATATTTCGTCGTTGCCTGGCAACTGTGTTAACAACTACCTTTACGGACACAACGAACTAATAGGTCCTCAGTGCTATGACTATTCCCAGGTCAGGTTATATTATTTATCACGGGAATGCAGAGGTTACTGGTAGTCGAAGTGGAAGGATATATACATATGTCTATTTAACCTCAATTAAGGTTAAATTAAATGATTTATTATTTAGGCCCGGTACACACAGAAGACTCAAACGCTGGCGATTCGCTGAGAAATGGGAACTAATAGGTTGGTTAAAAAATACTATTTTTTGTCGTGTCGTGCACTTGCGTGAGTTCAGCGTCAAGCCAGGGACAGAGATCTACTGAAGTAGACTGGGGTTTTGCACCAACCCATTTGCTCCCTAAATAAATTTCTCAGCGAATCACCAGCGTACAAATCGTCCACGTGTACCGAGCCCCAAACTTTAAAAAGATTAGGTCCGAAAAATAGGGAATCATCTTGGCCATTCTGCCATCAGGGCCTGTTGTCAACTGCTCAAATCTACCTACTTCAGCAGAAGAGAAGATGTGGGGAAAAGGATTTTTAACGTTGGCAACATTGCCGCTGCTCCTAGACTTAACTTACATGGACGATACGGACAGACTGCCGAGGTTATAAGTTTTAAGCCAGGCTTACAATAGCCCTAAATAAACTGAAGAGAAATTATTTGAAATTGAATCCTCGAACTGAATTTAGTGCAACAGTCATGATCAAAAGCTTTTTTTGGTCCAAACAGTCATCGGTCAAGAAGCCTGTGTCCACGAAGGCCAGAGAATGAACTATCAAGCCAGCGAAGTCTGTACATCACGTTCATTCCCCGTCCTATCCTGCATTTCTAACCATAACTAGGCCCCGTCACTGCCAGCTCCACGCAGGAAAATTGCTCACGTCTGCTTGGTCCTGTACTGCTTGCCCGTCGCAACTGTATGATAACCGTATACGCATTTTTAGCGTTGCCTGAAATAACAACGAGACAGTCAATATACTGTATAATTGATGATTAAATGTTGTTCATTGCAAATTTGACTCTAATCCACTACTCATAAACCCCATCTGATGATAGGTGAATTCACGAATAGCAAGTTGATTTTTCTTTTCATTACTTTCTGATCAAGGCGTCCAACATTTCAGTATTTTTAACCTTTCCAAGGTAACTATCACCTTCACAGGTCCAATCTATCTAGGGTTTACCCATTTCATTGAGGTCATGACCCCCCCCCCCCTGTATCTACGCATGATTGAAACAATAGTAAATATTAGAAACACAAGGTTATAGAAGATTAGAAGATATTGTCAGTATTCATATTTTCAAAATGGATTATTCTTAAAAAAATTAACAGGACGGAAAATATTAAGAAAATTTGTCGGTTCTCTAACAGTTCTTTCTTTACCTACCTTTGAAGGATTGTTCAGTCGAAGAGTTTGAGAGATTTGTCCAAGAGGAGGAAGGACCGTGCCTGAAGGTGTCAACATTTGTAGTTGGATCGCCCGAGGAACAGCAGCCTGAAAATTAACACGAATATCGATAAAACATTATCTAGTTCAGCGCCGCTGTCTATTTTTGTGACTAGAGGTCCCTAGAGTTCTATATAGGAGCGATGATGGAACATGTTGTTTCTAACGCCTGCTTTCAGCATTTCTGCTTTTTAAGCAACCCTGTCAACCTGGCGGGGTGAGTGAGTCTGTTTGTTAACTTGAGGCACGCTAAGGGCAGACTCTTTCACCTCGGGGAAAGGGGAGTTGACTGATAGGGTGGACCTCCTGATTATAGTGGATGTTTGCCGGGACGTAGTTCGTTGTCATGTCCCACCATGTTTCCCTGCCGACGCTGTGCATACTACCAAGGTTTGAAACATGCTCTGCTCTGCAATGGAATCAACATGGTAAGGCCGTTGGCAGATCAGATGGTTTTTTTTTTTTTTTTTTTTTTTTTACAAATCCAAATATCCTATGGCACTAAATACGTTTTCCAATGGTTGGTTGTAGGAAGCATGGCGAAATTGAAATATAAAATAACTTTTTCAAGTATTAGCCTACTTAAAATAAATTGTTGTAATACTATTATAGCTGAAATTAGAGGATAGAGAAACACTGGACTTGGCGGGATTCGAACCTAACCACAAGCTGGTACAAGCACAGTTGATCAATATCCTCTACTTATGTATATGCTCGTATTGACATGATTCGTAATGTTAGACAGGTTTGCACAGCTACACAACTATCTAACCGAACTAGTCTGTGAGCTTACTTTAATGCCATAAAGGCAATGTTTTTACACATTATATTGCTGTATTATACTGACTTTTTAAATTAACTTTTGTTGAAGAGGCAACCATCCACCACGTTATAACTGAAATTAGAGGATAGAGGACAACTGGACTTGGAGGGATTCGAACCCACGATCGAAGGCGTAGATTTGAGGGAGAAGTATCCATCTGGCTGAGGTGATATGCTTAACACCGCATCAAATCCGTTACAGGTCTATGTGAAATAGGGCCGCCTAATAATAACAAATTTATTTACCTGGAATAGGAAGTCAGACACGGCAGACATGGAATTATTGGTGGCGACTAGATTGACTACAGTCGTATCGGCTCCGTCTCGCTCAATATTGAACACGATGTGGAGCCCATTCTTATCATACGCTGTCAACGAACTATCACTCGGTTTTTCCAGCTCGATTACTGGTGAAACGTCTAAACCTATACCGAATCCGCTTAGACTCGAATTAATATTGTTGTTATTAATGATAGAAGTGTTCTGTATCGTCGTCGCTGTTGACTCAGACGATGAACTTATGTCCAAACCACCTAAAACATTCAAATGCAATTATAAATTAATAGGCTACTTAAACATTAAATTAATATTGTTTACATATGAAAAATAAATGAAAAGCAAAACGAGTGTGTCCTTGGCTCCACATGATAGAAGTTAAAACAACAAATTTTAATAAGGTGACATTTGATGAAAGTATTATAAAGATCCTTAATTATTAGTCGTTACTGCTATCACTTACCTAATAAATCTAAAAGATCTTGATTACTTGTAACTTGTGGCTTGCTAGGCTCAGGTTTGTAACTTTCAATTGTGTCTTCAGAGGCGCCCCCTAAAAGGTCCAATAATGCGTTCTGGAACCAAAACCGTGCCATAAGTATTCCTCATTTTTATGAAAGAAAAAATGTCTTCATTTTACATTGGGGCACATTTTAAGGGCACAGTCATGTGCGTTACGTCTCTTCTATTGGTTATCATCATGACAATTTGTACCTTGGATCTCTCCAATATATGCTCAGCACTCACATGTACATCCACATTTTAAATGCACTGATTCTGTTCTCCAGGGCAAAATCCAATAAGCCTTCAAGCTAACTAATAATGATAATAATAACAATTCTTTATTTCCAACAAATACAATAATTAGACAAAAATACAAATTAGGGCTCCCATGCCTGATACACCCTACAGAGTACAGTTTAAACATTATTCATTTTATTACAATCATGATATAATACTAGTATTAGATACATTGCCATTAGTGTTTGTTTTATATATAGGCTATATATATCAATGTAACCTTTTATGCTCGTATTTGGCCTTGCGAACTTATTGTAACTACTAATGAATTCGTTATAGTAGCAATATGATTTGTACAAGAATGATGCTGTTGTATGAGCCTTTGTAAATTTGGGTAATATGAGACATCCGTTGATATTCATTCTCGTTGGAATATTCCTTGTCTGTGGTACCAAGGCTGGTAAGATATGGTATATAAATAACTGTAGTATAACTTTCCTGTAAAGTAAAGCTACCGGAAGTATATTTAGAGACTTATAAAGCGGTAGCGTATGTTGCAGTCTGTGGCTTTTCGATATAGATCTAACTGCAAATTTTTGACTTATATATAAAGGTCTGAGCCAGACTTGTGGTGCAGACCCCCACAGAGTCATACCATACTGTAACCGAGACTGATAAATGGCTTTATATATATTCACCATGGCATGGTAAGTTAGGTTCATTAAGGTGCCCATTCCATTGACCGGCTAGGGCTATTTCCAAAAACGGTGACGTGGTAGCAGACATTCAAGACTTAGGTGGCGTTTCCACCGACCTCGCATTGCAGAATTGACGGAAATGTTTATTTTCCTCTATGCCATAGTTAAAATTGATCAATGGTCATACTGTAAAATCACAAACAAGCTAAAATTAAAAAATGGCGTCATGGGATATGTTAAGTACAAACATTTTAATAGATTTCTATATAAAGAAAAATTCTAATTTCCGTCAATGTCATTTGCATTCTGCAATGCGAGATCGGTGGAAACGCAACCTAAGACTTGAATGTCTGCTACCACGTCACTGTGTTTGGAAATAGCCCTAGCCGGTCAATGGAATGGGCGCCTAAGCAGTAACCCCAGGGATATCCCTTTGTGTCCGTGCTCCACCTAGGGATGTCCGATACAGCACTTGGTATCGGTACCGATACGGATGATTTTAGAGTAGTATCGATACGGATACAATATCGGCGTCCACTCCAGTATCGGATACTCTTTTTTTATCGATATTCGGCATTACTTAGTTCACTGTATTGTACTTTTACATTGCATTTAACAAATAAAATGATCAAATTTGATTAATTCCATGCTCTGTGCTCCCTAGTCCCTGCTAGTAAATTATTAAAAAAATGTCCAAAAAAAATGAAATTATTAAAATAAATCACTCAAATCAGGGGTTTAATGTTGAGCAAATAGGTACGATACGATAAATCCACTCCCAATATCGATACGTGCATCGAGGCGCGTATTGAAAAGAAATTGTATGCATATTGAAAGTATAGTATCGATTTTGTATCGGTATCGGATTGTATCGGACATCCCTAGGCCTCCACCTGCTCGTCCATATCACATGAGATAGTCTACAACACTTACAGAATCACTAGCTGGGAGGTGAGGCGGAGACGTTGATCCAACACTGATGGGCTCCTCCTCGACCTCTCCGTTGACGTGGCCGTTCCGGTCCGAGTTCCGGACCACCTCCATCGGCGGCATTCTCTCCAACAGCGCTGGCCGCATCCCGTCGTGCTTCCCGAACAGCTGCGCGAACTCCACGCCCCGCTGCTGCAGTTCAACGTTCAAATGACTACCAAAGCTTTCTACCATCTCGCGAATGCGCCTGTAAAGGAAAACACGGAATAAAATACATGATAATACACAAATGGTTCACCAAAAAAGGAAGTAGAGAACACCGAATCCTTGAATATTCCACAGTGGTTGCAAAATATAAAATATAAGAATGTTCCTCGTTTCATGAACGTTCCCCGTTTCATTTTCAGCAACGTATTGAAAATTCACCGTTATGAATACAAGGGTTGCTTTAAGTGCTTACCGTGAAGATCACTAGTAATGCACATTCTGTATTTAAACTAACATACTAGTTCCAGACATAATCATTGAATAAGAATGTCATCTAAATTCCTTACAATAAAGAGTCAAACCTTCACAGGTTTAACGAGTTTCAGACGTAGGCAGCCATCTTGTGAAGATTTAAATAAATAAATCTGATAGTTTGTTAAAATTTATCAATTTACATGACCATGGAGGAATCTCACAACAAATAAACGTTTACGATGATCATGACTGCTCTGAAAAGGGAAGTCGTGCTCTTGCCAAACCACTGCCTCAGGATTTCCCAAATTCACATTCATTTGAAATGAAAGATTCGAAAGCTAATTAATGATTACAAAAGTGCTACTTGGTTAGTGACGACTTTTTAATGCTGGTGAAATATTTGTCCGCGACGCAACACGCAATAAAAATATTTTAAGCGAAGTTGAGGAATGAGAAAAAACAAATGAAACTTACTCAACGCCAGTGCGGAAACGAGTGCTAAGCTTCATAAGGCTGAGCAAAATATACTGCTTGGTGACTGCTGAGTGCTGCTGGGACGCCAACAAACGCTGGTACACTTCTAATACTTCATTCTCCGTTACCTGAAACAAGCATTATTATAACTGAAAAATTGCATATAGTAGGTGCAATTCCATTCAGACAACTAGTAGATAGATCAGTAACTGTGCTTATAGTCCCAATGACGTACCTTGCCCGCTAAATTTATTCAAAAGGGGATATATTTGGTAATGTAGCCCTTCGGGGCTAAAGCTCACTTAATATAAAGACATTTTAAATTTTCGATTCAAAATATGAGCAATTGTGACGTGACAAATATATGTAGCGCACAGACTATAATTTTAACTTCCCCATTCAACTGTAGGGCTCTGGACATGATAACAACGATGAAGATTCCTTGCAGCAACGGTCAAAACTCTACTTAGCAACACGGTGTCTAATAATAGAAATGTAAGCTAGTGTAAGCTCGGTCTCGGTCCCGAATCGAGACTTTTTTCGACACTTCACTTCAAAATTACCAGCGAGACCCACCTCGGATTAACAGTAGGTAGCTTAATATTTAAAAAAATCTACCTATTGAGAGGCCCGCCACTCTGCGACTTACAGAAGATTTGTATATATTTTTTTCAATTCAAAACGTCCTCGAAGATATGCAGCCTACACCTGTATTTATCTACTGTATAATTATTCAGGAAACACCGTAACTTCCGTAAATATACACCGATTTCGACTGCAGTGTTCACATTCCAACGAGATTCAGTGTGTTTCCACTAGCTATGCCGGTGGCTGTCGCAGCTACTGCAATAATAGCAGTGAGAAATGTACCTGAACTTGTCCATCTTCCTGGTGATACAGCAGCAAGTCGCCGAATTCGCCTATCGACCAACTAGCGATCTGCGTCAGCGGCTGCCTATCCGCCGTGTCCCTTTCGAGCGCGTGCCACAACTCGCCAGCTATGTAGCCCTGGTCCACGGCTTCGGAGTCCGAGATGAGCTGAATGGTCGATGACACCACATCATCCCGAATATAGTTACTCGCCTAAATCGCAATGGAAAACATAAACGTAAATATGTACTCATGTTAACATCAAATATCTCATGATTACCAATCGTATAGCTGTCAAACAGAATAAATTTTTCTAACACAGATTGGCAAAAATGATTGAATTTGATTTTTTACAAAAAAAAACTATTGACGTGGTAGTCCCGAGGAAGGAGTTCAAGAACTCAGGTCGATTGGTGTTAGTGAAGGCCAGCCTGTTATTAAAATGTCGAGGAGTATTTCTGCTAATTTTACATGCATTTTTCACGGCTCTACGACCGATATTTCCCGTGAAAATCGACTTTGTTCAAAAAACGCGTAGTGGGGGTACTCCAATTCGATCTTAAGGACACCAGCAGCCTGATCGAGGCGACTATAATACAGGTATTTATTTAATCCCCTGGTATTAAAAATGTTAACAAAATAATTTTATAATGGAAAGTGCTATTCAAAATTTGCTTGTTTACAGTTATAATCCTAGGGTATTTATTTAACCCCGGTATTATAATTGCCTCGATCAGGCTGCAGTAGTAAAAGATTATCTAGTCCTCCCAACTATCCCAAGCCAAAACATCAATGCCAGGTAATTTCCAAATAATACAAATGCATTTTTTTAAACTTACAGAAAGCCTAGTTATAAATCTCTGAAAGTTTCATTACAAAAATCAAAAAATGGATGAGTTATGGGGAATTATAGGGAAGAGGGTGGCGGTAATAGACTTCTATAAGCATTGTCACAGCAATAGTGCGGTCTTCAAAGCTCTTGCAGCTGCTAGATAGTTTGCGTATGTTTGTTTATCGTATTATCGGCTAGATACATTGAGGCATGCAGAATTGAGGACAAACCATAATCCGGTCGAAAAATCTTTCAATACACAAAATGAAAAGATCTTAGGTAGCCAAAAAAAATTGTGCGAAGGTTATGCGTGGCCACCATCTTTCTTCAGTGATGGTGTAGTGGGACGTGTCGTGGCAAGGGTGTTTCTATGAGAAAGGGGTAAAGACGGGTGGTAAAGGGACAGTTCGTGAGCCTCATGAGAAGCCTCTAACCCAGACCATGTTCAATGTTCAGCAGTGGGTATTCCAGTAAGGCGGGGTTTCCATAAACGTCAATCGTCAATGAGAAATATGGTTTTGACGTGGTAGCAGAATTTTTAGCATGTCTTTAATGTCTGCTAAACATTCAATTTCATATTTCTCATTGACGATTGACGTATGTGGAAACCCCGCCTAAGACTCTGCCCCTGGCCACAAAGCCAAAACCACAGAAGAGTGGTACTGCTCAATTTCCATAATTTTATCAAGGCACAAGAATGGCCCTCTAGTAGCCCAGACCTTAACCTACTTAAGAGTGTACAGCCCGTAAGAAATTGGCAGCCCGAAATTTAGTACTTTTTATTTTTTATTTAATTAACTAAGCAAGTTATTAAATATTTGGCTAATTTAAGTTGTAGAAGACAACTTCATGCATCATATAGTAAGGTATTTTTAATTTTCGAAATTGTAGTTTATTCAAAAACACAATTTTACGCGAAAAGTTATTGTTTATAAATTATTATCGTGTTTATGAAAGAACTACAATTTCGAAAATTAAAAACACCCTATTATGTACAACTTAAATGAGCCAAATCTTTAATTACTTCCTCATTTAATTAAATAAAAAATAACAAAGTATTAAATTTCGGGCTGCCAATTTCCTTCGGACTGTAATACACTCTTTAGCTACTTTAAAAAAAAAAAAAAAAAAAAAAAAAAAAATTGCTGAGATATTTGTGTTATATTTTAAAGAAACTTACCGCCACCAGAACCTTGAGCAAAGTGTCAAGGTGCCATCGTTTGGACGGAGCAAATCTTTCAGCAGCTAAAACAATATTTGAAGAGACGACAGCCTTAAATTCAGGCTCCGACTTTTCGAGGAACGTAAGCAACTCTTTCATCATGACTCGAACATTATTGGAGTTGACCAGCGCAAAGCTGAGCTCCATGGCACGTCGCCTTATCGAAATATCGGGGTCCTTCAGACACTCTAGAATTGTCGAACGATGGCGCTGCACTGCGCTCGGGTCAAGGTATACTGTTTTCAAAAGTGTATTTAGGGCCACGTATCTGAAACAGGAGAGCGTAACATCCGATTTGTAATGTGATAGAAAGTGTGTGAAGTCTCATCCCTAGTAATTTGGCTCGTATCTGGTATGATTTCCGTTACACCAACACGATTACCTGAAGTGTATAAAAAGAGGCAAATGACAGATTGGGCAAGAGGGGTTGTTATTATACGGCGCGGTGACACTACGGCGGCAATTCCCCTGGCGATTTTACTTCATTTGTGATTTGAGATATTTTGTTTGTTTTGTTTTAAGGAGACTATTATGTAGATACTTAACTTATCTATTATAAATTAAGTTATAATATGGTAGCAGGACTACTAAGCACCATAATAGAAGGCACAATCGAAGGCACCAATGCAAGAGGGCGACCAAGGAAGGCGTACGCAGAAGACCTCAAGAAAGATATGAGATGCGGAACCTACTTGGAACTCGAAGAGAACGATCCAAGACAGGGAGGAGCGGAGAAGGAGGTGGAAAGATTTGCTGCAAACCAATCGCTAGATTGCAACTACAGAAGAAGATGGTAGCAGACATCATTAATAAGTCTCTACCATATTATAACTTAATTTATAATAGATGAGTTAAGTATCTACATAATAGTCTCCTTATAACAAAACAAACAAAAAATCTCAAGTCACAAATGAAGTAAAATCGCCGGTGGAATTGCCGCCTTAGGGATGGCTCACATAAAAGCTACGCAGAGAATAATAATTAAAACGTGCGGACTCATTGCAATAAGACAAAACCATATTTATAAATCTAGAGTATGGGGTTGATTCCAATTAGTATTTCATGACTTTCATCATTTTCCGATTAATTGAATGATCGTTTAAATTGTAGAAGCTGTGAACAGTGATCTGCTGTACATGTATTTAATATGGCTGGTAGACTCACCTTATATTTTTGTCGCTATTAAGAAGAAATCGCCCCAAAATATTAATGGCAAGAACCTTTAGCCCAGACTCTGATCGGATGTCCATAATGGATAATACTGTCTCGTATAGGATGGTATTTCCCACGTTTTTACTCGTTTCTGTGTTCGTTGCAACCTGCAATAAGAAAAAATTTTAGAAACAACAATTGATGAAGCTGTGACTCTACACAAATGGACTACACGAAGCTTAGAACCCATTCATTACCACCTCCATGTACTATTAAGAAGAAATTTCTCTCATGGTAATACTGAACACCATTACCAAGAGAAATAAATATTGAAGTTACAGCTCTAAAAAAATGCTGAGCTTATATTTAATGATACGCACGGATAATGTTATTGGGAGAAATATTGAATTCATTACTCGTACCTGTGCAAGAATATCGTTCATTGCTTCACTCGCTTCCCCGTCGTTCTTGCCAAGGATTCTTAGAAGTCTTAAAATCTTTACTTGAAGAAAAGGATCGCTAACTCCGGAAACATCGTGCTCTGGAGAATACCCCGACAGTATTAGATTCTTCAGTATTCGTACTAAGTTAGGCACAATCTGTAATAATAATACCAAATTAAGTTACAGCCAACGGCTATCACGGCCAGAGTTGTATGAAGAACCAGTAGTATCCGGGCTGTGAGCTGTGGTCAATATGAAATGGAACACTCGCTACGGAGCCACTGAGGTACAACCGTCGAAGTCTACGCAGCGCCACTGAAGATGTCGACCGTAGCTGTTGACGAAACGTTTGGAAGTTCACTTTCATATCGACCACGGCCCATCAGCACGGATTCTACTGGTTCTTCGTAGAGCCATTATGTTCAAAATCAAAAGCATCCCAGCAGCAAAGCCTTTGGAATGGCGAAGATATAGGAAAAACACCTTCAGTAATCGTAATCAACAGCAGAGAAATATTTACTCTAACCAGAAAGCAAACTACTGTTTGGCGCAGAGAATATGGATATCCTTTGAGATTTTTTTTAATGGAACAAACGCTTTTGCACAAGCCTTTCAGAAACTTTGAGGTGAAAGCTCAAGGGGTAATTTTCTACAATAAGCCAAAGGTATATGCTATTGAATGCACACGGATACATAAATATAATTAATAACCATGCTGTCATGCAAACAATGGCGCTCTCATATTCAAAACAATTCCATGAATCTTTAATAAAAACGATAAAAAAAAGGGAAGAAACTACCATCAACAAATTTAATACAGAAGGTTTGTTTTGTTAGCATGCTGACAAGCTCTTCATCACCCAACCACGAAAATTTGTCAAAAAGTTACAGATACTTAAGGTAGTTTCGGCCCTGAAGCTATAATATAACTCAGAACATTGGACTTTTTGTACAGGGGGTAAAAACAAATATAAGATTATAACATTTACAATGAGAAGCATACCTCTTGATGGCCCAGATCCTGGGAAAAACAATACACAAGCATTACTGCCTGCCTTATCACCACGAATTATTAAGAGGAAGTTGGCCGTTGAGATTGGGCACCCCTGGATCACCCCAATAATAATACGCAAGTTACAATGAATTGGTCTGTTCTATCAGCTGAGGACTATTTCATACATAGTACTACGAAGATTCTTTAGTTATGGTGCAGGAGTTTTTCCGTGGAAATGATAGGGACAGTAATTTACGGAAATATCATATTCAAGGAAAAATTGTAAAACAAAATGAAGAACTATTTATAATAAGTTGTATGAAATATTTAGTCATCTGCTAATTGAATGCATCAAATCATTAAATCTCTATAGGTTAATTGCAGGAGTGAGCTGAAAGGCTCAAAATTCGTCCACATGGAAAATAAAGAAAAATTTCTTTCTTTCCAATAATCTCATATTTCTAATGCAGTGAAGAATGTTTCTGAATTACTAACATAAAGTAGCCATGTCACAAAATGTAAAGTTTCATAAACCGGTTGCAATTAGTAGCGCGCCTGGCGTAAGCAAAGTGCAGTGATGTGGAGGAAATTTAATGCTTAATTTAAATTGAAATAAAAATATAAACCAACCTATTTGGGGGTGATCCATGGGTGGCAAATGCCAACGGTACGCAACCTCTTAAGGGACCTGACAGTGATAACCTATATCTGTTTATCTGTTTGGTATGCAATTTGAAGTTAAAAGCTTAAGTGGCCCGGAGAGTTCCCAGCACAAGTTAGAGGTTTTGTCAGCTTTAAATTATCTATTAGTGCCATAAAGAACTGAGGAAATTATAGTTATCAATGACAACAACGTTTCAATGTGAAACCCTCATTCACGGCAAAAATCAGTAAATATTTATTCTATGGCAAAAATAGACTTTATGAGTATCTGGAGGATGTCATGAATGACCTAGGGTGCGACACCTACAAATAACTGAAAAGGACCGCACAAAACAGACAAGAGTGGAGGAGAAAAATACAACATTCCCTGCAAACCAATCCCTAGATTGCAACTCAAGAAGAAGAACGAGCGTTTCTTGGTCAATATTATAAATGAGATTTTCTCAGTGAACTGGACTACAAAAAACCAGCAGTAATTGTCTATAGCAATGAATACCAGTTTAGGGAGGAAATAAAGACTAAAACCCCTAGAAAGCAGAAAGCTTTATGCAATTAATTATTACCTTTTTGAAATGTTGCAACGAGTCGGAACTCTGTTCACACATCTCGGTTATAAGGGTGACTCCTGTGATAAGAACTCCGTGGTTCTTCTCGGTGAGCAAAGACCGGGTAGAAGGCAGGAACATCTCCATTAGCTCCGGTACCTTCTTGATTATTCTGGAAAATACATCGACCTGAATGTATAGTCATTTCCACACAAGGATACATTTCTTCGTCTTTATCTAAAACAATCTCTGTCATTCGCACGATTTTTTCTTGGACATGAGGTCCACTTGGAATTTGGTGTTTCAAATTGCAATGATATGAATAAGAGGACCTCCTGATTATAGTGGATTCCGAAACAGAAATAAAATTTAAAAAAAAATACTCAAGGCACACTACACTTACCTGAACGCACAAAGTGCAGCTTTCTTCTTAATATAAGCGTTAGGACTTTTGATAAGGCGTTCAACTTCTGCTGCGAGGTCACGCGACATTTCTGGGGACGCGATTGCTCCGAGTGTACACAAGGCCAGACCAACCACAAACTGGGTAGAACTGTTCAAGTCACTGTAATAATCAATTATAAGAAAACGTATGCAACACTAATGATAATTTAAATAATCCTACAATATAGATATTAACTTTAGGTAGATTTCATAACAAATTGCCCTGACAGCGTAGTGCACTTCAGGATTAATTGAAAATATACTTCAAATACATGATAGCTATACATTACAGTATTATATGGTATATATAACACTGACATTAAATTAACTTTGATTGAATTACAACCGAAATTGGAGGATAAAAAAACTAGATTTGGCGGGGTTCGAACCCACGATCTACGCATTAACCGGGGCGTCGTCTTATAGTAAACCTAAATTCATTATCAATTATGACACAGCTTTATATGTATTCTGATTCCTGTTTTTAAGAAAGGTTAAGAACACAGAAGGAAAAAAATAGAGTATTTTTTTAAAACCAATCGACAACAAGTCTCCTATACCTACAGTCATTTCGTGATAACCTCATCATTATCATCATTGATAATTATTTTAATGAAACTTACTTTTTCAATGAGTTGGTAATGAGCAGATGAACATCTTGACGTTCGTCTAAGAGCAACATGGCGCCCAGATATCCTATCCTTTTATCCGTGAAGCGCGGGGAAGCTATCAACTTCAGGCATTCCAGCTGCCCGAAATGAGCGGGGTAACCTAACATGTGAATGTACAGGAGCTTGGCGATGTTCCGACATCTCCACATGCTGTCTTCTTCTCGAAAAGTCGACCTGCAAATTGTGAAAAACAATATTTAGGAAGATGCACCAAATAGCTTTAACGATAATAACTTAAGCACTATTGAAGTATATCCTGTACTTGATATAGGATATGAAGTGTAGAATATCGGCACCACAAAATCCGACAGCTAATATGTTTTCGTCAATTTACAAAGCAAGTAATTAAAAATTTGGCCCTTTCAAATTGTGTTCTAGTTTTTCCATGAACCTAACTGTGGGAATTTCAATTCCCCTGTAACGTTCATGGAAGAACTGATGTACCTAAAATTAAAAATGCCTTTAAATATGACGCACGAAATAGTCTTCTGCAGCCATAATAACTTGCTTAGTAAGTATTAATAACAAATAAAAATTGAAGCAAAATTTTAGATTTTGAGGTGCCAATTTAGTAAGTTCCACATTCTCTTGGAGTTTTGGCCGTACTTAAGGAATATGATAATGAAACGTAATTAATAATATCATCCGGCCCGACGTAGACTATTTGGTAGAGAACTGCTGTGCTATGAAACGGAAGGTAATGGTTGGAGACTCTACATAAAAGGCAACAATTCATATTTTTACTATTATTTTTGTATGCTTCTTATTTACATTTTCAAAATTTTTGACTAAGATGTTTTACTAACTGAGCATGTTTACGCAACCGACAATGCAAAGCTTTGTCTAATTATGAGTCGCGAATGCCTCAAATATTGACAAGCGTCTGCGCAGACAGTAATTACCTGATATAAGCACATTCCTTGTTAACGACCGCTCTCTCTTCGGCGGCCGTTCGTGCTGCTCTAATTTGCCTAATAAGATCTCTAAGACGCATGGGCGTTGGCAAACGCACTCTCTCAACAGCCTCATTGATCACCTGCCTTATCGTGGCAATGTTAAACGCCGGGTTAAACCTGAAATAAAATTTAGTTCATAGTGTCTGTGCTTGAGCCAAAGGTTCCAATTTACTTGGCCTCATCTGTCAGTCACGAAGGGAGCATTCATACTGAATTTTTTTGTCACCAGAAGAGTGGTAAAGTAAGCAACAGAGAGCGTTACTAAGAAGGCCCGCAAAGGACATATTTAGAAATCGGGAGAGGAGTAGGCATGGGAACGTATGGACTAAGCTACCCGATGTTTTATTAATCTTACTTTAACTAATTGCAATACCAATGAACTACAAATGTGAGGAAGTGATTAATAGACTGCCGGAGAAAAATAGTTGAAATGTTAACCTTTTTTCACACCTGAATAATTAATTCAACATTACTCAGTGGCCTCCATACGGCACAAAAATGGAAGAGTATAGCAAAACAACAAATGAAGTTATAATTACCCGTGATCCGAAGAATTCATTGCGACAAGCTCCTCAACTTAAAAAGGGATATTTTCTAAAAAAAAACAACGCTGAAATGGGATGGTTTTCGTCCTGAAATGCCAACCGCACAAGCTTCCAATTGAGATAACAGTTCGATTAGAGCATAAAAGAATAGCCAGGCTTATAACATGGCCGGTTTTTAATTATGATAATGCTAAGTTCATTCCAACCCCAAAATAACTGTCAATAAATAAATGCAATTATTAACAAACGATAATAAAATAATTTAAAAATTCCACGAAGGACACCTTTAGAGAAACATAACATGGCGACTGCTGTCAGATTAACCAACATAAAAATGTCAAAGCAACATTTTTTTTTTAAACTTTTGGGGCCTTTTTTGGCGCCAATAATAAAAAGTTTAACTTGAGTTTATAATAGGACTGAAAAAAATAGGAATAAGTCTATTATCACGAAAAGAAACTCTAAAAAAATACAAAAGTGTTGAATTTATTATTCATTTAGTGAAATTAACTGATTGTATAAATTTTCGAAGAAATGAATTATGCTCAACGTTCAGTATTACTATTATTATTACACACAGGGTATTATACAAATAGTAAGTTGGTTTATGGACAATAAGTATCAAGAAGTTGCCATAGAGAAAATGAAATCTTCCTACTTTCCAAGACTTTTTTACTGAAGAGCTCGTGTGTTTTCTTCTCTACTGGCGTCCAACTGCTGATTTTGCCTAGACCGATAAAATGGAATGACGGAAACAAAACATTAATAATAACATTAATGAATTGATAAAACTACCCTGTTAGGCTATAAGACCAGGCGACTACAACTGTTCTTTGTAGACTCTTCAGGACCTTATTTTAATAGGACTTAGCCTACTTTCAGAAATTAGTTCAACAATCCAGATAGGTTCACCGGAAATTGTTGGTTAGCAACAACTTACCCAGCATTAGTTCCATTCATCCTTGTGAATGCGTCCCAAATCACATTTGAAACTATGTCATCTTCACCGATGTCCCCCATTGCACAATGCAAAACCATCCACAAACCCTGTTAAGCTTCATGAAGTATAAGCGCACACTAACCTTCTATTTTGATCGACAGGTAAAATGCCAATGTCGGACGAGAAGTCGTACGGCCACATGATGTAAAATAGCGTCACGATACCATTCAGAGTTACTGGGGAAACATAAAAGACGGAGATAATAAGTTTGTGATAACAGAGGCGTTATCAAGATCCAGCGGTTTATTAAACAGGATGGGTACGCCTACGCGGTTATCTTACTGCAGCCACGTATGTTTAGCTTATGTTAAATAGTGCAACTGTCGTAATTTTGTCATTACAATAATGTTGCCAAGGCAATCCAGTGATTGACAGAAAAAAAAACATCAGAAGGGGGCTCATTTTTTTTTTTTTTGTACGAGTAATACGCCATTTTCAGCAAGAAATTCATCCATCAAAAAAAGTTTAGTCAGCAATAGCGTCAATGAAACGTTTAATTTCAATAAGACCTACAAACACCCTCACCTACCTCACTCACAAGTCTCACATGGAGATTTTGTCAAGCCCGTCCTATTCTATTTAATATTTGAATAAAAATTCAATTCAATTGGAGTACAACAGAATATCAAAATAGGCAGCCTACGATAGATAACTTGTCTTGTGACAAGAATCTAATGTAGCCTACATATGCGAATTCAGTTGATGTAGATAGTGGTGAAAAAAGACGAAGATAATTTTAAGTCTACGTATTATTTAATAGACATTTTCAAATTACAATAAAATAACAACATTTTCTCGGACAAAGATTAACACGAACGAATTATTCTCACTTAGCCCTAAGGGGATTTTGACTCAATGAAATTTACAATTGGCTGTGTAGTGGTTATTATTATATGGGTATTTTCTTTGATGTAGAATTGATCCTAACCAATCATAAGAGAGATTTATGATGCTACTGCCTTGTGACTGAGTTCTGCATTAAAAAACAGATTTACCATCAAAATCGAAAACCAAAGTAGAACTGAATTGTACCTTGCTACGACGGGGAAAAAGAGAGTACACGAAGAAGACAAAAGAAGAGTTACAGGAACCAAAATGAATGACAATCTCTGAATGGTGAGACGTAATAAGAAATTAAATAAATAACTCACAAGCCATATTATTTTTCAAAAATTCTGAAAGATTAATTGCAAAAAAAGCTAATTGAGTTGGTTGGTAAGGTCACATGACAATTTTTTTGAGTTCGAGCAGTATGAAAATTATTCCTAATATGACTGGAAAATATTAGACAAATTTGGATCATAGGTAAAAGAAAAATAGAATTGCGACAATAATTTAAACAATTCCGTGTGGGTACCCGGTATTTAACTCTTTTTTTTTAGCTTACATTTTAAATCACATTATACGGTAAGAACAAAGAATACATTTTAAATAGGTCCATTACGCGACACATTAACTCAGCATATTCTTAACGTCACTTTTATGCCATACATTACCATAAACAAATAATTAGGTCTGCTTTCACATCAACTTGCATCTAACTTAATTATAGACGTAATTCACATCAATTGCCCCCCAAATCCACCACAATATGGTTTTGGAAGTCAGTAACATGAGACATAAACAGTGAAGTTCCAAAAACAACATTTACGTACATAACATTAATTTGATACACATAATTTAGAGAGAAATCTTCATTAACAACTTTGAAGTCATATTTACAAAATCACATTTATGTAAGCGGCTTACTGTGATCCCATTTGTACACGTTTAGAAATGATATTTATATGAAAAACAATCCTTGAGGACTAGGCCTGACAAAAAATTACACTTACATTCCTCGTTGAACTTTCACTAAAAAATGCGTGTGCAGCATAATTCATACAAGATTAACGGACAAAAATCACTGAAGAATGAGACTAAAATTTCAATGTAAACTGATTTAAGAAAATTCATAAATAGAGAGACTGACAATTTCTATTGGTGTCATCATAAAGCACAGTAAGCCTATAAATTCGTAAGCGTTTATTAATAAAATATAACAAATATCCAACATTTCAATTTCTACATACAGTAAAGTTGGCTCCCACCAAGAATAGGATTTCCCATGGTGGTAGAATCCAAAGGACACTGCAGTATTCCACTTTCCATAAGAAAACCTAGAGTTCTATACAGAAGAGACCTGGGGCCACCTGGTACATTTTTTCAATGACTGCTAGAGAGGACTGAAGAATTGACTGCAAGGAGAGGGCAGCGGGTGGTCACAGAAATTAAAATACATTTTTGTCTCATCTCTACTGTATAAAGCTCTAGGAAAATCTACACATGGTTACAGCTACATTAAGGGCTGGCCCCATCTCGCATGGAAATGTTTCGGTAAAGAATACTGAACGGCACCGCTGTGCATTGGTAGATGGAGATGCCGTCCAGTATTCCTTGCAGGTACTTTCCAAGCTATGGCAGGAGCTACCCTAAGCGGTTCGCAGTTTTGTCAGCTAATCCTTAGAGCTGATAAAATTGAGTTCTAACTCTTGCAAAAGTTTTCCGGTTTATTGGCTTAAGCGATTATATATGAAAATACAGAAAAGTTTATTCGTAAACAAAAATAAAACAGACATAGATTCTCGAATTAGACAAAAGAAGCGCCATTCTGAAGAATGACGTCACGCGTGCCTAAAAAACCTTAACTGAATATGCTGGGCTATGCTTAGGGGCCAAAGCGGCCGCCCTGTGTTTTATGTACGCGTGACGTCATTTTCCAGAATGGCACGTATTTCGGCTAATTCAAAAATCGTTGTCTTTATTTTCTTATAAAGAAACTATAAATCTTTCGATATAATGCGGCGATTTTACTTCATCTGTGATTTCAGATTTTTTGTTTGTTTTGTTTTAAGGAGACTATTATGTACATACTTAACTTATCTATTATAAATTAAGTTAAAATATTGTAGCAGACATCATTAATAAGTCTCTACCATATTATAACTTAATTTATAATAGATAAGTTAAGTATTTACATAATAATCTCCTTAAAACAAAACAAACAAAAAATCTCAAATCAGAAATGAAGTAAAATCGCCGGTGGAATTGCAGCCTTGGTGTAAACTTGAAAGTTTCCTCTTTTTAAGTAGAATTCATACCAACAATAAATATTCATTTGTTTGTTAAGAACTCAATTAAAAAATATCAAAACAGTCCATACCACCCTTTGGGTTGTGAACCACAATATTATATATTAAATACCATAAGTACTACACAAAAAAAATAATTACCATATCAAGTTTCAAAAGTCCCGTGACGAGACCCAACTTGCACCAGCCCGGCCCCGATAACCATCAGATTGCCGGCTTTACTTCGATTGGACTCGTCATCAGATCGAAGTCAAGATCATCAGAACCGAAGCCAAAAATTTATTGTGGATTACTAAACTGCAAGTTCCAAAAGAAAGCAGTGGAAAAGGTGAAGTTTAAAATAGAGACTATGCTCAAGAATTCACTAAAAAAATATTTACTTCACTGTCATTGAATGGCTATTTTAAATTTGCAAGGTAAGTAGTATAGTTGGCTACTTTAACATTATTGGAGGAGCTCTAAACAGTCCATTTTGGACATTCAAAATACAGTGTACAATTTGTCAGCATTCAGTGAAAACTAAGTAGATAATATTTTATACGCATAAACAGCGGTAATGTGCGGCATTTTTTATTATGGAGAGAACTCTAGAAACGTATCCGCTTCTTCTCAACCCTCCTGTTGAAAGTTAATAACTATTCTGGGTCATAGTCACCTAGTCCATTTTCGGCAAGGGGCCTCGTATAACTCGCAGCAATTGGTGGCGCGGGGCTGGGCACAAAGGACAAGTAAGACTGGATTAGACAGGGACTTCGCGAGTCTCTGTTTTAAAACCGAGCCAAATAAACATCAGGGTTGCTAGCAGAGGTGTGAAATCCAACAGATACCTGTAAGGAATGCATGCATCGGGTGAAAGAGTGGCCATACAATGCAAAGGAAAAGCAATCGAAACCATAATATTTCCCGTTTAGAGCAGTGAAGCTAATTGAAGAGAGTAAGCAGCAACATGCAGACAACACCGTTCAGCCATTCATCATGCAAGAATGAAACTTGGCAGGTATTGGTAAACTACACTAAGTTGAACCATGCGTCACAGCAGAAAAATCACTGTAAGTTGACTGAGGCATCGTGTGCAAGTGTTACGTAAACAACAGTCGCCTTACAAATGATACATAGCATAGGCCTATTTATCATATTTTGTAAGATGACTGTTGTTGACGCTTGCACAGTATGTCTCAGTCACCATACCGTGATTTGCCTGTCTGTTGTGGCGTATGGTTCAACCTAGTATAGTTTATCAATACTGTCAAGTACATTCTAGATGATATTTTTATACTTTGGTCAGTATGAATATGAGTAGTCTCTGTCATGGGCCTACTCGGCTTTGGTGGCATGGTGGTTGCGTGCTTGTACTTGTGCGAGTTTCCATACACCATGCGATTGGAGACGTACCGTAAGGCGGGGTTTCCACATACGTCAATGGTCAATGATAAATGAGGTATTGACGTTTTAGCAGACATTAAAGACATACTAAAAATGTCTGTTACCACGCCAAAACCATATTTACCACTGACCATTGACGTACATGTGGAAACCCCGCCTAACTCAATACAAGTATAAATTCACTTAATGAGTCGACTGAAGAGGTCAATCGGATACATTCATTGATTTATTTGTATACGATTAACCTTTTATAGCAAAAACAAAAAGAGTGCATTTGCGAATTTACTGGAAACATTTTGCTGACAAAACATAAATGGTCGGTACCTAAAAGAAAACGAAGTCTTGAAGTAAAGTTTTTAATTCTTTCTGTCATTTTATACACAGCGTCTATCAAATAAAAACGTTACTTAATGACATAACTTTTTTAAGTAGCTCTCCCTTGTTAGCGCTACCATTGGTTAATGTTTAATTGTTCAATTTAAAATTCTTAACTTCATGCGATGCTGCGTGTTATCTTGACAATGAGTTTTGTTGTGTTTTAGCTTGCATACCGTTTCTGTTTGTCTTTCAATTGCACTTGACGATGGCGTGAGCCGAAACCGGTTGTGTATATTTTTTAACTTATTACGTAAAACTTTACTAAGTTAATTTTTAACAATGATAGAAGATGTCATTGAAGCTATTAAAATTATATTTATCTGCCTCTTTCGCCTCGTTCTCCATGCACAGCATTCAACTAGCAACAATTTAGTATTTAAAGACAAGCAGGAAAATTATGTTAAGCAGAGGCTTTTTCTGGTCATATATGCCTGTTAGAATTTCTGCGAAGCCTATAGAGAGAAGCATGGAAAGGCGATAATGTGAGTAAATAGTGAGAAATAGGCCTATTAATCGGTTATTTAGTAGATACTCATTCATTAATGCGTAAGCCTGAAAAAAACAATTTGAATTAATAGCAGAACGATCAGACAAAGCAGTTGTGCAGCAGCCTACAGTGCATTGCGGTCGCAGGAAACCTCCCACCATGCAGGAAGGAACACAGATGACGGAAATTATACAATCAGCGAGCATGCATAGCAGGAAAATGACACCCAGAGATAATACGTTAACAGAGACTTGTAGCAAGTAGACACTGGCTGTCAAACTACCTACAGCAGCTAAAACAGTGGATATTGCTTATACCATTTAAATTATATCAGGATGTACCAAAACTTAAAAAAATATTTTTGTTTAATAAATGTTCCAAAGTTACTTCTAGCCACAAAACGGGTTGAATTCCATTTCATACCCAAAAGCTTGATTTTCACTATTCATATTGTAGGCCTAGATCCAGTTGTACACAGGTTTAAAAAAATAATGCACCCTTACGCGCCACCGACAACACTTATCACCATCACACAAACTTACTCCAATACACCACATTAGCAAACTAGCAAAGTAAAAGTTCAACAGCCCAAATTGATTTTAAAAATGACAACAGCCAACGCAGCGACTAGTATGCCTAACGTGGGGTTGTGCATCGCATACTACCTAAGGAAACGCCTAAACTAAACACAAAAACGCAGCAGACGACTAGGTACCACGTGACTATGAACGGCACCATCTCCGGCGGAGATGAGGGCCAGCGGAATTGCGCTACTTGTAGATACTCCACATGACATTGCTTTAAATGCCTGAAACAGAGTCGTTATTATTTTTCAACAATTAATAAGATTGCGAAACTTCACATGACCCAGTTTAAACGCCTTCAAACGCTTTGACGACAAACTTCTGTGACAACGAACTGCTTATAATGCAAAATTCTTGAATTCATGAACACATGAACATTCAAAAGCCACGGCCATCGACTTCGATGGCCAGGTGGTAACGTGCTTGCACTTGTGCGAGTCTTTACACGCCATGCAATCGGAGACGTGTCGTACTCATCACGGGTAATAACCTACAGAGGCGACTGAAAAGTTCAATTGGATACATTCATTAAATCATTAAATTGTTTGTATGCGATTTATCTTTTTATATATATATATAAAAAAAGGCGACTTCAACCAACCACCTGACAATAAATCCTGTAGGAAATTTTTTTGTGCTATAGTACGTTGACATTATGACATTTCTCATTTTGCTGGTGAAGCCTACAGTTGGAATTGAGTTATGAATGAACTAGGCCATTATATCCACATAGAATCCAATAAAATATTACAGTATAGATACAGTATGTGTTCGGCACCGTCAAAACTAAGAACAATATTACATTACAAAGTGAATGGGGAAAATATAACTGAAAACACTATTTCTCACAAAAATATTTCTAAGCGTGGTGGGACCGAACCTAAATTATGTAGGCCTATGTATTATTTTATGAGTTAAATAACTTACTATACCTTAAAGCACTGTAAATAGGACGACTTTGTACAGGCGCTGAAGAGAAGGACGGCCTATGAGCACAACAAGATAAACACGGTTTTTCAGTTGGAACCACTTCTACAATTTCAGACGGACTCTCTTCAATCTCTTCTACGGTTGCTCTATAAAAAAAATAATAAAAAAACGCAAATTCGGTAAACCAATAAAGCAAGATAAGACAATAGCTCCGTAGATAAGGGTAGAAAAAACCACCCATGAAACTTTGGAATATTAATCTAGAGCCAAATTTCACAAACAATGTAGAATAAATATAATGTAAGTCGACATTTCTGATTAATCTGTAAGCTTCCGTAATCTTTTGAGCTTTCATGCGATGTTACACCTTCAATTTGATTGTCGTGAATAAGGCATTTTTAACACTCTTAATACAATATTATAATCTCGGCTCGACTCTTGCGAGAACTGTTTTAATCATAAACATCCATTACAATTCACTAACGCTAAGTAACATGTCCGCTAAACCAGGACAAGGGGCAGTATAGGAAATTGACAATTTTTTCAAATACAATTGATTTTCACCCTCAAGATGACTATCCTGTCCATCTAGGCTATATTATTTTGAAATTAACTACTGCTTAATTTATTCCGTACATGACCTATTTTTTTATTAATTTAAAAAAATCTAGATAGTAATTTATTAAATATTTCCTGCTAAACTGTTTCAATACTTTTTATACACTAAACTAAAGAATAAGGAACAGTCTGTCTCAGTGTATCTCGATTGATTTTCTCCCAATCTGGGAATTTCCTTGCTGAGTTACTTGAAATATTGTAGTTTCTTTTGAAATAAAAAATAATCTTTATAATAACTTACTCTGGTACTCTTGCCTCACGTCGTGGTCGCGTTACAATAGACTCGCGTCGTCCAACATCAAGTCCAGGACTTAGCGGGGGAAGACCAGCAGAACCGTTTCTCTAAAATAACAACATCGTGACTAGTTTACAAACAGACCCAGTGTATCAAAGGTACGGCAGCGTATTACCGAGATTATGTAATGAAGTAAGTAGGAAGGTGCTATGGCGGGGTTTCCACCGACCTCTCATTGCAGAATGCAAATGACATTGAATTTTTATTTTTATAGAAATCTATTAAAATGTTTGTACTTAACATATACCATGACGCCATTTTTTAATTTTAGTTTGTTTGTTTGTGATTTTACTCTATGATCATTGATCAATTTTTATTATGCCATAGAGTAAAACAAACATTTCCGTCAATGTCATTTGCATTCTGCAATGAGAGGTCGGTGGAAACCCCACTTAACCACAAGAATAGAAGGGATCGAGTCATACCGGGGACAAGTTATTCACAATACATCATGCTCCCTCAAGCTTGGACTGGAACGTTTCTTGGATAACAATCAGGCAAGTCAAACAAAAGATGTACACCCATATACATATCGTTACTTCGGAAGAAAAAAGACAACTAAAATATTGTCGGTTTCGACTTAATAACGCTAAAATATTTTCTTTTTTAATTTGCGTTAATGTGGTCTGTATATTTTCCACACGAGGGCGTTTTCTATTTGGCGGAAACGGTCAGGTAGCCTAATTTATTACAGTATAAAAAAATTTAACTTCAATTTTTGAAAGTTGTGTCCTTTTTCTTCCGAAGCAGCGATATGTAGCCATTAGCACAGCTTGTGGAAACACTGACTCGCAGTAGCAGTAGGCAGTAGCAGTATACTTACAGAAGGAGAAGGTAGAGGCGGCAGAAAAGGAATGGAGGCTCGCCGTCGTGATTCGCTAAGGGGAACGGCTGCAACTGACCGTCGACGAAGCACCCTCTCATCGTCACGAGATTCATCCAAACTGGAGAATTCGTACCTAAGACGTGGGAGCATATTTTAAAGCAGGTGAGCTACACACTGAACAGCTTATTACAGACATCTCAAAGGCGAATCATGTTTTAAATATACATTTAGATAACTTATTTATAACTTTGCAACAAATTGGAAGGCTCATTTTATTGATATTTGGATTTGCGAAGAGAAGGAAATTCCGATCACCTAGTGAGCGGCCTCGAGGCAGAAAACCCAGGACTGGCGTTGGCTGAAGTAAGAAGTATTATTTGGATTTAATTTATACAAATAAAAAGTTATTTGTCTATCAATTGCCAATCGCACAATATCACTAGGCTAGCCTACTTAATGAATCATTTTAAGTCTACAGTTATTCGGTTCAGCAATGCAACTAACTTGTTTTACAGCCAGAATTTTCAAACTGTTTTGAGCACTTGGTAAACCATTAAATTGGTGAAACTGTGCCAAAATAAGCGAAACTTTGTTAATGCGAGTCGGATACGTTGGAAAGGACAGAGGTCGGTCATAAACTTCGAGTGTAAGCAAATAACTCTTCACCGGTAAGCCATCTGTTCTCTAGACCAACATTAAAAATACTATATATAACTGCAAAGCCCGGATTCTACTGGTTCCTCATTAAAAATACTTTTACAACAATTCCGTCGTCTTAGTCCATTAGCCAAAGTCTTTATAAAAGGCATTTAGCTAGACAACAGGAAATACGTTTTTGGTAATATTAATGCGATTAAAATTAGTGCCTATGCATCGTACGAAGGCGACGTTTTTGACACACAGATTAGTATGAAGGTTAATGCCATAGTGAAAATAGTGAAAAATAGTCCGAACAAATCTGTAGGTGAGATGTACTTAACAAACAAATTTCATTGGAAGAGTTCCATGACTTCAATCAAGAGGAAGCTGTCGTAGATATTAGCCACCCCTACTCTTTGGATTGACAGATTTTTGGGATATCCAGAAGTCACAAAAATTGACCGTCAGTTTCGTCTTAAATACGCTAAGATAAAAATTACTAGCCGCTAACGAATTCCATAGTAAGAGTATGTAAGAGTGGGCCAATATTTCAGAACAAATTCAGACAAAATGGAAAATAAAGACAATTGGCTTTTCAGATTTGGGGGCGAACCAGGGGTAACCAATATTACAGTCAACTTCCTCTTTATTTCGATACTGGTAAGATAAAAATTACTGGCCGCTAACGAATTCCATCTCTGTAACAACAATTGCAACGCTTACCGTTTACAATCATTACCTGGGCGATGGAAGAGGTCTAGGGTTGGCGGCATTGACAATGAACCGCAGAAGTGGAGCCACCACTTTCGAAATCTCGACTTCGCACTGCACATAGCCACAGGCTTGCGCTGCCACTATGGCCGCCATCGCGGACGTCCTGATGGCTTCCAGTTGAAACCGGACTTCCGTCACAAGTTCCTTCGTCTCGCAGTCCGGGCAAGTGTGCTTGATGCTCTGCAAGAGGGAAGTATATTAAGAGGACACAGTACGTAGACTTTGGTCACACCGGGTTCGATGAATATTTATAGAATAGTATGTAGGTGCATAAAAATTTATAATTATAATGCGGGTAAATGAATAAAATGGGATACACAATTCAATTTACATTTCATTACAGTTTCCTTTAGATCAAAACCGGACGGGTCTGGTAGCCTTGAGATTCAAACAAGGAACACTGTGTTTCCACTAGCTATGATCCCATATTCAAGTTATTTTGTAATGGCTAAAATATATTAAATATATAAGCAGTTGTCGGCCGTCAGATTAAAAAATAAAAAAAATGATAACGAAAAAGTGATCTAATATTGGCGGTATAAAAGCATGGCAGTCGTTTTTTAAGAAATAATGTAAGCAGCCTTCTCATACTGACAGATACTCATTGTTAAAATTAACTTTGTATAGTTTTACGTAATAAAATCAAATTAAAAATTCACAACCGGTTTCGGCTCACGCCATCGTCAAGTGCGATTGAAAACAGATAAAACAAAAGGTATGCAAGCTAAAACAAAATAAAACTCATTGTCAGGATAACACACAGCATCGCATAAAGTAAACAATTTAAATTGAACAATTAAACATTAACCAATGGAGGCGCCAACAAGGGGGAACTACTTAAAAAGGTTATGTCATTAAGTAACGATTTGTTTTTAACCATAGCTTCCCTAATCTCAATGGTTTCTAAATTATCAAGAAGTTTTCCCTTGTTGGCTACATGTAAGATCTTAAAATTATCGAAATCACAGGCATGGTTGTGGGTGTTTATATGTTGGGCAAAGGCGGACTGAGTGTCGGGTTTTCCTACCCCCCGTCTATGCTCCGCTATTCTTTCTTTAAACCCTCTCCCAGTTTGTCCAATATATAAGCAACCACAATCATTACAGTCTAGTTGATAAACCCCTGATTTCTTCCCTTTCTCCAATTTAGGTTTACAATTAATCAGTTGCTTACCCAACGAGTCCACAGAATAAAATGACACATTCTTATCGACCCTATCTCCAATCCAAGAGGCCAACTCCAAACTAATCCTACCCAGATATGGTAACTTAACGTACCCTTTATCTGGTTCAGAAGTCTGGCTCGGTCCATAGACTAAAGAGAGGGTCAACTTATTCCTGTGTTTCCTTAAAATATTCTTAACTAGACTCACAGGATGTCCATTATTATTAGCAATTTCCATAATTGTTGAAAGTTCCTTGTTAAAATGTACAACCGTCAACGGTACATGTAAGAGTCTATGGATCATGGAGTGTATGGCCGCATGTTTGTGTTGTGGTGGGTGAAACGAATTCTCTGGAATGATACTGTCTGTATGAGTAGGTTATCTGAAGATATTGTACCCTAGTTTACCATTATCCATCCTTGTTATAGTTAGGTCCAAGAAATTAATCGACCGATTCAACTCTATCTCCCTAGTAAATTTAATCTTCGGATGCAAGTTATTAAAATGCTCTAAAAGTTTGTCTAATTGACGGTCGCTACCTCGAAAAATTATAAAAATGTCATCAACATACCTGAAATAAGCCAGGATATTACCTAATAGGTTATGGCGCGAGTTAAAAAATTTTACTTCGAGGTCGTTCATAAAAATTTCCGCCAAAATAGGAGGAAGAGAGGAACCCATCGCCAACCCATCCCCTTGGTGGTAAAAACTACCCCTAAATTGGAAATAATTCTGATTCAGAGTTATTTCCAATAAGGATTCAATTTCTATCCTGACATTGGGATCTAAGTTTTCATGAGTCATTAATTCCCTAACTATATTTCTAACATCCACAACCATGCCTGTGATTTCGATAATTTTAAGATCTTACATGTAGCCAACAAGGGAAAACTTCTTGATAATTTAGAAACCATTGAGATTAGGGAAGCTATGGTTAAAAAACAAATCGTTACTTAATGACATAACCTTTTTAAGTAGTTCCCCCTTGTTGGCGCTTCCATTGGTTAATGTTTAATTGTTCAATTTAAATTGTTTACTTTATGCGATGCTGTGTGTTATCCTGACAATGAGTTTTATTTTGTTTTAGCTTGCATACCTTTTGTTTTATCTGTTTTCAATCGCACTTGACGATGGCGTGAGCCGAAACCGGTGGTGAATTTTTAATTTGATTTTATTACGTAAAACTATACAAAGTTAATTTTAACAATGAGTGACAGCAAGTTTTACAAAGTTACTAAGGAGACTATTATGTTTACTGAGAGATACTTGTAAAATTGCAACAGCAATGGCTTTCCCCTGAAAATATTAACTATAAACTTAGAACGGTATAGCCGAAACTTGGTAAATGGAAGACAGCGTGCAGGGATATCAGACGCGACGAAGTGGCTTAGGCTTGGTTACGTATCGGCCACACAAGGTACACCCACGGCCACCTCATGGCAGGTGAACCACCTTGCACCTTGCGACTGCGGTGGAATGCAGATTCCTCTCCCCATACCGTCGATTGTCCCCCCAGGCGACCATACGTCAAATCCTGAGAGACTCGGAAGTGCAAGTCAACGATGTGTTGTGTTCCTGAACACTTCAGAAGTTATAGCCCAAATCTAACAAGTAGCATTCACACACATAGAATTGGTTTTGACGGTCCCTGGGCAACCTCGTTGTCCAGTCCGCTCCTGATTGCAGTTCACAACTACACTGTAACGACAATAATAAAATCGGTGGGTGTATAAGCAAGCCTTAGCTTGCAGTCGCCCTTAAAACAAATTATAATTGTAAAACTATAATGAATTGCTTACCTGAAAAAAGGCAATGGCTTCATTATGTTCACGCTGCAAGTTACGATCGGTCTGGTCGCGCCATTTCTCCACCTTCTCCTTGCGTCGTAGCAACGTCTCCGCATCTGCCTCTAGGATAAGTGCCGCTTGTTGAGCTTTAGCTTCAATATCATCCTCGGAAAGCGTCTTCAAAGTAGCCAAAAAACTGAAAATCAACATACTCTTATTAAATAAAGGATCGTTTATGGTTTTTACCCCTCCGATTGTCTCTGAACTGAGGAGAGGTCACTCTCTACGCACTTAATCTCACATTAGTATAAATTTTTAAAGTTGAAGAATCGAAACCTCGCAACTGATGTTGCAGTTACATAAAAGTGCAAAGTCACTATTAGGTTGCATTCCTACACACTTCAATAAAGAGAGAGAATAGGATAAAAGAGCTGTACACATCAGCGTAGGCGGATATGGTGAGGACATAAAAAATGTCACAGACCATGTAAAAACGTCATGTTGGCAGTTTGCTGTCCCTTGCCATACAATGAGTAGCAGTAGGCCAGCCACTCAAGTAACATTGTTCGTGTTTGCACAACTGCATAGTACATAGTCTGACTACAATGCATAATTCAATGAAGAAAGATGCATTTCGAGCAAATCGGATACCCCCAATATCTATTTTTTTTTTTTTTTTAAATAAAATCACATTTAAATAAAAAAATAAAAAAATCCCTCAAGAAATTTCTGTTTACATTAATTTTGATTTGTTTTCTGCTTGTTGCCTATTAATAGGTTAGTTTAAGTAAAGCTTTGTGATGGCCGACAGGTTGCTTTCGCAACCAATCATTAATAATTGTGTAAGAGCAAAAATATCAGTAATCGTTTTTGGACCAATATTAAATTTCACAGGAAATAAATAAATAAATAGTTCAACTAAGCAGAAATTGTAGCAAATGTGGGACTCGAAACAACAAACTTTCGGGTGAAAGTCTGTACCACTACTCTACAAGTCCGGAAATACTGATTGTAGAGCAATAAAAAATGGCATATCACATAGAAGGAATACTCCTCTACATTTTGGTGTATTATGATTGACCACACTTTTCTACTTAGGGACATCCTGACTGTCCGTCACATTTTATCAAGTTCAATTTGAATGATAATTGTGACATTTTTTGCGAATTTAGAGTCAAGAACAATATGCTGCTATTCATGCTGTCATTTATCCTAGAAGCCAACAGGAACATCTCTATTAGTCATTTTGACCAAGCTAGAATGCATGGAAAATAGATGGGCAATATCTGTACATTTTCAATGAGTTTCAAACTTTACCCTAAATTACTTCGAAAGATTATTCTTGTTACTTGTACCCCTTGGCCTCTAGGCCGTTCAATTCCCGCCAACCGGTGTGAGAGAGCATTTCTTATAAGGGATGTGATTATTTCGACTGCGCCAGAATTGATATTTCATATGAATTCATACACTTGCAAGGCTTCTCTCTTCCGGTTGTCTTCTAATTGTACCTAGTCTACGATATGATAATTTATAAAAGTAGTACATACTGAGGTAGGGCCTTATCATCCTCCGGGGCTGGCACGGGCTGGAACAAGAGAAAAATATAATTAAACTTCTTGTACTAATAAAATATAAGTACCTCAGTAGCTTATCGTATCGGGTATGATAACGAGTAACACATAACATTCCGAGGGAATCAATTTTTTTTTTTTTTTTGGGGCTATAGGAGCATGGCTTACAAAGAGGTTCCTTCATTAGCGTTAGAAAGCTAAAGTAGGCTGTGGACATTCCACTGACAATGCTTCTATTGATTCCAATAATTTGGGATACGGCTGGAAAAACATGGATGCATGGCAAAAGAAAATACATACATTCGATAATGATAACTACGTTAAGTAGTATAGCCATCTTTAATTGTTCAGGTCAATGAGTAGCTGTAAAAAGTGCAAAATGACACAAAGGCAACAGGCCCATGCGATCATATAAAAAAAAAAAAAATTGAAAAGGGTGTACTGACATTTTTCATTCGAAAATATAAAAAAATTCTGTTAGTTTATTATAACTCCCCCCGGTTCATCAAACCTACCCGGAAAAATACGGACCCAGTAGCCTCATCACAAATTCCAGCAGGTGACGAGGCTGGAAAAAAGCAGCATATTTCATGATCATTTACAGATTAAAATAATACAATGCTTGTTATAATCATCTTCCGTAAGGCAACTGTGCGGGTTTTACATCTGGCTATAAAATAGTGGTTAAATATACAGTCAAATAAAATATAAATGGAACAAAATTAAAAATAAAATGGTACATTGTCTTTCATACAATGAAATTGTCCTAAGGCGCTTATTCCACCAACGTCAATAGTTCACTATTGACGTGTTTGACGTGGTAGCAGACAACTTTTACACTGTCTTTAATGTCTGCAACCACGTCAAACATATCAATAGTGAACTATTGACGTCGGGAGAATAAGCGCCTAAGTAAAACGTAGGCAGGCTTATAAGAACTCCAGCTAACGCAATCATAATCAACAACATAATGACAAGATACCCACTTTCATTGAGATGGAAATAAAGAATGTAGTAAACCAGCGTAGGAGGACGCATATAGATTCGTTGACCCGTATCAATAGGCAAGTCAGCGGTTCCTAACTTATTTCGTAACACAACCCACCAAGGAAAAAATTAATATACAGTATATTAAATTTTTTTAAAAGGTTAATAGGATACAGACAATTTAATGAATCCGATTGACCTCTTCAGTCGCCTCTGTAAGTTATTATCGATACGTCTCCGATCGCATGATGTGTAGAGATTCGCACATGTCCAAGCACGCTACCACCTTACCAGCGATTTTTGGGGAATCGCCCCCCCCCCCCTCAATCAGAGGAGGACATTTTGCCACATTGTTCTTTTTTTGTTTCTATATGAAAATTGTCTATTACGAACGCCACCGAAGTATGACTTAGAAAAAATATAGCAAGTATGGGACTCGAACCTTAAGAGGATGTCACGTAGAAAATTGGCACCCCAAAATTAAATACATTTTATTTTTTATTTAATTACTCAGCAAGTTATTAAAAATTTGGCACATGTAAGTTGTAGAAGACTACTTCGTGCATCATATAATCGGGTATTTTTACTTTTCGGTTTTGTAGTTCTTCCAAAAATCCCAGAATATGCGAAATTTTAGTCCTGTCCTGTTTGTTCTGGTATTTATGGAAGAACTAAGGTACCAAAAATTTAATATTTCCTATTATATGATGCATGAAGTAGTCTTCTACAATTTCCATGAGCCAAATCTTTAATTACTTGCTTTGTTAATTAAATAAAAAAAATTAAAAATCAATAAAAACAACAAATTTTAGGGTGCTCATTTTCTACGTAGCATGTCCTCAAAAGTAAGAATCTAAACCAATGAACTACTAGCATTATGTCCTACAATTAAATGTAATTAATTGCCCTGATTGCACATTCTAATATTTATTCGATCCAATATTATTCGATCGAAGAAATAGTTGGAATGTTCATGTTGAAGTATTGAATCTACACTTTCCAAATTTTCTTAAACCCATTTTTATTGGATATAATATTGAAACAATAATCGAGTGTGTAATAGGGGGAGCGCCATTTTTTTTTAAATTTGTTGCCAACAATATACACTGCATGGAGTCCAAGTTGTCACGACCCACGACCTCTCCACTTGCGACCCACTGTAGTGGGATACATAGGTTAGGAGGTAAGGTACTGTATATAATTTAATCTCTTAGATTTAGAATAAGTGTGTAAATTGTATTGCGTGACCAGGGATTTATTTCCGAACGGACCCGAGATAAAATCAAGCCACTTTCGTCTAGAAAATACTGCCTGGGGCAAGTACGGCCCACGCGAGGTCCAGCATAAACAGACCCGATGAGTCGATATCATGTTTCTACATGCGAATGCTAAAGTAGATGATATGTTGCAAAATAATTCTTAAAAGTGGTAGCATCAAAGGGTATTTACAATGTTGATACTTCTACTTTCCCGTAATTAATTTAGTCAATTCTATTTCGGTGGCAGGCTGACAGGTCCAAGAGCCTGCGGTTACCTAACAACAAAGCCCAAAGGCTTTTCTTTTAACAGGAATCATTCCAAATGTTTGAAAAACCATATGGCGTGAGGGCTAACGAATCAATTTCACGTTCTACGGCCCCTTTATTGGCAATAATGATAATAATTTTACTTAAGAGGATATGCTACGTAGAAAATTGACACCCCAAAATTAAATACTTTTCATTTTTGATTTCATTAGCTTCATATCAGAGAGCATCATGCAAATAATCGGGTATTTTTACTTTTCGGTTTAGTAGTTTTTCCAAAAATCCCAGACTACGCGACATTTTTATGAGAGAACTAAGGTACCAAAAATGTAATATATCCTATTATATGACGCATGAAGTCTGTCTGTCATGACTTTTTGTTGTTGTTCCATTACTAAGCCAACCTAACGGAGTTAGGGCTATAATGCCCCCTCTTGCAATATATAATAATATAAAAAAATCAATAATTTAGGATAACAATATACGCCGTCCAATACCGTTGTAAGTTGCAATACGATATTTAACAGGCAATATAAAGTCGCCATAAGATTAGAACTAGCAATTTTAGGTTGTAGCCTACAGTGCATATTATGTTTGTCATGTAGAAATTTCCACTGAATGTCCTTGGATGTACAGTACATACATACATACATACATACTCTTGCGTTTCCCTTACCAAACTTTATGACGTAGGTCTAACTAAATTAAAACGCCTTCTTTCCCTAAATGTAAACAATATTCCCTCAGAGGATGTTTATACACATTGATAAGACAAGATTAATTATCTAATAGGCCGTCCATGTTCAAACGGCTGTGTAGGATGTTATCTTAACCATCAATCAAGAATTACTCAATCTTAATACCCCGTAGTACGACATTCAACTGCGTTTTAACCGGTCCAAAGACTTTGATTCGAAGGAAACCCTCAATGGCTAGTTTTAATTAATTAATTCAAGGTTCCAAATAATGGCAGACTGTCTCATTATACATGCTATTTTACGTCAATATGTCAGAATATCACTGCAATTTCACTCTGCACCTCTAGGTACAGCTACCAAATTTAAAAAAAAGAACCGGTCCTCTAATATAATATACAATTTTAATTATTGTAATTATTTCGTGGATACCTTAAACTTGACAGGTATACTCAATAAATGCTATTTTACAAATTTTGAACCATCTTGAAAGCCGCGCTATTGGGCTATTGAGCATTCGCCTGCATACCCAAATTTCTAATGCACTGATCCTGTTCTCCATCGCTTATGTCATCGTCTATCCCTCCATACCATATAGATTTAAAACGATTGCGAACACATAACATTTCACCATTTTCAATCGAAGGTACAGTCGCAGATTCCGACACCAAAGTATTTTCTGCATTTTGGCGAAGACATTTTGAGCTTATTCAATGCGTAAATTATCAATTAGGTTTAGTATTTCTCAAATTTTCAAAGCGAAAAATATTTTAATAATAAAATACTGGCTCAGGAAGTACAAAAGCACTTGGGGATTAGGGAGGGGGTGGATTGATCCCTTCAAAAATCTAGAGGTGGATCCGCCCTTGATTCCAACCTCTAACTGCTTTAGATGACTAGAATTATTATTATTATATAGCTTTATAATAAATCCTTAAAATATTTTAATTTAATTTATAATTTTCAGTAGTATGAAATTGATTTGAAATTAAAACTAGATTCTTTGCTAACACAGACATGAAATGGAAAACATGTTGCATCATCTACAGCGTCTACTGTGCGAGCCCCCGACTAGTTTATTAACTTGGGGGCCTACAAGATTTTTGTATTACAATAGTATAATTGGTAACTTATTTATAAATATATTCCTTCGGCGCAGGGGAGTACCGGCAGAGTCAAGACATGTAGAGTAGTGGTACGGACTCTGACTTTCACCCGAAAGGTTGTTGGTTCGAGTCCTACAATTCCTACATTTTCTGGCCATGCTTCGGAGAGCATGTAGAGCAAGCGGTCCTGGGCCTTCCTAGTTGATTGAAGAACCAGTAGAAACCAGGCTGATGGGCCGTGGTCGAAATGAAAGTGAACTTCCAAACCTTTCGTCAACATTTGCGGTCGAAATCTTCAGTGGCGCTGCGTAGACTTCGAAGGTTGTACCTCGGTGGCTCCGTAGCGAGTGACGTTTCATTTGACTCCAGCCGTGAAAGCCTTTGCAGTTACTTCCTAGTTGAGTCTAATAGAGGGCTTAATAGCCCTAACTCCGCTAGGTTAGCTTAGTAATAGAACAACAAAAAAGTCCTTATTTACCGGCCGAAGAAGAAGAAAAAAGAAGACAAGATTACGTTAGCATAAATAGTTAGTTGAATACAGAAAGTATTCTATGGTACAATATGGTTTAGAGTGTTAGTCATTGCTGGCCATTTCAAAGGTCAAACAGTTAAGTGATTAGATACGGGTCAACACCAGCTGGAGAGCGACAATACGAGTACAACACTTAATCTTCTCGGGAGTTTATACAAGTTAAAATGTTGATAAAGCAGTAGAATCCGGGCTGATGGGCCGTGGCCGATCTGAAAGCGTACTTAGTTGCTACTAAGCCACCGAGATACAATCTTAGAAGTGTAAGTAGTACCACTAAAGATGTCGACCGCAGATGTTTGTAAGTATGCTATCAGGTCGACCACGGCTTATCAACCAAAATTCTACTACTTCAGTATCTGACTTCGGCCGGGAAAGCCTTTGTAATACTATTTAGTAAAGGGTTAGTTGGCATACATTGCCTGATGTGCTAATAGCCATTAAAGGCATGGGTCTCATAGTCATCGAACAATTAGAGCGGAGCCCATTGTCAGGGGGAGGGGGGCCTTTGTAATTACATAAATGAGCCTTAAGGGCCAATGGAGCCCTCTATTTTCAATTTTTGCGCAACCGAATTTCTCGTATATAGAGCGAAAAATAAGGTGTCATATACCAGAAAATATATTCCTCTACGCTTTAAAGTACATGACGTATGATGACGTCACTTGCACTGGTCGCCGGCAGTTATGCAATTTGATTTGGTAAAAATAACGGTCACTTAGGATGTCAGGTTGAAGGAGTTCCGAAACTGTGGCTAATTGGTGTTAGTCACGGCCACATACTATGTGTTACAATGAAGAGTAACATTTCTTCTACTTTATAACATCTCTTTTATAACTCAGGGACTGAAATGTCATGAGAAATTTCACTTTGTGCAACCAAAAAACGGAAAATGCGGGGGCCTTTTGCCATTAAGTCTTCACTAAAAACAGGCCTACCTCTCCCGCAGAAAATCCGTATATTATTCCCAATTTACTTTAACAACATTGTAAAAGAATTGTTCCAAAAAGTTGTGGACTTTACCAACACGCAAATATGAGAAGTAATAGCAAGAGTTATAGCCATTTTAAATCTCTCTCGGGTTTTTCTCTGAGAAGTTTGTATGATGGAACAACATGGGATGACAAATAAGCTTAATCTACATTTCACAATATTAGTTATTGCTTGTTATGGGGGTTTAACTTTTCTGCTTTCCCATTTCTACGTAAGTATGAGGAAGGCTTTACGATTGTAGAAATGTTCAATTCCAAGCTTTCAACGGATTTACACGTTTTGAGGACCCAGGAACCAAAAAAGTGGTTTTCAGGAAATGTCTGCGGTCTGTCTGTAACTCAATTTGGGACCAAACTACTCGATAGAATTTTCTGAAATTCGGCATGTAGGCTCACAAAAATATTTCCCAGGGGTTTTGTTTCAATATTTTTTGACAACTTCATCTGGGGGGGGGGGGGGCGAAAACGACAAAAACAAATTCTCTCAAAAACGGCTCCGGCGTTTTATTTGAATTTCACATATATTGCATTATTTCTTAATGTAAGATAAACCCCGGGTAGTCCCCCCCTTGATAGTTTGGTTCAGGGCGTAAAAAAATAGAATCAATTTCCATGAAAAATGACTACAATCATTTTTCTGAGGAACCTTTCTATCGATGTTTCAAACTTTATGTATGTTTCAGGTGAAAAATAGAGTAACAAAACCGAATAGGTTAATTTCCCATCATGTAGGCCCCAGATTATATATTAATATGCCTTGTTTTTGCTTTCCAATTTATACGTAGTATAAGGAAAGCTTTGTGATGGTTGAAATTTTCGATTCCGAGATTTCAACAGATTTACACGTTTTCAGGTCCCAGGAACCCAAAAAAGTGGTTTTTACGAAATGTCAGTCTGTCTGTCTGTTCATCGATTTCCGGGCAAACTACTCAGTCGATTTTCATGAAATTTGTCATGTAGGTTAACAAAAATCATACCTCGGAACCATTTATTTTTATTTTGGGCTAACTCAATTTGGGGGGGGGGGGGGTTATTTAAAAAAACCTAAAAAAAAAAGTCTGAAAACATTATTTCTCAAAAACGGCTCCAACGATTTCTTTTAAATTCACATATATTGTAGTCGTTATTAATGTTGACGAAATGCGGGGGGTCGCTTGCCCCTTGATAGTTTGCTTCTGGGGGTAAAAAAATAGAAATAACTAAATTTTAATGAAAAATGACTAAAAAATCATTTTTCTGCGAAACCATACTACTATTTTGATAAATTGGAAAGCATGTTCAAGTAAACTCAGACCGGTTCTTGTTTATAGCCCCCCTATAATTATTATTGCTAGTTCACACAGGTGCCCTTTTTGAGGCAGAAGACATAAGCCACACCCTTACATACATACATACATCAATTTCGTATACGCACAACGCTTATATTCATCGTGATCATCTTATGGTCAGTGACCTTCATTAATTAAGGTGCAAATATTTGGGTTCTATCTATCTACTTTTAAGGCGTAAATAAAAAAAAGTAGTTAGTAAAAATAGTGACCTAGGGAATGAGCGCAAATGTCACTGTCCTAAAAGCAAAGCCACACATCTGCACTAGCCCAATTCAAATTATTATCTTTTTGCTCCAAGCTGGCTTTAAGATTAATAAACAGGATGTCTACGAAATGGATTAACAACCAAACCGGATGTCTATAAAATGATGCAGCCTTCAATCTCTTGTTTTTGCGATAAAGCATATTTTCTGGCAAAATTTCAAATATGAATTTTTATTGATTTTTGAAATTTCTTTAACAAAAGAAGTCGACAACCTAATTTTTAAATTTGATACTGAAAAAAATAAAATAATCTTCATTGTATTCATTTGATTCCATTTTAAAACAAATTCTTGACTTGAGTTGCCAATTTCTTAAAATTGACATTATACATTATCTATGGTTAACATGAAAAAAAGACTTTATAGTCTTATTGTTCGCCAATTGTATTGTTGCAATAAAGTCCTTACTCATTCAATCATTCAAAAAGTAACTATACTTGCTGTAAGGCACCGGCATTTAGTTCAGTTGCTTGAGTACTGGGCTGTGAAACGGAAGGTTGAATTTTGAGACTAGACATAAAAGGACCGGGCCTAGGTCCACCCAACCCTACAGGGTACCTTACCTGCGCTGCCAGGCATGTTGCCAACTAAAATATCCCAAATAGAACAGTAGACAAGAAAGATGATTCTCTATCATCCAGGTTTCAGGTATCTTAGACACGCACAGTTTCGTCTTGCAACGGCGCGTCGTTTCATTTTTAATTATACTTTATTATTACTATTATTATACTATTATAATACAAAGGTAAGGTGTACATACCTCATCTACAGCTGATCCAATGCCTGTTGACCCCGCCACTATGACCTCAGTCCCTCGCTCCCTGTAATACAACAAAAAATATTAGAAAACATAAAGTAACAAAAGCGTGCATGAAGTTGCGCATGTGCACTCAAAATAGGGAGAATTTATTGTAAGCCTAATTTCAATACTGAATACGAACATGTGTATGTTGACATCACCATTTCTAAAGCCCAAATTACATTTTAAGACTGCGTTACGAAAGTACATGACTGTATAGTTTCGTAATGACAACATTGATTTCCAGTGCATCCGTTTCACAATGCCTATATATTGTCATGTCCCGAAAGCAGCTTCATGCTCACTTGATTAAACTGCGTTAAACTGCATGAAACTAGTGTCATGACAGGGACAGTTTACTAATAATAAAATTCAGAGGTGAATACGGGACGCACCCAGATTTTCAATCAGGGGATGGTACCATACACGACTCCAGGCCAATGGGAATCCCCCCCCCCCAATGCATTATAAACTGGGGAAAAATTGAAAATTAGATGCGAAATAGCAGGGGTTCTATGCACACAGCCTTCCTATGGATCCGCTGGTTTAAATTAACAAAGAAAGTTCATGCTTTTATTAATCAGATTTCGTAAAACTTCATTCGCAATGTCAGTAAGACGCGTAAATTAAATATTAAAAAAACTATGAAATGTGCGTAGTATGCTCAATATTAAGCCCAAATTATTTCACTTCTGCGTCTATCCTACCCATCCTTAAAGCTTTCTAAAGCCTGCGTAAAGCCGTATACCAGATCTAGTGACACATTAGGCTACATGGGGTTCTATCCCTGGAGATAGGTCATGCATAATGATTGGGAACAAATTGATTTGACAGTTAACAGCGAATAAAACCATAAGCCGGCCATGAAACAACCTTGTTACACAAGCCGACTAGATACACGACAGGTTATTATCATAATAATAATCATAATAACACGTTGAATGCACAAATGAAAGGTTCCACATTTCTGCGTGAGAACTGTTATTAGATTTCATATGTCAGTGATTTCAATCTCACTATAAATTTTTTTAGTACAATGTTAAGTTACCAGTTACAATGATTCATTTTGTTTTTTAACGTAGCTTTAAGCACATCTTGCAGATTGATAACGTTCAAGTATAAGGAAAGCTTTTTGTTGGTCGAAATTTTCGATTCCGCGAGATTTCAACGGATTTACACGTTTTCAGGTCCCAGGAACCCAAAAAAGTGGTTTTTACGAAATGTCTGTCTGTCTGTGCGTCGATTTCCGGGCAAACTACTCGGTCGCTTCTGATGATATTCGGCATGTAGGTTCACAAAAATCATACCTCGGGACCATTTTATTTATTTTGGGCTAACTCAACTTGGGGAGGGTTTTATTTTCAAAAAACTCATAAAAAACGTCTAAAAAAATTATTTCTCGAAAACGCCTCAAACGATTTCTTTTAAATTCACATATTTGTAGTCGTTGACTAAATTGCGGGGGGTCGCTTGCCCCTTGATAGTTTGCTTCTGGGGGTAAAAAAATAAAAATAACTAAATTTTCATGAAAAATGACTAAAAAATAATTTTTCTGCGGAACCTTTCTATCGATGATTTCTACCTTCAGTCAAGTTTTAGGTGTTCAATAGGGTAATGAAACCGGACAGGTTGCTTTCCCAAAAAATTATTTGGTTCTGTGCAAAAAAAAATGTTTTTGAAAAAAATGATAGAAATATCACGGTCAAATGCATTGCGTGCCCTGCCATTATTGCTGTGTGGTAATTTGTTGGTCTGACCTATCTAGAATTTACCTCACCTCCAATGACGTCAGGTGGACAACACCCCCCCCCCCCCCCCCGAGATGCCCGAAATGTAACTATAGGAAAATTATTTTCCATGAAATAACTCATTTTCTCTAGCTACTACTTGATAAATTGGAAAGCATGTTCGAGTAAACTCGGACTGGTTCTTTTCATTGTTAACAATAGGCTTTATTCAGCAATCGGCTAATTCCAACGATAATAAATTAAAATAGATGGGGCCAAACTATAAGGTATTACCGAAAGCGGTGAAACGTAGAGGGACAACTAGCAGCCTCACGATGGATTAAACAGCAAAGGATGCGTTTTTTCCTTGAAGGCTTCCAACATAAAAATATGAAAATTGTGGCAAATGGAAAACAAATGAACAACTCAACAGGCGCAGTAAGTTCTGCGTATTTTAACTCGCAATCTATCTAGCGTGCTTTTCACTGTATCAGGCTTATGGCGTGTTCCACCCGCTTACACGAGGAAACTACCGCGGAATTATTAAGTAACTGCGCTTCAGATGCCCATCCAACCCACATGGCTAATCCTAAATGGTACAATTTAAAACTCTGATAACTGCATCAATGACATGTAGAGTAGTGGTACGAACTCTGACTTTCACCCGAAAGGTTGTTGGTTCGAGCCCTACACTTCCTACATTTTCGGAGGGCATGTAAAGCAGGCGGTCCCGGGCCTTCCTCGTCGAGTGTAAGAGAGGGATTTATAGCCCTAACTCCGTTAGGTTGGCTTAGTAATAGAACAAAAAAGTCCATATTTATTTATTTATCAATATGACGTGAGAACTCAAGGATCCAGAAAGGCAATTAATAAACGTATGGTTACTGTGACAGGCAGAAAGGAGTAAAGTATATAATGTTGTAATGACATATTGATGCAACCGAAACAATGCACGAGTACGTACTGTATAAATTGCTGCATATTATATAGTAGTTTAACAGTAACTTTCATTAAACCAACCTACCTACTCATAAATAACCTGTTTTTTTATTAGGTACAATTAAATCGGTGCCAGTGCCCGGTGCAGTCATGCACAAACATTCTCATACTTGTATAATAATAAAAAGTACAAGGAATTAATGGTGAAAACTCGAGGACGTGAGAAGACAATTAAAAAGTGCGAAGCATCAGAGAATAGCCGAGAGAGATGAAAACAGGGTTAGGAGGTAGGACTATGCTATGGCATGCTAGGATCACGGATTATAGTAATGGGATGAGAGTAAGATGGTTATCTCTCAGATGTAGATTAACCAGTGAAAGGGGCACAATTTAAGATACACCAATTACTCGTTGAAATACACAGGAGTCCCCTCTGACCTGGCCTAACATTCATCTCTATATATACCCAAGATATTAACGTGCCATACACAGATTTTTTGAGACCAGTCGGGTTTAGAAAACATATTTTGAACATTTCCCTCAATGCTGTCAAAAAATAGTAGTTCGTTTAATAGATACAGTTGCTAAGAATCAATAATAAACAATTAAACGAACAGAATCTCAAGAAAAGCCAATGCCTCTCATAAGAAAGTACTGGGAACCCAATAGAAAAATTGACTAGCAACTAGCCTTCCATCAACAATGGCTTGACACAACAATAAAGAACAAATGTACACCATATGGAAGTCTGCCATATATGGTGGCTATAGAAAAATGACAGGCAACCATGATTACGATTGTTATCATATACCACCGTAGTTAGCAACCATTTTATAAAATGAGCTATCAGATTATGATATGGGAGCTGCATAAAGGCACAGTAACCACGATACATACCTACAATATATGCTGTATCATATAAACCAAGCAATAACATATGTGTATACCAATTTAGCACAAGGCTCGAGATTTCAACGGATTTACACGTTTTGAGATCCCAAAACAAAAGTGGTTTTTTCAGTGGCTAAAATTAGGTGAAAGAAGAACTTTCCACTCACTATTATTAGTATATAAGGTTTTGAATAGCGCAGCTCCTCCATATCTATACGACCGCCTAAAGCCATTGAATTCCCATAGAAATGGACTTGTATTGCGAATACCCCGACATTATACAGCTTTATATGGTAGCTCTTTTTTTGTAAATGTCTGCCGCCAGTGGAACTCCCTAGATAAGGAAATTAGATTGCAGCCAATGATTCGTGGGTTCAAAAGCCAGTTGCTGAAAAAATTGCTAAGAACAGAATAGCTTTAGAATAAGAATACTGTCTAGATATTTCCTGTATGTCTTTTTACGTCACGTCACTTTAGAATAAGTTCTTTTTAAGCGTTGTTAGAATAAGATTGTTTAAGTTAAGCGTATGTATTTTGTAAATTGTATTGTTTTTGGACGTGGGTTAGGCAGAAAAAGACTTTCTAGTCTTAAGTCTCGCCCCGTAAATATAAGACGTTTATTATTATTATAATTAGTATTATTATAAACGCTATGTCTGTTTATCTACTCATCGATTTGTGGGTAAACTACTCGTTGGATTTTGATAAAATTCAGCGTGTATAGGTTCACAAAAATCTTATCTCCATTTTACGTTTATTTTGGGCTAACTCAATTTTGGGGGCTTTACCTTACAAAAACTAATAAAAACATTGATAACATTAGACAGCTGAAAATCAAATGAACAGCGTTCAAATTGCTCGGAAGTCAACATTCCCAACAAGAAGCAAGCTATGACAAAGACTTCGGCTGCAAAAGTTGTAGAGAACTATTTTATTATGCAAGTAGAATTTTTAAGCAATTTATAGACTAGAATGGTGGGGCCATATGCTAAGAAGAGAAGATGGACACCTGCTACAACGTGTGAGGGACTACACGGTGGAGGGCCCAAGACCTATAAGACCGAGGATGTCCCTCGAAACGAAAGTGAGGGAGGACCTCAAGACCCTCGGCCTCTCGCCGGATGATACCCAAAACCGAAAACCTGGAAGATGAAGGTCCGTGCCGCCGACCCCGTGTGAAGGATAAGGCGCCGTCGAAGTAAAGTAAAGTAGTCATAAGTGATTGATGACACGGGGTCTCATCCCACCAAGTACGATGCTACTGAAAAAGGAGTACAGAAGAAGGGGATTTCACATAAGTTTAATATTTATTCTATGAGTTTAATTGATTTCTGTAGAATTATTGTTCTGAATTATTTTGTATGTTGATTTTTTGATTTGGTGTAATGATTGATTAAGTTTCATCACAAAAAATTTAAATCTTTATCCTATCAACGGGCTTAGTGGCTTTTAGTAATATTGTAGATAGATTATATCATTATTGCACTAAGCGGTAGCTACTTTGCTCGTTTGAGATAAAAAATGGCAGTCTATCAATGCATGCCTACTGTCAGTAAAACAGTGTGGTCCCCACATTCCTACCTAAGACATTTCAATCCGATGTGTTTCATAATCAGTGTGATATTCTATGCTCGCGAGTTACCTCGATTACCTTGATAGCTACTTTGTCGCAGCCAGATCGTATGGATTTGAAATGGAATTACTATTTATATGAGGAAAAGGCTAGTTGAAACACTAGTTTGGAGCATGCTCCTTTATGGTTGCGAGACATGGTGCACTAATAACGAAAAAAACGAAAGCCTTTGAGATGTGGTGTTATACAAGAATGAGGTTCATTTGTGACGTCATTTTGTAGATGGCAGCACCAGTTGCAATGATATCAAAGCGTTTTTCCATAAGCCTCAATACTATTTTAAAATTATTTTTAATTACGTATTATTTTAAAGTGATATTTTTCTATACATCATGGAGAATATATATATATATATTAAATTATATGCAGCGAAATAAGGTCCAGGCATAGTAAAAATATTATAAAAAATATTAAAATAATTAATTTGATGCTAAGAGCTTAGTTTTCACATGTAAACGGCGGCCATTTTGAATAATATGGATATCGGTTTGTCGTCAGCGAACCTAGTGACCAAAACTGTCCCTACAGAACCTCATTCTAAAAATATCATGGAGAAATCACATGGCAAAGGAAGAGGTGCTCCAAAGGATATAATCAAAGGAAAGTCTCTCATTGTCAGCATATCCGTGAGAAAAGCCCAATGGATGGGGCATCTGATCAGAAATTCATTTCATTCATTAATGAACGAATCCTAGTCTTTATTTTTTGTTTTCTGCTTCTTCGGCCGGTACTCCCCTGCGCCGAAGGAATATATTTATAAATACGTTATCGATTATACCATTTTATTGAAGTACAAAAATCCTGCTACAATAATAATAAAGTCTTTATTGAAAAAAAAATGTTGATACAGCGAGATTAGGGCCTATAGCCCTCTCTTACACCTAACTCTACTACATAGCAACGATAGTTTAATAGAAATATTTGTAAGTAATAAACTACTATATTCATACCAAATCAGCCATACCTTCTATTCAAGATAATAGTCACACTAATTCAAATTCGCTACCATCCACGTTCATTTTCTCACATATTCAAGCCTTGCTCTGATTAATAATAGTGTCATAAATAGAAGACACCATTGAGAGCACTAATGCCAGGGGCCGAACAAGGCATACGAAGATGCAAGCAAGATATGAGAAATGGAACCTTCTTGGAAATCAAGAGAACTGCCCAGGATAGAGAAGAATCGAGGAACAATTGGAATGTTTTGCTGCAAAACTATCGACAGATTGCGACTGGAGAAGATGCATCAGGAAATCTTTATTAGTAGTGGTGGGTCCGCCAAAGGATTTCAAGGGCTTTCAGCTCCGAAATCACTACCCTCGGTCACACCAAGGAATACTATATTATACTGGACGGCACCTCCATCTACCAATTCACAGTGGTGCCGTCCAGTCTGTCTTATGGATTCTTTCCATACATTGGAACATTCCTCACGGAAACGTCCCAAGAGTTGGTGGGACCGGGCCTAAGCTAGTGAGCGATCGCCGGGCTATAACATAATGCTACCCCAGATTCAGAAGACATAACCGCAGGAGGTCGGAAAATCCCAACAGGGAATACTCATACAACACGAATAATTTTAAAAATAAATAGGATTTTATGCAATTACAAGTAAAACTGCAATGCAACTAAGAAAATTTAAATTTTTACCGACAACAGGATGGAAAAACTTACATAAAGTTTTCCTTAAAGCGTGCACCAGTAGAAGCTCAGCTCAGAAACCTCTGCTGAGGCAGACTCTGCCCTTGCGATCCAACCGATGTGCTTTCATGGCAGGTCTCCGGAGCAGCGCATCTGCAGTGCAGAATCTGCCTTTGTGCACTAGGCCTTAATCTGTGATGACGATGACACCGACCACTGGGCACGAGTCCCTGTGGTGCAAGCGTGCACTGCACAGTGCAAGCAGTCAATCGCATCCGATATCAGACTGCTGTTGACGTAACCAAGGTCACCAGCGACGGCCAGGAAGGCACAGGCAGTCAACCTACCGCGACAAAACTATGGCGACACACATATGACTACCTGAGCTGATAAAAAGCCGATAAGAATTGTAAACACACTTCAATTGTGCACAGACTAGAAACAGACACGTTGTAAATGTATGAAAACGACATTCTGACATAATAAAGTGATGGGGTATGCCTATAATGGTAGGCCTGGAGGAAATGAATTTTTTTTATTGGATTAATTGTTGAGGGCTAGTCAATGAATGCATCCGCTTAACCCCTTCTGCAGGCGACTCTGCAGATAATAATACCTGCGTTGAGTTACGACAGGTCTTGAGTAGAGACTCGAACAAGTACGAGCAAGCTACCGACTCGGGTGACATGAATGGCACTTAATGTGACAAATAAATTCAGTCACTTTCGGCGGATTTCAAAATATTTTGTAAACAGAGAGTGGCCGAGTAGTGTATATTATCAAATTTTCAAATGTTTCGCAACTTTAATGCAATATTTTAAGCAAGGGATCTTCGCTAGTACTAGTAATTTTAAGTTTATTTCTAAGTCGGGAAAGTCCGCTAAACTGTCCACCAGACTGTGAATCTCCTAGTTGCGACATCCAATCATAGCGGAGAATGTTGCTGCTATTTATTGGAATTGAAAATAAGCAGTGCAGCCGACTTAATTTACGAGCCTAAAACCTAGCCTCAGATCTAGAATTTCTGTGAAATATCGACAAATAATATTAATTTGTTATCAGCTCACTTGTGGTGGATAATCGCATAATTCTCTACAAATTATACTAAACACTAAATACTAAACATGGTCCACTAGTGATAAGAACGAGCAAACAAGGAAGAGGAAGTCAGCAGTCAGTAAGCAGTATAGCATACTTTAATACTTTAAGGCGACAATCACATGTAATCCATTGACTATAATTAATTAAAACTGTTAATTGTCTTAAAATGTTACTGCTCTTTCATTACCATTAATATTCGTCTTCAAGAAACTTTTTACATTACTTAGTCTACTTGTACCCAGTCAAAACATACATACTATCACTATATCACACTTTGCATGCAATCCCGTCCAAAAGTAAAATAAAGACAGTACTGCAAATAATGACTTAAATACGTAATGCACTATGTACTGCTAAAGCCAGTTAAACCAAGTAAATATGAAACCAGATTCAAGACTACAATATGACTTTAAAAAATAACTTATTCTGGGGTTAAAATTTAAAAAGAAATAATTGTAGTAAACGTGCTACTCAAAATTGTTTTGTTTACATTTATAACCCAAAATAAGGCATTCTCTAACCGTCATAGTGCGCCTGCTTATTAGCATGACACATCTAAAAAATAAAAAAATGTCAATTTTCAACCATTTTAGTATCGGCGGTTTTTGACGTAAACTTAGTTTTACCTTTAATTCTTAAGTATTTCCACAGGGAGGCTGAGAGTCTATTACGCGCCAGCTGTGTAGCAGGAGAAACGCGTCACTATTCGAGGAAAAACTTCAGTGTGTTTGAAGATGATACTGGTATATCCAATATCGTAAAAGTGTTTATGAACATTACAATATTTTTAAGCCAATGATATGCGTAGGATTAGACTAGGTAAATGAAACGGCGGACGTACAGGGATCCGGTTCGCATCACGGCAAGAGTAATGGGTTTCTTGTTTGGGAGTGACATGTGTACAGGCTATTACTTAAAAGGAGACCGCTCCAACTAATGGCACAAGAGTTCCGAGAGTACATTTCCAAGAACAGTCTGTACCGGCTGGAGCGAACGGTACCACCATGTTTGAGCCGAGGACACCCAACGCCAAGCCTACACGGACGAGAATACGTAGGGCCAAAATATACTGCTCGGTGTAGCAAGTTTACAATAGCATCTTTAAGAGACAATACGACAATCTCAATTATTTCATCTTCTTCTGCTTTTTCAGCCAATGCTCGTCCTTGGCTAGTAGGCCATTTGGCGCCTTGCCGCATAGTAGAGCTGAGCCATTCCCACCTCTGTCGTAGTTCGGTTTTCTACCTCAATGCCAATGTAGCTGAATAGGTGATCAGCAATTCTTTCACTTTGGAAGCAGCGGGACATTCGGATGGCTAAGCGATACCTATTCTGTGCAGGTGGCTCTGGAGGTAGTTGTGTCCTTTGACCATTCGGAACGCTACCACAGCGATGTCCCAGCACAAGTTGCTTATTTGATAAGGAATTCGACTTTGTAAAAACATGTGTATTTACATTGGGTGAGTTTGGCTTATAGCTATGCTGAGTAAAAATCTTGGCTTGGTGCTTGTTTTGTTCCCAAACCAGTTGGTTCAGAGACAGACAATTTGGGCGTATTAGACCATCCATATTTTACCAAAAAGCTTAGACAACCAATTTTAAAAGTTAAGCTTGACCAAGCTTTTTGTCGAGCTTGACTTGGAGTTTGGTTGGTTTCCAAGCCAAGCTCGAAGCCAAACCAAACTTTTTCTTGGGCTTGGGTCCATTACTAGAACTAGAAAGAACCTTATGTTCGGTTTGGATTAACCTCGCTGCAGGCTAAATTGTAACAGTATTATCATACTATTGTGTGAATTACGATAAATTGATTATCACCCACCAGAAGGACATTGATACAAAGTTGATGGCAACAGAAAAGAAGGCCCCATTTTGCAGGATTTCATTAAAAGAAAAACAACATATTGCCATTAATTTATGTCAATACCGGATATTCCCAGTATTGTTCAAGAAAGCCCGAGCATGCTATTAGATGTAATGAATGGTACGCCTCGTTGGTTTATGATAATAGTAGCGCATACGCTAATTTTCGGAAACAATCCATTCAAAGTAGAGGCATATGGATGAATTAAATCAGTATAGGCCTACCCCATTACCTACGTTTTTAATAAAGATAATCATTTCATAATGTGAACATAAAATAGTGAAGTCATTAAAATAGTACATAAGCAAAAGACGAAAAGACCCGATGCCCATAGGGCCATAGATGATAGATAGCGGGCTATTTCATCAAATTAGCTAAAATAAAAATTCATATAGGCCTAACTAGTGGCCCGCCCGTCGGGTTTTTTATTTTGACACCAAATAGACATGAAAAAGCCAAACTACCAGAATAGTCGGGTCGAACCTAAAATCGGCGAATGAATTATCTCCAAAACAAATAAAATGTGACTTGTTGGATACGATTTTTGCATGGGAACACAAGCAAAATTGTCTTACTGCAAGTCAACATGTAAAATGAATCCCTAACATCAGAGGCGTAAAGTTTTAGAACGATGGCGGGGGCAAATCGGATATATTCATTGAATTGTTTGTATGCGATTTAGCAGTAGTATGGTTTGACACAGTCCCAGGCCACGGTGTGTGCCCATAGGACTCCAGTGGACCTCCTGATTATAGTGGATTCCGAACCACTTGGGAAACACAGTCAAGTCACACGATTAGTTCGGAGGTGACCAGGACAAGTCCTACCATGTTTCCCTACCGGCACTGTGCACACGACCAATTTATCTGCAGCTCTGAACCTGCTCTGGTCCGCTAGATTCAACTTGGTATGGCGGCCGGCTGTATGCGATTTAACCTTTTATTAAAAAAACAAAAAACTAAGCAGACCTTGTGTCATCAGGCTTTTCGTATATAAGGATATATTTCATGTATAGGCTTCCCCCTCCCCTTTTCACGGAATCACATAAACTAATAAGTAAAATTAAAAAATAAGTAAAAAGTAGTTAACACAGGAATTTATATTGCTGCAAACAGTGGGGCTCGGGGGTCTCCATGAACCCCGTCTTACAATGCTCGAGGCTACCCCCCCCCCCCGCCAAAGGAGCTGGATGGGGCAAGACGGACCGTGCCCCCGCCAACTTTACGCCCCTGCCTAACATAATACAAGTAGATAGGCTAAATGGTTAAATAGTTTTTTTTTTTAAATACAAATAGCTTCATTTTTCTCCCTAGTTCAGCGCGACGATAATGCTCCGAGACAATATTGTATTGCACGCACAGCTCCATTAAATTATTAGAAATTCTAAAACTTAAAAATTCTCTACTAGCTATAATATCCCTCAGTTAAATCTGTAGCGTACTGTATGCAAGTAATTAGCCCATAATGGCAAGGTCTCGCGAGACTTTTTTCAGCTACTCAACTAAAGAACCGGTACGAGTGAACCCGTACATGCTTTCCTATTTATTTATTAGTATAGGTGCCGAAATAGAAGAATGCCAAAACCACCGGATTCTAATGCCTACCTTAATTCGTCAATATCAGGCATGTTCACTGAAGAAGTATTCGAAACCCAAGGCTTTCAGCATCACATAGCACTAGAAATTGTACAAACGATCTTTAACACGAAGAGAGCAACTGCACACCCACCGCGCACTTTGCACTCGACCACACTACAGTCTAAACCGTGACTCACTGTCAAGATTGAGCGAGAAGTGTGGAGAGATAGTACACTCACTCGGGAGTCGGGACCACTGGACTCACACAACCAGATCAACTCTCCCGACTGACAGATCTGAGCATAGGCGTACGAAAGAAGGGGCTTCGGTTTTCCCCTCTGAAACCCAGTAACGGACAGCACAAAATCTAAAACTATCGTGCCCCAATGGTAAAATTGAAGGAGAAATGAGGAGAGATGTGGCACTGGACAGACGGAATGCATAGGCGTAGGAAAGAAGGGGCTTAGGTTTTCCCCTCTGAAACCCAGTAACAGACAGCCCTAACAATGCAGCACAAAATCTAAAACTATGGTGGCCTAATGGCAAAATTGAATGAGAAAGGAGGAGAGATGTTGCACTGGACTGACGGAATGCATGGGCGTACGAAGGAATGGGCTTCGGTTTTCTCCTCTGAAACCCAGTAACGGACAGCACAAAATCTAAAACTAACGTGCCCCAATGGTAAAATTGAAGGAGAAATGAGGAGAGATGTTGCACTGGACAGACGGAATGCATAGGCGTAGGAAAGAAGGGGCTTAGGTTTTCCCCTCTGAAACCCAGTAACAGACAGCCCTAACAATGCAGCACAAAATCTTAAACTATGGTGGCATAATGGCAAAATTGAATGAGAAAAGAGGAGAGATGTTGCACTGGACAGACGGAATGCATGGGCGTACGAAGGAAGGGGCTAAGGTTGTAAAAGGGGCACTCCCCTGAATCATGGGCAAGCGACAGCGTCAGCAATGCAACCGTAAAAACTATAGATAACATAACCGGGACCCGCTGGCAAAAACGAACAAGAAATGGAGACTGCTGGGCATAAGATCAACTCTTTTGAAAGACAGATTGCATGGAGGGAAGGTGCTCAGGTTGTGAAATCCGGTAACAGGTGGCAATAGTTTACTAATTAACCAGTTAAAGATTCAGCGATGAAATACCAGAGGATGTTTCCGAGGCTGGTGTAGACCCTACCATATGGTCAACAGTAGCTGCTAACAGGTCTGAAACGATGAGAAGAGACGGACGGGGCTGAAGCACTACCGTCAGTTAAGATCAAGACAGCGATTCCTACTCTTGCATTTACCTAACTCTTCCTCATCACTAGCAACAATGCAATAAAAAAATCTTATGCAATTTACCTAGGTTGGGGGAGAGATAATTAATTCCCTTTAAAGGAATACCGGTTTCACTCAAGCAGGCAAATTTCGCGTCTTTACCGAATCAGTTCATTGGTGTAGGGAGGTTATATAATGAAACGGGCACTCTCCTCTTGAGAGCAACTGAGAAGGGTATACTACAATAAAGAAATCTCGTCTAATCGCTTCTTCCTGTGGGAAATCTTACACCTATACCCGATGGAAAAAGAGACAAATAGTTGTGGAAACAGCGGACATAGAAATAGATTAGGAAACGAGCAGAATAAAAACTTCCCGCATCTACATCAATCTCTGTCAGTAATAGAATCAGCGGAAAAGATTTTACCCTGAAAATAAAATCTTTCAACTATCCTCAATGATTAAAGTTGTACTAGTAGCCTAGAAATTTTCACTGCAAGCTCATTATGTTCTGTTGGCATAACACAGTTCGCTAGCCCAAGTGCCGTACTGCCCACATTTCACCACAACATGCAAAATGACGATCCTCAAGATATACCAGCAGCCTGATCGAGGAGATTATAATGCCGGTATTTATTTAATCCCCTGGTATTAAAAATGTAAACAAGATAATTTTATAATGGAAAGTGATATTCAAAATTTGTTTGTTTACAGTTATAATCTTAGGGTATTTATTTAACCCCGGTATTATAATCGCCTCGATCAGGCTGCAGCAGCCCTAGTATGGCGATTTGGGATTTACATAATACCGGGGTTTATTCAATTGTTCTAAACAAATGAGTGCAAAATATTATTATATAATATACTGTACGTGAATTTAATCGACTTCGATGGCCAGGTGGTAACGTGCTTGCACTTATGGGAGTCTTTACACGCCATGCAATCGGAGTCGTGTCGTACTCATCACAGGTAATAACCTACAGAGGCGACTGAAAAGGTCAATCGGATACATTCATTAATTGCTTGTATGCGATTAATCTTTTTATTAAAAAAAAAAAAAAAAAGTTTTTGCTTTGTTTTTTTCATTTCCCCACAAATCGACTAACAGACATTTCGTACAAATCACGTTTTTGCTTTCTGAGATCCCTAAATCGTTTTATCCACTGAAATCTCAAAATCGAAAATTTCGACCATCACAAAGCTTTGCTTATACTAACGTATCATATATATGAGAGCAAAAATAAAATAATGAGTAGGCTACATATAACAGAACATCAGTTGATGAATACAATATTGTTATGCGTGTCTTATTCGAAAGTACGTACGCCTATTGCGAAGGAAGCGACACTGGAAAGGGCTAGTCAATATGACAAATATTTCACATATTTTTGGAATTTGGTCTTCCACCATCTCGCTTTTCCATTTGAAAACTCGCCTATATTTCGAATGACTAAGACGCAATAAACTTTATTAAATACAGTACAGCCTCGCGAGCAGCCATAGATGAAAATAAATTAAATGCGAACATAAAATAGTCCGAAACAAAGAAAACTCTCTAATTAAGCAGCAAATATCAAGTTAATTGGGGAAATTTTTTGAACTAAGTTATTGTTTTCTTATTTATACGTAGTATAGATTTGACTAATTAAAACTAGATAGAATTGGGTTTTCTTTGATGAATTTGCAAAATATAAAAAAGTACGGGGAATGTAAACTACCATTTTATTGTTTATATTTAAAAAATTCAAATAAACCCAGGACAACCAATCGATTTAACCGCCTGTCCCCCCCCCCCCCCTGAATCCAATTCCAGGCCCATGCCTACCCAGATTCATTCATGTACTGTATATCCATTGTTTATGATATACCAGCAACAAGGTACCCTGTAGAACGCAGGTGAAAGCATAATCACTCAATCTTGTCGCATACAAAGACACTGACACTTGTTTGACTTACGGCATTTGCTTCCTCTCCACTACAATGAAGGTCAGAGCTTCTATTGTTACGATAATGGCAACAACAAAGGTATTCCTGCAGCCAGATTACACTCAACAAAAATATAGTACTTCAGAACAAAACATCAAGATACCATACCGCATATATAGCATACAATACAACTCGCATACGCTAATAGGCTAAGAACAGGGGTTACAAGATGCCACGCGATCCTGTGTAGGTGGGGGACTTCCGAATGCGGACAAGACGATGGCCACCTTCTAGTTTGCCCGAAGAAGCTGGGTCGCAGATTCGCCATTCAGGCCGCAATGTTCTGGATCAACGTGTCCTAGGCCCGGACATGCTAAGTAAGTAAGTAACTCGCATACCCACTGCTTCGCATCCTACTCCAATCACTACTTGTTGGAGCGAGCTTGAAAAAGCGAGGGTGGTCTTCTAAGACAGGGGTTCCCAAACTGTGGTCCACAGACATATATCAGGTGGTCCACAGAGCAAAGTAAGAAATAAGAAAATAAAACAGCTCAACTATGGAAATTAGAAGTAAAATACAGTCTTGGCACTGAGCTATAAAATCTAACCGATATCAGTCCCAAACATTTAGTCAAATATTAGCACGTAGGCCCTAACTACTTGATATTGGTCCTAGAATTTTCCCGTCACAGCCATGGTGGTGCACGGAAAATCATAAAATAATCTAGTGGTCCACGGACAAAAAAGTCTGGTCTAAGGCAAGCACCGATTTACTAACAGTGATCGGTCAAAATAGCCCTAAATAGTGGTACAAGTCAACCGTCCCAAATTACTATCGGAATAGTTTCTGGAAGAACAGTTCTTCTTGTTGAAATCTCTGCCTGGCAGCGATATGTCAAAGTGAACAATGTGCATATTGTGCATTCTAGCACAGGCACCGATGGGCTCAATGGCCGTGAACATGATAGACTGCCGAATAAAGCATGTCAGAATATTCAGGCCTGATAGGAGTTGGTAAGCTTGGGTGACGGTCATTGACTGGCTAGGTTAGAGGGACGACTGATACTCGAACAATAGCGACGCAAAAAAGGGATTACTTCTTACTTCTTAGTAAGGAAAGGCGAAACCTCCAGTACCAAACCCAACCGGTCGCGACCTAGACAACCCGAATGAAGGTGCCCATTCCATTGACCGGCTAGGGCTATTTCCAAAACGGTGACGTGGTAGCAGACACTCAAGACTTAGGTGGCGTTTCCACCGACCTCGCATTTACAGAATTGACGGAAATGTTTATTTTCCTCTACGCCATAGTTAAAATTGATCAATGATCATACAATAAAATCACAAACAAACAATCTAAAATTAAAAAATGGCTTCATGGGATATGTTAATTACAAACATTTTAATAGATTTCTATAAAAAGAAAAACAAACATTTCCGTCAATGTCACTTGCAATCTGCAATGCGAGGTCGGTGGAGACGCTACCTAACTCTTGAGTGTCTGCTACCACGTCACCGTTTTGGAAATAGCCCTAGCCGGTCAATGGAATGGGCGCCAAAGATCTATCTCGCCCAAGACTAATTCGCCCATATTCGATGAAATTGTGCTAGCAATAGCCAACAAGAGACATGAAAAAAAAATTCACAAATACTTAGTGAAGAAAGCAGAAAAAGAGCTCAGAAACAGGAAAAAGCTCGCAACAAAATTACTAAAGAAACTCAACTGTCACTTTTCATTTTGTGGCGAATGTAAAAGTAATAATCTGCTTTGTAGAGAGGTTTCTCGCAATGTTTTCAAGTCTCTAAAGCAGTAACTTTGTTTTTTCTGTCAGACGAATGAAATATGCAACGAGAAAATCCACGATAATAATAGGATATTATTCAGGGGAGAATTTCGATCTAAAAATGGATTGGAAAATAAATAATAATCATTGCCAAAACAATCAGACATCAGCCACGTATTTATTGAACAGCAAAATTAACATCTACTGATAACTAAGTTCTGGCTACATTTTCTGGCCATGCTTCGGAGGGCATAAACAAAAAATAACAAAAACTTAGAGTTTTAGAAAAACTTGTTATAACAACCCGAATTAGTAAAACCCAAATAATCGTTGTCTCAAATCGCAGATAAGGTGTAACTGTGCTAGTGGGTTTCCCTCTGTAGATGGCAGTTCTTGCCGAAAGCACTCAGGGTTTTATACTAACACAAGTGGGTTTCTTAGACAAAGACTTAATTTCTTAACGATTATTTGGGTTTTACTAATTCGGGTTGTTATAACAAGTTTTTCTAAAACTCTTAAGTTTTTGTTATTTTTTGTTTATTAAAATGAAATACCACGAAGTCACGAGTAATCTAATTATTTATGTTCGTAGGGCATGTAAAGCAGGCGGTCCCGGGCCTTCCTAGTTGAGTGTAAGAGAGGGCTTTATAGCCCTAACTCCGCTAGGTTGCCTTAGTAATAGAAACAATAAAAAGTTCTTATTTATTTATTTATAAATGGCCTAATTTTGGCGTCACTAATACGGCCACGGTTAGGGTAAAGGTTTATGTTGTTAATCTATTGGTAAAGGTTAATGGCAATGATGTAATACTATTTAGCAAAGGGTTAGTTGGACTTGCCTGCTGTGTTAATAGTCATTAGAGACATGCATAGTCATCGAGCAATTAGGGCGAAGCCCACTGTCAGGGGAAAGAGCCTGAGCACGGTAGTAGCACCAACTCCCGAAACACCAGCTCCCCTGACAATGGGCTCCGCTCTTAATTGTTTGATGTCTATGAGGCCCATACCACTAATGACTATAGTAGGCAATGTAAGTCCAACGAACCCTTTGTTAAATAGTAAGGTTATGCTAAGTTTTCTATAAATCACCAATGCCAAGTTTATTTGTTGTTGTACACAACAGACTTGGATGAAATCTACGGGCAGATGATAGTTACATGTAATAGTAGACGAGACGACGTTGTCATGAAGGAGAAGTTGGTCTGGTTATAGCCCTAATGAGTACTGAGAGATTGCAACGACTGTGGCATATTTCACTGGTAGGGCTTGGATAGATTGTTGTAAGGTTTTGAATTTTTTGATGGCAGCGGGCCATGGAGAGGCAGTAAGACTTGTAGACCGCCCAACCACCCTAACAGTAGCGCAAAACAGTAGATTACACAAAATGAAATAAGAAATCATGTAAAGCGCGGTTTCCACCGACCTCTAAGTGCAAAATACACATACGGTGACGTGGTCGCAGACATTCAAGACCTAGGCGGGGTTTCCACCGACCTCTCATTGCAGAATGCAAATGACACTGAATTTTTCTTTTTATAGAAATCTATTAAAATGTTTGTACTTAACATATCCCATGACGCCATTTTTTAATTTTAGTTTGTGATTTTACTCTATGATCATTGATCAATTTTAACTATGGCATAGAGTAAAACAAAAATTTCCATCAATGTCATTTGCATTCTGCAATGAGAGGTCGGTGGAAACCCCGCCTTTATTAATGATATCTGCTACCACGTCACCGTATGTGTATTTTTCACTTGCAGGTCGGTAGAAACCGCGCCTTATGTATATGGACTTTGGTGGCAGGGACGGATCCTTGGGGGGCGGTCGCCCCCCCCCCCCCCCCGAGATAAATAGCTTTATACTAGATACAATGGACTTTTGAAGGAAATTAAAAGATATTATTACTCAAGAAAGGGAAACGCGATATTTTTCAGACCCCCCCCCCCCCGAAAACTTTTTCTGAAACCGTCCCTGTTAGGTGGCATACTTGTTCGCACTTGTGCGAGTCTCTACACATCATGCGATCAGTGACCTGTCGTAACTCAACCCAGGCATTACCTACAGAGGCGACTGAAGATGTTATTCGGATACATTCATTGAATTGTTTGCAAGCGAATAATCTTTTATTTCTCTCATTAAAAAAAAAAATCCCTGCAGGCCGAAGAATCGCCTGGTGAAAACAAGCTATAAACTACGTCACTTAGACAGGCACGAACATTTATGGCAGAAACAATGAGACAATCGAGGGTGTGACCGGACCCCGGATATAGGGCACTGCTGAAATTTGAAACCAGCAGACTTTCACCCCATGTGAGGAAAATTTCAATTATGTCGTGAACTTTCACAGTATTCACCACACAAGATGTTAAATCTCAAATATTTGGTTTAGTGCAGCCTCGAACTCAGTGCCGGTTTTCGCTATGGGGGGCCAGGTGGGCCATGGAACGTGCCGTGGCATTAATGATTAATAACCTTATTCTATTGTATTGCATTTTGCACCCTGTGTCTCCATTATTTTATTATTGATAGTGGAATTATCGTCTAACTAATGGTAAAAGACTATTCTGCATATACTATATGTATATGTATAGGTTCATGTATAAGCTGTGCTGAAACAGATAATGTAAAGACACCGCACCTCGTACTCAATGTACTAGTATATGGACTTCGATGGCATAGTGGTAGCTTGTTCGTACTTGAGCGAGTCTCTACACATCATGTGATTAACCTTTTACAAAAAGGTAAAAAGAAGTTCACTACCATGCACCAAAAACCAGCTGTCGCATCAGGCTGCATCTTGATTGTGGGGTGTAACTCCACTGTCTAGTACTTCAAGAATGGAACTGGATCGATGAGGAGGGGAGTTGGTGGACGTTTCAAACGATCCTCATCCATAATTCATTGCACAAGTCTCTCAGCATCCGAGTAAATCACATAGCACAGACACGCTCACAGATAGATGGGCTTTACTGTAGTAATTGCAGCGATCACTGAGTCTTAATGCGGGCGGTTAAAAGCTTCATTTATCTAACCAGAAATCTACGAAAAGGCTATAGGGATTAAACTTAACACGTACGTTAAATTAACCCCTCCTTCGGTAACATGATTCTAGTAAGTAGGGATGAGTGTCCCAAGGTGAATGGCGGACTTATATGTAATTTGAAGAGAAGCCTGCGCATATTGCTCTGATAATGATGGTATTTTCAGACACTTCATTAAGGCCTGTTGGAACTTAGTCCCGTGTTCGGGTGCTTTCCAATAAGTTAACAGCCAGACGGATAAATGCAACCCGAAAGACAAGTCAATTCTTCATGGAGGACTAGAAGAAAAAGTAAAAGAAAACTAAAAGAAAAGCACAGTTGAAAGGCATGCTCAGAAGCTCAAGTTACTGAAGGTGACACAGTGAGCAGGGAAAGGTTTATGACCCTTCTATAATTCTCCTGCTTATAGAAGCTTTCAACATAGTTAAAAAGGTAATCTTTAATTGTTGTTATATGATAACATACAATATTGATATAATCCATAAAGCGTGGTATCGCTTGTAGTAGCTCAGCGACAGGCAAAGCTAGACATCAGCAGATATAAGTGTATTGGTCGAAATCTGCATTAGGGTGCATATACTCGTTGGCACCAGAGCATCAAAGTACGGGAAGACGAGGAGTCTTAGGCGGCGACGGATTCAATGCTGTGGTCAGCAAGTGAAAACATTGTCCTCGGGATTCACCAATGCTGAGCCAGACAGACTGAAGGTTCAGGGTGGTAATAATAAGGGATGAGAAGGAAGAAGATAATGAAGATAAGGAGAATATGAAATATGTCAAGGTTCTCACATCAAGACACAGCCTTGAAGGACGTGGCTGGAAGTTGGTTCAAAGTGACACAAAAACAGATTTCTATTTGGCACTCCGTCATCTTTTCACGGACAGTCAGCAGTAGCAGCAGCAATCATTAAAAGCTCTGGCGCAATCAGTACGGTGAATGAAATATTGCAGCAAATTCTGGTTAAGCGGCAGTACTCTTTCCATCACCAAATAGGGCAAACTTGGACATGTCAGAACATGTAGAGTAGTGGTGCAGACTCCAACTTTAACCCGAAAGGTTGCTGGTTCGAGTCGCCACACTGACTACATTTTCGGGCCAGGCTTCGGAGGGCATGTAAAGCAGGCGGTCCCGGGTCTTCCTAGTTTAGTGTAAGAGAGGGCTTTAAAGCCCTAACTCCGCTAGGTTGGCTTAGTAATAAAACAAAAAGTCAATATATATTTGCATGGTAAGACAGGACAACGAAATGTAAAACTCTACAGAACTGTTGCATGCGATTTAAATATAATATGAAACGGCGAGATCACTCCATTCTACTAAAGGGCTCAATGGCTAAAATTAGGTGAGAGAAAAACTGTCCACTCACTTTTGCTATTATATAAGGTTTTGAATAGTGCAGCTCCTTCATATCTCTATGATCGCCTAAAGTCATTGAATTCGCATAGAAATGGACTTGTATTGCGGACGCCCTGACATAACACAGCTTTACATGGTAGTTTTTTTTGGTTAATGTCTGCCGCTAGTGGAACTCGCCAGATAAGGCGGGGTTTCCACCGACCGGCTAGGGCTAATTTCAAAAACGGTGACGTGGTAGCAGACATCCAAGACTTAGGTGGCGTTTCCACCGATCTCGCATTGCAGAATGCAAATGACATTGACGGAAATGTTTGTTTTACTCTATGCCATTGTTAAAATTGATCAAATCACAAACAAACTAAAATTAAAATAAGAAATAGCGTCATGGGATATGTTGAGCATCAACATATTGATTGACTTTTATAAAAATAACGAATTGTTGTATGTCATTTGCATTCTGCAATGCGAGATCGGTGGAAACGTCACCTAAGTCTTGAATGTCTGCTACCACGTCACCGTTTTTGTAATTAGCCCTAGCCGATCGGTAGAAACCCCGCCTTAGGAAATTACCAAAGGCCAAAGGCGCCCATTCCACCGACCGGCTTGGGCTATTTACAAAAACGGTGACGTGGTAGCAGACATTCAAGACTTAGGCGGGGTTTCCACCGACCTCGCATTGCAGAATTGACGGAAATGTTTATTTTCCTCTATGCCATAGTTAAAATTGATCAATGATCATACAGTAAAATCACAAACAAACTAAAATTAAAAAATGGCGTCATGGGATATGTTAAGTACAAACATTTTAATAGATTTCTATAAAAAGAAAAATTCTAATTTCCGTCAATGTCATTTGCATTCTGCACTGAGAGGTAGGTACAAATTAAATAGCAAAAGAAGAAAAAGAGGCCAACCTGAGACTTGTGGGTGGCACGGAAAGTCAATATCTCCGCCTTAATTAATGACGTTTTCTAACTCACGAACGTTGGTACCTATTGGATTGGATAGCTAGATCGGCGCGTCCGTGAATAGAGGTTTAAAGAAACAGCGTACTGTCGATAAGTATTACGTACAGACGAGGCACCTGGCACTGCAAGTACTAATGAAAGTTTATTTACAGTAGGAAGGCGAAAAGGGGACTCCCAGCAGGTGTATGATTCCCCAAGGTGCACAATATTCAACGTCTTACAATGCAATGGGTAATGAATGAGTTCCAAAGGAATTTTATTCACAGAGGGCTCATACATTACACTCCTGATAGTTCATAGGGAAACAATTCAACTTGTAATCTAAGGGCTCCTTCTAATGAAGTCCGATAAACTGTCAAGCAGACTAACTGGTTATTTCCAAGTACATCGCCATGGAATCTAGCAGTTAGACTCCGTTGTTCCAATATTCGACCCAATAAAATATATGGGTTTAAGAAAAATTAGAAAGTGTAATACATAAATTCAGATGCCAATCGTATACGTAAAATAAATATTTCAAATATTTCTTCGACCGAAAAAATATTGGATCGATTAAATATTCGATTAAATATTATATATTAGAATGAATATAAATTAAAAAGAGAATAATGTTAGATTAAGACCAGGTCCACCATAGTTTGAAAAGCCTCAGTAAGGGATACTGGACGGCACTGCCATCGTGCAGTGTTCCTTGCCAAGAATATTGATCGGAGAGCTACCAATTAAGTCACATCCCTAAGAAGATATGTTTCTCTACATTTTGAAACACATCAGAGTATATGGCCGTTGCTTATACCGATCGGCCACAGTTAAGGATCTCTTTCCACCGGATACTCTCACCACAATTTTATTTTTACTTATCCTTAAATCGGTATTAGTGTCGGCCACATCCTACATCGAAACGTAAAGGGACATTTCTTCTAAGGGATCTACTGTGGAAACATCTGACGAGTGTGATTCTGTACCCCTATAAGGTTTCCCTCGCCAGTTGTCAGTTGTTTACATAAGAGATCTATTCAAGACGAATTCAATAGTATAAAAAAAAAATATTAAAAAAAGTGAAGCAACAATTTGAACTTGTACGGTATTGTAAGCTGCAGATTAATTGGTCGTGTGCACAGTGCCGGTAGGGAAACATGGTAGGACTTGTCCTGGTCACCTCCGAACTAATCGTGTGACTTCACTGTGTTTCCCAAGTGGTTCGGAATCCACTATAATCAGGAGGTCCACTGGAGTCCTATGGGCCCACACCGTGGCCTGGGACTGTGTCCAACCATACTACTACTACGGTATTGTAACCAGTCTGATTTGTATTCAAAACTCCTCGGACATAGCGCGAGCATTGTTAGCAACGTTGAAATTCCTTACCTGTGCAGCGTATAAGGGAAGCACGTCAGACTAGTTATCAAACAAGGCGCGGGGGGTGTCAGTCCAGGCATAATGACAGCACATAACGTAAACTGCACAGCCAATGAATTAGTTTACATAAGGAAACAGGTAAAACGAGCCCATTTTCTCAGCGTCACAATATCAAGAACGCCAGCCAAACGAAACGTATCAAATGTCCGAGTAACCCCAGGCTGGGATCAACACAGACATGGGGAGCCATTTTCTTTAGCATTTGCTCCAAGGCCCGGTCCAAAAGGGCAATTCTCCTGGGAACCCGCAAAGTAACAGAGAAAAATATCTTGAAGTAGAATCTGTATTTTTGCATCAACCTATTAATTACTCCTATGGTAAATCTCCCATCAGTACTGTTGCAGAATTGCAGTAAAAGAACAGCGGATTTAAAGTGTACATCCCGTAGGAAATTGGCAGCACGAAATGTCATATTTTTTATTTAATTAACTAAGCATGTTATTAAAGATTTGGCTCATTTAAGACTACTTCATGCATCATATAATGTATAATTTTCGAAATTGTAGTTTTTTATAGTATCTATTTTACATAAGAAGTTGTTGTTTATAAAATATTAGCATAAAAACTATTACTTCGAAAATTAAAAACACTTTATTTTATGATGCATGAAGTAGTCTTCTACAACATAAATGAACCAAATCTTTAATAATGTGCTTAGTTATATAAATAAAAAATAAAAAGTATTAAATTTCGGACTGCCAATTTCCTACGGGATGTACACTACTACACAGTCTTTTGTCCCAGCTAGAGTTTGCAATATGCAAAGAAAAGAAAATCAAATAGATGGCGCCTGACCATAAGCTAAGTAATGCTGATAGTGGCGAAACGTATGGAGAAAATACATGAGTCACGAGTACGTGAGATGGTCAAAGGTTTTCGAACGATTTTTGGTCCTTTCTTTTCCATTGAGCCAGGTGCATGAGTTGCCCACCCCCAAACCTTAGAAAAAACAATATGTACAGTAGTTAGCTGTAGGCTACCAATTTTTTTTTCATTAAAGACTCTATTATTGTTATTGCACTGTATATAAATTCTGAGGGAATTATGGGAGCTTATACAGTCATGATTGATAAGCTAAATAAAGGGAAGAGAAGTAGTGAGAAGTTTAATAACTGAAATCTGAAAAGTACTTTGATTTATTTTTCGCATATCAACTAAGTCCAGTCCACCTCCCACAACCCCTTCCCAATGATAAATTAAAACGCCGCCACTCTATTGAGTAACTAATAAAATTTGGGTGAAATATCTCAAGAGAAAATTACTATGAAGCAATATCACTAATGATTTTCATGCCAATGAATCCCTTCGTATTTATGATTATGCAACTATGTTATCAAATTATAGTAAAACCATAGATATCTGGGTAAATCAAGTTTTCCGATGATTAATGGCATGTTGCAATTATTTATATCATAAGAAATCAATCTAGCCAATGCAAAGAGTAAATAAACCGTTAATAAACGGCTCTACCCTCAAGCATTTAACTAAAGTAACAACACTAGTAACTACATCAATCTACGAAAAACAAAACAGAATCTGAATAATGATTTCCAAAGAACGAAAATCAATTAAATCACACAAAGTAGGAGGGCAAAAAGTTAGATAACAGTCCGAGAAACGGTGCCTGCTACACATAAATTGTGCAAAAAAAAGCAAGCAGCAAAGCATATAGGCAGCTGCAAAATGCATATTAGTCCATAAAGCGAGCAATGCTAAGCAACCATCCAACTATTGAAAAACTCACCTCAGGAAGAGGACAAGGAGGCCGAACACGGGGAGGAGAACACATAGTAGAAATATCAATAGGTTCTGGGATATCTTCTACAGAAACATCCGGAAATGAGTCACTCCCAACACACACGGACACAGTCACGTCCGAACACGAATCACGAAGACGAACGGATTCAATCTCCTCAGAGTCCTCCGACGAAACTGAAGAGATCACAATAGCTGGACACTCACTCTCATCACGATCCATTGGTGACAGGACGCACTCAGTCTCATCGGACATACTGCAGCTTTGCCGACTTAACCGAGCTAAAGTTGTTCTATCCATCGAAGGGATGCATGGCTCAGAGCGGCAGGTGTGCATCAATGGTATCTCAACAATTTCAGTTTGAGATCCATTCAGGTTGATTATGATCTCGGATTCAGATATGGGAAAATCATCGTCGTCTAAATCAATAGTGTTAGACACGGTTAGCGGTTTGTTCTTAAATATAACGGTTTTGTTGGAAGTATCTGGAGTAGTTGACGGTGATGACGCTTCTTCAGAGAGATTCAATGAGGAATCTTGAGGTTCTAAATAAGTGTAATCTTCTGTGCTATTCTGTCTTGAAAGAGGATGCCGTCGCAACCGCCTTTCTGAAAATCTAGCATCTGTTCCACTATCCAAACTATTTCTCTTAGGTTCTTCTTCGCGCAAGCCTTCTTCCGCTTCTAGAAATGCTTCTAAGTTTTCCATTGAGTCATTGGTTTCATAGAACTCCAATTTAGGAGAATCAAACATAATTGGATTCGATGAAAATGAGGTTTCGGAACCTTCCCTTTCTCTCTGATAGTTAATATCATTAACATTGAATATCGTGATGGTTTCAGTGTCCGACAATGAACACCTGGAAGGCTTAGAAGGTGATGCGAAAGGCGAGACATTGGACGGACTATCATAGTTGACAGAGGACGAATTACTGCCTTGCCTCGACATTGATTCCTTTTTTAATCTTCGAGTAGCAGGGGAAGCAGTCACACTACTTGAAGTACTACTTCCTGAATTGCTTCGTAATTGCTTGATCGTTTTTCGTAGCAGTGGAGAAAAGTGGTCCGGAGCAGTGCAAAAACTGGCAGTGCTTGTATCAGGTGGAGTATTATAGGGTGAATTTGAATTTTCCGATAGATCAGAGGGTTTGCGCTCTAATAAAAAGGAACGGTCTGATTTTAAAGTGACATATACATCAGATTCACATTCAGAACTAATTGGGTTTAGTTCGGATCGCACGGTGACGTACGTGTCAGAATCGCCTGAACTGCAAAGCACACCATCTGACCTACCAGTAACATAAGTCATTGTATCGGAGGCCTCAGACACTTCTGAAATTTCATCTTCATCCTCTTCAGCAATATTACGAGGCATCAATCTGTGCTTAACATCCGGAGAATCATAAGACTCAAAAGAGGCAAGATTTTTTAGAACAGTAGGCGATTTCGAAAGACCAATATTTTTCTGGGGGTCTTCGCTTAAAGGTGTCAACTCATCAGCAGCAGTGCAGTAGGTTCCGGAAGAACTTTCGGAAGGACTAGCAACAATTACATCCACGCTGGAAGTTGTAGGAGACGACAAATCTGTTTCTGTAGAACTCATCTGAGAAACAGTGTAAGTATGCGTTTCAAAGCATGATACATCAGTTTGTGTGGTTTTGGACACTTCTGCACGAAGGTTCGCTAATTCTTCAGCATCAATATAAGGTATTTCCGCAGAATCACTGGAATCCCCACTGATATCTCTCATGAGTATACCTTCACTGTTTGCATGAAGACGGATTGATTTTGTCAAAATGTCAGCATATTCATTACTTTCTATGGAATTGCATGAAACATCGGACTGCTTTCGCCGCTTGCATGGGTAAACGTCGTCCAGAAGATAGCTGCCATTCAAACATGGTTCATAAGGTGATTCTGGCGGTGTCGGTGAATCGGGAGGTGCAATCCGTAATGGCTGCGGTTGGTGAACATCGTCAGGTGGACTTAAATCATGTAGAACACTTTTCTTGTACACAACTGAGTGAATAAGTGGCGGCCGTTTCCTCCCACATGGATCCCCCAGTAACAACTCTCGCTCGTCCACCTTTTCAACCCGAAATCTGGACGTCACCCGACTTGGCTTCAATTTCGACAGTAAAACACCATCTTTGGGCGGTGTTGTCACAGTTGCAGCGCTATCAGTAAGGTCAAACCGAACTTTTTGAACTCGGTCCTCAGCTTTTCCATTGACCGGCAGCGTAAGAGGACGACACGTTGATTTCGGTCTTTTGACGAAGCTTCCTCTACGTATCACAGATGGAGCGAACACAGCGTTTTGCGTTGGGTCGGAAATTTGGCGTGATAAGGAAGCTGGAGCTATCTGCTGAGGATCTAAGTAACTGTCGAAGGAGTGTGGCTGTCTAATAGCATCTTCAGGATCTAACAAAGACAGCTGAAGTTCAGTGGAGGAATCAAGTGAGGGAGGTTCAGGTTCAACAGGCTCTTCACACTCAAACACTGACACGGTCACCGGCTGTGACGCATATCGAATGTCTACGCATGAAACAACGCGTTGTGATGGACTGTCAAAACGTGAGTAGCTCACGCGTGTCACGTCATCCGCTGATTTGGTAGTTCCACCTCGCGGTGGCATGCTGTTTTTAATAGAAGGGTTTCGATGTAGCGAGTCCTCGTTCTCCTCCTCAGGAAGAATGGACAGCTTTCTGCAAGACCTGAACAATACTTGTTTACTAACCGAACCTAGATACATATTGTTTGCTTCCATGGGGCAAAGCTACATCCGACGCTGTTATGATGCAAAAACGGAGTGTGTGTGTCGTAAAGACGATTAAACACGATATAAGTGAAACTTTTGTATTGACGGGAATTTTTTTTAATAATTTATCCCTTTTGAATAGCAACCATGAACAACAAGAAAGAAAGCGAGAAGAGCGTATGCCTCACTCTTCCTTGATACCCGAAGGCAAACGAGACTAGGGACCACCGCAACGCTAAGTTGTCTTCCGACAAATAGAGACACCTGGCGGACAACCGCAATACTAAATAGTCGCCCAACACAAAAAAGCTAGTGGCACTGCTTTACACTGAAAGGTTACGGTCCAGAATTTCAAAGCCCTCCCATAAGACGTTTAAATGAACTACTCAAGGTTTATTCGATTTTTATACGTGTTCAAAATGTCATCCCTACGTGGTCGCGTAGTACAGTTGGCGCAATCTAACAAATTATTTGGTCACCGCTTGCCATAATACACGACTGATTACGGAAGTGGCCGATCAGTGCCGAGTGAGCAGAAATGAAACTACTCATACGAGTACATAAGTGGTTGCGAGCTCGAACCCCGTTCCAGAATATTAATTTTTTTGCAAGCCTATTCACTTAGCATCTAAGAAATATGTATTGCTATCATGACGTAAAATTGCAAAAAACAATGAGAAGTTACGAGTTTCAAGGGTTTACATAAAAACAAAACACTTACCGGAAAAGGTCAAAGTCGAAATCCCCGGCGGAAAATTGTATGTCGACAGGCCGCGACAGTCCCAAATCGTATCTGCTGTCGGATGAATCTTCCTCTGATTCTGAATCTGGCCCCATACATTCCGAATCTGAATTTCCCGTCTGCAACACAATTATAAATTCATTTCCATCTCCAGCTACATGGTCTTCCCACATAAGGGAGGTGAGTCAAATGACTGAGATCACTTATGGCCTTCGATGGGATAGTGGTAGCTTGTTGGTAGTTGTGCGAGTCTCTACACACCATGCGATCGGGAACCTGTCGTAACTCAACACAGGTATTACCTACAGAGGCGGCTGAAGAGGTTATTCGGATACTTAGAATAGGAGGTGAAATTAATTATTCATTCTACTGCACAACACAAAATATTTAATTAAAACACCACCCAAAATGAATGAGTTATGTTCGGTCTGGAAGTAAGAAAATAAAAACCCAAGTCTTGATGCATTCCATGTTTGGATATGATAATATTTTAGTATAGTATAGCAGCGGTTATATAATATAAATATTGATTATATTGGCATATATACAGTATATATATATGGATTCTATAGGTATATTAGTATTCATGATTCTATAGGTATATTGCTCTAGGCTATTTTTAAGTGCTTCATTTGTTTATTAATTTATTGACTTAACGCCTATTGTTTCATATTATGACTCAATACAAAGATATTCTATTCTATTGGTTTCCAACGGTGCCAAATAGAGTAACAAAACCCAAAAGTTATCCTAGTCAAACAGGTATCAGTTGTTTCAGTTCCTTTTTTTTTGCGTGAATTGTACCCATCACACCATTATCAACGCGCGCGGCAGCGCGCGACCAAGTTCCATATACACCCCCGATGAGCTGCCTAGCAAGTATATCTCCACGGCGAGTTTACGGCATTTTAGCCACTTTCCAACCATCACTGTAGCTCACCCAGTTGTCCGATTGACCTCTAATTTTGCATTCAGGCTTTAAATACAGCACAGAATCCCAATTTAAAAATTCAGCACTCTAGCATGATTGGTTGCTGAAATCCATATACCCCAAAACCACGCTTTTCGCGTGCACTCACTGACTGACACAAATTATAGACCACTTCCAGATGTGCTGGAGATGTGAAACTCAGGAATTAGTCTCTTCTTACCATCAAACCCCCTGAATAAATCAAAAAACCCGAAAATGTTTTATGATAACTTAGCAATCACGTAATGAATTTTACGTACTTAGCTTACGGCCGAGCATACATATGGCACGCTCATCCCATCCACGTGTGCAGGACAACTGAAATTTGGGATTGGGTTCATTCTTGCCATTTCCCATTTTTTTCCACTTTATTCAGAAAATTGATTACATAACTTAACGTAGTCACTTAACGAAATAGCCCACTTTCAGATGTGCTGGAGATGTGAAACTCAGGAATTAGTCTCTCCTTACCATCAAACCCCCAGAATAAATCAAAAACCCCGAAAAAGTTTTATGATAACTTAGCAATCACGTAATGAATTTTACGTACTTAGCTTACGGCCGAGCATACCTATGGCACGCTCATCCCATCCACGTGTTCAGGACAACTAAAATTTGGGATTGGGTTCATTCTTGCCATTTCCCATTTTTTCCACTTTATTCAGAAAGTAGATTTCGTAACCTAACGTAGTCACTTAACGAAAGCTAGCTTCTAGATAGGTAGGTAGGTATATCTATATATAGTGGTTCGCAATTCGCATGTTGTACATTGTTCTTTCTTTCATATGGGCTATCAATAACTTGTCAGTCTTCTAGTTACTCTGGTGCTAGCTACTCTTCCCGAAAATTCTCGAATCTTCACTTTTCAAATTTATTCTCGATCTTCCATCATGGCTGCTCGGGTTCCAGCATTTTTCACCATACATAGTACAGCCATGTTTGGTGAATAGATGGCAAATTCTTCCTCTGTCATTCAATTTTTTTAACAGTCCATGCAACTTGTCAAGTTATTTGTTATTTGTACAGAAAGATATGATATCCAACCCAAAACACTCCGTGTAAAAAATACCAAGTTCCTTTTTTCTGCCTATGTATGTTGTGATATCAGGATGGGCCAAGTTCTTGTAATTTTTCTCTTTGAATATTTTCTCTAAAAGATTAATTTAATTTTTTTTTCAGAACTTGGTGCTTCTTCATGCTTATGTACCTTGACACTGACACTTGCTGTAATTGGCCAATGATGACGCATAAGATATGGCTAAATGACAAATTTGCAACTGCGGCCACAGTGTCGTTACGTAGGTATACCTCTAATAAACGATAGGAAACTACGAAGAGTTTTGCAAGGGAAGCACCCAAGTTCTGAAAAAAAAATTTAAATTAGATTTTAGAGAAAATATTCAAAGAGAAAAATTACAAGAACTTGGCCCATCCTGATATCACAACATACATAGGCAGAAAAAAGGAACTTGGCCCATCTGGATATCACAACTTTGATGGGCCAAAGGAACTTGGTATTTTTTACACGGAGTGTTTTGGGTTGGATACTAGTAATATGCAGTATCTTGTTAGTGTTAGTGCAGAAATATTATACTGTATATAATAGGGGCAACAGGGTTTGAATTATGTGAAGAAGTGTCTAATGGACAAAAAAAAAAAAATCAAAAGGAATAGGTCTGCTTATATTGGGTGGGCTGAACAGAGGCGCTCACTCCCGGACGCGATCCTACTACTGCCCGACACGGAGACTTTTGGCTGCTGAGTTTCCCCCCTGGCCCGATTCGCCTCTCCTTAAGCGACCTGGCTACCTAGGGCTCCCCCCAGGTACCCATGTCGATGCCAGGCTTAGTGCGGACGTCCAGTCAACGTCAGCGATCCTCTGCCCAGAACTCCCGCCCTCAAAGCATCCTCTAAACCCGGCCTCCCAGTCGTAGGATTACAGGAGTGCACCAATCTCCCAGCCGTCAGAGTTGGGCAAAGGACTTGCACTTGAGTTACTCGGTGACGTCACTGCTCCGTAGTTATCTCATTCTTCCACTAGTAGGGCGCCACCGTCTATTAATCTGTACTCCACTGTGAATGGCGCGAAGTTCAAACGTTCCGTGACTGATGATTTCGACTTACGTACATTATTCATTCATTGATTAAAAAAAGTATCATGTGTACAGGGTCGAAGACAGGATTTTAAAAGGGGGTTGCTTAAAGTTTTAACTGTTTTAATTCTATAACTTAAAGATTATAACCTTTCAGCCAATGCACATACTTAATTACTAGATGCATGTACGGCATTGTCTTTCGGTAGGCTAAACTTTAGCAAACTGTGCACTCTACTGTATAGAAAATTGCAACGTAATCTTACTATAGCGTTAAGGAAACTGCAGTTTAGCATTTATTGCAGTCAACCTTGACTGTTGGCTTAGGCAGCACAACAAAACTACAATAATAGGTCATTTTCCCCGATTTGGCGTACATTTTTGCGTATGCACTTAAGCCTCGAGGCTTCCTGAGTTTAATCCCTTACTAAATTGCTGGAATTGCAGGAAGTCCACCCTTTTCAGGTTATAATATTCTTAGCTTTCAGCTAGCTGACTAGCTGAGTTATGTCCAATTTTTTGAGTGTGCACGTTTTTTGTGTTTTGCGTTCTGACAGCTTTATGCTGTCTCTAACATGCAATTGGCTATTGAGAACATTTGACGTGGCATGGCATTTACAACAAGATGCACTGAGTTTCTATAGGCTATGTCGATGGCTACAATAATTGATTCTATTTCCTTTGTTTTTGTACTAACCTGGACGGCTGTAGTTGTGAGAATAGCGACCCGGTCTGTTTGGGTAGCGATGCTAGTAGTCTCCACAATACGAAACCTGCCCTCCGTCCGAACGCCATCTTTTATTAACACGGATATCACACTTTCATCTGGCTCTGAGACGTCATCCTTCTGGCCTTTAAACCTGCAACAACAAATGAACTGACAGCGTTACAAGAATGTTGGTGAAAAGGAGGCGGTTTCAAATCTGAAATTAGGCGGGCTTATTTCAAATCACATTCATTGTAGATGAGGATCAAATCAAATATTTCTATATTAGTAATTAGTGTTAAGAATTATTTATGTGGTATAACCTTAAGTTAAACCTGTGCCTCTTGATAAATTAGCTTCACTTAGGTATCTTACATTACATTCTTAAATGGTCTTCTACATTTTGATAACAAGTATATAGGGGTTCAACACTATAACAAACATTGGCTACACCGATAGGGGTGGGGCGTCCAGTGAGTTCCATAACTAGGGTCAATCAGCGGTGTCAGTGACGTGCACATACAACACTATGGCATTTATAAAAATGTTAAGGAGCACTTATTCTAAGGGGTGTTGATGTGAAACAATTGATAGGTATATATTTCCGGCGATTTTTTTTTTTTTTTTTGCCACATGGCAACACCAAAAGATAGGCCGGGGCTTTAAATCTTATCACTCTATGGAGCCTACTACAGCGTGATGAAGTCCAACTCCTTGAATAGGCGTTTCAGTACCTATCCCCCTGTGAAATTTGGTTTTGCTTTAAAAAAAAAAAACAAAAAAAAAAAAAACAAAAAAAAAACGGATAGCATAGGTGTCTGAATGTCTCTTAATTAGTCTCACCTTTTTGAGCAAGTTGACAGGCAATTTCCCATGAATTTCTACAACTCCACCATTCCAGCACCATCTGGCAAAAGAGTCAGAGAGGCTACGCCGCAATCACGGACCACAAAGTAAAATAACGGATTTTATTATGGGGAGGCAAGTTCAGTTCATAATTTCAGCAGTACACAGCATTCACAGTGTTTGGCATAATTTATACATTCGTTATTTCCCCACGTTTATGTTTGTTAACTGGGTGACAACTTCAGTCCGCTAATTCAGTCAACGAAGAGCAAATCAATTTAAAGTTGGATCATTTCACGGCCGGCGCCGAACAAGGAGCTATTTACACAATCTGGTCTAAAAGCGTGGTCGGACTGGCATGTAATTATTCTACTTGAACAACAGTATTAGTTTGTGGCTGCCATTTTGCGTTTTTGTTGTTGTGAGTGTGGGTTTTCATAGATGGCTTACGCAATACGATTATATTCATTATATTTTATACTGTATTGATATCTTTTCGATTGGGCTATTTAGAGCTACCTCAGGGAGATGTAGGTTAGGTTAGGTTTTAGATTGTCTTGGTCAGTAAAATCTAAATTAGCTGTCTACATGAGTACTGTTTTAGGTTCTAGACGTTCTAGTTTTCCTTCATTAAAGTGCAATACTAGCAAGCAAGTGTATGGTGAGTTGCCTTGTGTCGGAATTGGACATTGGACGTCCCTAAAGAGGGGTTAGCTCGACTTAACCAAGTTCGTTAGAGTTTATCACAAAGTCCATTTCTAGTTTTTAAAACCCGCGCTAAAACTGAATTTGCTCTATTGTGGCCAGAATTATAAATAAAATACAATAATTTTGCTGTTAACAATTCATGCACACCGTCTGGTTCACAGGAGCTAGGTCGGCTAGCCTCTGGATTCAAGACTTAGGTGGCGTTTCCATCGACCTCGCATTGCAGAATGCAAATGACATTGACGGAAATTAGAATTTTTCTTTTTATAAAAATCTATTAAAATGTTTGTACTTAACATATCCCATGACGCCATTTTTTAATTTTAGTTTGTTTGTTTGTGATTTTACTGTATGATCATTGATCAATTTTAACTATGGCATAGAGGAAAATAAACATTTCCGTTAATTCTGCAATGCGAGGTCGGTGGGAACCCCGCCTAAGGCTTGAATGTCTGCTACCACGTCACTGTTTCTGTAAATAGCCCTAGCCGGTCGGTGGAATGGGCGCCCTAAGGACCACAATGAAAAAGCTACGTTTATATCGTTAACTAATACAAACATAAGCATTCCGTAAGGTACGATATTTTAACAACAAAGTTAGCCTACTTCCTCAAAATTTTTTTTTATCATTTTAGAAACCTTTCCCTTGAACTGTAATCATATAGGGCACCTTGAGGGCCCTGAGCAATACATAAATTATGAAAAAGGATTACGTGTCAGGGGAACAAATTTGGGTTTAACTATGATGAATGCGTATGGCATGGGAACTAAGGATCCTAAGGGAAGAAAAGTTAAAGCATTATTATTGAGCAATGAGGGAATTGGGGGAAAACTATACACGGAAGGCAAACATAAATCGATCAAATTTAATCTCAGCCCTACCCCCATAACTTCCGAATTTCTTGACACAACAAGGTCGAACATATTGATCCAAGCCTAAAAGTTTAATAGGGTTGAACGTATGGCCTTAATTATTCTAATCGATGCGAGCATACTCATCAAAAGGAGTATGGGTAAAAAATAATATTTCAATGAATGACCACAAAATTAAATGTACTAATATTGTAATTCCGGGCAATGTACTGTATGTATTGTATATTAAATAGCGCTATGAAAGTGGGAGGGATAAGGCGCCGCGAAAGTAAGTATAAGCGCTAAGAAGCGATTTTGGCCCTTCTAAGAAATTGTCGGGTATTGTCTATTTTCCGGAGCAAACAAAGTTACTGCAAAAACGCGGGAAAGTCATTATAATATTATAACACAAGACATCCCCTACATAAAACCACGGCAATAATAAAATTCCCACGCGGCGTTACAATGAATTTTGCGTTACCTTAGGAACTTTAACATATTTAATAAAAAATCAGAGAGTGCCAGTTTTGCTTTGCGGTACAAAGTGCTGAACAATCTGTGCGTGTTTCCCACCTGTTGGTCAAATGAACGCCCTTTTATAGCTTCATCATTGCGTGCCGAACCGGCATTTTTCCACTACTTAGGCAACAAAATTATCTACCTTACAGTTTTTGTAGACGACGTGAACGCGAGGGATTGGAAGACAGGTGCCCATGCCAAATAGGCTAACTGACAGTTGCAACTATAAAATGTAAAATATGCTAAATAACGTAGCTTATAGGTTAACAATAATAATGCAATGCGTTTTCCCACGCAAGATACTCCGAAAAGTGTATGGACCAGTGCAAAAATCAAGGAGAGAGGGAGGGACAGAGAGAGTGGCGTATCCGTAGAAATGATGAGCTCTACGCGATATACCGAGAACCTCCGGCTGGCGCGATGTGGCAGAGCAGGCCGAAGGCCTTCACAGGCCGTAGCCAAGGAGTAAGTCGATACACCATTCAGTCAGGACATGTAGAGTGGTGTACGGACTCTGACTTTCACCCGAAAGGTTGTTGGTTCGAGTCATACACTTCCTACATTTTCTGGCCATGCTTCAGAGGGTATGTAGAGCAGGCGGTCCCGGGCCTTCCTAATTGAGTGTAAGAGAGGGCATTATAGCCCTAACTCCGCTGGGTTGGCTTAGTGATAGAACAAAAAGTCCTTATTTATTTCTTATTTATTTACCATTACCAGTTGGTACAATATTTTGGCACGAAAGAGAACATCACTAATGATGGAAGTCTGGGGTCCGTATACCTTCAGGTATCGATTTTCTAACGAGTGTCTACAGTGAATATTTGTGAGTTATTTCTATAATTATCGAATCATCGATTGGCCCTACTAGAAAATTGGAAGACATAACAGTATGACTTAGTATTCCTTCATAATTTTCGCAAGTAGATCAAATCAAATCAAATGTATTTAATTCTATCTCAAAGTACAGGATATAAATCAGCAATTCCCAACCCCAAATGTTCCTAAGAATGTGCTTGGGGAGAGAACATACCATACTAGACTAAATTCAATTCAATAACAATAACATGCGTGCCTCAAATGGATAGCTATACTATTGTAAAAAAGGAGAAGATTTAAAGTTTATAGTTTACCTTCCTACCTACATTGTATGCAGTATGACGCTTGTGTGTAGATAATGAGATAGAAACTTCTAATGGTATCTAATCAATCCAATTTAATGAACATATAAACGGAGGGAGGGGGTTGAGAGGACATTTTCATTAAAGAGAATAGCTTGACCTCATCTGACATTTTGTCAAGAGTGTGAGATCGATAATCGAGTGGCCGGGACTACATGGAGGATCCTTTATTACGTACAATTCAGGAATACCCCTAAGCTGTCACTACACTTACTGTAGGTGGCCATTCCACCGGCGAATTTACATGAAAAATTGACTTTGTCATTGACGTTTGTTTTGTTTTAAGGAGAGTACTATGTACATACTTAACTTATCTATTATAAATTAAGTTATAATATGGTAGAGACTTATTAATGATGTCTGCTACTATATCATAACTTAATTTATAATAGATAAGTTAAGTATCTACATAATAGTCTCCTTAAAACAAAACAAACGTCAATGACAAAATCATAAATGAAGTAAATTAGCCGGTGGAATGGACACCTTACTAACGGGTACCGTAGGTTTCTCAAAAAAATGATGAAACCATATAAATAGGAAATATTTTTTTTTAATATTTGAGGAGTTATGTACTTCGGACATGAATCCTTCCGATGTTCGTAGAATCACCCAACTACAGAACCATAATACCTATATACGATGCATAAACTAGTCATCTACAACTTAAATGAAGCAATATTTTTATAACTTGCTTAGTTATTTAAATAAAAAATAAGAAGAATTAAATTTCGGGCTGCGAATTTCCTACAGGACGTACACTCCCTTAAGGCTGATGCGGAGGGTCCTTAAATGCATTAAATTTTAAATAAAAATTGATTTTATCATTGCTTGCATCGATTTGATAAAAAAACCTGAATGGAAGCGGTGCGAAAATCTTCATAAAATTATGCCAAGCTTCCACGAGATAAGGGCTGCAACCCTCGCATGTGCAACCACCCCTGTGCTGTTATTGCTGCGAGTAAACCACTTGACCTACTGCCAGCACTGTCGTGCATTAGCATAAATTACATCTTGGGGCAATGGGTAATTGGGAACAATTTATAAGGCATTTCATAAAGAAAGAACCGGTCCGAGTTTACTCGAACATGCTTTTCAATTTATCAATTAGTAGGTAGAGATAATGAGTTATTTCATAGTAAATAATTTAATAATAATAATAATTTTTTGCACAAAACTAAATACTTGTTTTTGTAAACCAACCAGTTCAGTTTTGTTACTATTTTTAACACCTAAAACATACCTGAAGGTAGAAATCATCGATAGAAAGGTTCCGCAGAAAAATTATTTTTAGTCATTTTTCATGAAAATTGACTTATTTTTATTTTTCTTACCCCCAGAAGAAAACTATCAAGGGGTAAGTCACTCACCGCGTTTTATTAACATTAATAACGACTACAAAATATGTGAATTTAAAAGAAATCGTTGGAGCTGTTTATGAGAAATAATTTTTTTAGACGTTTTTTTTGGAGTTTTTGAGAATAAAACCCCCCAAAATTGAGTTACCCTAAAACGTGTAAATCCATTGAAATCTCGGAATCGAAAATGTTGACCATCACAAAGCTTTCCTTATACTACGTATAAATTGGAAAGCAGAAAGAACGATGAGACAACTCTTTATGGGGTAGAGATCCTGGTAGAGGATCCTATCTCTTGACTATACTGCTTTATTTGGGGTGTTGTGGTCAGCAACATGTTTGCCAGCTGCCTTTTCTCCATCCGGTACAGGTAAGGTATCAATTAGACCATTTCATCCCGTGAACCCAGGCCAGGCAGATTTTTTTTCTTTTATGTCGTATCTAAAACCTCGAACTTCCCGTTTACTACTGGACTGAATAACTAACTGGACTAAGTCATTTTTTTCGCCAGGTATGATTTGCATATTGAATTTGAAATTGTATGTACCTTATAAAGTTGGCACATGCAGATAAGAGGACAAGAATTACAAAAATATAATAATTCATCCCAAATGGGTGTACTATGAATTCCTCACTGAAGATTTGCGACAGACAATTTGCAAGACTTGCCTTGTAGGGGAAATGTGTTTTAATAATTACGTAGATAACTTTATCACTTCGTGCAAGAGTATAGTACTTAAACAAACATACCGTTGAGCGATATTGCATTAAGTCTACAGAAACGAAATGATTTCATAAACACCGTTACATTGCACTTATTAATGTTCCTCTATAATTCTGCGGAAGGAAATTTAATCTTTAGGGTAGAATAGCAACTAATTTGATTAAATAAAAGATAAATTAGAGCCCATTTATATCAGGCGGTTGCGGGAGCGGGCCTGGCTTAAAATAAACATTAAGCATGTCATTCCGTTTTTACATGTGGCAAAGTGTTTTCTTCTTATAAGCCTTATGAAACATATCTTAAAAGAGACTACGTTCTATGTAAATAAACAAACTGCAAGCTTTTCTTAGGTTTAGTTTAGGCCAGAACCGCTCCCGCAACCGCCTGCTATAACCAGTACAATAAAATCAGGCACCAGAGAAAATGGCAAATCACCAAACAATTCACATATTGTACTCACTAAAAATTCAATCGCCCGATTGAACTATTAAAATCACAAACCCCTTATTCCATTTATACCACAATATTATGATAAAAATTGCCGGTTAATTTCTCAAGGAAGAAAAGCACTTAGCACACTCAATGGGATATTATGGGGAGCGTGGGCGTTTGCACGGGGGCGAAGTGGGAGGGGGGTGACCGGCACAGTAAAACATCCCCTCAGCATGCAGTCGGCGAATAAACTGAGCTCCACATCCACTTCGATCCAATGGTGGGAGGTGAGGGGTTGGCTCAATCTTCACAACATTTACCCAACCTCTCACAGGAGCCGAGTTTTTTGTTGTTGAGGGTCGCTGAACTTTTAAGGTGTCATCCACGAACAGGCTAGGAATAGTCCATCAGGTAGTAGAGAACTAGACTATGAAATGGAGGGTTGAGGTTCAAGACCCGACATAGATCGAAAAATATTCCGTCTGACCTGGATCCACCCACCTTATCCAGTAGAGGAAAACACAGCTGCCGGGCATGTTACTGGCCACAACATCACAAAGAGAGCAAAATTATTTTTTGCAGAAATTAAATATTGATCATTAATGCCCCAATACATTGAATACCCTGCCATTATTACTGTATCGTAATATATTGGTATGTTTGTTCTATACCATGCAATCATCCCATCGATCAATTCAGTGTTTTGGGATAGGGAAAGTCGAGACAACCAAAAGTTTAACCCTAGGGCAATTATTTACCATGGAACTACTCATGGTATCTATCTCGGTACCTATACTAATTGATAAATAGGATAGCATGTACGGGTTAACTTTTAACTCGTATCGGTTTGAATATAGTGATAGTGATAGGTATCATCGCAAATAAATGTAAAATTTTAGATTTGTTACTTAGTACTCTATGTAGCCGGCCGCCATACCAACTTGAATCCAGCTGACCAGTGCAGGTTCAAAGCCGCAGACAACTTGGTCGTGTGCACAGTGCCGGTAGGGAAACATGGTAGGACTTGTCCTGGTCACCTCCGAACTAATCGTGTGACTTCACTGTGTTTCCCAAGTGGTTCGGAATCCACTATAATCAGGAGGTCCACTGTCCTATGGGCTGGCATAGGACAGTCAAGTCTGGGTCGCTCTATGGGCCCAAATTTAAATAAATAAATAAATAAATTTGAGGCCTAAGTCGTTATTAACCCGACGAACACTACTACTACTACTAGTGCTCTATGTAAATGGACTCAGGCCTACGCAGTATACCATAATATGCAATCCATAAGTTTTTGGGCAGAGGGCAGGGGTATAGGCCCTTAGAACTTTAAACTATTACACTTGTTTGTTTGTTTTCCAACGTCTGCTTTCAGCATTTCTGCTTTAAGCAACCCTGTCAGCCTGGCTGTTTATTAACTTGAGACGCCCGAAGGGCAAACGCCATCACCCCGGGGAGAAGGGTACCACTTGAGGAACATAGTAAAGTCACACGATTAATTCGGAGGTGATCATGACTCGACACGCACTTAAACTGACTAGTATAGTCTCAGGGCGTTACCATGTTCCACCATGTTCTCCTGCCAACGTTGTGCACACTACCAACTTTGCTGCAGTTTGGAACTGGTTCTGTTCTGGTGAATTCAACTTGGTATCGCCGTTGGCCATTATACTGGCTGGTTATAGGTATACCTAAATAGGGTATAAAGGTATATACTGTAGGCTATTAGCAGAATGAATAAATGTAATAACTTACCTTGAGTTGTCCGGTGGTTCATTGAACTGAAATCAAAATAATGACATTATATAAACGAATATTGCATTTAACATGTAGTTTAGTTTAATATTTTCCTTTTCAAATTAATTTCAGTTATTTTATTGTATGTCATTTACTGCCCCAATAGTATTGTTTTGTATTTACCAACAGAACCAATAAACATTTTCTTTTTTAAATGAGATCACACAAATGCATTTTGTACAACAGAAAGAAATTGCCAACACAGTAGGGTTCTGTTTATGAGCCGTACCGCAGGTCAGGATACTCTTAATTATTTCATTTCTTATTCTCTTGCAACATAAAAATAATCAAACTTGGTAATGGTTACTAATCTATTTAAAAATAGAGGATACTGACATGACATATTGTACGATAAATGCCACTGGATTACTAACTCACGGATTTAATTTAAAATTTGGGAAAGCAAATTTTAATTAAAAAAAAAATACTTTTTAAATCATCTTTTTTTCTTTTCTTTGATCATATCTCCCCATTAGATCTTAAGCTACACTCACTGCTGTTTCGCCAATATCTGCCAGCTCCTCAAACAGTGATTTTGCCCGGCGGGGTATCTCATTGACGATATTCGGAGTGTCCTTACTGTCAGTAATGTATATAGAAGACGCAAACGCATTTATCAGTGGACTCTCGGGTACAATACAATCCTGCAATTAAAAAACAACATTTAATAAAGTATAAGTTATATAAACATGTCCAAAAATGAGATTATATTAGATTTATAATAACGAATGAATGGTGTTTTGAGCTGGAGATCACAGTTACTGTGGATGACTTCGTAGATACATTTGGCCAGCGATCAAGCCTATATATTGTTTTTTTTAAAGAACTTTTTATGGACCTAGGCCTGCTTATAGAGGCCCGTAAGTCCCTTGTCCAATGTCAACGACCCCATGGATTTCAGACATTATTTGTATTGTTCCCGTATGAATTTTGGGGCCATCGACAAACTGATATACATTCTCTATGTCAACCTGCACCGACTACAAGCGATCATGGACAAGCTGAGTCAACGGACGATTCTTGTCATTGTAGCCCATGGGTAGTTGGAAACAGAGGCGTAAAGTTTTAGAATGATGGCAGGGGCAACACTAAGTAGACCTTATGACGTCATCAGGCAGGATAAGGAAAAATTGAAAATATAAGAGCAAAATAGTAGGGTTTTACGCATTTTAACAGAAGTAAAGTATAGCTGTAGATTTTTCAAAGCTAAAAAAGGAATGCCTATATTCATATTGCTGCAAAGTATAAACCACGTCTTACATTACTCGAGGCTAGGGGGAGCAAAGCCCCCCACCCCAACTTTACGCCCCTGGTTGGAAAACCACAAAGTCAACTTCAGAAGATTTCTGAGTCTGGCATGAAGCCGACCGCACACCAGTGCACGGTTTTCCCCTCGACACACCCAGAACACGAGTCAACGTCCGTCCTCCATTCATGCTGTATGTCACTTCAGCAATAACTAATGATTACCACATGTAGGGCTAAATTAATGATATAATATAAGACCCTCATGATCTATGATATAAGAACGTAGAATCAGAAACCCTTAAGAGGACATGGTACGTAGAAAATGAGCACCCCAAAATTTGTTGTTTTTATTGACTTTTTATTTTTTATTTAATTAACAAAGCAAGTCATTAAAAATTTGGCTCATGGAAGTTGTAGAAGACTGCTTCATGCATCATGTAATCGGAAATATTAAATTTTTGGTACCTTAGTTCTTTCATAAATACCAGAACGGACTAAAATTATGCGTATTCTGGGATTTTTGGAAGAACTACAAAACCCAAAAGTAAACATACCCGATTATATGATGCACAAAGTAGTCTTCTGCAACTTTCATGGGCCAAATCTTTAATGACTTGCTTTGTTAATTAATTAAAAAATAAAAAGTCCTTAAAAACAACAAATTTTGGGGTGCTCATTTTCTACGTAGCATATCCTCTTAAGACGTTGATACTTACTGTTTCATAATGCCTCTAAAGCCAGCTTTGTTTTTTACCAGTAGCTATATTAGGACTGCTACCATACTATTACTATGTTGGGTAGTATCGCCACTGAATATAGCACACCCAGGGCACACTGCACACTAGCAACTTCCTTCCGAAGTAAATTGCATTAACGTGGAACAGCATAGAGCATTAGCCAATAGACACATACCTGGGGCAGATACAACTTCGAAGGTGTTTTCAGCTCTAGCTCCATAGTCTTGATGGCTAACTCCTCTCGACACAGCCTTAGATTTTCCACTTCCTTTTCATAATTCTGTGAACAAGAAATAGCAGCATTTGTACCTCGAAGACACCAGGATATTCGGTTACAGCGAACTTGTGTTCGACAGCATACACACACTTAGCTTGACCCCTTGAGTGCGGATTTGGCGAATAGTATTGACTTGTTTCTGTGTTAATACAATAGACTGCGCAGAGGAGAGAAACGTATAAATGGGAAGCATATTTATTAGTAATAAATAATTTAAATTTAAAATAATTTAGGGGAATTGATTATATCATTGTGGACACATGACATTCTGAAACCTTATCTAGCTTACTTTATCTCAAGCATATTAAAGGCGCCATCCTTATCTACGCCCTAAAATATTTCTTCTCAGTCCAGTCGAAAGGTGATTTTCGCGCCAACAACATGTCTCCAACAATTCCAACAGTTACCCTTAACAACGGTCTCCAAATTCCAGTCCTAGGACTCGGCACATGGAAATCCAAACCAGGCGAAGTCACAGCTGCGGTCAAAACAGCCATAGACCTCGGCTACCGCCATTTCGACTGCGCGCACGCGTATCAGAACGAGAAAGAAGTCGGGCAAGCTATCAAGGACAAAATCGGGGAGGGTGTTGTCAAAAGAGAAGATCTTTGGATCACAAGTAAGTTATGGAATACCTCTCATTCTACTAAATCAGTTGAACCAGCCCTCAGAAGCACCTTAGCAAACCTAGACCTCGCGTACCTCGATCTGTACCTAATTCATTGGCCCATGGGATTCCAAGAAGGTGGAGAATTGTTCCCAATGAACGAAACCAAGAATAAGTTTCTCCTTAGTGATGTAGACTATGTCGAAACATGGAAAGCTATGGAGGAAGTTCAGAAGAAGGGTTTGACGAAAACGATTGGTTTGTCTAATTTTAACACTGAACAAATTGAACGTGTTCTCAAGATAGCTACTGTCAAGCCTGTGACGAATCAGGTAGAGTGCCATCCGTACCTGAACCAGAAGAAGTTGGCAGCTTTTTGTAAGGAACGAGATATCGTTTTGACAGCTTATAGTCCACTAGGTTCACCAGACCGTCCTTGGGCTAAGCCTGGTGATCCCGAGCTTCTACAGGACGAAGGCATTGCAGCCATTGCGAAGCGCCTAGGAAAAAGGCCGGCACAAGTCCTGCTTCGATACCAGATTCAGCTAGGTAATATTCCTATTCCAAAGTCAGTGACGGCAAGCAGAATCAAGGAAAACATACAAGTGTTTGACTTTGAGCTGAATTCCGAAGATATGAAGCTGATAGATTCGTTTGATCGTAACGGCCGCATGTGTTTTAGCCCTCTTCTTTTGGACCACCCCTATTTCCCATTTCACATTCCTTATTAAATGTCTCAATAAACGGAAATGTTGCAGCACTAAAATGATGTTTTTCTGTCTAATTTAAGTATGCCAAAAGTTCAAGGATCCTTAATATAATGACTAGATAACCACACGAATAGGTGCGATCAGTTTCACTATACTTCACGCCTTCAATATAATGACAGCTATAGCATTTTTCCGGCATTTCAGAATTAGAAATAGGCATTTCCAAATAGCCCTATGGAGCCATTGACAATGTACGGCAATAAGGTCAGTCAGGCCGTAAAATGTAATACCTAAAAATTAGTTACGGAGGGCGACAATTCTTACATTTACGAATACGCTGCACTGCCAGTAATAATGAGTAGACTATACTATTGTATTGTACTCGATTTTGTTCTGCAATTTGTTGCCTGTTGGGTTTTGTGTACGCCTAATATCGCGGATAAATAAATAAATAAATAAGGACTTTTTATTGGTTCTATTACTAAGGATATCTTAAAAAGAATACTTTCCCTGTTCATATTAGGTATAAAGCCGAAGTAAAATAAAATGGAATGACCTCTTCTGTCGCTACTGTAGGTAACTTTATACATGTGTTGAGACTCACACAAGTACAAGTAAGCTGACAACTATGAACACTTGAATTAATTTTCACTTTTCAGTTGGAATGGTTAAATGTACGAATAATAATAAAAAATAAAGTGAATTCTTCTTGGATTATACTTATACAATCAATACACAGTGTGTGCGAAAGTATAAAGTAAGTTCGACAAAGAAACAGTTTCATGTAGTTAGTTATGTCATAACACTACCTAAGTAGTTTTACATTACATGCGACATTTTGGATTGCCATATTGTGATCTATTCGCAATATTGTGCTGTAATCAGTGTAAAAGTGGAGATGGTATCGCAAGTCAACTTATCTTGCAGCCAATTCAAATATTTACCGAAGCTACTCTTACTATCGCAAACCACACCTTTCCCATCAGTCGAACGGTGCATTTTGCCTGCAAATCATGTCTCCCAAAGTTCCAAACGTTACCCTGAACAATGGGCTACAAATCCCGGTCATTGGGCTAGGCACATGGAAGTCCAAACCGGGCGAAGTCACCGCAGCGGTCAAGGCGGCCATCGACATCGGCTACCGTCATTTCGACTGTGCCCACGTCTACCAGAACGAGAAAGAAGTCGGGCAAGCTATCAAGGACAAGATTGCAGAGGGTGTCGTAAAACGGGAGGATCTCTGGATCACGAGTAAGTTGTGGAACACTTCCCACAGCCCCCAATTAGTAGAACCAGCAATACGAAAAACTCTTGCCAATCTAGGCCTTGAATACCTTGATTTGTACCTGATTCACTGGCCTATGGGTTTCCAAGAAGGCGAAGAATTATTCCCCATGAATGCTGCGAAAGATAAAATATTTTACAGTGACGCAGATTACGTTGATACCTGGCCAGCGATGGAAGAGGTTCTGAAAAAAGGGCTGACTAAATCCATTGGTGTGTCCAATTTCAATAGCATACAGATTGAAAGAGTTCTCAAAGTAGCTAAAATCACACCGGTAACCAATCAAGTAGAGTGCCACCCTTACTTAAACCAGAAGAAGCTAGCAGCATTCTGTAAGGAACGAGGAATCGTCTTGACGGCTTACAGCCCTTTAGGCTCACCGGACCGTCCTTGGGCAAAACCAGACGATCCCGTCTTACTTGACGACAAAGGCCTTAATGCCATTGCTCAGCGTCTTGGTAAGACGCTGGCGCAGGTGTTAATACGTTACCAGATACAACTAGGGAATATCCCTGTGCCCAAGTCAGTAACGGAAAGTAGAATAAGTGAGAATTTTCAGGTTTTTGATTTTGAACTCAGTCCTGAAGACATAAAACTATTAGACTCATTCGACAGAAACGGAAGAGTAGGCTTTAATAGCCTCCTTTTAGACCATCCCCACTTTCCGTTCCATATTCCATATTAAAGCGCCTGATTTACTAGTGAAAACACTGCGTATGTAAGGACCAAACTTTTGGAAGCTCCTTCGCAACGGCATGGCACTAATCAACATGTGACGTAGCCCTAGTGGGAGGCAAGCACATCGTTCACTCTCGCAGTTGCCGGCATTCACTCCTCGTGGCACAACATGGCGTCCAAAGTTCCGACCGTGACCCTCAACAATGGACTTAAAATCCCCATTCTCGGACTCGGCACTTGGAAATCCAAACCCGGCGAAGTTACAGCAGCCGTGAAAACCGCCATTGACATCGGTTACCGCCATTTCGACTGCGCCCATGTTTACCAAAATGAAAAAGAAGTTGGTGTCGCCATCAAGGACAAAATTGCCGAAGGCGTCGTCAAGCGGGAAGATCTGTGGATAACAAGCAAGGTATGGAACTCGTATCATGGGTCAGTTGAAAAGGGGTTGAAGACAACCTTAAGCAATCTCGGTTTGGAATATTTAGATCTGTATTTAATTCACTGGCCTATGGGCTTCAAGGAAGGCGAAGATCTGTTTCCTATTGATTCCACCGGTAAAATCCTATACAGTGATGTGGACTATGTCGACACATGGAAAGCCCTAGAAGAAATGGTTAAGAAGGGCCTTACTAGGTCCATTGGCCTGTCAAACTTCAATACTGAGCAAACTACTCGTGTCCTTGAAATTGCAACCATTAAGCCAGCTACTAACCAAGTTGAATGCCACCCATACCTGACACAGAAGCAGCTAGCCGCATGGAGCAAGGAACGAGGAATCATTCTAACAGCATACAGCCCACTGGGTTCACCAGACCGCCCTTGGGCCAAGCCTGACGACCCCCAGCTTCTGCAAGACCCGGCTCTCCTGGCTATCGCTAAACGTCTCAACAAGTCTCCGGCGCAAGTTCTCATAAGGTACCAGATTGACCTAGGCAATATTGCCATTCCCAAGTCTGTGACTGCCAGCCGAATTCAGGAGAATTTCGAAGTTTTCGACTTTAAACTCAGCGATGAAGATATTAAGACCATAGACGGTTTTGAGAGGAACGGGCGAGTCTGTTTCGATGGTAAACTTGTGGACCATCCTCTGTATCCATTTCACATTCCTTACTAAATAACGTTCAATGTGTTCACTATTATCAATAAAGCGTAATTGTTAAACCATGAAATTGCTCCAGAGCTGTGTGACACGTTTGAATATTCGACAAATTATTGTCATTAATACTAATAACACATATTATGAAAAATGTAATGGGTACAAACATTTATAAAGAAACGAACAATAAAATTACCTATTCAAAAAAAAGATGAACTATTCAAGCGTGATCCATGGCCTTACATTGTTCTTTGCATGCATGTTCCTTCCCGACTTTGATTAGGCAGTAGCAACAGCAAGTTCCTTCGGAGATGTCATAAATCAGATTAGTAGAAGAATTTTTTTAAATATAAAATAGCATCTGCTGTGTATAAAGTAGCATGTAGAGGACAAGTGGAGTAGGGACACGGACTCTGACTTTTAACTGAAAGGTTATTGGTTCGAGTCTCAAACTTGCTCACTTGCTACATTTTCTGAGGGGGCTTTATAGACCTAACAACTCTGCTAAGGTTGGCTTAGTAATAGAACAAGTCATTATTTGTTTATTGGCTGCCACTAACACAGCTTGGCCAGTTTTCAATCAATCAATATCGCGAATTTTTCTCTCACACATAGCTGTTAAAGATAGTTTTTGGAGTGGAAAAAATTGTAAAGTAAGGTTAGGTCCACACTCCAAAACTGTGGCCAATTATACTAATTATCAAAACGTAAATGAAAATGGCTTCTACTCTATGCCATCTTATTGATGAATCAACAAACTCAATATTTCCTGTAAAATGGATTTGAGAAAAAAAAGATTTCGATTTGTTCTGAAGAGGAAATTTCCAGCGCGACGCGTTTTTTTAATAAAATCTCAGAGGAAATATCCACTGTCGCATGCCTTAGAAGAAATACTTGTCTGCATTATGTGACAAGTGGCCGTTTATCAAAATGTAGAGGAGCATTTAAGCGGAGGGATGTGGTATTTTTGACAGCTGTACCATCGATACTTCGGGAGATGTTTGATTTTGAACACTTGCAAGGCTTTCCCCCTCTGATTGTCTCTAAATTACTGTTGCTCTAATTAAATTTGAATCTCTGTATGTAGTCTGTGTCTTTAGTCCACGAATCAACAGCAGCATGCGTGTTAATCAGGTAGTTAAATTATGCAGTTAGCACACTCCTGTCATGACGCATAGACTGAACTATTCTAATAAGTAAACATCCTAGCGTGCAAATATGGTATTGAGTAACGTACTGTAGGACGCTGGTTGGAATTGCAAGCTGTTGTAATTCTTTGGAAAACCAGCAGGTACTAGTATAAATAAGAATAATTTGAGAATATTAACTATCAAGAATTTCCACAAAGAAGATAATAAGAATGATAGTTGTTTCGGTCGTGCACAGTCGTGCCTGCTTGACTGTCACCTCCTTGCCCAACAGCGCACATGGCCACCCAAATATCACTCGCAGATCTTCTGAGCGACAATGAAAACAAAACGGCTGCAGTCTTAAAGTTTATTTCCGCCTCGGGTCTAATGACCCAAAAATAACTAGGGAAAACCACACGGAGCGGGCGTAAACGCAAGATACAACTTGCAAACGCCCTTACAAAACTATTTTAAAAAAAAGTCAAAAGGGCGTACCATCAAAAAGAACCGGTCCGAGTTTACTGGTTTTCCACCTGATGTCACTGGATGTGAGGTAAATTCTAGATAGTTCAGACCAATACATTACCACACAGTAATAATGGCAGGGCACGCAATGCATTTGAGCGTGAATTTTCTATCATTTGTTCAAAAAATAATTTTTTGCACAAAACCAAATAGTTTTTTTGGAAAGCTACCTGTCCGGTTTCGTTACTCAATTTAACACCTAAAACATGCCTGAAAGTAGAAATCATCAACAGAAAGGTTTCGCAGAAAAATTATTTTTTAGTCATTTTTCATTAAAATTTAGTTATTTTAATTTTTTATTTTTTTACCCCCAAAAGCAAACTATCAAGGGGCAAGCGACCCCCGCATTTTGCCAAAATTAATAGCGACTACAATATATGTGAATTTAAAAGAAATCGTTGGAGCCGTTTTTGAGAAATAATTTTTTTAGAGTTCTTTGAGAATAACCCCCCCCCCCCCCGAATTGAGTACGCCCAAAATATCCCGAGGTATGATTTTTTTTGAACCTACATGCTAAATTTCATCCAAATCGACTGAGTAGTTTGCCCGGAAATCGATGAACAGACAGCGACAGACAGACAGAGCGACAGACAGACATACAGACGGACAGACGGACAGACATTTCGAAAAAAACACGTTTTTTGGTTCCTAGGACCTCAAAACGTGTAAATCCGTTAAAATCTCGGAATCGAAAATTTGGACCATCACAAAGCTATCCTTATACTACGTATAAATTGGAAAGCAATAATTGGGTTTGTGTACCAACAGTCAAATACGCCCTTCTAATTGAAAATTTCAGCGTTATTTTTCAAGATTGATTTTTTGCAGTACATGCAAAGGAAGAGTTAATATAATAATGATAAGGTTACTAAATCTGATCATTACTAAATTCCGCCAAAAAAGTTGGCTACGACTTTAGGCTGACGATGTCGAATATCGTAAGTAGCATAAAGCGACAAAAATTCACAACAAATCATAAAGAACAATACGATTTCACCCGGTGGAAAGCTACTGGGCACAAGCGGGCCTACTATACCGTTAAGTATTAACTTATTCTTGGGGATAAAGATGTAAACAAAACATTTTTGAATAGCACTTTCCATCTTTCCATTCTGATACTATCTTAATCCCAGCAGCCTGGTCATGGCGATTATAATACCGGTATTTATTTAATCCCCTGGTTTAAAAATGTAAACAAACAAATTTTGAATAGCACTTTCCATCATAAAATTATCTTGTTTAATACCAGGGGATTAAATAAATACCGGTATTATAATCGCCATGATCAGGCTGCAGGTTAAGATTAAAAATAATCGTCAATCGTCGTGTTAAATGTAAACTTTGCCTGATCTTACTCAGGCGCCATAAAGTACATTTTTTTAGACTGAAAGTTGTAAATTACAGGTGAAAATTAAAAATCTATCTATGATACGATCTTTTTATGGTTAGCATGAAAACAAGACTTTATATAGTCTTATTTTTTGCCTTTTGATACGTCAATAAAGTCGTTTTCATTTCATAACGATAGGAATCATAACAACCACTCTTAAATGCATAGTACCGTAGGCCGTGGGGTGTGTCAGTAAATTAATAATAATCATAATTATTTCGTGTTTTCTTCATAAATGTTACTATTTTGTTTTGCTCTACCTTTTCTATGCAATATACGATTCTTCAAGAGGAAAAATGAAGAATAAACATAATTTGGCCCGGATTATACTGGTTCTTCATAATTTGGCTTATTAAAGGGTATTGCTGGGGATGAACAAGAATAAGAAAAAATGTCTCTCCTAACATTTTAAACTACTGTATGTTCTTATCTTGCCTCAGGCAAAATTGCTCACCGCGGTGTAGCTATTAAACTACTTCTGTTTCAATTTTTCAAATGCCTTTTAATTAGTTATAAATTACTTATAAAATAAAGATAACGTTTACTGACGAAAGAATCATTCATCATATTTCAAAATTACTAATGAGTTCAACAAATCTGTCGTCAACAGGGAGACAGAATTTAATGCCTCATTACTACAAATTATATGAGATTTTCCTCACAAAAATATGTGAGGTTATTTAAAAATACAGTCTGCTATAATATTGATGCGGGGTTAGGTTTTTCTTTGCCATCGTATTGATGCAAATACGTATATAAAAAGCCAGTGACGCCAAAATCCAAATAATAACAGGAATGGACACAGACCGAATAAAGAATCAAGAAAAATCTGGAATATATCGCATACAATCAATTCAACCTACCTACTTTCCTTAATTAGCCTACATTGTCATCAATCATCTTTGTTATACATATATTAGTCTAATTAGTACTATATAGCTTAATTTAGTTCGTAGTAGTTAGTAGATCACTTTTTAATCCAATAATTTATAATATATTTAAGTTTCAATAAAGCAAGGGTCCAGCGCGGGTTTATCCCTTAGGGCCCTTCTTCATTACAATGCTTAAGCCTTAGGATAAAAAAAATATATGTAACAATGTATAAATGTATTGTATTGTATTGAAGGAAATAAATAATTATCTTATCTTAAAAAAGGTTATGATGAGGAGTTTGCCTCTTCAACCTAAGTAGCTTTACATAATATACTACAAACACTGTCAGTTGTGCATGTCCTGCTAACCCGTCCTGTCTACGTTGGCCCCAGAGCAATTCTGCCGCTTCCGTACACACTGCAACCCCTGTTTGGAAACTACTAAAGGGTCATACTTTTGGTCATTATGTATCTCAGGCCAACCCTCCTCTTCAGTTACTCTGAGGAGAAACTAGGTTTGACAACAACATGAACGCGGAAGTCCATAAGGAACAAGCGCCTATTTATTGCAAAATATATAAAACGACAAACTAAAAATGATAACACAGAGCAGGGGAGTAGCTGAGGAAGATGGTTAAAAAATAATACCAACAGATGGCAGTAGTGTAGTATAAACATTAAAGGGAACTTTCTAGTCATAACATACGGAATATAATCGCCAAATTGCAGGAAAACGTGCTGCAGTGTTAAAATACGGTAAGGCAGGTCATGTATCGGTCGGTGTGCTAAGTATTACTAAGAGAGAACGTATATGTTCGAAACCCGCTCCCACCATCTCTTCTTGATTGCCTTGTATTTTCTGAATGTTTTTTTATGTACCCAGGCCTACTTATAGCAGCCCAATGGTACCTTGTCAAATGCCAACGACCCCATGGATTTCGGATATTATTTTTATTGTGTCCGCATGAATTTTTCGCCATTGGCAAACTGGTATATGTTCTCGATGTCAACCTACACCGGCTACAAGCGACAATGAACAAGCTGAGACAAGCTTACAACAAAGTACAGATGTGAGTCCTTCTTGATTGCCTTCTTCGGATATAATTTCTGTCTAGGAAGTTTCTCCTCTGATTTAATAATTGTAAGTATGATTGCAATCTTACTACAATCAACTTATGGTAAATAAAGCAACATTGACAATATATAATATATAAGGGCCTTAATATAAGCAGTAGAGTGACTTAGGTAATCGTGTAGACATGAGTATTTGCAAGGCCTGGACAGATAACAAAAATGAGTGATATATGTATGTCTAACCTTGCCTCTGGACATAACTCATAGCGATTACTGATAACCCCTTACGAAGCATTGTCAAAAAATAATCAATATTATTCGGCAGACAGACACACTTTATTTTTTTTAGTAATTTACAAGATTTGACGGAATATTGGACCAATAATAAAAATTATTCTGAGCTTACCTGGCACCACTCGCTCCTTTCTTTAAGTTCAACACGGAGAAACGCCATCTGCTCCTGTAATTCGTAAATTTTAATATTTGCATGATGCAGATCACTTTCTAGTGAAGACTTCAAATCTTCAAGTGCAGCCACTTCGCCCTGCAATGACGTATTAGTAGCTTCGAGGAATATTTTCTCGTCGTTAGCATTGCGCCACAATTTTTCAAAATCAGCATTGTGCGTCACCTTGATTTTTTCCCCTTCCAAATCACTGTGCACCTTCTTTAGTTTCGAATCATATGAATCCAAATCTTCCAATAAGCTGTCATTTTCTTCTCTAAGCCTGGCTATTATTTTGATTTGCTCACTTATTGTTTTTTGTTGAGCTTTTGATTTCTTTTCAGAGTCTTGTAATATTTGTTCTAGTTCGTCACACTTGTTCATGAGAAATTCGCAGTCGAAATTAAGAGTAGAATTTGGGCGCCAGTTCGAATGGTTATAGTCTGAAAATCAGATTAATGCATTATTATATATACTAGTATACCTAGTCCTGCCATAAGTTCTGTCCCTGCGGCATTTTGGCCACTGCTGACTGTATCTCAAGGGTTGATGGTTGTCAACCCTGGCATTGTTTACATTGTTCTTTCTGCTAGTGGAATAACACCAGTTGTGGTTAAAACTTCGCCCTGTTGAGATGGGATGGGGTACTGATGAAAACCGTAATACCGTGATATGCCTCCACAAGTATGGTATGCCTCCTAATGGCATTTTTAAAACTTTGAAGCCTTTAAAAACAACTCAAAAATTTGTGTACCGTGCAATTAATCGTTACAACGAGACTTCTAGTTGTGAAGACGGGCCGCGATCTGGGCGTCCGAGGACTGTGAGGACTGCTAAAGCAGTTAAAGTGGTGAGGGAGCGAATTCGGAGAAATCCACTCCGAAAACAGAAAATCATGCCAGGGAACTCGACATGTCGAAGAGTTCGATGTCATGACTTGTCAGGGACGATCTATAGATGAAGGCCTATCAGAGATCCACAGGACACCTGCTCAATCCAGCACTACAAGCTATCAGGAGGACCAGAGCGCTGGCGTTACTTACGTGGCACGCAGCTCAAGGTCATGAGTGGAGATATCAACGACGAAAACGTTTTGGGGTAGAAGAGGTTTACAACCGCCAAATTGACAAGGTTTATGCTCATTCATCTCGGGAAGCCAGGGAAGTTGTTCCCAGGGTGCAAAGAGGTCATCACCCGTCTTCAGTGATGGTGTGTTGGGGGGTGTCGTACCAGGGGGTGACAACCCAGCATTTTGCGAAAAAGGCGTAAAAACTGGAGCTAAAGTGTACCAGAATGACGTTTTGGAAGGAGTAATGAAGCCCCTCAATACCACTTTGTTCAGCGGGCACGATTGGTGCTTCCAGCAAGATTCAGCGCCAGCCCACAAAGCCAAAACCACTCAGGAGTGGCTCAGAACCAAAATCCCGGATTTATTGCTACAGCAGACTGGCCCTCTGGTAGTTCAGACTTGAACCCCCTGGACCATTCATTGTGGTCAGTTTTGGAGGCCAAGGCCTGCTCAAAGCGTCACCCAAATTTGGATAGCCTGAAGCATTCCCTCATCATAGCAGCCCAAGATTTAACTCTGGAAACCGTCCGTGCCGCAATAGATGAGTGGCCACAACGTCTTCAGGCTAGTGTTCAAAATGATGGTGGACATTTTGAAATTTAGTATGTTTCTGTTAGTGACCGGCATGTTTCCCCTGTGTATTTTCGATCACTATCACAAGGTACATAATAGACACACTTCCTGGTGTCATTCTTGAGATGCTACAGCTTGGAGACTGTATGTACTTGCCTAAGGGTAGACTCGGACTTGACTGTTGTTCGGATATTGGCTTTTTGACATATCTTCCTAATTTTTCCGAGAAACTAGATACGCATGGCAATAAGACTGTGTCTTTGGGCTCTTCTAATGGTTAGAATCGTGGACGGGGAGTTTTTGGTTTCATTACTTTATCAACTATCTTCTAGGGAAATCCAACGGCTTGAAGGTTCTTTCTGGTGTGCTTCAGCTCCCTTTAGTAAATCGCATTTAAAAAAAAAAATCAAATGCAGTTTAGACCTTCCGTTTAAACTGCATTCTTCTTCTCTTCTTGTTCCGGCTCTACAGCCCTTGGTGGGCTTTGGCCTGCTCGACAACACTCCTCCATTCTTCTCGGTTTTGCACAACGCTCCACCATCTGGAGACTCCCAACTCGCGAAGGTCATTCTCTAACTCGTCCTTCCAGCGGTTTCTTGGCCGTCCTGGCAGTCGTCTTCCCGTCATGCTTGCTTTGTACATTTTTCGTGGCATGCGTTCTTCAGACATCCTTACAACGTGTCCCAGCCACCTTAATCGTTGTGCTTTAATGAACCTTACTATGTCTTCTCCGTTGAGAGCGGCGTCGATTTCAGCGTTGTGTCTTATACGCCATTCTCCGTACTCGTAAAGGGGTCCATATATCCTCCTTATTATCTTTCTTTCGAGTACACGTAGTTTGTTGGCATCGTTTACAGTGAGATTCCAGGTTTCCGATCCGTATGTTGCAACTGGTCTTATAAGGGTTTTGTATATTCGTAGTTTTGTGGCTCTAGAGATAAGTCTTGACTTGAGCAATTTTAGGTTGGCAAAATATGCTCTGTTGGCTGCTGTTATTCTTCTGTCTATCTCTGCGCTAGTTTTGTTTTGGTTGTTTACTTCTGCACCAAGGTAGATGAAGCTCTTTACATTCTCGAAAGCCATTCCTTGTACAGTCAGGTTGTCACTTCTCCGTCTCCTTTCTAACGCTGACATTACTAGATACTTAGTTTTTGAGACATTTATTTCTAGTCCAGCTCTACTCGCCTCTACACATAGTCTAGCAAGTATCTCTCCTAGTTGCTTCTTATTTTTAGTGATTATGACTATGTCATCCGCATATGCGCAGATCATTTGTGACTTGTATACAATTGTCCCACTCTCTACTATATTCTGTAACGCTGCTTGCAGTGCCAGGTTGAACAGTGTAGCTGAGAGGGCGTCTCCTTGTCGTACCCCTCTGCCGAGTGGGAATTCTTCTCCACATCGTCCGTCTATTATTACACTGGCTCTGGCGTTTTCCATAGTCATTTTTACTAGATTAACTAGTTTTTTTGGTATTCCTTGTCGGATCATTGTGTTATATAGGCTGTCTTTCCAAATAGAATCGAAAGCCTGTCTAAAATCCACAAAGAGCATGTGTAGGTCCGTATTATGCTCGTAGCATTTTTCCATAGTTTGCCGTACAACGAAGATTTGGTCAACAGTTCCCCTGGCTGGTCTAAAACCACATTGGTACTCGCCTATTATTTCTTCTGCATACGGTGAGATTTTTCTTAATAGAAGATTTGAGAAAGTCTTGTAGGCAGTATTAAGGAGTGTAATTCCTCTGTAGTTATTGCAGTCCAACTTGTCGCCTTTCTTGTAAATCGGTACTATAGTTCCTGTTTGCCATGCTTCCGGCATACATTCGTTTGCCCAGATCTTTGTAATAATGTCATGTAGTTCTTTTACAACCTCTGACCCAGAGTATTTTAGTATTTCACTGGTGATGCCATCTTTGCCTGGTGCTTTATAGTTATTCATCCTTTTTATGGCGTTTTCTACCTCTATTAGTGTTGGTGGGGGTATAAGCATTTCCGCAGTTTGTGGTAGTGGTTCTTCTTCTGGTGTAGTGTCGCTCTCTTTGTTGAGTAGTTCTTTGAAGTACTCGGTCCATCGTTCCATAATACTCTCCTCTTCGCCAAGTAGTTTCCCATTCTTATCTTTGCAACCGCTTAGTCTCGCCTTGTATTCTTTCCTGAACCAGTCTGTGTCTTTATAAAATTTCCTGGTCTGATTTTGCTGCCTTTTGTTTTCTATTTCTTCTAGTTTTTTGTTAATCATTTCTTTCTTCTTTCTGCGGCATACTCGGTTTGCTTCTCTTCTGAGTTCATCATATTCTTCCTGGGCCGACCTGGTGTTTCTTTGTAATTTCCTCTTTCTGGCTTCATTCTTCCGTTGTATTATTTGTACACATTCATCATCAAACCACTCATTTCTTACGCGCTCTTTCTCTCCAATAATGCCTCTAGTCACTGTTGTCAATGCTTCTCTAAGTTGTTCCCATTTATGGTTTATATCATTTACAGCTTTGTGCTTCAGCTCCCTTTAGTAAATCGCATTTAAAAAAAAAAATCAAATGCAGTTTAGACCTTCCGTTTAAACTGCATTGCACTATTCTATTAGAGTATAACATAAATAATATAATAGTTTTTGAGCTTGTCAAAACGGTTTGCATTTGTGTTTTGCATGTGTCAGTGTCAATACTCACTCAATAGCTATATTGAGCAAATATCGAGGGACAGAAAAATCCATTTAGAGAGGCCCATAGATACTGTAATTATCAATTAAATAATGTAAAAAAATACTTCAAAACTTAAATACTTACCCATTTATACTTAAATTAAATGAAAAATTGACAGAAGTTCAAAACAAACTCAACGGCATGACAACAGCGTCAACAGCCATCCATGGAGGCCCTAAAAAGTAAACAAGTAAAGAAGCCTAAAACCTTTTTTTATTTTTAATTACAATTATTATAAAATTATGATTTATAATTTTATTATGTAACAATTGTTATTATAAAACAATTTTTTCAATTTAATTTTCATATATATCTATATATATTTTTAATAATTTTGTATCTTGATTACCCGTGGCTTAGCGTAGCAAGGAAGACGCCATTTTTCTCTTTGTCTAATTCCGGTCTAATCATTGTGCAAGAATTTATTTATTCCATCAGAAATTGTGAGTTCCTTATCAAAATTTGTAGACGAACGTGTCTGCTGCAAGGGTCTTAAAATCCGATGTCTAGTGCTGGACGGTTGCATAGTCCGGTAGATCCTCCAGCAAAAAAGAGGCGACTTGCGAGTGTCGACTCAAGTGTAGGCCCTTCTGACATGGCGCAGAACGGTTCAAGCAATGGTAATAAGGATGGAGATATTGACGAGGGCCTGTACTCCCGTCAACTCTACGTCTTGGGACACGAAGCTATGCGACGAATGGCCAAATCAGATGTCCTTATTTCTGGATTGGGTGGTCTCGGTGTCGAGGTGGCCAAAAACGTTATTCTTGGTGGTGTCAAATCAGTGACATTACACGATGAGTCAGACTGTGTCATTGCAGATTTATCTTCGCAATTTTATTTAAATGAAAACAGTGTGGGGAAAAATAGAGCTGAGGTATCACGTACTCAATTGGCAGAATTGAATAGCTACGTTCCTGTCAAATCAAGCACTGGCCCGTTGACTGAAGATTTCATAAAACAATATCGTGTAGTTGTTCTAACAAGTAATAGCCTAGATGAGCAACTCCGTGTATCTAAAATCACGCATGCCAATGATATAGCGCTAATCATTGCTGATACAAAAGGTTTGTATGCTCAGGTTTTCTGTGATTTTGGTGAGAATTTTGTAGTAGTTGATCATAATGGTGAGAACCCTATTTCGGCTATGATTGCCTCCATATCAAGAGACAGTGAAGGAGTTGTTGCGTGCCTGGATGAAACTCGTCATGGGTTTGAAGATGGGGACTATGTTACATTTTCTGAAGTTGAAGGAATGGCAGAACTGAATGGGTCTTCACCTATAAAAATTAAAGTTTTGGGACCATATACCTTTAGTATTGGAACTACAAGCCAATTTTCTGAGTATAAACGCGGAGGTATCGCGACTCAGGTTAAGATGCCCAAAACATTGACATTCAAGCCCTTGGAAGAGTCTATTGATGCTCCTGAGTTTGTCCACACTGATTTTGCCAAGTTTGACAGTCCCACTCAATTACACCTTGCATTTAAGTCTCTTCACAAGTTTAAAGAAAATAATGGCAGGCTTCCAAAGCCATGGAATAAATCAGACGCCGAAGCATTCGTTGCACTTGCTGAAACACTGAGAGCAGACGTTGAAACGGACCAAAAGGCATTAGAAATGTTTGCCAATGTGGCAGCGGGTGATCTGTGCCCTCTGAACGCGGCAATCGGCGGTATCGTTGCCCAAGAGGTGATGAAAGCATGCAGCGGAAAGTTCCATCCTATCTATCAGTGGCTTTACTTCGATGCTGTTGAATGTCACCCAAGCCGTGTCGCTCCACTCGAGGAAGAAGAAGCAGCACCCCTGGGTACCCGCTATGATGGTCAGATTGCCATTTTCGGGAAAAAATTTCAAGAAACTCTAGGCAATCTACGCTATTTTGTAGTAGGCGCCGGAGCAATCGGCTGCGAACTCCTGAAGAATTTTGCAATGATGGGTATTGGTGCTACAGGTGGTGAAATTCTAGTAACCGATATGGATCTCATTGAGAAATCAAACTTGAACCGGCAGTTCTTATTTAGACCTGAAGATGTGCAACGGTCGAAATCATCTGCCGCTGCCAAAGCAATTAAAGTTATGAACCCAGGAATAAATGTAACAGCCCATGAAGACCGTGTTGGACCCGAAACAGAAAAAATTTATGATGATGAATTTTTTGAAAAATTAGACGGTGTCGCTAATGCTTTGGATAACGTAGAGGCTCGTATTTATATTGATCGGCGTTGTGTCTACTACCGTAAACCTCTTCTGGAGTCGGGAACCCTTGGTACGAAGGGAAACACACAAGTCGTGGTCCCGTTTTTGACTGAATCGTACGGTTCTTCTCGGGACCCCCCTGAAAAATCCATCCCCATCTGCACTTTGAAGAACTTTCCTAATGCCATCGAACACACTCTGCAATGGGCCCGGGACATGTTTGAGGGGATTTTCCGGCAACATCCAGAGAATGCTGCGCAATACGTCGCAGATCCCACCTTCATGTCTAGGACACTCAAATTAGAGGTCAGTATAAAAGTTTGCTTCTGTAGCTAAGCCTTGTTTGGCACTTCTATGAATAAAATGCTGCTACTTTCACACGAAGTGGCAAACTCGCAAGCAGGGCTCAGAATTCATTAACCCTACCCTATTATTATCAATACAATTACATGTATTTTGCAGGTTTCCTGTTGAAACCTTGTTCCTAGGCCCGGTTCCACCGTCGCTTGAAAATTATCAGCAAGGAAAACTGTGCATTTATAAATGTACTAAAAATTAAAGTATTAGCCAATATTTGGAAAGTACAGATAACGCTTAAGAGTGCACAGCCCGTAGGAAAGTGGCAGTCCGAAATTTAATACTTTTTATTTTTTAATTCATTAACTAAGCATGTTATTAAAGATTTGGCTCATCAAAGACGACTCCATGAATCATATTACAATAAGGTATTTTTAGTTTTCGAAATTGTAGTTTTTTTTTTATAAAATCGATAATGCGTGAAAAGCTATTGTTTATAAAATATTTGCATGTTTATGAAAAAACTACCATTTCAAAAATTAAAAATATCTTATAATATGATGCATGAAGTAGTCTTCCACAACTTTGATGAGCCAAATCTTCAATAACAGGCTTAGTTAAATAAATAAAAAAGAAAAAGTATTAAATTTCGGGCTGCCAATTTCCTACGGGCTGTACACTCTTAAACCGACCACCCAGCCACCTCCAGATCACCCCAAAAAGGGTTTATCTAAATTTTTCATTTAATTTAATACTTGAGTTATACAGATTCGATCTCGTTAAAAAAAAAAAGATCCAGGGGTGATGATGACTACTTCCTCTTCATGGGGCCGTGAAAAACATTCAGATCTACGGTATCTTAAATACAGTAGTTCTATGTACGGTTGCTTTCTTCTTTCATTATTGGGCTATTTCAATCTTAATTCTTTGTAATGGAGCATCTTAAAACCTAATAGAAAATGTATGTACTTGAATTTCATTTAAATCGATAATGCGACGTTTTTGTCACATGGCGCAACACGTGAATCATCGGCTAACGTTTCCTCATGTTATTGGGTTTAATGGTTGTAATCTTAGTACATATCTTGTTAGTGTTATTCTATTAAAATAGGAATTCCTGCTAATAATTTTAAAGTAACAACAGAACTTTGAATTTCAGTAATTGGTCTCATTTTAATTAGAACAAAATTTCATCCTAAACCTCAATGTTGATACTTTATTAGTCATGAGTTGCCTTTTTTATTACTTGCATTTGAAGTTAACTTTGATAACTGAATAAGGGACGGAAAATCTAGAAGCACAGTACCAATGTAGTTGGATACTAGAGACTGATAGTCGATAAAAACATAAATTAACGTTTACTTTCTTTACTTCTTACTTTATTGCGTTACTTATTAATTTCTTTAAGAAATTTTCAAGTTTGTGTAATGTAGCCCATAGGAAATAGTGTATGATTGATGCAAACTTATCGTATTTCATACATTTCAGGGTATAAAACCGGTGGAGATATTGGAATCTGTGTCGCAAGCATTAGTGAAAGAACGTCCCAAAAATTTTGAAGACTGCGTAGCCTGGGCCCGTTTGCACTGGCAAGAACAATTCGGCAATCAAATTGCACAGCTACTGTTCAATTTCCCACCAACGCAGCTCACCTCAACTGGTCAACCTTTCTGGTCCGGTCCTAAGAGGTGCCCTACGCCTTTGACATTTTCAATTGAAGATCCTCTACATGTTGACTACATTTTCGCTGCCGCCAACCTAAAGGCTGAGGTAATTTCATTCAGTAAGGCAATTATGCAAAAATTAGTGTTTGGATATATTTAATTATAAACATTGGTGCTTATAAGCAACCAACGATATAATGTAATGGACCATCGATAATAAAATAGAATAGATCGCGCCTAACAATAAGCTAAGTATGGCCAACAGTGCAATATATGGGGCGTATCGATAAATCTTCGTGGAGGGAACTGTGATTGGATTGTCAAAACCATAACACACCCCATGTGCTCATGAATGTTCCCGACTTTTCAAAATAATGCAATAAATTGAAAGCGAAAGCAAAAAAATGTGGTTTATATTGCGCAAAACATAAAAAGTTGTTTGAAGCTCCGATTTTTACGTTATTCAATGCATGACTCCAGCTCGGGTTGGTTTGACAATTAACGAGCCAATAGCAAGTACATAATATGATCCATGAATTTATTTATTCTTATTTAACCAAATAGTTGCTTAATCCATTTTGGACTGTATATTTGGCATGGTTACCGTGTTAAATCCCCCTTTCTCGTCTTCCCTATCCACAGGACAGCGAGACAAGTCGAAATCGATGTTTTGCTTTTAATCGCGTGTCATTAGTACCTTACTAAAAAAGAAAACGTAATCCGAAGGGGAAAATCAGCTCTAGATAGAAAGGATAATATGCATGTATTGATTTTCAATTCAGGGAAAAATTTCCTCTAATGAGTGATGACGGCGTGGAGTTGCTACTACCATGCATAGGAAAATATAATGGGTAGCTTACGTTTGACATTTGGGTATTGATCTACACTTGATATGTCAGCGTGTGCTATTGCCCCTGTAATTGTGCTGCGTCAAGTAGATTATAACTGGTGTTACTTTTTACAATACTTAAAAGGGGTTGCACTTTATTTCAACGTTTAATTTCGTAAATTGTATGTATTTGCAGACAGTGGCGCAGCATGGGATAGTTGCGAGTGTAATGCAAATATTTATTTAAGTTTAAAAAAAAAAAAAAACATTTTATATAGCATGTTCCATCTTCTTAACATGTAAAAAAATTGGAAATAAAAAGAAACACGCGTAATTTTAAATAGCATTTTCCATCTTTTTAATAAGTGAACATTTGAATTCTAACGTGACGAGGTCCTTAATTTTCTTAGACTGCGTTGATAACACATGCTGGTACAATACTTATTTACACGCGACTTCCTATAGATTTCAACAAAGCTCTTAATACATTCTAAGGATTTTTTGAGTGTAATGCGGCACTGCCCGCCTTACATGCACGTTCCGTCACTGTATGCAGAAGTAGATATGATAATGGCATCGGACTTTTCGCAATCTTTGGGATATATTTTATGAGGAAATGCTGAGGGGGCTGGATTTTTAGTTCCCGTCCCACGTAGGTGAGGACCGCACCTGTAAGCTGTTGGACAGGCTTATTTTCCATCAAGTATTTTATGTAGGAACCAGGCCTGTAAGATAGCCATCCACAGCTCAATCAATCAACAATGCGTAAGCGGTTCTAGCCACAATCCCAGTACAGTCATAACAAAGCTTCTAAGATGGCCATCCGAGACGCAGGCAATCAACAATTCCCGTAGTTGTCATCCAAGGACGTGCATTATTATTTTTTTCCATTTTTGCCTGAGCTGAAGAAAATTTCAAACCTGGTCACATTACTTCCACGAAGATTTGACTAATGCCACCTGCGTTTGTCCGCTGTCGGCCATACTTGCTCTATTCCATTTTATTATCGTTGGTAGGATAGGAACTCTTCTAGAAAAGTGAAATTATTAGGAATTTGAGCATGGTGCAGGATTAGTTTTTGTTGTTATTATTCTATTCGCGATGGCTAATCACATTCCGTTAACTTTTACATTTATTTTCAGGTCTATGGCATCCCCCAAGTGCGCGACAGAACGGCAATCATTGAAATCGTATCCAAGGTTAAAGTGCCCGTGTTTGTCCCCCGGTCGGGCGTCAAAATAGCTGAAAATGACTCACAGATTGCAACTGGTGATTTCGATATGGGCCGCCTTGAAAGTTTACAGCAGGAAATACCCGCCAGAGATACTCTTAAAGGTATTTTATGTTAATTTTTTATTTAGGGATAATGGTTATACCATTGGGCTGTCTCGACACGTGCGACCATTTTAAAGCACTTTCAGCTGGTAGCCCTGCCAAATTCGTTTGTGTCCTCCTGTTAGTACTATGGGTAAATGATAAGCAAGTCTCTCATGCCCATTGCACCATGCAACTAGTAAGCCAATTTAGAATAATCCATGATGCTAGATTAGTTCTCTTAATTCATAATCAGTTTTGATTCTCATTTATTGCCATAATATGTTGGGCGCACAAAAGCTCCCTAATTATATTTTACTTCTTACCCTTCACCCCAACATATTAATAAATAAATGGTCCGAGTTTACTCGAACATGCTTTCCAATTTATAAAGAAGTAGATATTATAGACATGTGTAATTTCATAGGAAATAATTTCCCTATGGTAAAATTTCAGATCCCTCGAGGGGGGGGGGTCCACCTCAATATATTACAAACCCCTTAAAACTTAATTGCATATTCTGGAAGGAACAGACCAATACATTGTAACAGTAGTACAACAATGACACATTGCACGTAATGTTTTTTTTTTTTAAAGTATAAAGCACGTAATGTATTGGAGCGTAAATTTTCCATAATATCTCAAAATAATTTTTTGCACAGCAGCAAATATGTTTTTGGGTATGCAACCTGTCCGTTTTTGTTACCCTATTGAACACCTACAGCATACCTGAAAGTAGAAATCCTCGATAGAAAGGTTTCGCAGAAAAATTATTTTTTAGTCATTTTTCATGAAAATTAAGTTATTTTTATTTTTTTACCCCCAGAAGCAAACTATCAAGGGGCAAGCGACCCCCCGCATTTTGTTAACATTAATAATGACTACAATATATGTGAATTTAAAAGAAATTGTTGGAGCCGTTTTTGAGAAATAATTTTTTTTAGACTTTTTTTGGAGTTTTTTGAGAATAAAACCCCACCAAATTGAGTTAGCCCAAAATAAAAAAATGGTCCCGAGGTATGATTATTGTGAACCTATATGCCAAATTTCATCAAAACCGACCGACCGACCGACCGAGTAGTTTGCCCGGAAATCGTTGAACAGGCAGACAGGCAGACATTTCGTAAAAACCACTTTCGAATGAAATATTACTATTATACTACTTACAAATTGGAAAGCAAAAATAAAGAACCGGTCGAACATGCTTTCCAATTTATCAAAATTAGTAGATAGAGAAAATGAGTAATTTCATGGTAATTAATTTTCCTATGGTTAAAATTCCGACATCTCGGGGGGGGGGGGGGGGGGGGGTGTTGTTCACCGGATGTCACTAGAGGTGAGGTAAATTCTAGATGGGTCAGACCAGGTCAGACCAACACATTGCCACTCAGCAATACTGGCAGGGCGCGCAATGAATTTCAACGTGAATTTTCTATCATTAAAAAAAAAAAAAAAAAAACATTTTTTCTAAATTTCTAAAATTTCTAAAACCAAATACTTTTCTGGGAAAGCAACCTGTCCGGTTTCGTTACTCAATTTAACACCTAATACATGCCTGAAGGTAGAAACCATCGATGGAAAGGTTTCACAGAAAAATTATTTTTTAGTCATTTTTCATTAAAATTTAGTTATTTTTATTTTTTTTACCCCCAGAAGCAAATTATCAAAGGGCAAGTGACCCCACGCATTTTATCAGCATTAATAACGACTACAATATATGTGAATTTAAAAGAAATCGTAGGAGCCGTTTTTGAGAAATAATTTTTATAGACGTTTTTTTTGGAATATATACCCCCCCCCCCCCAAATTGAGATAGCCCAAAATAATAAAAAAATGGTCCCGAGGTATGATTTTTGTGAACCTACATACAGAATTTCATCAAAATCGACTTAGTAGTTTGCCCGGAAATCGACAAACAGACAGACAGACAGACAGACATTTCGTAAAAACCACTTTTTTGGGTTCCTGGGACCTCAAAACGTGTAAATCCGTTGAAATCTCGGGATCGAAAATTTCGACCATCACAAAGCTTTCCTTATACTACGTATAAATTGGAAAACAAAAATAAAATTTTGCATTGTATAGTGATATACGGCTGAGAATAGATCAATCTCCTTTCGGCTTTCAGGTCTTGTGATAACACCGCTAGAATTTGAAAAGGACGATGACTCAAATTTACATATAGACTTCATTGTTGCCACGTCAAACCTTCGCGCGGCAAATTACAGTATACCACCTGCTGACCGTCATAAAAGCAAGCTCATCGCTGGCAATATCATACCTGCTATTGCCACTACCACCTCTGTCGTGGCAGGACTGGTCGGTATCGAACTTATCAAGTTGGCTCAAGGTGTCAAAGATCTCGAGGTGTTAAAGAATGGTTTCGTCAATTTAGCTCTGCCTTTCTTCGGCTTCTCGGAACCTGTTGCTCCCAACAAGCAGAAGTATTATGAAACCGAATGGTCACTGTGGGACAGATTTGAGGTTAGTGTCTCTTTGATGGGTATAGGATCTTCGAATTAGTTTTTCTGGCACAAGGTCCCAACGTAGCATGGTTCCAGAGATGATTGAAAGATGTGGTTAGAGGGATCCTCTAAGTAATTTACAGTGAAAATACTGACGGCACCACTGCCTACCAATGCATGGCAGTGCCGTGTAGTATTCTTTACCAGTACTTTGCAATCGATGATAGGACCCCACCTTCATTGTGCTTTTTTCACTGTTTACTGCTAACATCGGAAATGATCATCGTTCGTTCATCCAATCCTTCAAAATTATCATCATTTTAACAAAGAACCCGTATTTTTTTTATTTTTTGCACCCTGCACCCGCCTAATGGCTTTTGCTCACATTAATAGCAACTATATATTTTTGTAAATAAATAAAAATCGTAGCCGTTTTCGAGAAATATTTTTTTAGCTGTTTTTTGGGGGGTTAAATCTCCCAAAATGAAGTTAGCTCAAAATAGAAAAAATTATCCCAAGCCATGATTTTTGTGAAGCTACACTAGAATTTCATTAAAACCCATCAGGTAGTTTCAATGAATATTTTTTGTTTGTTCCTGGTACCGTGTAAATCCACTGAAACCTCGAAATCGAAAATTATTTATTACAATGCAAAAAAAAAAATAATAGATTTTCTGCTGCATAATTTCTATAGTAGGGACCATGATATGTGCTAGTGAGAAACCAATTCTTTACTGAAGAAATACTTTTTTTTGGGAAAATGAATAAATAATTCTTTATTAGCTAACATAGCGGAGTTAGGACTTTATAGTCCTATCTTACACTCACCTCCGAAGCAAGGCCAGAAAATGCAGCAAGTTTAGAGCTCGCACTAACAACCTTTTTGGTGAAAGTCAGAGTCCGTACTACTACTCCACATGTCCTGACATATAAGATAATAATTTGTATTGCTCAGAAGACTCTGCTGTTCAGTTGGAGGTACAGATATTTTTTAAACCAGTTTGGGCTTCAGAATATGTACTCGGATCTCCTATTTTTCATTCTCCTTTTTTGGGTTCTCGATCATTTCTAGTTTACCATTTACTTGTTTGTTTTACTAAATTTTATTTGATGCAGGTGGAAGGTGAATTAACTTTGGAGGAATTCCTCAAGTACTTTAAGGACAACCATAAATTGGAGATTACCATGCTTTCCCAAGGCGTAAGCATGCTCTACTCATTCTTCATGGGGGCTGCCAAGGCCAAGGAACGAATGCATTTGCCCATGTCTGAGGTTGTCCAAAAGGTATGAAACTTGTTACTTAGTCATTAATACAAATAAGGACCTGTGTTATCCAACAAAAATAAAATAAATGGCACTAAACCATAAGCTTAGTATTGTCGGTAGCGGTGAAACCTTAGGGGAAAACTGGCCGCCCTGTGATGGGGGAAATGACAAAAGAAACATTTCCACATTGTAGGATTCAAACGTAAAAGAAAACAGTGGCAATTGAGAAACAAATGAACAATTCAACAGAGGCAGTAGGTTTCTGCGCATTTGACTCGCAATCGAAATAGCGTGCTTTTGACTGTATTCGGCTTATGACGAGTACTACCTTATTACCTGTTCACACGAGGAAACTACCGGGGAATCATTGAGTGACTGAGCTCCGGGTGCCCATCTAGCCCGTCTCGAATTCTATTTACAAATGTTTATATACTAAGGGCATGCTTAAACAATAGTTGCATTCATTTCGGGTACAATGATTAAATTGATTTAAAATAACCTATGAACGTGAAATTATTTAAATATTTCTATTCTATAAAAAAAAATTGTACTTTATAAATATTTTATGAGAGATGGCTTCTTATTAAGGAATGAAACCAAGGAATATTAATATGATTAATTCTCAAAGCTGTGTAAGAATTTTCGAAAATAGTCTAACCAGAAGTGTAAATCCGTGAAATGCTTTATTACTTCCATTTGAGGTATGTGCATTTGCTTGTTTTGGAGTAAACACTTGGTATCATGGCTTTAAGAGCAAGCTGCAGTCTCCCACTACGTTGTTTTGTTGTTGTTTAAAGTCGAGTTTCTCAGGAAATACCGATCGCCCTCAAAAATAGGTGTTAATTGCATTTCTATATGGCATTTGGCCTTCACTAACACCAATATTGGCCACAGTTCTTGAACTCTTTCCTCAAGAATACCACTTTTTTTTTACAATTTAATAAATTTGTGTTAGAAAGAGGTAGGCCCTACATATCATGTATCAATATTCTAAGAAAAAAATTTAGTATGTTTTTCCGGATATTTGATGTTTTGGGTTACAAAGCTTTTCTCCTCGGATATTTTCTCTTAATTGTTAGACAGTATAGGTAAAGTAGACATACACGCCCCGTTGCTTCGCAGCTAATTGTGCTGGCCAGTTTAATAATCACAGTTGTTTTTCACTGTCGACAGTCATAAATTTCATTTGAAATGTGTCATATAGGCTAAACACTAGTTGTGACGTTATTTGGCAAGCATCTGATTTATGAGTCTCTTCATATAAATACATTTTTCTATTCTATTGTTATCTGTGGATACTTCTTCTGGCTCTACAGCCTTTGGTGAGCAACCCTCCTCCAGTCATCTCGGTTTTGTACAACGCACCACCACCACTCCCAACTCGCGAAGGTCAGTTTCCAATTCACCCTTCCAGTGTTTTCGCGGACTTCCGGCCAATCGTCTTCCTGTCATGCTTGCTTTGTACTATCTATGGATACTAATGCCAGATTTTCTTTTAGGTGTCGAAGAAGAAGCTCGAGCCGCAAGTGAGAGCACTGGTGTTCGAGCTATGCTGCAATGACCTGGATGGGGAGGACGTGGAAGTCCCATATGTCAGGTATACCTTACCCAAAATTTAAATTCAACGTTATTTATTTCAATTGACCCGTTTTTGCTACGGATGTACTACTTGAAGTTGTTAATGTCTACAACTGAAACCTGAATGAAGCAAAGCCCTTATTTGGGCACATTCGACACATTGATTTAAAACAATTTAAAAAATACCATCTGTTGCCACAAAAGAAAGTGATTTAATTCTCTACTGTGAACTATAAAGCGTCCTAATTTATTAAATTTTTGTTCGACTTCGCGCAGATAATAATGACTAATATATCTTTTTATGTCCGGACTTAATTTTAATAATTAATTGCCGTAATCTAAATTAAATTTGAGAAAACTAAGATAAGTAGGTCTAGCCGGTATTGAGACATAGGCTTGTTTTGGGTTTAGTTGAAGACTTTTCAATCTACAGGTAGTAAGAGGAAAGAAGGCCAATAAATATTAGGCTAGTCGTATCCGGTAAGGCTGGGGTTAGGTAATGTGTCCTTTACTATCAGTTTTACAGGAGTACCCTTTCCCTAATGCTTATTGCTCTTTGAAAATAATACGCGTTAAATATGGGGGCGAGTGATTTTTTTTTTAAAGTTATGAAAATCTGTATCGAAAATGATATTACAGCTTATTGTTATGAGGCTATTATGAGCAACCTAGGTAAGGTGCCATGAATGTGTCCTAAACGCCCATTCATGGTTTGGATTTGCGGTAAAGTAATTTAATTGTCGTAATGCTAGCAAGAAGGGGATAAATAATTGTTCACTCTATTCCAGCAACCATTTTATTGGAGTAATTAATTGTGGTACTGTCAATTTTCAAAATTAAGTAGGCTATTACAAAATTATTTGCAAAAATTCTAAAAGTAAAAACATTTTTTCTGTTTAAACCCACTGCTCCACATATATTATGCGTGTTATTGTTTCCTAGAAACATAGATATTAAGTTATTTACTAAAGTCACTTCTCTTGGGTTTTTGTTTCTGTCAAAGCATTTTTAATGGTAAGCATTTTTGTTTTTTAAGCAGTCGTGATGTCATTTAAGATTGGTCAATTGTTTTTGCTGCACTGCTTTTTGTTTAATTGTCAACAACGTTAGTGTTACTGGTAAACTACACTAAGTAGAACCGGACGTCACAGCAGAAAAATCACGGTACGTTGACTGCGACGTACTATGCAAGTGTTAAATGAACAACAGGCATTTTACAAATGATATACGAAATCTTTCGTATATATAACATTTGAAAGATGACTGTTGTTATTTTTCTGCTGTGACGTATGATTCAACTTAATATAGATTTTTACCAATATGAAAACTATTGTATGTGTTGAAATAGAGAAACTGTGCAGTCACTGCATCAGCAAGTAATCGTAATATTCATTATGTACTGTGTCAATATTAAAGTTCTTTTCTCTTTCACACGACTTCTGTTGGAATTAAAGCTAAGTAAGTTTCACATTGACATTCTTCCTCCAACCATTAAAATGCCATTTTTGGGTGATTAAAATCATTGTTATTTCATAATTGGCATCTGAATTGTTTGAGATGCGGTTGTGTAGGTTCTGTCCAAACATTAGGCCCGTTGTACGCAGACGATTCGCTGAGAAATTAGTCATGATTTCTGCCGCTGGCTTGTCGTAGGGGCACAATTTTCCCCTCGACACGTGTTTCCGTGTGCCATCTTTCATAAAAGCGAGCAAATAATTGTTTTCTATGATGTGAAAATGTCAATGAGTACCTTGGCCGATAAAGTACACTTAATGTATTTTGTGAATCAGCGTGTTTCTAATAATATTGCACTTGTGGCTTTATGGGATGTTCATTAATTCTCTATTGTAGATGTAAACGTTTTCATACTAAGGGCGGTTCCCATCATCGATTGAAAAGTCTCGGTAAGGAATACTGCACTGCACCGCCATGCGTTAGTCTATCCTGTATTCCTTACGGTTACTTTTTAGACGATGGTGTTACTGGCCTTAGTTTGTTCTTTTTAGCAGCTCAGGAAAATTTCTTTTTTTTTTACTACTAAAAAGATATAACATATTTATTCCTTTTGGGCCAAAAGAACTGAGAGTCCCGAATAAAATATTTTAATAAGATCAAAACTGGATTTTCCTCTGTATTTGAATTCTGAACAAAATGAAAACGCCAGCTTAGCTAACGCCTGTATGTATATGATGAGAATTTGAAACACTTCACTTAGCACTATTGTCTGGAAAATCTCCCAAATTTGTTTTTCAATAGGCTTAAGAGGAGTGTCACGCAATACGATTGTAAATCTTAACTTTGTGTTTGAATGTAGGAAATATATTTTAAAGAACTCAAACTAAATTACCGTAATTGATTTTTTCCTAATCCTCTAGTCAGAGACCGTTCCCACGATTACTTGAGTAGTGTAGTAATTCGCCATTTATTAAGAGGATAATATGCTACGTAGAAAATTGGCCCACCAAAATTAAATACTTTTTATTTTTTATTTATTTCATTAACTAAGCAAGTTATAAAATATTTGGCTCATTTTAGTTGTAGAAGACTACTTCGTGCATCATGTAATGGGGTATTTTTAGTTTTCGGTTTTGTAGTTTTTTTTCCAAAATCCTAGTTAACGCAAAATTTTAGTAGTCCCCACTAGTTTTTATGAAAGAACTAAGGTACCAAAAACTTAATATTTCCTATTATATGATGCACCTAGTCAAGGCCGTAGCCAGGGGGGGTTCCGAAATTTCATTGGATATTAAATAGTAGTTTCTATTTTATTTTTCCTCTCAAAATCCGATTCTATCTAGTGTAAAGCCATTTCATTTTCAACCCCCCCCCCCCATTGGCTACGGCCTTGCACCTAGTCTTCTACAACTTACATGAGCCAAATCTCTATTAACTTGGTTTGCTAATTTATTAAAAAATAAAAAGTTAATAAAAACAACAAATTTTGGTGTGCTAATTTTCTACGTAGCATGTCCTCTTAATGAAATCATAGTTGAAGGTGGTATAGCAACCTAGTTTGTTAATTTAATTCGCATGCGAGGTGAAAAATTGGCCTAATACCGGGTTAAATTTTTTTTTTTTTTTAATTTAAGGGCGCGAGGCCACGCTTGTGGCATATGCGCCAAGACTCTAAGTTGTCTTAGTAGTTATATCGCTTTTAGAAGCTCTGTGTGGTGGAGAAAGGCTGAAAGTGAGACGACATTACTAACGTCGTCTCCCAGGATTAGAGAGAGAGTTGATTGTATGTTGTACATTGCACGGGCTGCTTGATAGTTGGGGCAATCTGCAAGTATGTGTTCAACAGTAAGTGGGCAAGCACACTGGTTACATTGGGGTGGTAGGTCTTTGCTCATTAGGTACGAATGAGTTAGATGCATATGACCGGGTTAAAAATGTTAACCAAACAATTGTGGGATAGTGTTGTACATTCTAAAAATATATTCTTTAGATTTTTAACCCCACTAATAAGTTAATTTGGTACCTCATGGCTCATGCTCATGACTCCAGCGGGCCTATACTATGCCCCTTAATATTAATTTAATCGTAGGCTAAGTTAATATTAAACAAAATGGCATAGTAAGGTAAATTCTGTGTTATGGCCATTGCATACTGTACTGAATTTGCAATGTATATTTAACAACAACAATTGATAAACGCCAATTTAGAAAGAAAGAAATTTGTCTTTATTTTCATAAGGCGAATTTTGGGTCTTTCGGCCGACTCTTACAATTAAGCTATAGTCTATTTTGAAAGTATTTTTTGGGGTCCGGCTGAGGCTGGGGGCAGTACTGAAGTCAAGCAAATATCTCATATTTAAAACCTTTGCAGCGATCACAATTTAAGATCGAAATGTCAAGGACATAGCTACGTCGTAAATCTGAAACGCTGTAAAACGAGAGGATGAACCATGAAGTGCCTCCATATTACAGTATATTATAGTACTTTACAGCTTAACTATTACCGTTATTTACATTTCCTACAACAATTAATTGCTTACTCTTTATGGCTGTAAAATTATTAATTGGCATAGTCTCTTCGATAATTTTTACTTATCCTCGCTACGCCTTAATATATAGCCACATGGAACCTACCTGACAACGCGTTAATTCACAATATTAACATTATTTCCTGCAAAGTTTAAAAATGTAATAATATAACTTGTGTTGGAGGCAGCGATGATAAATTAAATTAATTTTTAGTCACTGTCTTGGCAAATCGTTTGTATCGCAAGCCGTCTAGTGAGTCGTCTTTATTACCGCCGCATAAAGCTATGAAAAAACGTTCGCCAACAAGAGTGAGCAACTTCCTCACTCAGGAATAGCGCGGTACCACCAGCTAATTCAGGATGTTTCTCTGTTTCTCCGTAAATACTTGGTTGGCTAAACTCAGCTGGGAAAATCGAAAACGCCAAACGCGCCTATACAGACTCTACCTCATAGGTAGCGGGGAAAAGAGTTAGGAATGAATAAGTAAAGATGTACGAATTTAACAAAAATGTTGTAACAATAAATTTACAATAAAAAAAATAATAATAAAATAAGTTAAACATTTCGTTTCGACCGAATTCTCATGAGCTTTGACGAGCCTGGTCAACTTTGGAGCGCTTTAACAGTGTTTTAAATGAATGAAATAAAAAAAGATATGGGGCTAAAATTTTCCTCAAAAGATCATCTACAATAAGATTGGTCTGAGGTAATTTTTTTGTAAAATGTATAAAAAAAAGTTACAGAGCAAAAAAGAAAATTGTTACACAACCTTTCTTACTTTTTTTGCTTATAACTCCTTTAATTTTTAATTTAGGGCGAAAACCTATACATACATATTTGTAGGCAAAACAATTTTCTACAAATTATGTTTTTCCAAATTTTTGTAAGACGCATAGTTTCCGAGATATCGCGAAAAAATGTTTTCACCCCTTTTTCAATATGGCGGCCGCGGGACAAAGGTGGCGACCCCTCAAACTTGAGGTTAAGCTTCTACTGACCCCCCTCACATATCTATAAAATAAAATTGCTGCCTCTAAGAAATGCAATACTCTGTCCTTAAATTGTAACATTTCAATGAACTAAATACTGGGCAACGTCAAATAAAATGTGACCGGGTTTAAAATTTTCATGTCAAAATGACAACAGAAATGATGCGCAGTTCTGTGCGCTTGGCCGTTGCGTCACAACTGCGTGAATCGCTGATTGCCTTGGCTTCGGGTGGCCATTTTATAAGCTTGATTTTGATTATCGGGCTTATGACGAGAACCACCTGTTTACGCCGGGTCACAATTGTTGATTGGCTGAGCTGTAGATGGCCATCTTGCTAGCCTGATCACAACAAAGTACCTAAACAGTATCATTGGAATCTTCTACATGAAGTTTTCCCCGCCTTAAATAGGCTACCGGTAATATATATGTATATAATATCTTATTGCTTTCCAATTTATTTTCATTTAATTAGTATTGTACCGTAGAAGTCAGTTAAAAGAGACACTAGACATGGTCGGGCCAAGCTAGAAGTCCTGTATTATTACTATTGAAGGGTTTTTTATTAACCTTGCCCTGCCGACAGCCCCAGTGGTTTTCAGACATTATTGATATGGGATGAATAAGTAGAATCCGGGATGATAGGCCGTGGTCTTTCTGAAAGTGTACTTCCAAACGTTTCGTCAACATCTGCGGTCGACATCTTCAGTGGAACTGCGTAGACTTCTAACGTCACAGTTGCTGCTGAGCCTACGAGATACAATCTTAGAAGTCTATGCAGTTCCACTCAAGATGTCGACCGCAGATGTTGACGAAACGTTTGGAAGTACTTTCAGAATGACCACGGCCTATCATCCCGGATTCTACTGATTCATCACGTAACTCCAGCCGTGAAAGCCTTTGTAATTATATTATTGATATGGTTTCCTGAATGAATTTCCAGCCGTTGCCAAACTGGTTCACTCCTCGATTTCAACCCACATCGGCTGCTAGTGCCAATGGGCAAGCTCAGACATGATTACCATTGACCATTATATTATTATATATATTTTTATAAATAGAGATTATAGTATTCTGTGCTATTGACATTCTATCAGGCGTTAACTCGACTTAACCAATTACGGGAACGAGTCAAGTTCTCTAGTAGCTGAGGATCTTTGGTTAGTCTATTCAATTTTATTATCGTTGGGATTTACCAAAGTTTCAGTTTTGTTTCAGATTTAGGGAAAGATGGTTGAGCTAATTTACGTGATAATGTAATCCCAGCTGCTAATGTATGCAGTAGGTACTTCACTTGTTCATTAACACTCCATCAAGATTAAGCAATAAATGCTGATTTCCCAAGCTACCCATTCCATAGAATGACAGCATAATTTTGTGGTGGTCTTACAATTTACTGCATTAATTACACCCGAGAGTGCCATCAAAGTCGGCTTTAAAAAATTACCAAAAAAATTATCAGGAGCATTACCATGAAGTTATGTTAATTAACTTTGGCCGGAATCGAATTGTTTCTACTAAGGACATCATCGATTGAAACGTATCCGCAAGAAATACTGGACACCACCGCCATCTACCAATGAATGGTTAGCCGTGACGGAAACAGCCGTTACAACTGAAAGACATATTCCCATGCATACAAGTAATGTAGTATAGCTGTATCATTCTGTATAATAAAAGATTTAGTGCCAGAGACGAAAGTACAATATTTCACATGAAAATATTAAAATATTGAAAACAAATAAAACAACAGTTCCATAAAAAATTAGAGAAAGTTGCTCCAAAGACATGGCAACTACTCGCCCCTTATCAAGCACCTTTCGTTTCAATCTTATTTTATAATTTATACAACCAAGCCAGTGTTGAGCAAGCCCAGCTTCTACTATGTAAAATTGCTTAAGAAGAAATACATAATATAGAGGATGGCTTGGCGCAAAGAAAATGAATAACGGAAACGGGAAAAGCCTTTCGGGTAATTCATAAACCAAGGATTCCCCACCCAAATGTCCGAACAAAAGATTGTAATTGTATGAGTACATGTATTTGTTAGTAATTGACAATCCTGTCTTTTCTATACCAGTCTTATATGCATGCATTGTTACATTCATATTCATTACATGACGACCAGGGCTCAGAATTTTATTCCAAAGTTCCTTGTTCGGCTGATGGTTTATCGCTTGTCTTGCAGGCGGAATAAAGTAAAAGATAAGGCCTTTATCGTATGCTTCTTGTATAGTTTGAATCGATTTTGAGTACTGAGGCGTCGTTAGAAGGGTTGTAAAGCTAGATTTGTAGTATGAAGTAGTAAGTATAGAATAGAAGAACAAGATGCAAAGAATAGATTTAGTAAAGCGTCGCATAGCGTAATTAGTCAGGCTTTTCTCAAAATGTACAATAATGACGGTTAAAATAGCATTGTAGCAGAAGGCAGCAGTCATTTTTGGGGAAAACGCGCAAATAGCTAGGGAGAATATGAGCGCGGAAATCAGTATTGCCAACCATACATCAGGTGTGAATGCCATGTACAAGCTTCTTGCGTTATTGAGAGAATCTGACCTTGGGACCAAGAAAATTGTCTCGTCTAAAGCATATTGGGGAAGAGTGCAGCTGGCCATTTCTCGCTCACGAAAACTGGTAATTCCACCAGATATTGCGTCTATTTCGTTATTAAACAACATTCGAAATAATCCCACGTAGCTTCCGTTAAAAACAGTTATTAGAGGATCTTCTCCGGGTGGTGTTATTTTGTAAACAATGCGAATCTTCAAGTTGGCGGCAATGGTTTGGATGATTTTTATTTCGGAACCTTCAGGAGGATGCATAGGGGAAATGGGACGAAAAACAAAAGGTGGTCTTGGATGGTAACCGACGTAAAGTTTATAGAACGGAAATGATGTAGGTAGGCTGGAGAAAAATGATTCTTTAGAAAGATCTAAACCAGGGCAACTATGAACTTTGTTCACTTTAAATTCAGCTTGAAAAGGATCAAAGTTAAAAAAATTAAATGTGTCAATATTATTGACAATTATTAAACAATAGAAAAGTCGCAAATACTTCCATAATAGCTTAAAACTGGTCACAACAGCATCGTCATTAATACTTATATCTAGTATTACTATCATTTTCGAATTAGGGCTAAACATTCTATGTGTCTTTAAAGCTTTTAAGATCCTTAATAATACAATATCGTCGTTCGATTGTAAGAAAATAAAGAATACATCAAAATCCGGTTTCCGTGTTTGCTCTCCAGGAGATAAAATGGGCAAATGTTCGTAGGTTTGCATGCTGGCCCGATACGTCATCATGACGTTTTGTAGAAATGCTGAAGGCCAATCAGAAGTAGATTTAGGTAGCAAATGCCTCCCATTGGTTGGTTCATTTTTCGAGAATAAAAATCCGATTAGATCACCCTGGCTTGTGCTGCATTTGACTACTTCATTTACGCACTGCAAGATATCAGCTGGACTTCCCATAGGTAGTGCAGATGCCAGCATGAGTAGTGAGTAACACCGCCACATATCATCACAGTTTCACGAAGTTATTTCACTTCATTGAATTGGGCTTTAGCTAAAAGTACAAAAAAGGTGTACAAAATTGCGGCAATGTCCGAAATAAAGGGAAAGAAAAAGGAAGAAAATTGGCCTTCAAATTGGATACTTCATATTTTTTATATAATTTGCTAGGCTATAAAAGTATGAAATATACGGCCTATTCAAGTCGTAGAGAACTATTTCATGTATCATATTATAAGGTAATTATAAGATACTTATTCCGTTAATATTACAATTATTGAAATTTTAGTCACTAATAATTTTTATGCACCAAAATTTAAAAACTCCTGAATATGCTATGTATGTATGACGTAGTCTTCTAGATTCTAGAACTTAAACGGACTAAATCATTAATAGATAGCAAATGAAGTAAACACATTTTGTGTCAGATTTTAGAGGCTTTGAAAGTGCCATTTTCTACGTTTTAGCCTCTCAATGCCTACGAGGAACTTAAGACAAAAGTGGCCTCTTTAGCGTCAGTTGAAAGTATGAAAATGAGTACAAAATTATAATAGACCTAATGCCTGAAATGTTGAGATTTCAAAATATTTTTTTAGCAAACTTACATTTTACTACATTTCATTTAAAATTAATTAATTTACTTTTTCTCATTATGACACACAATGATGTGCATTGGACAGATTTAATAAAATAAAATAATCTCGCCAAATGAGTCGGGTTCGGGAAACATTTAGCCTTCACTCCAAAACAAACTAAAAGTGACGGAAGATTCAGTCACAAAATGCAATGAAAGGTCTAGCAGATGCATAAAAAAATTTGACCATCACAAAGCTTTCCTTCTACTACGTATAAATTGGAAAGTAATAATAACCAAATAATAACCACTGTTAGGCTTATGTACGTCTTGTCAAATAGAACAAAAGGCATCAACTGCAGATTGGGGAGAAAAAATTAGTGCATTTAATTAAACTAGGTATGCTATTACAAGCCGATTGTCTCCCCTAATGATCTGGTAGCGTGCATCGTTTTGATTTTAGTAACCCGTCTGCAGATTGATTACTTGTAATAATTCTAAAAATATTAAGCAATAAAAAGCATGGGTACGAGACCATTAAAGGTAACACGCACAAGTTATCAATAATCAAACACGATTTCACGCATATTTTATCATATTCAATATCTCGAAACTTACAGCACACGCCCCTTTTTTGCTATGTCTACACTCTTTCTACTTTATAGTCGTCAAGATGATTTGATGACAGGAAGACGCATAACTTATTTAACGAAAGGCATGCAAGTAAAGTTCTATAACGCGAACACAAGCTTGCTTTAGGATGCATGCACTAATTAAAAATTAATAGGCAATTTGAATCGCAGTGTAGAATAGCCTTTCGGAATTACTCATTGTTAAAATTTACTTTGTATAGTTTTACGAATAAAATTTATTCGTAAAACTATACAAAGTTAATTTTAACAATAGGTGACAGCAAGTTTTACAAAGTTACTAAGGAGACTATTATGTTTATCTTTAGGAATTTGTTAAGCACCCTAGTTACTATCGAATTTGGCGTGCCGCACATTAAGCGCATTGTGAATGGGCAAGGGCAAGGCCGTGCCCAGGTTTGATTTCGGGGGAGGGGGGCAACAATTTTTTTAACGTAATTTATTACTGAATTGATGGATAAATTCTTCAAACCATACAGGTTTATATATATATTTTTTATTATTATTATTATTTTTATTTATTTATTTCGGACCCCATGGACCACCCCCTGGGCAAGACTGACAGATTGGGTCCGAGGTCGGTGACAGTGATTAGCGGTGTCTTGGAATTCCAACTTAGTGGAATACCCAGCGAGCAGCAGCTCGATCACGGCTATTTGAGATTATTATAATACCGGGGTTTATTTTTTAATACCGCAGTAGCAAGGTGTCACCGTGACGGTGTTAAAATATGCGCGGGAATGGTTGCATTGTTTAAGTAAATACTAATAAACATTAAAATGTACAGGTAGAATTTTAAAATATAATAAGAATTTTAATTAATGTGTCTACATCTAAGGGAGAAAAAATTGTAAACTCACCAAAAGTATTATCAATTTGAATTTCCTGCGCATTTTGCACTCATTTGTTTAAAACAATTGAATTAACCCTGGAATTATAATAATCCCAAATCGTCTTGATCGGGCTAACATGCAAACTAAATTCGCTAGCGTCTGGGGGGGGGGGGGGGGGGTTAGACAAGCGTACCATTAAAGTCTTGCAGCTTCAATATATTGCCCAACATTGTTAGGTTCATCAATATTATTTAGAAATTCAATAGAATGTACAATATGAAGAAGACAACAATTTAAAATTTAATTAAGGGTAACAGACGTGCTGACACGAAAATAGCATGGCAGCAGACACGAGACGTACAATGTTGAACAAGTTTTCCGATGTTATTGTTTACTAATCTGTTTTTAACTGACTTCCAACTGTCTACTGGTCATCATTATCGGAAATCAACTCCAGTACCTGGGGTGAGATATGAGCCTCCTCCACTCTTTCGGGTTCAGTCCGATCTCCTGGTTTGTTTCTGTATCTTTCCTTTAGAGCCACTGCTTCACGCACCGGCTGTTATCCATTCTCTTTAAGTAACGGGACCAAAATGTAACGGACAAAGTCAATACCGTACAAAGAACAATCATAAAAATTATACATAAAAAGGGGACATTATATCCAACAAAATACCTATACATTTTAGCGGATGTCCTAGACATTAAACAATTATATATAAAAAACTCAATAATATTAGTACGCAATCAAAAACAAAACTTAAAACCTGTACAACACTCACACAACACAAGATGGCTCCACACACATCCTTTCACACAACAAACTGTTCGAACCACAAGATCTCAACACCAATCTGAATATATAGGCATATCCTATTACAATAAGCTACCAATCCAAATAGTCATTAAAAAACTTCAATTGTTTCAAAAGAGCAGTTACACAATGGATAAAGACCGAACTACCATCAACATAAAAGTATACCACCCCGTAAACACTCCACCCCCCCCCTCCATAGCCAGATAGTATAAGTCGCACACGGGCCCTTGCCTTGCGATATGGACTTAAGAAAACGCTGTAACATGGCATTATTGTATTGAATTATATTATTATTGCAGTCACCTTTTCACTATCCTCTCTACCAATGGCTCCTCAAAACCAAGCCCTACTACACTGGTACCTTATGAATTATAAAAAGCATACTATCAGTTAAAACGCTGTAGAGCAGCGGGTAATAGGCCCACATGCCTTTTTTATTTGTAGGTAAATAACATAGCCAATTTGAGTGTAGCAATACAGTAGCCAATAGCTTTTATTCCTTTTCATATAGAATTGAAGCTGAGTATTTGATCATCTAATAATTGACAACATAACACCCATAACAACGTAGGCCATATAGGCTAACTAATTAAACAAATAAAAGTTAGTGACGTGAATCATTGTTATGATTGTGGCCAACTCAGACGAATAGACATGAATGAACGTTGACAACAAAGGGCAGTAGCCTATCAACTATACAATTTTTAAAAAAAACTAAAATATCAGTATCAAAGTTTTATGCGAGCCAGCCACCATAGGCCTGGTCCCACACCGCGCTTAGAAATGTTTTCGTGAGGAATAGTGATGCACCGCAATTCATTGAAACATGGAGGTGCTGCTTTCCTCCATAGCAATAAAGACTGTAAATCAGTATACATACAGTAAGGTCCATGTTCCAATGCAAAGCGTTGCTATTCCTCTCAAAAACTTTTCTCAGCATAGTGAGAGTCGTAAGTTCTATTCGCCGTCACCGACTTTTTATACATGTACCAACCAGCTTCACATACAATCAATACTAAAGAGTTCAAAATAATATAATTAATAAAAAAAAATGGAGCTTTTAACATCGGAGAGGGAATTACATTTTAATGTATATGTTTTCAATGAATTTGATGCATAAGTTGGTTGTTTCAGTCACATGACTTGCTTCTTTTAAATCGCACATAATTAAAAGTCAGAATTTCATAACTTTGACCATCCGGGGGTCTCTTTTTATAACAGTCTTACAGTCACTAGGGACAGGATGTTGAACAAAGCTCGGCAGGTTACGTTAACTTTTAATCATTTACCAACTCAAAAATATACCAATGTTTATTTATGATTAGCTGTGTGTTTGGTGTGAGGGTGTAGTTATAATTATTCTTTTTGACCATACAGCCAGATTAATGGATAAGAATCTTGTCTCTACCACCGATATCATAACTATAATGTAGTGAGTTTGAAGACGAAAACCAGGAAATTTCATCTTATGCTAAGCTTATGTATTTAAGTATCATCTTAAGGCAGATAGTTTCCTATGTTCCCTGTGGGTTAGAATAAGGGTTCCCCGGATAGTCCAAGTTATGACATTTAGACTATAGTTCATGTTCACGTACCGTATACCGTAAATGTTAACATAATAAAAGAAATGATATAAAACAAGGTAGACAGTCGTGAACCCTAAATCCATGATTGTTAATATTTAACTAACCTTTTTTTCCTAACGCCACCTCGTTTTATGAACAATAACAATTTGGCACGCCGAGATGAATGAGCATGTTATTTTATAAGAGATATTAGCACGTTGATGCAAAAAAAGCACTGCACTCTCAGCTTTCCTTATTCCAGAAATACCCTTATAGAGAAATTCAGAATGCTTATGATATTTCCAGAGCTCTAATGCTAATATCGTTTATTATACTACGTAGTACACTATTACCAATGTATCAAATACTAAGTGAATCGAGATAGCTATATAAATAATAACTTGCCATCAGTCTTATATCAGCATTTTTTTTTTAATTTCTACTAGTGCGGAAATTTAGAGTTTACATACCGGCACTTCGTTACTAATTTATGCTCTACTTATGTGGCCATTTGTAATTGAAATACAGTGATTTTTAATAAATTGATAAAAATTATTTGGTGCTAAATGCAGGAAACTGGCATGCAGAAACAAATTTTTCTGGGAAATGCCGTTATCACTGACGTATCGTTAGGTTGTTAAAAAAGCATTTTACCAGGTCACTTAGAAAGATATTAGTGCGATCGACCCTAGCCTCACTGTGCATTAAATTAATAATTTATCACACTGCATTTATCCCCCGTAAAAACAACTATTATGTCATTATTATTTGTAACAAATAAGATCTGTAAATTTTTCTCCTTGGTATACAGAGATGCTTGCACCTTAATTTCACATACAACGATGAAAAATGTTCTTTTATGTTCATACGTACATACAGTACATATATTTCACAAGCATATTTAAGGCCGTTCCCATTATCGCTTGAAAACTCTCGGTAAGGTACACTACACGGCACCACAATGTATGTGCCCCTCAGTATTCCTTTCCGGGAGTTTTCAAGTTATGGTGGGAAAATACTTCTTCGGCCGACATAACTTTCAACATAAGTTGTCTCCACCCCTGGTGAGTACCATCATGTAGGCGTCATGACATCGCGAAAGTAACTACCTGTAGTCTGCGAAATAAAACACTTTTCAGCTATTTCGGATGGAATTTTAGATGATAATGATGAAGTGTAAAAACGCAGGAAAAGTTGTTATATGTCTAACTTACAATTAATGTGTATTAATTGTTTTATGTTTCAATACACGTATACACACAATACATAATTGGTTGGGCTAGCCATTTTATAACTGAGATTAGGAGAGCAGGATCGTTTTAAAGAAAGGCTACGACCAATATGTGGACAATAGCAAACACTCAAATTTATAGATTAATTTAGGCGGCAAATCCACCGACCTCGTTTTTCATAATGCACGTGACATTGACGTGGTAGCAGACATCATTAATAATGTTGTCTGCTACCACGTCAGTGTCACGTGCATCATGAAAAACGAGGTCGGTGGCATTGCCGCCTATGGAAAATCCGCCAAGCCCTAGTAAGATCCTCCCACTGTGATCAACAAAGAGTCCTCCTCCAGGAGTTTTCGAAGACCAACAGTCCACGATATCGTTGGCTCCTGCCAATCCAGAAGTTGCCACAGACCATAAAAATCTAAACCATCCCAGAGCGCAACATCATTAGAAATCCCATTATCACAAATTACTTCAGAAAAATTCACAGATCCAGCATAGCACTCACCCAGTTCGAGCACGACTCCGGTGGGTAGATTGACATCTACTTCTTCGTCAGTGTAGTTTCGTGCCAGGATATCCAGTAGGAGTTCTGAGGTCTGTTCCAATGGCGGAGTTGGAGGAGAGAAGACCGCAGTAGGAGTGGCGGGTACGTGAGATGACGGAATGATTCCAGGTACGCGAGATACGAGAGCTGTTGTTCCAATAAGAGCGAAGACACTGGCTGTATAGCTGGCCAAACACATCAGGGAAATCTGGCGAAAAAAATGCAAAAATTAATAATGAACATAATATTATACATGTGCTATTTAAAACATAATACTTAAACGGCGCCTTACCCCTCCTGGTCTACCACGGGGTCGGCGGCATGGATCCTCATCTTCCAGGTGTTCCGGTCTTGGGTGCCATCGGGCGAAAGACCGAGGGTCCTGAGGTCCCTCTCTCACTTTCGTTTCAAGGGACATCCTCGGTCGTCCTATAGGTCTTGCCCTACACACACGTTGTAGTAGGTGTCCATCTTCTCTTCTTATCGTATGGCCCCATCACGTCAGCCATTTAAAACTTAATACTAAACTTAAAAGTAGCTGAGCTTCTGAGTAATGCATTGTGGTCTCAGAGGCGAACCCCCTCGTGATGAAGATGAAGGCGCATAGTTGCGACTGAACAGATAGGGGACCGAGTTTGAACCGGAATAAGGGAAAAACACAGTCTTTCCTGTGCAGTGAACGCCTGCGGTTGGGAAACTGGCCCTGAAGGTGGAGGAACTCAATAACGAGTCAATGGCATAAGGATGCAGAAGGAATTGAACAACTCACCGGAGCAAGAGGGAAAACAATGGCCGAGCGCAAGGTGTTGGCGTCCGACCGGGGCGAGTTTATGAAATGGAATAACCACCTGCACACGCGGCACTAAGAGGGAAGAAGCTAATGTACAACGGGCATACAATTGATGTAGTAAATGAATTAGCATACCTAAGGCCTAACAATAGACTCCAAATCATCATTTACAAGTTATATGCTATATAACTTCAACCATTTCTTCAACCAATGTCCTAGCAACAACAATTGTTTAACTTACATTAACAATAGTTTTCGTTAAAGCGCTCAGTTGACAGGAGTGTAGGAGTAATTCTAATTCAGTGTAGGAAAACCATCCTCGCTTGCATCCTTCGCGTAAACCAACTAGCTCCTCAATACTTTTAAGTCGACGCCAAAATTCTTCTTTTCCTACAAAAACTTCCCATTCCTTAAAAAAAGAAGAATAATAACTATAATTTTGCCACTAAAAGTAAGTTTTCCGTAGAATTACCCCAAAGCCTTCCTAGGTTACAGCCGGGCGATGATGGCTGGTTGTCAGCAGTATGTGATTTTAAGGGGTCTTTATTAACCAGGGAAGAATGCTTCGTTGCGGACATGCTGCTGTTGTATTGCATTCATAAAAAGAAGAGAAACTTCTCAAGCAAGACTGCAAATGCTCCAGTTTCCATTCATATTCAGCTTCAGAAGTAAAACGGATTGATTTGACGACTGAGTGTAGGCAGCGCTTAATTAATTAGGAGACGGTTAAAAATTTATTACGCACAATAGGTATAATATTGGGATATTAAAAAAAAAAAACTAATATAATGAGAATATCAACTACGGCCCATTTCTGAAAAGAAAAAAAAACTGAACTAGTTTTTTTAACTTTTGATTTTCCTTCTTTATAATAATATACAGCTCTATTGTACGATATATCGATACTTACAATAGCGTTCAAAAATTCGCGTTCAGCTCGATTTATATCTTGTACAGTTAACCCAGAGTAAGTGGCCCATTCGCAGTTATTTACTTCATCGTCTTGTCCATCGTCTTGAAGAAATTTGGAGCCAACCATCTAAAACAATAAAAATTCCTTTTGAGTATGTTGGAACATGTCCCAAGAACACAGTATATTATCTTGAATATAAAAATGTGCAATCTTAATGTCCGCAGCTAGAAATGGAAAACTTTTTTTTTTTTTTTCAATAATCTTTAACGCAACGCCCTTTGGGGCTTACGCGTTGTATGTTTATGTGTAGTGCAATGCTGTGGTTTTGAATGGGCTTGGAGTGGTGTGCAATTTTGTCGTTCGGCAAACTGCTATAAGCGCGCTGGACAACGAGTTGCCCAGGTACCGTCTACAACAGTTTGCCTTTGTCTATTGTACGATTTTTTGGTATAATGGGTTAAATGTTTTCACAGATTTTTCAAGATGGTTGACTGGAATAGAAACGGGAGTGTGTGTTGGCGTAAAATAGTTGTATCTGTAAGAATATTGCTCATAGAGGAGTTATCAGGGAAGGTGCGGTAGCAAGCATACGTAGAACAGATGAGAAGCAGGTGTTGTACATCTAGTGGTACCTGACATGTTGGACACATGGGAGGCGGGGAACCCGTCATCAAGTGCCCATGGGTCAGCCTCGTGGGTCCAATAAGCAGTCATGTTATTAATACCTCCTCCGCGCGGCTAAGGTTTATGTCAACCGACTCTTTCCCTACATGAGGTTTGATGGCCCTAAGTTAATTTTTTATGTAAGACAGACTGACTAATGCTGTGGCTTTAGAGCTGGCTTTATTACGTGTGGGTCACATGTCTGAGGCGAGAGAGAGCATCAGCAAGGTTTGTACAGTTTAAATGATCATATGAGCTTTTGAACAATAATTATAGGAAAGCAATTGAAAGTTTTCCCTTACCAAAGATATCAGAAAGAGTTGAGACGGTGGGACTTTAGCCAAATACTTAGGGTTCGAAGATTTCAGTCGGTCGAGGTATAACAATGCCAGAACAAGGGAGCACGGAGAAATTGACGCATTTTTCGATATCCGAGCGGCTTCTTCGACGTCCAAAAACTCCAAGCTCAATTTTCCTTTGGCTCTGGAAAATATGTGAGCCGCAAGTTCTGAAATAAATGAAGAGGAACATAAATTAGCATGACCATTAAACTGGCAAGGTTGATTTGAAGGTGGAGTTGAGTCTTCGTCTTCTTCAGCCAACGCCCGTCCTTGGCTGGTAGGCCATATGACGCCGTGCCGCGTAATAGAGCTGGGCCAATCCCTCCTGTGTCTCAGTTCGGTTTTCTACCTCGATGCCAGTGCAGCTGAATAGGTGATCGGCATTCCCCTCCCCTTGGAAGCAGAGGGGGAGTTGAGTAAACTATATTTCAAAATTAATTTCGATATTCACACTATTGCGAATTCGATTTTTAATTTGCCGTTCATACCAATTTTCTCTTTTGACTACCTTCATGCCTGTGGTCTTCAAATATCAGCAGTCAACCGTACATGTTGCTCAATTTTTTTTTTTACGTCTAACTTGAATTACCTGTAACAGGAAGACTTGTACGATCACATGGTGGGTATTTTCCGTAGTGAAGAGTCTTGGTGACCCTGGCTAAAAACTTGTCATGATCTCCAAAAGTCTGAAAATAATACGAAAAATTAAAAACACACTGGCTACATTTTCGGGGCATGGTTTGGAGGGCAAGTAAAGCAGGCGGTCCCGTGCCAACCTAGTTTAGTGTAAGTCGTGTGGCCGTAGCCTTAGGGCCTCGAGCGTTTATTTTAACACTAACGCAGCATGAAAAAACGCTAAAATATGGGCAGCATGCAATGCAATTGGGGTATGCCACGCACAGCATGTTTTCCCAAGACACTGCCAAAAAAATTGAAGAACGAAAGAATGCAGCACCAAAGGCAATAGACAATCAGTGACCTGAAGTTGGAGATTCTAAATAAGCGCGCGGCGCTTCTGAGTTTCAACAGCAACGGGCGTCTTCAAGCCTGCAGAAATAAAGGTTGGGGTCTATTTCTGACGCGTGTTTTCACGCTCAAACCTGGTCACACGGACGGGACCGCGGCGTTGAACACAGTATCGTCTATAAATGCTCGCTTCCACTATTGAGTTGTTTTGTGTTGGACTTCGCAGATAGTGAATGAATAATTTTGGAGGTACAGAAAAACTATTTACGACTGTAAACAAGACAATTTTAAAAATCGGCAACTGAGGAAGTGAGTGAGTCTTCATGAACGTAATAGGAGAGCAGTGGGAAGATTTGTTGTTCACTATTCAGCAATTAGGTGAATACTCACATTACCGCGTGAAAAAAACGCACGTGTGGCCATACACGAGCGGCACTTTCAAGCTACTTTAAATATTACCATTTACCATGCATGAATCACCCAATACCATAATAGGAAGGTAAAGGTTAGACGGAAACTTCAGTCTCAGTACTCTAAGTCTGCCGCGAATTCCAAATATCAAATTTCAAATACAAATATGAAAGTTCACAGTTAAACTTCCATATTGGTACATATATACCGACAAGTTATTACTTGATTAGTTGACCCAGGAATCTTACAAAAATGGTTGATAGGTTAGAAAAAAACGTACTTTCTGTCTGCGTCTGTTTGGCATTTGCCTCAACGGCACCGCTACCATTATGTTTTAATTAACGTTCCCTTTCAAAATGATCAAAATTCAACGAAGAGAATAAGAAAAACACAGAAATTTTTTGCAAATCTTGGCAATTATTAACTTAAAGCGCGATTGCACCAGTTCACTACAACTTAAAATGGCCACCACTGTTTTGATTTTGGAAAATGGAAATCAACCCCGTTTTGTTGGCCACTCTTTAGTCTTTCCTTACTTTTCTTCTGTTTTGTTGGCAACGTTAACGCGATTTGCATTTAATTTAAATTGCAGTTTGTTTGTCCTTTGTCAATAAGATCAATCGTTAGAAAGGTTAAATTAATTTTTTTTAAACATTAATTATTTAATTTTTCATAGTTTGATATATATTTTGATCGTAAATTAAATAACATGGAAATTCAAAGCAGTTCAAAAGAGGCAATGCCAGGAATGTGTGAAATGTAATTAAACATTTTATCCCTTATTCTAGAATATAATTTCAAAGATTGGGGACTTCGCCAAACTGCCTAGGCTAGAGAAGTGATGAATGCGGCTACTTCCGGAAATTTGAATAAAAAATTAACAGAGGCACCACTTTATTGGCGGTGATAATAATGCTCCCCATCAACAGCAACAACACAATGCAATGGGCGTAAGCATGGCTTCAACAAGTTCGGATACGAACCAGGGGGTGGGATACATAGCAAAATAAAATGGATGTGATAAGGCAGCAGAATCCGGCCTATCAGCCCGAACTACTGCTTCATCATGTAACGCAGGCCGTTGAAAATTATATAATGGGTGTGACTAGTGACTATAGGTTTTATTTTTGTGGGCCGTATTATTATTATCTATTATTATTATTTCGGGGAATAGGTGAATGCAGACAATAAGAACACTTAAAAGCTTAAAAGTTTTTACAAAAGGCCCATAAGCTTGGTTTCTTTTGCGCACCCATACACCTTCAGACGTTTGACAATATATTTTGTAGGGCCTGATGTAGTGATGTAGGTATGGTTGAAAATTCAGACCAGAAAATTCAGCCTTCTCCGTCTTTTTAAGTTTGTGCACGTTACTGAAGTTTATCTGTTTCAGATGCCATGAGAAGAAGCACCTGTATTCATGTCCTCGCTGCAATATACAGTATTGTTCTGTCAATTGTTACAAGAACAGGTCCCACGTGCAGTGTTCGGAAGGGTTCTATGAACAATGTGTTCGAGATGAGATGGCTACAATGGGTGGGAATAGTGAGGCAGCGAAGAAAATGGCAGACATTTTGAAAAAAATGAGGGAAGAGGAAAATGATACAGAAGAAGACGATGATGATCCTGAGGGTGATGAAATAATAGGTAACGAGCATTTAACTGTCATAAAAGGCGCGTTTTCAAATCAGGTTCTAACTTAAAATGTGTCCACCTTTTGATGGAGTGGATACTCTCTAATTAAGAAACTTTAGCCCCTGTACTTCTGGCAGTGGCGGAGCGTGTATGTAAGGCGAGAAATGCCGCATTGCAGTCAACAAATTTTTAGAATGTATTGAGAGCTTCGTATAATCTATATGAAGCCGCGAGCAAATAAGATTGTATGACCATGATGTTATCCACGCATTCTAAGAAAATTATAAATCTCGTCACGTTAGAATTCAAATATTTTCTGTTTTGTATTCAAATGTTTAATTTTTACGAAGATTTCTAGAACATGCTATATAAAATGATGCGTGTTTTTTTTTTTTTAACCTTAAATAAATATTTGCAAACATTACACTCGCAATTATCCCTCACTGCGCCACTGACTTCTTGGGCTTAGCGTAAAAATATTTTAATGCCTTGGTTATTGTCAACTTAAAAGTTATACTTGGTTAATTTCAGATTCAGATGACGACGACAGCATCGGTCGACGGTTTGCTGACGTCAACCTAGAAGATGGCGAAGAGATTTGGAATTCATTGACCGATGATGAAAGGAAACAATTCGTTGCACTTCTTGACGCTGGAGGAATCCTGCATGTGGTACCTACATGGGCTCCATGGTGGACTTCGCAAGGCCAAGAATTGCCCCAAATGGCTCAGAATATATCTCCGCTGTCTCAACTAACTGTAAGAGCAATGGTTAGGTAAAAAACCCCTATGCGGCAATTAGCTATTTAACAAGATATTGTAATCTATGGCTCAGTAGCTGTAGTACGAACATAAAAGGTTAAATTATCCCAGGGGTTAGCGCTAAGTATCCCCTTCTGCCCTCGCACTGTTGTTAATTGCTACACATGCTTAACGTATGCTTGACATTTTTCGAGGCCTCCAAAATGTAAACCCAGTTGACAATTTACCCGGATTACCCATTCGTTTAATAATTTAATGATGGTGGCTGGATTCACTCTAGCTCAGCGTTTCTCAACCGGTGTGCGCAAAGGGTCTGTAAATATGCCGCAAAAAAAGACGAACATTTTGTGACATCAGTTACGACCGTTAGTTGTCACCCGGTAAAATGCGGTTGCTCACATAGGAACGCTGTTGTTTGTTTTACCACTAACAGGGAGTTTTTCATTTGGTTAACCTAGTAAACATACCATGTATTACTATTTTCTAGTTTTGCCTTGCTGAATGTATTGTAATGTAACATAGTGTGCCGTAAGTAAATTTGATTGGCAGTTAGTGCCGTGAGGTAAAAAAGGTTGAGAAACGCTGCTCTAGCTTGTCGATGTCAGTGTGCATGACTCCTCACAGTAACCTTTAAGACTGCCGAGTTCTTGTGGTCACTCTTCACATAACAATTATCCTATAATTCAAATCATAGTTGTGTAATTTCAGAGTGTGCCACCCTCTCCAAATTTACCTGCAATCGTAATGAACACCCTGAGTTCTTATTTAGTCACGTGCCGGCTATTAAAGGGGGAAGTTCATGGACTTTGTGTAGAAGCGGCCACTGCTATTTGGGATTTGTCCCGAACACTTCACGGAGGAGCAGACATTGCTAAAGCTTGTCATTCTTTCGCTGCTACAAGCCGCCTGCTAGAAGAAGATATTGCACGGGTAAGAAAATTTCATTTTGACACTGACGGAAATTTTAATTTTTCTATTTATAGAAATCTATTAAAATGTTTGTACTTAGCATACCCTATGACGCCATTTTTTAATTTTAGTTTGTTTGTTTGTGATTTTACTCTATGATCATTGATCAATTTTAACTATGGCATAGAGTAAAACAAAAATTTCCGTCAATGTCATTTGCATTCTGCAATGAGAGCTCGGTGGAATACCCGCCTAAGTCTTGAATGTCTGCTACCACGCCAATGCCTTTGCTTTCTGCAATGAGAGGTCGGTTGAAACCCCGCCTTAGGCAAACTTACCAGGCAAGCCCAGTCCTTTTCCTAGCACCGATTTGAACGCTCAGACAGTAATTGGCAGATGCGGGCTCATTAAGATGTGACCATATGCATACCTGTATGTAGCAATGTCTTACGTCACAATTCTAAGCAGATGTAACTTCTTCATTCAGAGAGAAGATTGGTTCGTGTCATCCGGCTTCCGATATGACAAAGCGTTGCTGGACCAAGACTTGGACGATATCAGACAACATGGCTCAACGTACGTTTTGCTAGCTCTCAGTGATATTTTAGCAATAATGCAAGAGGCATTGGAAGTATTAAGCACGTCTAAAAACTTACAGAGGTAAAATATTTATGATACGTACAGTATACTAGTTTTAACAAAAAAAAATTATAATTTTGGGTTTATTGAATATGTACATTCAATTAGATGGATTTTCAGTCAAATATATGGTAGAACTTTTTGTTGTATACTGGTCAACGTAAATATTTGTTCTATGGGTCAACGACTATACTCTATTCGCATTTTGCATTTTGTTGCAGGTTCACGGGGGTTCCCCCAGGAAAGCAAGTCTTCAAGTTGGTTCAAAAGAAGTTAACGTTTTATATTGCTTGGGCTAAAGAAGCCGATCCAAAAGTTTGGGATAGTGGGAACCTGGTGCAAGAGATAGTGGATGATCATGAATAAAAAAGTCTGTTCGGCCGATCAGGTTAGCTACTGTGAATTTCATAAGACGTGATGAAGACTCCGGTTTTAAGTTTTTAGGTAAACATTTTGTAAAATACCGTTTCTCAGCAAACAACCACAGTAGAAAATTTGTTATTATATGATTATTATTGTAGTTAGGTACTGCTGCAGGTGATTCATCCTGACTGGCCACTCAAGTTTAAAAACATGGTACGTGATAGGAAAATTATGTTTCCGGTTTATGGAAATGATTTGTCCGGAAAACCTGTGGTGAGACTATCTGACCGATTTCTACTGTCTACAATCAGCCTATCATTACCATTTTAGCATAGGCCCCTGATAGGAAATAAATTATTTATGCTGTGAGTATAACATTTCCCTAAACCTTAGTAATCAAAAGTAGTCTAAGGTACTAAGCTGATTCACAATTAATGGTTACAATAATTAATAAGGTGAAATTCATAGCAACATGTATTTTGCATTAAAACATTTCAAGGACCAGAACAAACAGGTTCTAAATAGAAAAAGGAATAGGTAGGTAAACAGTCATTGACGATTTAGTGGCGCAAGTACATAGACAGAAACAGTAAAATAAAAAAGAGAGATAAGAAAGGTTGAGATCTAAAACGCCATTCTGAAACGCCATCACATAGTATTATAGACCGCATTTTGATGCCTAGCATTCACAGGCAAATGCGCCAAAGGGTGCGTCCGGCCCTGTTGTTTCTTTACAGCAGCTTTCGCTGCGACAGTCGCCATCACCGTACTAGGCGGCGGTGACTTGGCTATAACGAACAACACCTTCTCCACTTTCGGAGGCGGTGGTTGGGCTTCGTATTGTCCGACTAGGTGCCTCACTGACAAATCCTCGAGCGGTGGAGACTCCCTCGCACTCACAGGTGACGAGGGAAGACTTCTAGCATCCGCTCTTTCCGGAACTACTGATTTCGCTTCAAACTCTCGCTTCAGATTCTGCACTAAACCCGGCACAGCCGGTTCAAGCGACGAAAGCGTGGGCGAACTAGCGTAGTGAAGTAATGGAGGCTCCTGGTTTTCCTCTATCCTTTGCTTTGTTCTTCTAACGGTGCCCTGACTGGTAGGTCGCATATCGTAGGAGCCCCAACTGCTATTTCTTGAAGGCAGGGCTCCCCACGAAGACTGCCTTGACGAGGGCGCTTCTAAAACAACAGCTGAATCGTACGAAGACCAGGAACTTTGTCTAGAGGGTCGGGGACGTTCCCCGGGGTCCCAGCCCTCTTCTGCTGCCAGTGGAAGGGCTAGTCCACGCCGGTCCGGCTGCGTTTTGCGTTCTAGCTCACTGACTCTCCGCCGCACGCTTGGTAGATGCATGACGCGGTTAGGAGAGACGCTGAACTGTTGTCCATCGCCGCACGGGAATCGGATGTGACTAGTCCGTCGTGTGCAGCGACAGGTGCAGGCGTCTGATCGCTCCAGTTGTTCCAAAGACATGGACAAAGGAGCTGCAAGAAATATTACTCAATTTAGTATTTATCATAACCGATTAAAGCTCATAGACTGTTGTAACGATTATAACAAGACAATTTCTAAACTCTATATTTTACAACTTTTCTTCACTTTTAGAATTCATTCCCTTGACTTGACTTAGATTTAGGCAACTATGACCAGTTTTTTTCTTGATTTCCTTTCTCGGATCATGTACCTTCTTCTACTTCGATTGCTCCTTCTATCGAAGATCATCATGGCAATTGTATTAATAATCAAACGAGTAAACTGTACCATATGCCTATAATTAGTATTATCTATTAGCTTATCGTTTTAGGTTGCAAAGGTTTGCAACTAAGCTTGCTTAACTGAGAGGATCAATGGCTCAACGTACCTTGAGGTTCAGGCGCATGGAAAATTTCAGCAGTGGCAGCGTTATCGGGGGACCAGGACTTGGGCCGAGCGCCCACTCTGGCCAGAGTGGCGCCTGGAGTGAGTAGAATGTCGCCAGGAGGGGGCGACGAACACTTGTCCCCCGAGCCTGTATTGTTGGTACAATTGGCCGCTGTCGCAGGGTTCTTTAAATTCGTCTCAGATTTACTCCTCTGCAACTTTTCACGATTTTTCATGGCGTCTAAAATCCCCTGTAAACAGAAGATAAATTATGCTGTAGCTAAAAAATTTAGTCAGGTTGATAAACCGCGGAAAGTAGAAAAACAACTTAAGACTACAGTGGTCTGCTTATACGATATATTACATTTGAATAATTTGTACATATTACACTCCCTGTAATATTACTACCCTGATTCAAAAAGGTTGGACCACCTCAATTCACAATGCATTTCAATTTGTATCTCTGTTAATACAAATTGTAGGTCGCTGAGTTTACTCTGGAAATTAGCCAGATACTCCCTTAATGACATTTGATCAATTCAATTCAGATCCGTTAGTTTTTCATCGATTCCTCGACACTTTCGAGAGAAGGTGCATAATTAACCGAATCAAAAATCTTGGACCACTTAGCGTTATTCTTTCCGTGAACATCCAGGCAAGCTTGAAAAAAATGCACATTGCTTACATGCAGTGTGTAGATATATTTTCAAAACATCACACACGTTATTTTTCCCCATCTGCATTTTATCATTGAGGAATGGCAAGAGGATCTGCTGTAGCGACGAGCGTTCAGAAACTGATAATTTTCCATCATCAAGCAAGAAAAAGTGAGAGAGAGATAAAGAGAATCCTCCAATTATAAAAGTCTACCGTCCACAATATTTTTGGTACGCTGTGCAAACGCCAAGACCACTGATCCGGGGGGAAGCGACGAGGCGGTCACGCAAGACGTCTAGTCGCCAGGACAGGGAATTCGTAAAAATCATTAAAGCCAAACGCATAACTGCTCTACAGCTCAAGGAAGCTTGGAACTAATCAACATTGTCCAATAGCCCAGTTTCTGTGAGTACTACAGTTAGACGAATCCATTCTGTTTTCGGTTTTTACACTGCCAAGGGGAAACCCCTATTAACACCTGTACAGATAAAGAGGAGATTTGCTTGGGCAAGAGAGAGGGTGAATTGCTTGAGTTTGAATTTGAATGAAAATTGGTTGAATTATTTAGGGTGAATTGGACTGAACAGGACTGGAAAAAGATCATTTGTAGCGATGAGGCCCGATTTCAACTAACTGTGGATTCTACTGGATCTAAGCGCGTAGTACGAATATCTGGCGAGACTATCAAGCCCCACTGTATCAAGGAAACCGTGAAGTTTGGGTGTATGAGTGCATCAGGAACAGGTGTATTTCATTTTGTTGCGGGTACTGTTAATGGGTAGACGTACATTAAGATTTTGGAGGACAGTTTGAAGCCTTCCCTTACAAAGATGGTGTCGAACGGGAATTTTATATTTCAGCAAGACCGCGCAATTTGCCATACCGGCCGGATCGCTAAGGCATGGTTTCAAAATAATGATATTAAACCTCTCCTTTGGCCTTCAAGCAGCCCTGACCTTTCCCCAATCGAAAATATTTGGGGAAAAATGAAGAAGAAGTTGAGAACCACTCTTGTACGGACAAAGGACGAACTGAGGACCATTTTATTAGAAATTTGGGATTCGTTCACTGCAGATGATTGTGTCGCTCTTGTATCTTCCATGTCCCGTCGCATTAAGGCAGTTATTAATGCAAAAGGCACTATAACAAAATATTGAAAACGTAGTGGTCCAGGTTTTTTGAATTGATGATTTCAGCATATGTTTGAGCAAAGCTGTCTTGTCAGATAGGTTTTAAACCTAATAAGGAGAATTTTTTCTCATTTGATTGAGGAATAGTTAGGCTACTTTCTATATTAAAATAAATGATATATTATTCGAATTGACAGAGATAGAAACTGAAATGCATCGTGAATGAGGGTGGTCCAACCTTTTTGAATCTGGGTTGTAAAAGTTAAAGAAATTTCCGATTAATAAGACAGCAGAAAAACGGATGTCTGTCCAATAGTACGGGTAAAAAAATAAAACCACGTAATAAGCCATTCCAGCAACCGTAACATGAGCAAAATATATTAAACTAACCCAGACGCTTGGAAAGAAATGGGTAAACTTTCAAGTGTTCAAGTCCTAGTTGGAGGCCCTGAAAAATTAATGTGTTTTAATTTGCCTTGTAAGCATTTAGTACTACCCAAATAGTTCGCGATTCATTAGTGTTGACACGACCCATCTACCTAATGTCATATCAATGCTACGAGGAATTTGATTCGCTAGTGCATAATCATCATTAATGAGCACTAGTTGCCCACGTGTGATATGTGAGCCTCCTCTACTCCCCCATTTTCTGATTATTCAACGCTTACTGACATCGCCCTCAATCATGTCTTCCTTGGTCATCTTCTTATTCCTATTGGTATTCCCTCTATTTCTTCCTCCAGCGATTTCCTCGCGCACTTACTATAATTCTCTTTACGACTCCGAACCATTGCACGTCTCCTTCTCACTGTTCTCTCCACCAATGGTTCCTCTACCGGTAGTATTTTACTGTCTTGTCTGTTGTTTGTGACCACTGACTACATACTGTACGTCGTAATTGGTATAAAGTCAGTACATAATCTAAGAGAAAAAAACAACATCTTACCTGATAAGTTTCTAATTGAGAAATAAAGCTGCCGTTAGGCTTGATACAGCTCCTCTTTCTCTTGACATATTCAAACGCAGTCTTGAACTCCCATCCGTACGCCTTCATGGCATACGCTATCACGACGGACGCGGACCGACTGACGCCCATCTTGCAGTGGACGAGGACTTTGCTGCCCTCGGCGCGCGCCCGGCTGATGTACTTGAACGTGTCGTCCCAGTGCTTCAGCAGGTCTGTCTTCTCGTCGTCGTATACGCGGACATTAAGGTAGTTGAAGACTCCCGGAAAGAAGTTGTCTATTTCCCGCGTGACGTTCAGTATGTGCCGCACTCTAGAAGAAAAAGAAACAATTGTTTTCATATTTGTTTGAACATGGGTACTTTTTTATTTTTAAAGATTAATCGCATACAAACAATTTAATGAATGTATCCGATAGACCTCTTCAGTCCCTTCTGTAGGTTAGTACCCGTATTGAGTTACGACACGTCTCCCATCGCATGGCGTGCAAGCACGTTACCACCAGGCCATCGATAATCAATGCCATGAGCCCAGGACTCTACTTCCCTAAGTTATGGTTGGTTATGGTTGTGGTGGAATATTATAGGATACTATTGTAGTAATTGACAGCCTACCCATTCTTAAGTAGCTCTTCGTGGTTGGAAGCATTCCACTCGGAGCCCAGATAGACGTGGTCAAATATCTCAGTCGCGGCATCCATTTGTCCGAGTATCGTCAACATCTCCTGGTCGATGAACGACTTGAACTCGCCGAGGTCCATGTCAAGGTCCTCCTCGAGCCGCCCTCGGATATGCTTCGACGTCACCTCGTCCAGGTCCACAGACATCATGATCTCTTTAAGCGTACAACGAATCACAGACTCGGTCTCGTCCCGCTGACTTGGCTTGTTACGCACCTTTAAATAAACAGTCTGTAAGTTAAAGGAAAGAGGAAGAAAGGTGGCGTTGACCTCGCCCCCGAAGATGGCTGCCAACCCGGGTCTGAGAAGAAAAATTTGAGAGCCTGCCCCGTGGAGGAGTAGGGGGGGGGGGATTACTAGACAAATAACTATAAATAAATAAGGACTTTTTATTGTTTCTATTACTAAGCCAACCTCCAACCTAGCGGAGTTAGGGCTATAAAGCCCTCTCTTACACTCAACTAGGATGACCCGGGACCGCCTGCTTTACATGCCCTCCGAAGCATGGCCAGAAAATGTAGCCAGTGTGGAACTCGAACCAACAACCTTTCGGGTGAAAGTCAGAGTCCGTACCACTACGCTACATGTCCTGACTCCCTCCATGTTCTTTTCTTTATTGCTGTCGTATTTATACGTTAGTATAAGGATTTACACATTTTGGAGTTCCAGGAACCCAGATGTTTTTTTTTTTTTTTTACGAAATGTTGTGCCTGTCTGTCGATTTGTGGGTAAACTACTTAATGGATTTTGGTGAAGTTCACAAAAATCATATCTCCGGACCATTTGTTACCTTTTGGGGATTTTCTACATAGGTTTGCAATTGAATAAGCTTGGTCCGGCCATAACCTCTGCTGGTAGCTCCTTGTCAAGTTTATAAGCGGAAACAGATAGCACCAAGGCCGTAGTCAAGGGGGGTTCACACCCCCCCCCCCCCCCGAAATGAATGGCTTGATACTAGATAGAATCGGATTTTGAGAGGAAAAATAAAAACCACTATGTAATATCCTATGAAATTTCTAAACCTCTTCCCCCCCCCAAAAAAAAAAATCCTGGCTACGGCCTTGGATAGCACCATACATTGCTATCTATAGATATGATGCGCCACTTTAGGTCATAATTTTTTTGACTCAAATAGTATTGTTCAACATAATGCTGGGCAGCTTAAATCACCTGACATGAATTTTTTAAATGAATGAATGTATTAAATATAGAACAATTTAAATACAATAATTGTAAAGCCCCACATGAAGACCTATAACAATTTACCCTACTCTAAAACTAAAGAAAAAAGAAAAAAAATCAATTAGACTTAATTTAACTTATTAAACTACACTTACATATTAATTACAGATCTCTCGTAAACACATAACAGTCTAGTCCACTATTTCAAATAAAGATTCCACCTCTTCCCTAAATCTAAATTGATTTATTATTCCCCAGAACCTACACAACCTTCCCTGCAACAATAAAGGAACTAGTGGGCGCATGTACATTATCACTGACTACTACTGCTTGCCCCTCAGCAAACTCCTGACCTCTACCTCCTCGCGGTGAGGGGCGGGCAACGTCAACGACGGCTAACACCGGCAGGTACCGAGTGGGGTTCGGTCAAAGACCCCCCGCCTAACTCCGTGGAGGCATGGGCACCCTCTTGTCCATGGGAGACGAAAAGCTCCCTAAAGGCGGACGAACTGGATCCTGGCAACAGGTGACGGTCAACGGCATAGGATGCAGAAGGCAAGGGGAAACCACCGCATTATAGGCCCAAGTGGCATCCCAAGAACCAGCAACTATGTATAATTCGAGACATCGAAGTGACATGTTGCTGCTAACCAGCCATCCGGCTGTGACTTGAAGACTAATTGCTAGCTGTATCGCCTTTAATGACCATGGGCCAGGCGATTATTACGTACCGAGTCTGGTGAAGGAGGTCTTCTGGACTCTAGATTATCCATAGCATGCCATTCATTGAGACATGAACGGTCCGAGTCGACACGGCCCTCATAGTAGGCGACCCAGTCGTGGGTGAAACCACCGAGGAAGTAGTTGAGTTCTCTCGCCTTGCCGCTAACTTTGTGCAGGGTCTGCAGAGCGGACCTGAAACAACAGAAAACACACAAATAATGCTCATGCTGTAGGTAGGCCAACACTGAGATGGAGAGACCAAGTGCTCGAAGATGTGCGCGCACCCGAGACTGGCAGCTAGCGGCGGAAGATCGTCCGAGGTGGCGTGGTGTCAAGTCAAGAAAAAGTACAAGTCTCCTCAAGTGACACCTCGCCAACACTAAGATGAGAGACCAAGTGCTCGAAGATGTGCACGCACCCGAGACTGGCAGCTACTACTACTAGGCGGAAGATCGTCCGAGGTGGCGTGGTGTAGTGGCAGCGGCTAAACGTCCCCCCGGGCTGGATGCGCCAACCTAAGTCAGAGTCAAGTCAAGAAAAAGTAAAAGTCTCCTCAAGTGACACCTCGACTTGCAGGGCTCCGAAATGTTTAGTTCCATTGTCATTTCAATTACCCAACAGGACAGCTAGGGTCAGCATAAACTAATAATTGCACAGCAGCAATGAATAGTAACTTACGGTAGTGAACTGGGAAGGAAACTGTGTAACATGTGTCGCGATTTCAGAAACTAACTGATCAGAAATCGACACCTGATTTGGCACACACCTCAGATAAATTGCAAATAAACAAATAGAAAAAGGTAACCAGATAAAGGAAAAAAGTAAATTGATAGCATTTAATTATCAGTGATGGAATTCATCGATGCCTATCAGTACGAAAATGATTCATTGCATCCAATTGGCTCCATAATTAATAAATTCAATTGAGAGTATTATGTAGGCAGGTATAGGCCTTGGCGCTTGAATTTCGAAATTCGAGAATCTAATCGTACAGGACATTTCGCATACAGATTTAGGCGGGGTTTCCACCGACCTCTAATTGCAGAATGCAAATGACATTGACGTGGTAGCTGACATTCAAGACTTATTAATGCTATCTGCTACCACGTCAATGTCATTTGCAGTCTGCAACGAGAGCTCGGTGGAAACGCCGCCTAAGATAGATAGATCCGTGTATTTCTTAACAAGAAACATAAGTTGCTCTTCTTAGGCGCCAATTACACCGACATCAATAGTGATGGTACTGGTGATATTGACGTGGTAGCAGACATTAAAGACAGTCTAAAAATGTCTGCAATCACGTCAATATCACCAGTACCATCACTATTGACGTCGGTGAAATTGGCGCCTTAGCTGACGAAGCACCCCATGAATAAATGCGCGTAAAAGGAGAAAATTGAAAGGCAGTCACTTATGTTGAAGAGGGAGCGATGACGCGAGACGCGACAGGCTATCTTATCATTTAGAGCAGGGGTACCCAAACCGGTGGTCCACAGAAATATCAGGTGGTCCACGCAGCAAAACGGAAGGTAAGTTCCTGTCACAGCCATTACGGTCCACGGAAAACCGGGGAACCCCTGTTTTAGAGAATATCGGACAGCCCTAATACGTTTTTTTTTTCTCATAAAAAATCGATTATAGAGCCATAACTGAGTAGTAGAAGTAGAAGAAATGCTCCATTACATTTTGATCCATATATAGCCGGTGTTAACACAGTCTGGCCACAGTTTCTGAATGCGTGGACCTAATCTAACTTAAAAAAAATTTTCCATCTTGTGGCACCCCGATGATCGATATTAGATAAGAAATTCGACTTAGCTGTACTGTAACGGCAGCTGTAATAATTCGAAAAAATTAACACGATTGCATAAACACAAATTTTCAGGCGCACCTCACTATGTAAATCTAAGGACACTGACTGAATCGTTATTGCTGTTTTACTCAGAGGGCTCCTGGAAGTGAGGTTAGCACATTTGTTTAAAATGTAAATACAGTACATTCAATGTAATTTCACTGACTTTTTGTCCTTTTAGTCTTATTGGCAACGCTAAGAACTGGCCATGCAAGGGGCGCGCGTCTTGTTAACCTCCCCTGACTGAGTTTTCCCTGCAATACAGTGCGACTACCATTGGAAAGAAAAGAGCGCTGTTTCTTCGTTTTCATTAATTTATTTACATTTAGTATGTACCAACTGAAAAAAAAATTGTTCCATTTCTTTCAATCCATACAGTAAGTACCAACATACCTCACAAAAGAACACATCCTGCACTGTAGAGCCTACTCTGCACATTGACTCCGGCTCCACTACACACACACTACCCCTTCTTCTCGGTAATGAATTCACTACTATTGATTCAACATCCGCGTCAACAAATACACAAATCTTGCAACACAAATTGTAAGCCACCCTTAATAGTCTATCCAATGACAAAAACAAAGTCCGGGTCATGGATTAGCCCAGTTGACCGAGAACTAGACTATGCAATGGGCGGTCGAGGCTCGAAGCTCAACATAAAATTAATAATTTCCACCTGACCGGGGTTCACCCAACCCTAAGGGGTTCCTTAACTTTTATGATAATTAATGTTTTATACCTATCTGCAGTGTTACCCATTAAACCTTGCCCTGCCAACGACCCCATCGGTTTCCAAATGAATTTCTAGGCATTGGTGAACTGGTTCACTCCTCGATGTCAACCCATACCGACTGCAAGTGCCAATGGGCAAGTCGGGACATGCTTATACCATTGATAATGAGCCAGTGTGTTAGTTAAAGACTGTTAGCTCGAAATACCATCAGTTGGGCCCAGGGTACAAAAATTGCTTTTGGAGCGCTCGAATGTCCCATCTCTCCCATATAGAAGTCTACTGCTAACTTTCTACCAGGCCCTTTCTACAAGATTACAATGGCATAAGCAGTGCCATTTATTGGCCCCACTTGTGCCAACACGAGTAAGCTCGCGCGCTTTCTCCTGAGGCTTCAAGACTGTCCTTGAGGACTGCCATTACAATTACTATTGTCTTATCAAATGACATCACCGCCATTACCAACACGATAATTTCACCAAAAACTTATAGCTATGGCACTTAATAGTATCCGGTAATTTTAGAGAGATATTCCACAGTCCACTGTGTTTATAAAAGCGCAACGCATAAGGAAGGCTGGGGCACGTCGTAAGAATGTCAGACGACCGCATGCCGAACAAGATGTACAAAGCAAGCACGACAGGAAGACGACAGGTGGGACGACCTCAAAAACGCTGGAAGGATGAGTTTGAAATTGACCTTCGCGAGTTGGCAGTCCGCAGATGGTGGAGCGTTGTACCAAACCGAGATGACTGCAGGAGTGTTGTAGAGCGTGCCAAACCTAATCAAGAGCTGTACAGCCAGAAGAAGAAGAAGAAGATCCCACTGTCCAATAATATCAAGGACTTAGAAGCTTATAAGCAAAGCAAGTTGTTAAATAAATAGAATGTCTTAGGGCCTTAGGCAACACGGTACCTTTAAATCATATTTGGGCTAATTATAAAATTTAACAGCTACATTTCTTCATGCCATAGGCATTGAACTGGGTTCGGCCCTCGTTTGAGAAGAAGGGAGGTTGCCCCCCGCCCCTCTTCAAAATTTAGTAAATCTATTGTAAGTTAATTTATTACACTCTAATTTGTTTCTATTTTGACCCACAACCACCCCCTACACCCCAAAAATCACTTCTTTTTGGCGGGAACCACCACTCATAGCGTAAACTTGTTAGGTACCGAATTACTTAATTATCCAATAAGGAATCATAACAGCCATGAAACACTGTTTTTCTTCTATTTCAACAATATATGCTTGCTATTTTCTAATAAACATTGTTTCATAGCTTTTGATTCCTCGTCAGACAGCACTTCGAATGCAATGTTTACAACCTACTAATAAAATCAGAGCTCCATTGAATAAACTAGCATGAATGAACACCTTTTATTGACTTTATACCGTCGCCATGTCCATACAAGGCATTGTCATTGACTGCCAGCTGGGCTGCCTTCGAGCCAAAAGCAAGGCCAGCCGCACCAACAAGAATGGTCCTCGCGGCTCTTCACTGTTTCGTAGTCATCATTGTTTAAACTTTGCTGGAGCGGAGACAGGGACACCTTCCCAAACAAAGAACTGGCTTAGGCTTCAAATATTTTAGATACTACGCAGAGGGATTCATAATAAGAAACAATGTGAGATGGAAATACTGGCGTAAAGTGTAAAAATGCCGGCCGCCATACCAAGTTGAATCCAGCGGACCAGAACAGGTTCAAAGCTGCAGATAACTTGGTCGTGTGCACAGTGCCGGTAGGGAAACATGGTAGGACTTGTCCTGGTCACCTCCGAACTAATCGTGTGACTTCACTGTGCTTCCCAAGTGGTTCGGAATCCACTATAATCAGGAGGTCCACTGCCCTATGGGCTGGCATAGGATAGTCAAGTGGGGGTCGCTCTATGGGCCCAAATATGAGGCCTAAGTCGTTATTAACCCGACAAACACTACTACTATACTAACTACTACTAAAGTGTAAAAATCCAATATCTCATGAAATATTATTGTTGTTTCTAACGCCTGCTTTCAGCATTTCTGCTTTAAGCAAGCCTGTCAGCCTGGCGGGTGGAGTAAGTCTGTTAACCTGAGGCACCCTAAGGGCAGACTCTTTCACATGAAAGGGGAGTTGACTGACAGGGTGGACCTCCTGATTATAGTGGATTCCGAACCACGTGGGGAACATGGTACAGTCACACGATCAAATCAGAGGTGACCAGGACTCGACACGGACGTAGACTGACCGGTATAGTCTCAGCGCGTTGCCATGTCCCACCATGTTCCCGTGCCAACGCTGTGCACAGTACCAAGTTGGCCAAAGTTTGAAACAAGCTCTGCTCTAATAGATTCAACATGGTAAGACCGTTGGCTCTCATGAAATATCAATCGTAGAACTGTCAAAAATATCACACCTTTAAACGACTCAACATTCATTCCCTTGCACAATATCATTTCAACGAACCACTGAAATCATTCTGAGAATTATTACATTAAGTTCCACTTAAAAAACCAGCACCAACTTCTTAGTCGTATTTGACTAGAAGAACAGTAATTCTTACTGCCATAAAAAAAGGTAATGAGCACAAATTAAGGAGTACGAGCTAGCTACAAATCACTCCTAGGAACTATTCAAACCAATTTAAAGCCAATTTCTTACAGGTAGATGCGCATAATATGGTCTCTAATTTGTTTACTAGAACCTACCCACTATATTGAAGACGTAACGGCCACATATTGTATTTTACACCACGACAATTCTTACCGTTGAGCATAGCAATGCTGAAACTCACGGTGACATTTGGAAAATTGTTTAGCTCACAATTGCTTGACAAGGCATTTTAAAATACAAATTGAAGCTCGACACGTGAATGGCTAGCCTAATAAAAAAGGAGGTTTTATGGAGTGGCCCATTGGCTCCTTGCCCAATGCCAACGACCCCATAGATTTTTCGGACAACATTTATATTGTTTCCGTATGCATTTTTAGCCATTTACAAACTGGTAGACGTCCTCGATGTCAACCTCAAATCGACTTCGATGGCCAGGCGGTAACGTGCTTGCACTTGTGCGAGTCTTTACACGCCATGCGATCGGAGACGTGTCGTAACTCAACTACTACGTACTAACCTACAGAGGCGACTGAAGAGGTCAATCGGATACATTCATTAAATTTTTTGTATGCGGTTAACCTTTAAAAAAAACCTACACCCGCTACAAGCGATAATGGACCAGCTGAGACAAACTTAACAACGACACAAGTATTACGTTAACTAAAATCAACACATTTTGGGGTGATCCAGGGGGGGGGGCAATGTCAATGGTAAGCCTCCTCTACAGTCTTAAGAGAAGAAAATCGACAATTACAATGGGCAGCTCGACCGTGTCATATCTTCACATAGAGTATACATTTTAATGTTATTTAAATCAAATTCAATATGATAATCATGGTAAAAACCAGTCCCTTGTGGTATTGTGGCTAGTGATGTAATCTGTAAATCAAGCATTGGTACTTGAGTAGGTCGATGGCATATGTAGGTACCTCGGGTTCAACGTGGTCCAACGCCGCAGTCAACATTTTATAGAGCAAGTCGTATTTTTAGTAGGCTAATCTTTATATACGATATGGTGTCTGTCAGACAGCATTTTAATAAAATTTGCATTTCATTACAATATATAGAAGAGCCTCACTTGCGCTATTTTAAATTTCAGCGCATGCAGCTGCATAAGATGCATTAATTTATGGAACGGGGACGAGTCAAAGAGATTACAAGTAGTAGGTAGGTTAGTACGTAAAGTACAGTAGGTACTTTTAAACTATGGAATGATTAAAAAGAGTATATAAAAAGATTTTATATATCCTTATTGAAAAAATTTAATTTAGTATCACTCGAGAAGAGAAGGAAATATTGCTATATTTCATACCCTTGGAAAGTTTTAAATTTCAAAGAAGATAATAATTATTTTTTGGAGAAAATTAGTTTTAATGCTAGAATTAGAGTAAACCGCTCAACTGCCACTTTTGTTATTTCAGGTGGTAGAGTAAATATTTCGTTATTTTCGACTATTAACAGGGTGTGCAGAGATGCCAATAGCTGCCCAAGCATTGACTTCTTTGCACACTCTGAAATACATGTAAGGAAAAACTTTTTTGATTGATTTTATTCTCTGTGCCTACATTTCTGATCAAGTAATCACTGTATCTATATAATCAATTCACACTTTTATTTTGTACTTTGTAATTGGGGGCAACCCTGTATTTGTACAATATATATATTTCTATTTCTATTAGATTATAGATTGCGATGAATCAGTCGAAACCGGGATGATAGGCCGTGATGTCAAATTTTACTGAGCTGAGCTGAGCCTCCGAGATACGATCTTAGAAGTCTACGCAGTTCCACTGAAGATATCTACCGCAGATGTTGACGAAACGTTTGGAAGTACGCTTTCAGAACGACCACGGCCTATCATCCTGGATTCTACTGAATCCTCACATGACTTCGGCCGTGAAAGCCTTTGTAATTAGATTATAGATTAAATAGTGCTGAAATGGAAATTGAACTTATTTGTTGTTTTTATAGACTTTTCATTTTTTAATTAATTAACAAAGCAAGTTATTAAATATTTGGCGCGTGTAAGTCGTAGAAGACTCTTGCATGCATCATATAATAGGAAATATTAAATTTTTGGTAGCTTGGTTCTTTCATAAAAAACATTGGGGACTAAAATTTTGCGTAAAATCGAATTTTTGGAAAACTGCAAAACTGAAAAGTAAAAGTACCCGATTACATTGATGCACGAAGAAGTGTTTTATAACTCAAGTGAGCCAAATTTTTAGTAACTTGCAGAGTAAATACTATCAATTTTGGGGCGTCGAATTTTTTACGTAGCATATCCTCTTTAGGCGCCCAATCCATTGACCGGCTAGGGCTATTTCCAAAAACGGTGACGTGGTAGCAGACATTCAAGACTTAGGTGGCGTTTTCACCGACCTCGCATTGCAGAATTGACGAAAATGTTTATTTTCCTCTATGCCATAGTTAAAATTGATCAATGATCATACAGTAAAATCACAAACAAACAAACTAAAATTAAAAAATGGCGTCATGGGGTATGTTAAGTACAAACATTTTAATAGATTTCTATAAAAAGAAAAATTCTAATTTCCGTCAATGTCATTTGCATTCTGCAATGCGAGGTCGGTGGAAACGCCACCTAAGTCTTGAATGTCTGCTACCACGTCACCGTTTTTGGAAATAGCCCTAGCCGGTCAATGGAATGGGCACCAAAAGGTAAAATCCAATGAGTGAGGTTATGTATTACAAACACATACCATCAAAGCCTTAGGAGAGGGAGAGAGTCAACAATATGGGGCAGCCTTCGCAGATAATGTTCCATATAAGGCGCCTTCCGGTGGCAGAAATCATTCAGACTTCTCCAGCACCGTGACAGCTCCGAGATGACCCGAACTGTACCTGTCAGTCATTCAGTGTTTTACATTAATCTCTACTGGCTTTTCCTTTTCCTGCCTGGCATTGCTTGATGGATGGCACTCATTGTTTCCTTACTGACAGCAGACCTTTCTCAGATTGAAATTTCACTGTACGGCTGGATAAACCAATCAACTTGTTTAAGACCTGAGATTGTACTATAGGTATAGAGCAGCACTGTTACTATTTTACCACACCACACTGTACATGAAATGCAGAGTCAACAAGGCTATAATTAGGGATACCAGATTTCAGAACGCTCAATTCCATGCACCTGAACCAAAGTGTCAATCTAGATAGTGTCAATTTCCTTCTGAAGTGTTACATTATATCTAGTATAAATGTACTTGTGCATTTCACCGTTAAAAACTGCTAAGCCGGAATTAAAATAAATAAAATTGCATCTTATATTATAATATAAGTTCCAGTCAAATTTTGAATTAAAATTAAAGCGCGAAAAAGTTTTTATCTCAGTAAAAAACTTTATTTCACATTTTTAACGTTACGAAATCAATTTTTTTTTTCATTTCCGTGTTTCTCGTTAAATTCCTGACATTGACCCGACAATTCCCGACGGCAGTCTGAATCCCTGACTGTCAGGGCGAATCCCTGACGTCTGGTAACCCTAGCTATAATTCACCACAGTCAACCCTCGGCTTTTTCAAGTTACTTATTCTCACAACTGTAAGTAAAGCTGCGGAAAGTGAAATAAAAATGAAGTCTATATGTTTTTCCCCATTCCTATGCATGCTTCGTTTACCAAAGATGGTAGGAGACTGGAAGCTATCCTTATAATGATCTTCTATTTAGCAATTCCTCAAAGATCATTCGATATTTCCCGCAAAATTAGATTTTCTACGCCTATAAGGTTTTCCCTCCGGCTGTGTCTTATATAAGGTAGCCTTATGCATTAAAGCATCTTTATATTATGTACTTATTGTATCAAAGACAAAACGATACCATAGAAGCAACTGATACGGCAGAACAATGAAAATCTTCGATCCGAGCATTCAGAGTTCAGACGGAAGCCTCTTGTCACAAATCATAATATCAGCAATCATTCGCGATGTTATGTCCTTCTCTTTTTTTAGTGTTAGGCGGCTATTCCACCGACATGGATTTTGAATATGAATGTGTCATGACGAGGTAGCAGACATCATTAATAAGTCTCTACCATATTATAACTTAATTTATAATAGATAAGTTAAGTATCTACATAATAGTCTCCTTAAAATATGGCAGAGACTTATTAATAATGTCTGCTACCACGTCACATTCACATTCAAAATCCACGTCGGTGGAATAGCCGCCTTAGGTGTGTGAGGAACTAGGTTTGGGTGGGTGAAGGATGGTTGCTATACGTTTGGTATGGCTATAAATAAAATAAATAAATAAATAACGACTTTATTTTTACCTGGGCGAACCATAAGACTAGAAAGTCTTCTATGGGCTAACCCAGGCAAGGCAAGGAATGGTTAGTATTACAATAATCAAGATTCTTAAGACTAGCTAGCTTCCCTGATTCAATAAAAACACAAACAAAAACAAAACAAAAACGAGAAAAACAACAATAAGAATAAAGGCTATGGGTGGGCGGTGGCTGTTATTTTGTTTCCCAATACAAGAGATAGGGAGGAAGGGGCTCAAAGGGAGGAAGTTAGCTCAACCTTCTTGCCTATAAAGATAAAAATATAAAAATAAGATAAAAAATAAATGATGTTTCAGTCGGGGATCGATCGACGGTGGATTCTCATAATAATAATAATAATATATTGATACCAACTAAACATAAAATTAAAATCATTTATGATAATGGATATACCGCAAGGCACAAGTCCTATCCCTATCAAGTCAGCTAATAATGCATTCCATCATTCAGGTCAAAGGAAGCGCGTCATAAAGTCATCATACAGACCCAAACCGACCATCACAGACACCGAATGAGCCCTGATATGGGGTATCACAACGTAAGCTGCTCTACATAGCATACCCACACAAATGGCTTCAAAACCGCGGTCACTCTCTCCTCTGAACTACTGTTCTATTTGATATCCAGTGTCCCACAAATAATGAATGTCACACAACCAGCCCATCACACAGAGCCAAACCGACAGTCCTTAGCCACCGAATGAACCCATATATGGAGCACAACACCACAGAGGCTGCTCTACATCGTATACCTACACACATGGGTTCAAAACCGCGGTCACTCTCTCCATACATAAGACTACTGTTTGATACCCAGTCAATGTCCCACGCGACAAGTCCGCATCATTAAAAATCAAACTGCCTCCGCAAGTCGCGGCATACCAGCGGTATATAGTTTCTCTGGTTCGAAATAGGTAGGCTGCAACTTCCTGGTAACATTCTTTTTCAGCCCTTTCATTCCATAGACTCAGAGACCCAAGCCCAATCAACGGCTTGGTTTGGCTTGGAAACAAACGAAATCCCAGCAAAGCTTTTTACAAGACAAACCTTGTTCGACCAAACACTTGGGAACTTACAAAAAGCTTGAACTAGATTTTCCCAGATTTTTTGGTTGGTCTCCTTTTTACCAGAAAAAAATGAATTAGCATCTGTATGACTCACAATGCCTAAGATAAGTCTAAATTAAATGGTCCTACAAGCACAAGCTTCAAAAATAATGCGGAATAATCGACAACTATTATGCCAGCGGACGTTTATTGTTTATTTTTTCTTCACATTTTATGACATCCTTTTGCCGCATTTCCAGCAGTTGTAAAGACACGTATCGCCATGTTAGCTAATAATACCCGTAAGTGACAAGAATCTCACGGTTTTATGACGACGTTTCCATTTAATTTGCATATCACTCACTGACATTTAAGGTAATTTGTTGATGGGTGGCACATACAAGACAAGAATGAGTTAATACAAACGTATATTCAGTCTTAACTCTTTGAGAAATACAGCCTCATACAGTGGCAGATCCAAGCTACCCCCCCCCCCCCTCATAAAGTTAGCCTACGTAAGTTTAAGGTTACATGTCAAGCCATGTAATACAAAAAATACTGAAAGTCGTTTTTAAAAATCCAAGATAATTAGTTTGATCATAAAACAATTATAGTATCGGTCGCTTTGATGAAGTTGCAAAGAAATCGCAGCAATGACTTCCGCAAGCAATAAAATAACACCAATTGCCTCGAAGAGCTTTTATTTGAACAACAAAAAGCAGAGCTGCTCAAGTAATTTCAGCACGCGGCCCTCTCAGCACTCCCCACAGTTCCGCATTTTTAATGGCCTCCGCATGAGCCAAGAAACGCATTTACAATTCAACAAAGCAATTTTGTTCGTTTCCAATTTCTCATTTTCAAACATTTAGCTAAAACAAGGCGCATGGCCAGGGCTACTGATAGGGGACTGCCGTATTACTAATTTTTTAGTGAAGCGTCTCTGCAGCCCAAGCAGTAACGCAAGAGCATTATTTATCGAGAACGTACTTAGCGTGTTCACGTCACGCTAATTTGTAGGCCAATAGGTGCGACCTGAACGGCGATGGCTTCAAATAGGTCAGCAACTGTGCATATACAGAACTCTAGGAATATTCGTCCCCAAATCGCAGCTATTCAATAACCGTCTACCACACTCAATGCCCATCAGATACGAGCAACTGCTGTACGTTCTGACAGGCCATTGTCAATCCCAGCTCGGATGTGCAGCACAGATCATAACAACTCAGGGTCATATATCGCTAACGTGGAAAACTTAACGAACCGTGATTGAACAGACACAATGTTACAAAACTCTCAGAGAGAGTCAGCATGTGAGCAAAGATAACTTCAAACCAAATCTCATAAGCGAAGTACTGTACGCAGAACCGAAATTGGAGGATACAGAAATAACTGGACTTGGCGGGATTCGAACCCACCATCAACGCCTAACCGGGGCGCCCACCAAGTCCAGTTTTTTCTACTATATCCTCTAATTTCAGTTATACATACCATATACTATAATAATACTGCAATATACTGTACGCAGGTCTATTGTACCTGTTTGTTCAAGTAGTACCTAAATGGTAGGCAAAGTCCACAAATACAAATTACAAAAAACCATTGGCGTAAATAAAATAGCCATGTAATTTGCCAGGCAAGAATGAGTAATCAATAAGAAAATCAAAGTCTTGGGGTCCTAAAGCCCCCCAGAAATTTTGGGAATTTACGCCAATGCAAAAAGTCTACAGCAGACAAGCTGCCGACGAAAAATTCGGTTTAAGAAGCAAGAGCCACGTTGTTGGCATACGCGCCACGAGATAGCCCTTGACCTCTCCTCGGGATAATAGCGCGTATATGCCATATTTAAATTACCTTGGGTGCTTGCAGCTCTTCAGCTGGCCCCAAGTACTAGTAATTTCTTTGTTCTGCAAACCACAAGCACGTAGACAATTACATTCACACATACCTTCCTTAGCAATGAGAATTTCTGCCTTCTCTGAAAGGCTTCAAGAAGATCAAGGTTAAGATGGTTACTTTCAATCCCATAACATATAATTAATGTGTCCTGCTATGGCCATCGAAGGGGGAATATTGAAAGAGTTTTAGGTTAACCCCAAGAACGTGCAGCTTATGAAGGGCATTACGCCGCGTAATGCCCGCGTAATTTACGCGTAGCTCAAGCCGGTTCAAGATTGATATTCATTGCCTGAAGTGCTAATGCTATGCTCGGCGGCAAGCGTGCTGTGTATTGGACGTGAATTATAACATATATATCAAGACATTTAGAGTAGTGGTACGGACTCTGACTATCACCCGCAAGGTTGCTGGTTCGAGTCCCACACATACTACATTTTCTGACCATGCTTTTAGGGCATGCAAAGCAGGCAGTCCCGAGCTCTCCTAGTTGGTTGAGTAAGAGAAGGTTTTATAGTCCTAACTCCGCTAGGTTGGCTTAGTAATAGAACAAAAAGTCATTATTTCATTATGTAACCAATAAGCACGACAGTAACCCCAAATTAAGGCTGTATGCAATCCCCATGTTAGGGTCGCAAATAGAAGTATAGATATACACTGCTTTTCATAATTTGCACACACCGAGAATGATAATAATAATGATAAATTAAATATTTTTGAAGTTTTTTTTTCATATTTTCCACAATTAGGGCACCTCCAAATCTAAGGGCGCGTGAGGAAGATGTGCTCGTAGCTAAAAGCGTGGTGCCAAACCAACATTTCCGGAGGAGCGTAGTCGAACCCATGAAGGGCTATAGAGTCGGAAGATAATGAAGAAGAAGAAGAAGATAAGCTATTAAAATCCTATTAAAAAAAATTAAAAAAACCAACGCCGTTAATCTCGTCACAGCGCTATAGACACACGTGTATTATAATTAAAACAGTCATGCGTGGTATACTACAGACCGGACAGCAATGACCGAAATGTTGAAAAAAAGAACACCTTCATCTTCAGCAGGTTGGCAACTGATGCAGGGTCACGACATTGCTATTAGTAACAACATAACGAAAAAAAATGCATTTAACATTGCACCACACAATAAAACTAATTAACATTTGAATTAAAAATGGCTCAAAGCGCATGACGATGGACACAAGGCAAATGGGTTGCGCAATTTAATACAAATGACCACATTACTAAAGGTGGATCCACGAGTCCACTAATTAGCCCATTGCCTGCTTTAGCAGTTTTTATGGGGCAAGATAATCCACTGAAGGGGAAGCGCACGAAAAGCCGTCGTAAATAATACTGCATGGCACCGCAATGCATTGGTATAAGGTGGTGCCATCCTTCATCAGTACTCCTTACCCAAACTTATCAAGTGATAGTTGATGGTTCCTTGCCTATAGAGGAGACATGGGACATTCGAGCGCGCCAAAAATATTTTTTGAATTCTGGGGCCACCTGGTACGCTTTTCAATGACTGGTCATAGGAGGCGTGGCGAGTGGCCCCAGAAATTAAAATATATATATTTAAAAAAAAACGGAACAGGAGGCCCCAGTATTCAAAATATTTTTTTGACGCGCTGGAATGTCCTATCTCTCTTGTGTATATCTCAAAATAAATCAAATCACGCAGGATTAGACATTGCTTATCAGCCTGCTAAGCATCATGCTGCTTTCGATTCCTGTACATAACGGTTTTCTTCTAATTATATTTTTCGAAGCTTTATCTACAATGGTGGGCGGTGGAATTAATTGTGTACCCCTCCCAGAATAATATAAGTCTTCCAGAGCTTTAATAGTCCCCAGCCTTTGTGTCCAACCATTCTACACAACTCTCTACCAAATCCTCAAATTAAACCTGCTTATGGCCTATGGATTGTCGTGCCCTGGTTGTTTTCCATGGGGGTATGTCGATAGATAAGGTTGAGCAACCCAAACCAAATGACCAAGTTACAAAAGACAAATCCACGAGTTTACCGGCAAGTAATTAGCTTGGTACTAGATTAAATCGTCGTGACTTGACATTGAAGTAATAGCAGAAGCAGGTCCCAGAAGGGCGATGTTATCACTTGGAGACTTCATTAATTGAGAGGACTACAGTTGGCAGAGATGATGGTCGATCTGTTTATAGGAGAGGTGTCATTTGGAGGGGGGGGGGCAGTTGACTCCCTAAGCCATAAAAAACAGACAATGTGTTCTAAATGAGTTACGGTGGACTGTAGATCAGGATAATCTAGCACCTAGGAAACGACGCGAAGAGAATTAAAGATGTAGTACCATAAATTAAAAAAAAAAAAAAATACTTTTCCAGTCAACCGTATATAATACTCCCCCCCCCCCCCCATTACATATGAAGTGACGCTCCATTATTATTGAATGGTATTGTATGGATGGACTTGTAGTGGTCCATTAAACATTGCCCTGCCAACGGACATTATTAGTATTGTTTCCGAATGAATTTCTAACCGTTGACAAACTGGTTCACTCCTAGATGTCCACCAACCACAAGTGACCACAAGTGCCAATGTGAATGCTTAGACACATGCCTAGCATAGACATTGTAACAGCCAACAGGCAACAGGTGTTAGCTCGACTGAAACAAGCACGGAAACATTAAAAAAAAAAATTAACTCATTAACGAAAAGCCATAACGTTAGGGGGAGGATTTTAGAATCCGCCCTTAACAAAATTTCAAGTTAATAAACTCACCTAAGCGGGAATAAAATGGAGGAACATAATTTTGGCGTTATAAGTTGTTGAGTTCCTCTTTCAGGCAACATATATAGAACAACAAAGATGACTCGCGTCTTTTTCCTCTTCCACTCATAGGCAAGTTCGAAGAAACTTATGAGTGTACCCCGTACGGGATCGGAGGTCAGTTTGGCTGTGTGCAAATTGTTTGGGCACACATTCATGATCAATAACCACATTCCTTCTATGACCTGTTTTGCCATATGCGGTACGGGAAGTTCCAGGGTCCCCAAATCAGGCAACCACATATTTACGTTAGGCAAACTGTGTATTTATTCTGCTTGTCATCATATTGCTTTCTTTTTATATGTTAGTATAAGGAAAGCTTTGAGAAGGTCGAAATTTGACGCAGATACATACTTATGTTTAGCTGAAATTTATAATTTCGTTTATTACTACAGACACACGTTAATGAAAATGAATACATATTGACGACACTCCTGACACAGATGAAAAGGTTTAACATATACAGTAAACCTCACAGACTACTTGTCACATTATTATAAAACTATAAACAGACCAAAGTTTACCATCATAGCTCAAGAAAAAATATAAAACATTGGACTGGTATGATATTGTAGCTAAAGGGCAGAGTAAAAATTCCTGCAGTGGGATGAATGTTGGGAGAATTTCAAAGCCGGGGGCAGCAGATATCCCCAAAAACCTTGAAACCAAGGTCGTTACTTCTCAACCCCAAGTGACGTCACTATTGCCATGGCAACAACAGAATCCCTGCGGAGCGGCCTTGAATCAGCAACAGGTTCTCATGCAGTCAATGAATGGCCTTCGGTCCAGCATCAGCAGCTTTATACTGCGTCATGCTGGAAAATAGGAGAAAGTGTTTTTGTTCGTTAGAGTCTTGGAAATCTTCAAAGAGGGGTTCCAGATAAGCATTTAAACGTGACAGTTTGTGACGTCAGAAAGAAAGGACATTTCCGCTATTAATTTTAAACATTGATCGAATTTGGGGTCTACTAGCTCTCACACAGGGGCGTTCGTAGACAATTTTTCATGGAGAACCGAAAAGTGCCTCGGGGAAGGCCAGCATTATAAAATAGCCATAGTACGCATATATATATTTTGTTTAATTACACCATAGCATTAGGCTTCCGCCATTAGCTTTCTTGCAGCCCAATACAACACATAATCGGGTGAACCTCTGCTACTGACGAGAGCCGGGCACGTCTTAAGATGTTTTCCGTCCATCTCTTCCCGGGTGTCGCATAAAGGGCAGAAAGGCTCCGCTGCTACACCTATACGGTGAAGATGTTTTTGATACGTATATAGTATTGGCTAGTATACTATAGTCAGGACAAGTAGAGTAGTGGTACGGACTCTGACTTTCACCCGAAAGGTTGTTGGTTCGAGTCCTACACTTCCTACATTTTCTGGCCATGCTTCGGAGGGCATGTAAAGCAGGCGGTCCCGGGCCTTCCTAGTTGAGTGTAAGAGAGGGCTTTATAGCCCTAACTCCACTAGGTTGGCTTAGTAATAGAACAAAAAAGTCGATATTTATTTATTTATAGTATTGTGACTTTTTATAAGTAAACAATTGTAGTCATGCCCGATTTGCGTTTTTTACGGCTACTAAGTCAAGCAAGTTCAAAGTTCATAACAGGCTTGGGAACATAATTCACAATACATAGTCGTTAATATTGCATAATCAATTAATCATATTACCTCTATCCACCAATATACAAAAATAGTCAAAACAATAATAAGGAAGCTAGACTGTTAAAAATAGATCTATTTAATTGAGGAACTGCACTTTTTTGATTTTATTTTTACACGTTGTGTCAGGACATTTTTATAATGGCTAAGATTCTTAGCTTAGGACATGTAGAGTAGTGGAACGGACTCCAACTTTCACCCGAAAGGTTGTTGGTTCGAGTCCCACACTTGCTATAAATTTTCTGGCCATGCTTCGGAGGGCATGTAAAGCTTTCCGGGCTTTCCTAGTTGAGTGACAGGGCTTATAGCCCTAACTCCGCTAGGTTAGCTTAGTAATAGAACAAGAAAGTCGATATTTATTTATAAGATTCCAAAAGTTGAAAATTTTAACAGAACAGGCTAATCAATGGGGGGGGGGGGGGGGGGGTGTCAGCTCACGGCACACACTTAGGGTATGCACAGTCTTTCATCAGATCTGCCCCGTCCGTGCGAGGCCTACAAATAAAAAGGAAGGCAGGTGTCCAGAGGCCGGCGTAGCATTGACAGCGACAGCATATGGCACGGCCTAAGGACGTGCAGGCATGTTCTATTTGTGACCATAACACGTATAAAGCAACCACAGAAAGTTCTAGCTATAAGCCCAACCAGTGGTACCTTAAATGGAGTGCTTTGGACTTCCTCCAATACATCAACAATACGTGTAAAGAATTGAAATGCACATGTTATATTCACAAATGGACAACTGATGTAACCTTTCCTCTGCCTACTGTGTATCAAAGTTGGAATTATTACATCTTCTTTAGTGGCAATGCAACGATTGGTTTTCAGTAAATCTTTCCAACTCCGTCTCCATTCTGCTCAACTTCATAGTACGTTTCGCATCTCATAACCTTGCTTGAGGTCTTCTGCGTACGTCTTCTTAAGTTGGCCCCTGCCATTAAAGTCCCCAAAAAACTAACCTAATTGCGCCTTCTATTATGGTATCAAGGGCCAATGGTGTCCCGCATTCCATTTTTTGCGCAGAATTTCTCATAAAATATCGACCATAAAGCCATAAATGAAAGTTTTTTTTTTAAAGATTAATCGCATACAAACAATTTAATGAATGTATCCGATTGACCTCTTCAGTCGCCTCTGTAGGTTAGAGCCCGTGTTGAGTCTCCGATCGCATGGCTTGTAAAGACTCGCACAAGTGCAAGCACGTTACCACCTGGCCATCGAAGTCGATAAAGTAGAACGAAAATAAAGATAATTGTCTTTATTTTCCTTTTCGGTTTTGGGCCTTCCAATTTCCAATTCCGGCCCGCCCTTACAACTAATCCAAGGGTAAATCAGTCTGAAAAATAAACTAATTTTTAAAACAATGGTGAACCTAACAATAATAAATAGGCTAAGTATATTTACTGTTTACGAGAATTAGTGGATTCAAAGAGCACAATCTTTTATCTCACGGTAGTAAAATATTTGGATTCCGTAATCAAGCGCATTTCCGTGCAAGATAAGGTCACGGGTACAAACAATCCACTGATAATGGGGAACCCTCGCGGTACAAGCCCCCCGTCAATGATAAACAGTTTGGGTCGTTCAACACTGCAGCAGCCTGATCGAGGCGATTATAATACCGGGGTTAAATAATTACCCTAGGATTATAACTGTAAACAAACAAATTTTGAATAGCACTTTCCATTATAAAATTATCTTGTTTACATTTTTAATACCAGGGGATTAAATAAATACCGGTATTATAATCGCCTCGATCAGGCTGCAGGACCCTTCATCGCGGTTTGGGATTATTATAATACCGGGGTTTATTCAATTGTTTGAAACAAATGAGTGCAAAGTGCGCGGGAAATTCTAATGGATAAATTAATATTTTTTGGTGAGTTTTCAATTTTTTCTCCCTTAGATTAACACATTAATTAAAATTCTTATTATATTTCATAATTCTACCTGTACATTATAATGTTTATTAGTATTACCTTCAATTATTAAACAATGCAACCATTCTATAGTATTTTAATTATTTTAATAATTCATTAATTTGAATTTCCCGCCCATATTTCAAGACCGTCACATGACACCTTACTACTGCGGTATTACAAAAATAAACCCCGGTATTATAATAATACCAAATCACCATGATAGGGCTGCTGTACTGCCAAATGTCCCAAAAACCGCTCACATCACTCCCAGCAGATCCCAATCACTTCCGTGGACATTCCTAAATTTCCTGAACCGTGGACAGTCATGATGGTCTAGCAATATCAAGATAGTTTTCGCTTCGTTATGAAACTTTCTGGGCAGATTTTGTGTGAAGGGCCATTTCCGTCACGAGTAATCACGGTTCAGTGGTCGTCAGTCGCACGACTCGACAGTGACAGCTACAAATAGAAAATGAAAGGAAAAACCTAGGGGACTCGTGGAAAATGGAACGATTCAAGTGCACCTGTTATACTTACAGAAAAAAGAAAAAAAAAAGAAAATTGCCTTTGATTTCACATTGGGCGAATTTTGGACATTTCATGTAACTAAACCCCAAAATTATGGTAAAAATTACCAATATGTACACACAGCAGCAGAATTGACTTCAGATATAAATAAGAATTGTCACCAATTTGTTTGCAATAAATCCCAAAGTTCACAAAGTAATAGTACTTAGGCAATGTGGGCAGGTGCACAGATGCAAAACACCATCCAGTATTATTAATTGAAGATTTGGCATAATAAGAATTAAAAACTTTTTGGCCAATCCGTACTTAACCAAACACAAGATTTCAAAGCTAGATCCGAACCCAAAATAGCATTACTCCATTCAATAAATTTCACATTAGCTTCTCTGACGTCATCACATTACGAGGGTGGCAAGTCAACAAAAGGTAAAATGTCAGACAGGTTGAAAATATCATATACCACCCACCGCCCCTCCTCCCCTGTGACGTCATACTTTTCCAAGCATCTTAATATGTGTTATTCTGCAGGAAACCAGTTTTTGTTAGTTCAACTAGAACATCAGATAGTATTCAACGTTCCATAGAATATTTAAATAAGCCCAGTCCCAGTTGACTATAAGTAAGTCCTAGAGTGCCTCTGTGGAGACTATTTTCAATGGAGCGAACTTAAAGGTTTGTTGGTGTTTTATAGAAACTGCATTCACTGTAGTTTGTAGAAGGGGTACTCACTATACTGTGGCAAAGTGCGGAATCTCCTGTAAAGCAGTAATTACAAAATAAAAGGTAAATACGTAATTAAAATTACCACTGCGCTTCTCGTTTATTAATTACTTTTTTACATTTCAATTCTAGCCGAGTATTCCTAAAATAAGAAACTCCTCCCATTCTAATAATCCAACAAAAAGAAGAGGGGAAATTGGTGAGGACGGGAACAGGACTCAAACCCATGGCCAGGCCGTGAAATGCTAGACATTACAATATCACACCAACCTTAATATGCTACTAAGAAATTACGAAAATGTATAAGAAATAATGGAAAAGGATGCAAAGCTAAATACTTCAAATTTTGAGCGAAATAAGCCCCTAATATAAAGTGTCCATTGAGTTGCCCCGAATTCTGTTGGACGACAAAGGATTTAAAAAAAACCTAATTTGAAAATAACGGAAGAGTCCTAATACCCTAATATAATAAAATGCATCACAATAATAGAGCCATAAAGCGCGTAAGATTACAGCAAGTAATAAACCCATAAGATATCAAATGACCGAGGTTAACCCCTCTGCTAGAATAATTAACTTCACAGCAATATTGATTAATTAGGCGATATGTCACCATTAATATTATTTATGTACAACGAAAGACTTATTTATGGAGGTCAATATGTTCCACTGTCGCGGATAGCTCATGCTCAGCAAGAGCTGAGTAATAACAAGTTACATGATGGGATAGCGGTGTCAATGAGAACGGCGAATAGCCTCAATCGAGCTGACAACAGAAATTATATAAAATATATTTCTGGAAGGCAGCGAATGTCCCATCTCTCCAATATAGGACTTCAGGCGTACTCACATACCAGTTGTAAAGTGGGACAGGTCAGGGGAGATAGAAATAAAAGTAGAAAAGTAAATAAACAAACATGAAATACAATGCAAGTTTTGTTTGTTTACTGACTTTTTCACCTTGATTTGTACTTCTCCCACTTGAGCACAGGTTTGCGAGTATATAGTATGTGAGTAATAATCCATAATGTATAATGGCCGTCACGGAAACTGGCATAAAAACTAAACAATCCCCAATGCATTTTGCAACTTGGCATACAATAGGGGGATTGCAAGTCCGTAACAACCTACACACTCACAGGTCTAACGGCAAATGCAGGACTCGATTTATATCAGGCTTCACGTGAGCAATTACGCTACCCGTGTATGCTGTGGGAATCCACAATGTGGGGAATCCATTGAATTTCGATCAGGTTAGCCAACCTGACAATTTATATGGCAGAGATTTGACAATAATTACTGCGTAAACATGCAGCGAAGTTGCGAGCGCATAGAAATTATTTTCTTTGTTGAGGGATACTGCAAAGAGAACGCGATAAGAAAAGGTCATTCCCTAAAATTAATGATTTTTGGCAGTCGCTTGCTATCTTACTAATGTTATTTTACAGTCAATTCAAAGGCCCATTATTTAAGACAACATTGGCCTAGTAATGAACCAATTTACCAAAATAACCACATGCAACTGACATCACATGATTATACGATCAATTTAATGGAGGTAGAATTAGCCAATTGGGCAAGGGTACTATAATTGCCAATACAAATACAAATTGACAAGTCGTGATGTATGAGGCTGTTATAGTATATTAGCCTTATTTACTGTAGCTGGTTTTTATAGTCCTACCTGTATTTATATATGTTTCTTATTTCTTTGCAATTTTGTCTTTCTACGATTACTTCCCTGTCCAAGTAATTGGTTTTTTCCAGATTCGTCTAATCGAAAAGTATTCACAGAATAAAGTCTCACGTTCTAATCTCACAATTGGATATACTTATTCTGTTTTCCCTGAACTGATCATTAACATTAATTTTTAAACACGGAAATCGTCAAATCATCACATCGGGTCAAATTTATTCGCGCGTGTAGACAATAACAAATTACAACCAAAACTGCAACGGGTCACCCTAAGCAACAACTCCAAGTAATCATCCACACAAAGATAACCTCCGAAAGTTCAAAGAAAGCATGACCAGATTAGGGTCACGATATAAATTGGCTGGTAGGCGAGCACGTGGTTGCATACGGAAGGCCGGCGGCTTATCGTCTCCCGGTTGCCAATGAGACGGCCCATAAATGGCGCCCAACGTGGGGCTATCAGCTTAGGATATTTTGGGTCCAAGGAAAATAAAACGCCGTGGCACATACCCAATAAGGATCTAGGCCTGAGGACTGGTAGAGGATCCCCTCTCTTGAACAATGCTAAATTTGGGATAGTTTGGTCAACAACGTATCCGGCAGCCGTGTTCTTCCTTTATCGATGATGGTAAGAAAAAAGTCGTGAATATCACCATTGATTTGGCAATGCTGGCACAACTTAAACAATACTATGTATGTAGGGACTAAACACCCTACTAGTCGTTTTTTGTGGCCAAACGGCGCTAGTGCCAGCCATTTATTAAAATGTACAAGAGCACTTCTTCTATTTCTACTACTCGTTTATGTCCGCGTGATCGATTTTTTTATAAGAAATATGACTTTCTATACCAAAGAAGTATAGTAGGGTGTCCGATTTATGTGGATTAATGTGGATAAGTAGCATTAAAGTCAAGCAATAAAAACCAAAATTCTCAAATTCAAAGAATAAAACGGGCCAATGACTCTATTAACCAAAGAATTAACCAGCAGAAGGTTAAATAGAGATAGCAACACAACTCAGCAAATAATAAGCGATTTCTCTCCGTCAGTCATAGAAAAACGGCCACTGCGTAATTAGGCGATAGCGGAAGGGAACAAACTTGTAAAGACTGGCCATAATAGGCCGGCAAGACGACGCATGCGTGGCATCCGGCTTTGCGCGCCAAAATTAGACCGTTTCAAAAACCGCCGCGTCCCATCGCTTACCCGGCAGCCTTGGAACTCACCGTCGCAATATGACCTTGACTTCTTTGGCGCATGCAATTCAAATATTCGGCCAGTGAACTCATTTCATTTGGACTTAAGTTTAAGCATTTAAGACAGTTCTTATATTTTACGATAAATTTCAAGACTCCTAGTTTCTTGTGCCAACTCGGTCAATCCGGAATATGGTAAGGATAGGGCGGATTGTATACAATACGACCGATAGGCGATAAAGTACTACATACTGTTCACCATAAGGTGCCTTTTGTCCCCAATAAAGTGCGTTATAAATTGTCGAATCGGCATAATCATCCTCTCCACCACCCACCATCCAAAAAAAGATGAATAATTCACATCATAAGTAATATAAATTTAAATTTAAGTTTCACGGCAACACAAAATTAATGCCACTATAACTCACTTATAACACGGTATAACCTCGATATAACCCGTGGGGCACGTTGGGAGTTTATGGGGAAGTTTGTCGAATCGGGCATTTGTTATAATGAAAAATATCGGTAATTAGGTCCACAAACCAACAATAACGTTATAGGGAGTATATCAGAAACTGCCCTTAATTTAGTATAGCAGAAATACACGTTAATAATTGCCACCTCAAACACCGACAATAACCCGTATTTTACACTCAAGTAACTTGTAGAGTATATTATCAGAGTAAATGTTAAGGATTAAAAAACTATTTGGTATACTCCGGCATCAATTGTGTTTCATTAAAATCAAATCTTCAATTTAAAAAATAATTGTTAAACATGCCATCGGCTGACAGCCGCATCTCTTTGATCCGGTTCCTCCATTATAAACCAGTTGAACTCATCACTTAGCTGTCAATATGGGCTTTATTATAAAAGTGACGCGACACCGCATTCGAATGCATGATGTAATCGTCAAGTTCAAAATGACTTGTAAATATGGGCTGTTTCAATTGTTTTTTTTTTTTTTTTTTAAGTTTAAAGGCCCTGAAAAATGGCTGCGCTAATAAAGTAATAGTAATATTCAGCTGTGATGCCAATGAAAAGTTTGAGCCGGCCTTACCCGGGTAAATTTTGCCTCTGTTCTTCAAATATTGGCGTTTTATTTTAATTTAGCGGGGTAATTAACCTTTTCGTGCTACAGCTGCAAGACTAATGTTGAAAAAATTTCTGGGCCTACGTTGACGTAGTTAGTAGCTTTCTCTTACATGTCCGAGTATCTACACACCATGCGATCGGAGACCTGTTGTAACTCAACACCGGTATTACCTACAGAGGCGAATGGAGAGATTTTTCAGATTTATTAGTTACAATTAAAGTCTTCTTTAAGCTCAAATAAAAATTTCGTTGGAACATACGTTATGCATACATTACCATCATAAAAACCAGTTAGACTCATCAGACACCCGTCAACATGGCATTTTCATAGAAGCAACACCGCCTCAATGATGTAACGATCAAGTTCTCAACTTAGCGGATCTCGAAGGATAGCCCATAAAGCTTTACGATTCTACAGGTCCTATGTGAGATGTGGGCTTCGAGACAACTTCCTCAACACATTCAGGTACAGACTGATAGCCTCATAACCATGGAAGACAATTTGCTCCAAACCTGATTGAGGTTGAAGACACAAGTCACACAATTTTGAATATAACTACGCTGTTCAATAAAGACGATTTATTATTATTATTATTATAAAGATGTTACGAAGCAGTAAAATATAGGATGATAGGCCGTGGTCGTTCTGAAAGCGTACTTCCAAACGTTTTCGTCAACATCTGCGGTCGACATCTTCAGTGGAACTGAGTAGACTTCTAAGATTGTATCTCATAGGCTCAGCAGCAACTGGCCTATCATCCCGGATTCTAATACTCCGGCCGTGAAAGCCTTTGTGAAATTTCATTAGAAATTCGACTTCATGCAAAAAATAAATAAAAAAGTGGGTGTGTGTACTTGTGTACGCGCGTGAGAAGTTATACTTCTTTGGCATAATTAAAAAATAGTTGTTAATTGCATGCAAATAATTAATTACAATAAAATAATAAAAATTTGTAAATATTAAATAAAATTATTTTAATTTATATCAAGAAATACTAATACTAGCCCAGGGTAGATAATTTTTTTAAGACATTAAGTTATAGTAGAATGGAACCCATTGGAAATGAAAGATAATATGACAGATATTAAAGGAAAAATAAATTACGGGCGATCTGAGTTCGGGAGGCAGGTAGGGGTGGTTTTTAAGGGTGAAATACGGTACATCATCATTTCCGACAAAACTACAAGTCCTATGAAAAAACGTCAAATAGCAAAAAGGTAGGTAATCAGAAGTTTAGTAATTTCACTTTTTTCACATAACATCAAATTTTATGAGAAAAATGCCAAAAACCAGGGTTTTGGTTTTATGTTTTTCCACGTGAAAATTGGGGAAAACTTACTTTTTCATATTATAAATACACTGTAAATTTTTTTGATTTAAAATATTAATTTTTTCTATCTGATTTTGACTATACATACATAAGTCAAGTAAGTCAAGTGATTTTGACTATACATGGAAAAAGCAGCCTAATTTTCAACCAAAAAATTTCACGTCAAAATGTCAATTTTTTTAATAAGTTAGGTAGGATTTTTTTTCCGTTGAAATCTCTACTTTCCGATGGTATAATGAACAATACACACTACTGTGCAAAATTTTCTTAAAAAATGCAGAAAACCAAATCGAAATATGATGTCTTTAATATTTAAAATATAGTCCGGTCAATTTAGTCGTCCAAAATTACAATAACTCGCATCTAATATTGTACCAAAATATCATTCGATTTTATTTTTTCTAGGTTATGTAACCTTAAACATCCTATTTAAGAACGGAAATATTACTATTTTTATTTCAGAGCTGATTGACATATATATAAATATAGGGCTTTGATAAACTAAATTGACCGGACTATGTTTTCAATATTAAAGACATCATTTTTCGATTTGGTTTTTTGCATTTTTTAAGAAAATTTTGCACAGTAGTGTATATTGTTCTTTATATTATCGGAAAGTAGAGATTTCAACGAACAAAAATCCCACCTAATTTATTAAAGAAATCGACATTTTGACGTGAGATTTTTCGATTAAAAATTAGGCAGCTTTTTCCATGTATAGTCAAAATTAGATAGAAAAAATTAATACTTTAAATCAAAAAAATTACAGTGTATTTATAATATGAAAAAGTAAGTTTTCCCCAATTTTCACGTATAATGTTTTGTTATTGTGAAAGTTAAAAATAAAAAACCAAAACCCTGGTTTTTGGCATTTTTCTCATAAAATTTGAGGTTATGTAAAAAAAATGTAAACACTAAAGTTGTACATCTTCTTATTACCTACCGTTTTGCTATTTGACGTTTTTTATGGGACTTGTAGTTTTGTCGGAAATCATGATGTATCGTATTTCACCCCTAAAAACCACCCCTACCTGCCTCCCGAACTCAGATCGCCCGTAATTTATTTTTCCTTTAATGTCCGTCATATTATCTTTCATTTCCAATGGGTTTCATTCTACTATAATTTAATGTTTTTTTTCCACCATTTTTCAGGGGATCTACCCTGGGCTATACGGATAGTTAACTTCAATTATATTGGAGCACTTGAAAAAGTATATAAGCACAATTTTTTTCACTAATATTCACGAATAGTAAATAATATCAATCAAAATATTCAATTTAAATCACTACTGAATATAATTTATTAGCACATATAAAATTCGCACTTGTATGAAAGTAAAACACGTGTTGTGAATGTAGAAACTAGAAACATGTTGATAAATATTATAAATATGAAAACAGTAAGGCATTATATATATGTACCCGGGCATTGTCATCCTCCATTTTGTATCCTATAATTCCCATAGCTTATGGTAAGAATTGAAAGAAAGTAAAAGATTGAAAAGAACTAAAATACGGATACAAAATGGCGGATGACAATACCTGTCTAGAAAACAGTGATGTGAGGTGACGAGTGTACCAATATGCGCGACTAATATCGAGGTTCTATTTCTATTTTGTTGGCAGCTTCATTCTGTGAATTTTGTGCCACAGATACGCGCGCATCTTCAAAATTCACTCTCGCCGCTAAAGAAGTATAACTTAAAAAAAAAAAATAATGCATCGGTTCATTACCTAACCTATAAAAGCTGTTTTATTTGAAGCGTAAAAGCCGCGTGTGAGACTGGTATTAAGGCGCAATTGCTTAATACCCATGCCAGACAACTATTCCCACAGTTTTAAAGTTGACCAATTAGGGCTAAATACTAGTCCGCCATCTATCGCAAGATAAGTATAATTAACTTGCACATGTTTTGTAATTGCAATGTGTGCCTGACGTTTAAGACATGTTCTCTTGCATCCCGCCCCTTTGCTGTGTTAGCACAACCCAAAACCTATTATATCGTTAAATGCAATTACTATACACAGGTCTGATCCGTTGGTTAAGTCAAGCTAACGCCTGTTACATTGTCAATGGTAAGCATATCTCAGTTTGTTTATGGTCAGTTGTGCTCGGTGTGGGTTGATACCGAGGAAGTTAACCTGTTTGCCAGCGGCCAAAAATTCATAAGGAAATAATAACAATAAACAAAAGAACCGGTCCGAGTTTAGTCGAACATGCTTTCCAATTTATCAAAATTAGTAGAAAGAGAAAATGAGTAATTTCATGGTAAATAATTTTCCTACGGTTAAATTTCCGATATCTCGGGGGGGGGGGGGGGGGTTGTCCACCTGACGTCACTGGAGGTGAGGTAAATTCTAGATAGGTCAGACCAACACATTACCACACAGCAATACTGGCAGGGCACGCAATGCATTTGAGCGTGAAATGAACTTTTCTGGGAAAGCAACCTGTCCGTTTTCGTTACTCAATTTAACACCTAAAACATGCTTGAAGGTAGAAATCATAGATAGAAAGGTTTCGCAGAAAAATTATTTTTTAGTCATTTTTCATGAAAATTTAGTTATTTTAATTTTTTTACCCCCAGAAGCAACCTATCAATGGGCAAGCGACCCCACGCATTTCGTTAATATTAATAACGACTACAATATATGTGAATTTAAAAGAACTAGTTGGAGCCGTTTTTGAGAAATAATTTTTTTAGACGTTTTTTTGGAGTTTTTTTGAGAATAAACCCCCTCCCCCCCAAATTAAGTTAGCCCCAAATAAAATTTTTTTTTTCCGAAGTATGGTTTTTGTGAACCTACATGCCGAATTTCATCAAAATCGACCGAGTAGTTTGCCCGGAAATCGACGCACAGGCAGAACAGACAGAACAGACAGAACGACAGACAGACAGACAGACATTTCGTAAAAACCACTTTTTTGGGGTTCCTGGTACCTCAAAACGTGTAAATCCGTTGAAATCTCGGAATCGAAAATTTCGACCGTCACAAAGCTTTCCTTATACTACGTATAAATTGGAAAGCAATAAAAGTAATACTGGTTTAAAATGTTATTAGGTAGGTAATAAAATGCATTGTCGCTTTCTGAAAAAAAAAATAATGATAATAATAAACCTGGGATACTAAACCTTTGTACCTGCAGAGGCTTTCACTTTTTCAAACCTCTGTTTACCCATTAAACTAAATGGTTGTTGGTTGGTTAAGCAGTGTCTTAATCTAGCTATAACCGAGTTGATATAAATTACCAAAATTACCGGATCCGAAAGAACCTAAACCGACACTTTGAAACGGCCCTTAGTAAGGGAAATGTTTTGGCAGTGTACCCCGGTTACATAAAATTACGAATCTGCAGAAAATACGTCTTTGAAGAATTTCAGCGAATTAATTTAGTAACAGCAGTAAAGTTTGAGTAAATAATTACATTAATTTGTAGATCAATAAAGCTACAATAATTATACCCCCGGACAATGAAGTCAACATACTGCTTTATCGGAATTAATGATTAATTATTTTTGTTTCAAGTGAAATTGACACTGAAATCAGGCCAATCCAGCATTTTCCCCTATACATTTATAATTTCTTTCACTCCTACATGTTAGAGGAGGTAATAAACCTGTATCTCATTCTATGTAGTGCACCTTCAGCTCTCTAATAGCAAACTGCAATATTGAGAAGTGGCTCCAATTGCTACCTTCAGGATGCACTTTAAAACATGTTATGGATATTAATCCCGTAACGGGACATTATTGGTGCCTAACTATAGCTATGCGACCAGTATATGACAGATTAATAACAGCGAATTATAAATAAATGCTATTTTGCTGGTATCTCCATATCTTCCACAACACACGACGCGACACTGAGGAGCCAAGTTCTTAATCTCGACCTGACAGAACAAAACATAATTAACGGATTCACTAATCTCAGTGGGGCGAACCTGAACGGAAAACCAACAATGAGAGAGTCAGTCATGATCAGTGCGCACAAGGCATAACTGTTTCGAAGGGTCTTAAGTTCAAATCCCGTTGGGGTAAAGATACTCATTCAGTGCTTCATCATATCAGAATGGGCAAAAAATTTAAGTTCTATGGGCATTTCTGGTATTATTCTGCAAAATAAGCTGTTTTACTTGAACGGACCCGCTGAACTTGATGCTGGATTGCTAGCAGTCCGAAATCTGGACCATAAAGCACGGTAGCTGTTTGTTTATTATAATACGGAGGGCCCGTTAACTGTGCATAAATTTAAGTAGAAAGAGAAAAATGAAATAACTTCAAAACACAAGTAGGCTGTTCAAAATCCATCTAATTCGAAACAAAACCGGGATTTCCTTAGGCCCCGTCGAATGTTTGAAAATAAACAAATCTTCATACACTGGGTCCCATCTCGCGATATCGGCCAACATTGAAGAACTAGGACACAGTTCAAAACCAGCCGTCACCAAGAAACCAGACATGGACGTATGGCTGTCTCCCACATCAAAGAAAGTAGCACATCGAGCCCGAAAACCACGAATGACCCCGTCATAAACATATCAAACCGACAATAAGATAAGATACTCACCACATAGCTTGTACGGAAACAGGTTTGAAGATATGGTGTCGACCAGCGACCGAGACACTGAAACCCCCGTCACCGTCGAGAGTGATGGTGGTGTCAGCCAGGACCCGGAGCACCAGCCCGACGGTCGTCTTCTCATTGCAGTCGATACCGAGGAGGCAGCACTCTTCCACGTCCTGACGACCCAGACAGCACACCACCACCAGGTATCTCGTTCTACCGGGGTGCACACTTTCCAGTTTCACAGCCTGCAAAAAACACACCAGTCGTAAGTAATAGAATGGACAATTTCCGGGGCTATCCAGGCGGCTATTATAAATCTAATACGTTAAGGAATGGGCGCAGGATTAAACCCTGAGGCAGAAGGAGAGAGAGAATCCCTCCCCATCCTCAACATACAGAACTCTCACTCACATTTACTTAACCAGTTACAGAGGGCTTCAAGTGGGCGTGACCCCTAGTGATACCCGATGGCAGGCACAGAGTTAGAACTAGGTATTTTAACCCTCTTTACTAACATTAAGGCGGTTATTCCTCCGACGTGGATTTTCAATGTGAATGTGTCATGACGTGGTAGCAGACATCATTAATAAGTCTCAGTGATGTCTGCTACCACATCATGACACATTCACATTGAAAATCCACGTCGGTAGAATCAAGGGCGGTTTCGCCTCCAATTTAGGGGGGGGGGGGGGGGGTCAGCGGTCAGGTTCAGTGTGGATTGTAACATTATAAAACATAATTATTTTTAATTCCCACTGTAAACCCATTGTTATTAAGTTATTTTTTTTGGGGGGGGGGGTCTAGACCCTCTGACCCCCCCCCCCTAAAATCCGCCCTTGTGTGGAATAGCCACATAATTACAAGTTTCTTTGAGGTTATTTTTTTAAACGTTAATTAGGGTTTTACTAACACTAGTTTTAATAAAACCCAAATTAATTGTTTGTTTATTAAATTGAAAAAAAAATTGGGAACTGCTAGACCACGTTTTCTTCAATTTCCCTACTAATATCTAATTTAAAATTTAACTCGGTTCTACCGATTTTACGGCAATATAGTACTTTCTTTATTGCCACAGTGCTTCCTTCCTACACAGCTCTGCCTAGATTCAATTCAGTCATGGTTAATACAGCGCACAGGCACAGAAAACCGAACCGCACACAATTAACCACATTGAATCGATTGAAATGTTATCCAAAGCGTCAGAGGCCGTACTGATACAAAGTACTCCAAGGCACAGCCGCCCTTCAACCACACGATAAATGTCGAACCGAGCAAATATGCTAACAACCTATAATCGCTTCCGGCTATAACTATAAGAAAGTTTTCAGTGAACCGCCCAAAGGCTGCCCAGGGGCCGGGAGTAAAAGTGGACGCGTAAATAAACGATAATAATGGGAAACTCGTTGGCAAATCAATTACGTCGTGTTGAATGACAGCAAAATAAAAGGGCTACGAGTAGCGCCAGGTTCAAAAGGTTAATGTTCAGGTTCGAGAGACAAGGCAGGTTAATCTCAGGTGCCATCAAATGTAATGCGTCTCGTCTACCCGCGTCCCAACTTCACTTTCTATCAATTTTTATTATTATGTACCATAAAGTACCATGTTTTAGCCATGAGTTCAGAATACTTGCATGGTTGTATTTATCGGTTAATGCAAAATGCAATGTTGCATGCTCAAGTGGAACCGTTCATAAGTGCCTTATTATTATTGCAAGTGTCGCCTTACTTAACATATAGCTATCGCCCTTCAATGACAAAATAGGGAATGGGTTTCCAGTATTAACTAGATTGTATGCAATCACTGAGTCAGTGACAATGGTTTCACCTAGTGTCATAGGGCGAAATTTGTAGTTGTTGTATAAACTGTTAATCGAATTATATATATATCCACACTCATAGCGCGAGAAGATCAAGATTTCGCGTTTTCGAATTTCTTAACAACGCGCCCTTCTAATATACGTTGGGTCATCGCGCTACCAGTCTATTTCTTCTTTCTGCTTTCCAAATAATACGTAGTATAAGGCAAGCTTTGTGATGGTCGAAATTATAGATTCCGAGATTTCAACGGATTTACACGTTTTGAGGTCCCAGGAACCCAAAAAAGTGGTTTTACGAAATGTCTGTCTGTCCGTCCATCGATTGCCGGGCAAACTACTCAGTCGATTTTAATGAAATTTGTCATGTAGGTTCACAAAAATCATACTTCGGGAGAATTTTTTTTATTTTGGGCTAACTCAATTTGGGGGGTTTCAATCTCAAAAAACTAAAAAAAAAAAACGTCTAAAAAAATTATTTCTCAAAAACGGCTCCAACGATTTCTTTTAAATTCACATATATTGTAGTCGTTGTTAATGTTGATAAAATTCGGGGGGTCGCTTTCCCCTTGATAGGTTACTTCTGGGGGTAAAAAAATAAAAATTACTAAATTTTAATTAAAAATGAATACAAAAAATTTTCTGCGAAACCTTTCTATCGATGATTTCTACGTTCAGACATGTTTAAGTTTTTAAGTTGAGTAACGAAACCGGACAGGTTGCTTTCCCAAAAAACTATTTGGTTTTGGGCAAAAAAAATTTTGTTGAAAAAATGATAAAATATTTCAGCTCAAATGCATTGCCATTATTACTGTGTGGTGATGTGTCTAGAATAATTTGCCTCACCTTCAGTGACGTCAGGTGGACAACCCCCCCCCCCCCTCCTGAGATATCCGAAATTTAACCATAAGAAAATTATTTACCATTAAATTACTAATTTTCTATCTACTAATTGACAAATTGGAAAGCTTGTTCGAGTAAACACGGACCGGTTCTTTGTAGTTGAAGTTGACATTTGAAGTGGAAAAAGGAAGAAAAAACGCCCTGTATAATTTTCTATGTGTCCGGCCGTGTCCTTGAGTACAATACTTATTACTGTAAGCGGAATCGGTGAGTGAGGAGGAAATACAGGAAAAAAAAAACATGAATTTTCGAAAATAAGTTTTTTGGCAATGACCTTTTATAAAGCTTTCGCGGTCAATTTCAGCGTGTCCCAGCTTCAATGGCCCGCCTTTTAAAGCCCCGACAATACTATTGGATCTGTGTTTTAAGTTATTTTTGATATTTGCATGACACATCATCTGAAATGGCAATTAATACATCATCAGACTCTAACACGGCGTGGATCCTTTCCCACCCACCCTTCCTGTCAAAGATAAATGCAAATCTGCATGACGATGATCGATTAATATTATTTTAGAAAGGGAGATCGGTAGTTTGCAGCAAATGGGCCCTGCAGCCAAGGGGGAAGGATTGATGGATTTATTTCCAAAAAGGTTATTAATACAGCAGTCTCTATTCAGTTAGAAAAAGTTCAATAGCCTTCGGTATTAAATGTGGTATTCGCGTAAAACTTGACCAAAATTTAAAAAAAAGAACCGGTCGGAGTTTACTCGAACATGCTTTCCAATTTACCGATTAGTAGAGAGAGAAAATGAGTAATTTCATGGTAAATAATTTTCCTATGGTTAAATTTCCGATATCTCGGGGGGGGGGGGGGGGGGGTGTTGTCCACCTGACGTCACTGAAGGTGAGGTAAATTATTCTAGATAGGCCAGACCAACACATCACCACACAGTAATAATGGCAATGCATTTGAGCTGAAATTTTCTATCATTATTAAAAAAAAAAAAAAAAACATTTTTTTGTACAAAACCAAATACTTTTCTGGGAAAGCAACCTGTCCGGTTTCGTTACTCAATTTAACACCTAAAACATAACTGAAAGTAGAAATCATCGATAGAAAGGTTTCGCAGAAAAACTATTTTTTAGTCATTTTTCATGAAATTTAGTTATTTTTATTTTTTTACCCCAGAAGCAAACTATCAAGGGGCAAGCGACTCCCCGCATTTTATCAACATTAATAACAGCTACAATATATGTGAATGTAAAAGAAATCGTTGGAGCCGTTTTTTGGAAATAATTTTTTTAGACGTCTTTTTGGAAATAAACCCCCCCACCCCCAAATTGAGTTCGCCCCAAATAACAAAAAATTTTCCCGAGGTATGATTTTTGTGAACCTACATGCAAAATTTCATCAAAATCGACCGAGTAGTTTGCCCGGAAATCGACGCACAGACAGACAGACAGACATTTCGTAAAAACCACTTTTTTGGGGTTCCTGGGACCTTAAAACGTGTAAATCCGTTGAAATCTCGGAATCGAAAATTCGGACCGTCACAAAGCTTTCCTTATACTACGTATAAATTGGAAAGCAAAAATACATCATTTATTAATCCTCATTTTGAGAAATTCAAAGGATTCTTCGTAATTACAATATATAAAATGTTACCTTTGAGTGGGAGCACATGACTCAAATTTTTATGAACTAGCCAAACGTGTCAACAGTGCCATAATTAATTATGTATAAATTTAATATTCAAAGATAAAGTTGTCCTACTACATACATGTATGTGCCTGGAATTGGGGATGATGCGCAGTGGTAAATCTACACTATTGCCACGATCGGCACTACGTAGACTTCTATGAATAAAGAATGTATCTCAGCGGCTCATCAGCCAGGGTTCAGCCATTTCATCATCCCAGATTTCCAGCATTGATCAAATTCCAAAATTCCCAATCAAATGAACCGCTGAACCGTTAAGAACGTCCCTGGAGCATCTTTAAGCAAGGACCAATTTTAGCGGTATAGTTTTAAGGAGCTGTAGGCAAATTATACCGTTTATTGAGCAGGTTCATCGGTGTGGCAAGGCGCAGGTTCACTGATTTCCCACCATCTGACCTAATTATTGTTATCCCGGGGCCCAGCCTGTTTTGCACTTGAGAATATGAAGCAAGAAAATTCATCAAATTATTTTAATTGTTAAACAATGCTCGCCTGAGGCAATCAAAGGGAATGGAAAAAATTAACAATCTAATAAATTTTAATAACTTAGTTACATAAGACAGTTAGACCAGTAACTTATATTTTTCAACTATTGGGCTTTGAGCGCCGTACTAAGTACAATAGGACCATCGGCAATGATTGAAATTACTATAACTTCAATTGTTGACGCTTACAAGGGTGAACAACAGTTGGAAATCATCAAAATACAAAATATATAGTATATTCAAAGAAGTCCAAACTTCGTATGTCTTGATATAAGAAATAAGCACCCATTGTTCGGGGGATAATTATTATCATTTTGGCGAGTTCTGCGTATTTCGATGAACATGTGCCCCTCAGGACGCAACCATTGCAGCTTATATCGTGTCTCTACAGAATAAAATGGCATGGACGTATAATAATCTTTCTTTCTTTTCCTTGTCCAGTATTCCCTGGACAAGGAGCATATATTACAAAAATACAATAACTTACAGAATAATGCGTCACGCATCCCCAAGCTAGCGCTTAATAATATATTTTTTTTTTCTTCTTCTTCGGCCGGTACTCCCCTGCGCCGAAGGAATATATTTATAAATTAACAATTATACCCTTATAATACAAATAACCTGTGGGCCCCCAAGTTAATCAACTTGTCGGGGCCTCGCACAGTAAACGCTGTAGATGATGCAACATGTTTTCTATTTCACGTCTGTGTAATAATAATAATAATAATAATAATAATAATAATAATAATAATAATAATAATCCGTGTATTTTTCTAAAAAACATTTTACACAAAAATAGAGAAAGTTAAAGTGCCCCCTCATGGCAGCGGCGTGCGAGGGTAGCACTCAAAATACTTGATATGCCGTCTGCCCCCCCCCCCTCCCGAAAATAATAATTGGAAGGTGCCTTCGGATCTGCGCTCAAGAGAGCATGTTGACCCCCATCGAAGAATAAAGCTTAACAATGCACTTTAATAAAGGAAAGAGTAAAAAAGGAGACTTCTTCTTCGCGATGTCGATATGTTCCTAGGCATAGGGTTACTCACCATTTTCAATGTATCTTCGGGTCGTAAGAGGTAGAACATAGACTGGAGGTGCTGCTGTATATCTGAGCCAGAGTTGCTCACCCTTCTGCTGGAGTTGACCCTCTCGTTGGGGGGCAGAACCACCGCCGCTCCCTTCCCAGCAAAATAGCACTCGCTGAGGCTGTAATAACAGAGAAACCAACATTAAATTTCATCCTTCAGACGGTCAGCTCTTGTGTAGAAATTTATAGGAAGACACCAATAGCAGCAATAGGGAAAGATTAATATTGTTGCTTCCTACAGAAGGACCGTTTTTTTTTTGTTTTTTTTTAAATTATCTAGTATCTATATTTACATAATAATAATAATATACAATATTTATATTTTACAGGTACAGTTTACACCAGTTGCACCAATGCATAATAATAATAATAATAATAATAAAATATCGAAGAAAACATGAGAATGGAAGTGCGGTTAGTTCCTGATATGTTCCTCCATTACAAACGTACAAAAAAAAAACTTAAGTCAAATAGAACACAACGGAATTTTCTCAAATCAAAAGTTGGCCATCAGCTATATAACCTTCCAAATAATGGCCCAAGGAAGTCAAACAAACCACACAGGATGTAAATAAACATTTGAGATAAGAAAGGATAAACTGTTGGAGAAAGAGCTCAGATGTTTACACCGATATCGCTCTCCTATCCATCCGAGGCCTCATGAAAATTGGAAAGGGACAGTCATATACAATATAAACCTGTTAATAACCGTTAGAATAACAAAACTTTTCATAATCAGAATAAATGTAAACACAAAATCATTTTTGATCGATGTGAGAGGGAGGAAAATGATGTTTCCTTTGGTTTATTTTCGCTTATATCATCAAAATGGCTAAGTTGCAATTTAAAATACTAGTGGAATGGGGCGAACAATAGCAAAATTTTACAGCTCCTTCGCGCACGATGGGTGAGAATAATTTGATTAATTAATTTAAACAGGACTTGAGTATGTTTGGCCCATTCTTAGGGTTTCAAGGGATGTGTAATTTGCGTTTTGTTTCGCGCAGAAGGACCTTATTTTCGGTACAAGCCATTGCAGTTAATAAAGGTGAATCAAAATTTAGTTTGGTCTTATCTAAAGTTTTTACTTAGTTTTAATTCATTAACTCATTAACTCATAAGACATTTCACTGCATAGAAATTTTAATTTTTTTAAGGGCTTGCAGATACGATAATTGCACATAAAAAAATAAATTTTCTGATGTAATAAAAAATTTGATTTTTTGCAGTTGAAACAGTTGGCAAATCAAGGAGCGATATAGTTGTCCATCATAGGGAAATTTATCAAGACTTCTAATTCGCCGTTCAACTAGTAAGCAAGGCACACCGGGCAGTTGTTTCTCAAAACAACACCAGCACCACTACATCAATCTCAATTCAACGGATAACAGCTGTCAGCAATTTGTCAGCACTTGGTTACAGGAAGAAGGTTACACAGAAGCCCAACAAATTGGGCACAAGGCCGTGACTTGGCTCTTTGAAAAGCCCCCTGCCCCTTTCCCCCCAAAGTCATTTTTGGATCCCAACTCTCTTTTTGGAAACATCACAAACGCGGTGCCCTCGATCGGCTCTGACCTCAAACCAAGGCAATTCTATTTATTTATTTTACTAATTGGCTCATCGAAGACATTTCGTAGCAGATGACGTAATTATATAGTTCGATACTGTGATTTTGAGGGGGAGCCTTATAAATTTGAAAAGAAAAAAAAACACGTGATCCGACGACACCTGGGCCTCTGTCTTGACCACTCCATTTGGGATGTTGTGGTCAGCTTCACGCCCAGCAGCCGCGTTTTCTACCACCAGTCTTCTTCTTCAAGTTACAGCCAGCTGGCTGGTTGGCAGAAACATGTGGCACCGATGCCTCAAGCCTCCTACCATTGAAGGTTTTATTTCGGGCGGTTCAAAGTTAAACAAAAATAATAACGACTAATATAAAATAAATAAATTATAAACAAAGAAAGTAAAAAATTCAACGCCTTGTAGAACAGGAAGCTCTCCATCGTACAGAAAGATGGTAATGCATTGCTGTAAATAACAAAAATTACAGCTAAATAAAGCAGGAAGTGTTATATTTAATAATAAATAAAAAACACCTACACGTTGATAAAAAATCCACCATTGTGCTATCAAACGGAATTCACATGAGGGGAAATCTATCCTCAAAATTACACCACACTTTTGAATACAAACAAGAAACCTCAAAAGCTCGGTGAAGCTCACACACACAGCACCTGATTTAACACATGGACGCGCACATAAGCTGGGTGTTCGGCACTCACTGGACCATTCGCAATTCCATATGAAGTGCGCCTTCATGGGCAAGGCTAACCAGTGCTGTCCAACATGATGAAAATCAAGGAAAAACCAGCTAAGTCATGCTTATCGAGGGGGAAACATGCTAAAGTTGGGTCATGATCAAGTCAGTGAGCGTGGCAAAATCATTGCGAAAATAAGAAGAATCCGAACAAACCTTTGTTATAGGAAGGAGCGTATATACAATAGTTTTAAGTCAAAGAAAGGTAGCCTTGCCTGGGAAAGGAATTCTCTAACGTTTATTGCAATTATAAAATTTGTCGACGCTCAGACAGAAAACAGGTGTAGCCGCTCAAATATACAGTGCTACCCATAATAAAACCTATCAAAACGTCCTAAGTAATGTGTGACAAAATACATCATATTGTACCACAATGTACTGTATTTACTGTAGGGACATAACAGTACTTACTGTACATGTATCAATAGGAGCCACGACATCAATTCATGATAGGAATAAATCTAACTTATAACATTTCTAACCAATTTGAGGAGAATTTGAAGAGTTCAGGCGAGAAGAAGAATCTATTTCCGGATGAGACTATTCCAACGACAAATAGATAAGAGAAACAAAATATACAAATAAGAAAACCTAGGATACTAGGCTACAGTATTTTAATATTATTTATTATATTTTTATATCTACACTTCTACCCTCATCATGGAAGTGGAAGTGACCAGCATAAGGCTAAAATCAATGTTTGATTAAACAACAAAGCATAGAATGTTAATAATATACCTCGAGTTAACAATCAAAAATTAATGCGGAGCTTTCAGCAGGCCTAGCAAGAAACGAAAATAATAACTTATCAGGGAATAATATTAAATTATTTTAAATAAACCCCAATTAATGTAAGTTGACTTACGGGAGTTAAAGTCGAATGAATTAATAGTACATCTGCTTTGTCAACAGAGATTCATTTTTGTATATGTTTAACTTATGCATAACTAATTTTTTCTGGACTCTGTGGTACCAACATGACAAAAACAAAGTGAATGTCGTCCTCTGGGACTGGGTTATTTTAATTACCGGACTTAAATTAGTTAAATAACTCCCGGATAAGTCATTTTTTTTCTTTCCCTGAGAATAATGTCTCCTTGATAAAACTAAACCGTGAGAACCATCGAATAAAAAATAAAAATATTTAATTTAAATTAATGGGTTCACAATAACAATAAGACATCAGTCGAGAGCATAACACAATGTGCATTAAATCATAGAAATAAAAATAAAAACTTTGAACAGCACTAGTTGTTGAATATGCACCGTAGGCGTTACCTCGCCGCATATTCTTCTCAATGCATTCATCAACTGAGTCTTAAAGTTGCTAGAAATTTGGCATTCCAATTTCGTACGCTATGCTCACCTGATACTTATAATAAAACGAATTAATCACAGCCACACTGTAATTTTCTCTAATTTTTTAACCACTCACACATTAAGAAAAGACCAGTCGCATCTGGCATAAAATAAAAATTGCAACCCATTAAACATTCTCAGTTAATTTAACAAGTAAGTACCGAGAGACTGAACACAGTTTTACTATTTAACTTATGTGATAGCAAACATTTTTAGGTCGCTATGAAGCTGAAAAAAAAATTCTCACAAATCAAGAAATATTACTTTTTTTCGCATAAAAGTAATTACTTATGCAAGATGGAGTTGTCAAAGAATTGCATGCCATATATGTGACCATCCTTGTAAAGGAACGGCAACGGCGACGTATGCAGTACTGTATGACCCTGAAGTGGCTAAAGAAATATGTATACTAGAATGTAGATGCTTATGTGACGAAGTAGTCAATCGGCGGAATTCATAAAACAAATATTAAATATATATGTATATTTAACAGTTAAATTCGCGGGGGTAGGGGGAGGGCAGGCAGAAATAAACCTCATTGTTTATTTATTTTTATTCCCACCCCCGCATTAGCAGAGAGGACGCCGAATCTGGTTTTCGAAGACAGCTTAAACTACCCTAGGCCGCCGGGTAGGCCAAGCCCCCCCCCCCCCCCGGGCTAGATGCGCCTTCCTAAGTCATCCCCGTACCAACGGGTTACCAGCATTGGACATACACAGCGAGGTATTATTATTCGACGGTAATAGACACCAGCAACTCATCATAATAAATTACCATAGGCCTTGGCATTGCCACTGTTCGGGATACAAGGCCCAGCACGGGCACCCGAAAACCATTAGCTCCAAAAAAAGAACACAAACAACTCCTTGTTCCTATTAACAAAGAGCCGGGTGTACCATTGGAACAGTCAGTGGCCTCATTTGGGACCGGCCGTTGTCATCTCTAAAACAAAACCAGTATCATGTCGCTCATTGTTCTTTCGACCCATTTCAGGTCATCGGGCACGAAATACAAATTACGGAGCTGTGTTCACGAATCCGTGTATAGCTAAGGCAGTTGAACCTGGAAATATTTTCTAATTTTTTTAAGATAATTTCGTGGATCAAAATATCACTGTGACTAAAGATTTCAAGAGATGAGATTTCCATTAGTGTCGCATTCAATTCAGTGTCGCCCAGACAACCAAAATGTCTCCCTCGCCCCAGCAGCATTAAAAGACATTCGGACACCCGCACCAACAGTTTTTGCACCAAAGTTCAACTTTACGTGAAATATAGGACATAGAGCTGTCACTGAGGACATAGTAAATGGAAGAAATGTTTTAATACATAGAATGCTCAATGGCAGTTACTACCAACAATCGGCTAACACAGTTATGGAACTCCTTCCACCGGACACCACAACTGCTTCTTTATATACAATACATATAAAAAGCAAGTTCCATAACTGTGACCGTTCGGCGTTCGGAACGCGCCAACAGCCCTGCATTTCGAAATGTAATGTAATGAGCTACATAGGAAACTGGAACAGTTGTTGCTGATTTGTATGTTAGTATAATAATAAGTAATAAGGAAAGCTTTGTGATGGTCAACCTTCTTCTTCCCCCTTAATGCCGCGTGCGCAGCATAGGGGGGGGGGGGGGGTCACCCGAACCCATTTCCTGAACTCACCCCGGTCGGACGATGACGCCTTGAGCTCGGCCATTGCTTTCCCTCTTGCTCCGGCGAGTTGTTTAATCCTTTCTTCGAGGGTTGTCCTCGGTCTGCCGATGGCTCTTCTTACTTGTGGCCTTGCTTCCGCCAACCTCCCTGGTGGTCCTGTTCTCGTCCATCCTTTTCAACATTTTAGATTTCGAGATTTCAACTGTTTTCTGTTTTACACGTTTTAAGGTCCCAGAAACAAAAACGTGTTTTTTGCAAAATGTCTGTCGGTCTGTAACTACTCGATAGAATTTGATGAAATTCGGAAAGTAGATCCCCACAACTATTGTCCAGAGTATTTTTTTCATAACTTCATTTTGGTATCGGTGGACCAAAAGGAAATCATAAACGGTTGTTCTATTGACTCCTCAATGATAACTCTGCGATCGATATTACTATGAAACTTCAATTTACACACCCATTTACCCATTCAGTTGTTCCTCAAACTGGCATTATGAATTTGCATGGCTGAGACAGGAACGGGCACCTTGCATTTGAATGGTTACTTTATAATATAATCCACCATAAAGGACGTAGACTTGACAATGCTACTGTGACATTGAATTTCGCCCAAGTCATCGATCATCATCATAACTACTCCTTTGTCTCGCGTTGTAGCGTTACAAATACAATACAGTAATGCATGCAAATTTTATTACTGGCTATACAACTCAACAGCTAGCGTCGCGGACACGTGAACAAACTACTTGGCGCACGTCGCGAGCATGTAGTGTAGTGGTGTTGGTAAAGAATAGCGGGCTAGCATAGACGCACCGTAGCTATGGGCAGATAGGGATGTGGCGCTTGCCCTCTAGCTCTTCCAAATTAAGTTCAGTATTATAAAGAATTGTTACGCGATATACCGAGAACCTCCGATAGTAGCCAAAATCAAGACAGCTTGCATCAGGTGGCTAGGGCATGTGGAACGAATACCAGGAAATGGGGCTACAAGAGCAGCTTTACAGAACCGGTCCGAGTTTACTCGAACATGCTTTCCAATTTATCAATTAGTTGATAGAGAAAATGAGTAATTTAATGGTAAATAATTTTCATATGGTTAAATTTCGGATAACTCGGGAGGGGGGGGAGGGGAGGGGAGGGGAGGGGGTTGTCCACCTGACGTCACTGAAGCTGAGGTAAATTATTCTAGATAAGCCAGACCAACACATCACCACACAGTAATAATGGCAATGCATTTGAGGGAGAATTTTCTATCATTTTTTCAATAAAAATTTTTTTGCACAAAACCAAATAGTTTTCTGGGAAAGCAGCCTGTCCGGTTTCGTTACTCAATTTAACAACTAAAACATGCCTGAAGGTAGAAAACATCGACAGAAAGGTTTCGCAGAAAAAATATTTTTTGGTAATTTTTTATTAAAATTTAGTTATTTTAATTTTTTTACCCCCAGAAGTAAACTATCAAGGGGAAAGCGACCCCCCGCATTTTATTAACATTAACAACGACTACAATATACAGTATGTGAATTTAAAAGAAATCGTTGGAGCCGGTTTTGATAAATAATTTTTTTGAACGTTTTTTGGAGTTTTTTGAGAATGAAACCTCCCCAAATTGAGTTAGCCCAAAATAAAAAAATTGATCCCGAGGTATGATTTTTGTGAACCTACATGACAAATTTCAGTAAAATCGACTGAGCAGTTTGCCCGGAAATCGATGAACAGACAGAGCGACATATAGACAGACAGAAATTTCGTAAAAACCACTTTTTTGGGTTCCTGGGAGCTCAAAATGTGTAAATCAGTTGAAATCTCGGAATCGATAATTTCGACCATCACAAAGCTTCCCTTATACTACGTATAAATTGGAAAGCAACAAGGTGCCCCAAGGGAGAAGACAAGTGGGACGACTACGAATGCGATGTCTGGACCACGTCAAGGTGGAACTGGCGACCCTTGGCGTCGATGACTGGAGAAAGAGACCGCGGACTGGCGCTATGTGGCAACACAGGCCAAGGCCATTCATTGGCCGTAGCGCCAAGGAGTTACTAAGTAAGCATTATAAAGAATTTGGTCAAGGAGCTGCAGAATTATGGTGTCAAATCAAAATCCATACGTCCATGCTGCCTAGGGCAGAAATAATGTAATTTATATATCTTCCTTTTGGATACAGTGCAGCTCTCTCTCTCTCCCCCCCCCCCCCCCCCCCGGTCCTGCAAAGTGTCGCTGGAAATTTTTCCTCCGTAATTAGTGTCACATTTTCAATTTTAACCCACTTTATCTAATTAAACTTTAAAGTAATTAAAGATGTGCCACCCTCAGGGCTGGAACCGGAAATGTCAAGCTAAAAATCTGACTTTCCTGACCAAAAACATGAAAAATCTGACTTTTGCTGACCACTATTTAAAGTAACGAAAAATTAGAAAATTTAATCATCGAATGTAAATCATTATAAATACATACATATTGTAGCCTATGTTAATATTATTTTCTACCTTAATGATATTTCGAACAACTATGTTTAGCTACTTTGTTATAAAATGCATAAACATACTATAGTATTGTATACTGAGCATGAGCGTATAAAATTTAACAATTCCAAAACTAAAATGAATTAAATCAGCGTCTTCATGGAAATAAGAAATATAGTATATTTCACACGTCATCGCAAATCTTACAAATTACAGAAAGCCAACAATTTTTGGCAGTAACAGATTTAAGAAGTAGGAATATTTAATTGAAATTTCTTAAATAAAATTACTTCTTTTTGAAAAAATCTGTAATTATTAATTTTTTCTTCTTCTCCACAATCTTTTCCACAGAATTAATTGTTTTACTTTCATTTTCAGCTTCCTTGTGTATTTTTTTCGCACCCTCTAATAGGGCTGTTGCGATTGCAACCTCAACCATATCGTTTCTTTGCACTGCATTTTTCAACTTTTTATTGGCTTCATCCAGCAATTTGCTTTCAATTTTTCTCTTTGCCGCCTGGTTAGCTTTTAGCTCTTTCAACCTGGACTCTTCCTCATCAATCGTATCTTTTTCTAACTTCATTCTTAATTTTTTCTGTGCTTCTTCCAACTTCGATTCCTCAATTTCTTTTTTCATTCTATCTTCCTCTTCTGCTTTTTTCTTTTGTTCTTCAAGATATGATTTATAGGAGCTGCACGCAAATCTAGCCAAGTCACTAAGTTCTTTGTTCCAAGGCAGGAGCTCTGGCTTATAAAAATATTTATGTAATCCAGACTTCACAGTCATGGCAGCGTTTAGCGACCTTTCACACATGCTTGCTTTGTCGTCAGTCAAGTATCGGGCAGAATCGCTGAACCCACGCTCAACATTAGCATTTCCATGGGACATTGATAACACTGCTTTTACAACCTTGCTGACTGCTGGGAATGAAATGTCACCTGCATCCGTTTTTTTAGAAAAAAAATGTGCCCAATATTGATCTACAGGAATATATTTTCCATCTTTCTGGATGGGCACATGATCAGCCTCATCTTGTAAAAGCTGCCACTCAGCGTGTAATATATTGAGGTCAACCTCAAAAGGCAGTGCACTTGCTATAGATCTCACCCACTTCGCAGACGCAGGTGTCCTTCGCTCCTTAGGATTCAAGGCACGACAGGCTTTTACAAAAGTGTTGTTGATTGAACTTTTTTTTAGAATATGATTACAAGCACTTACATAGTGCTTTTGAGCTTTTGTTAAAAATCGTAAACTGTCCATTTCGTTCAGTTTGCTAATCTCACAGACAATTTCATCGCCTAGAATTAATTTGACGGGTGAGATAAGGTTGTCGGGCAATAAAACTTTTTCACAAACACCTAAGGCTTTAATTGCGTCCGGCTTACACACTTTATTAATCAACACTTTTGCCAATCGAACAAGTTCGTGATACAGAACATGTATCATGGGGCTGGAGCTCTGAAAGCTGCCGGTGAAGCGCGTAAATAATTTGGCGCTTTCACAAATCAGTAATAATTGAGCCCGCATGTCACTTATTTTAAGTAGTTTCACTATTTCAAGGTATGTTTTGCTGGGCAGCAGTTTATTCCTCTTTTTAGGAATAAAAGTTAAAAAATACTGAAGTACAGCCTCCCACTGTTCCAGCATTCTGCTTGCTGCCGTTTCTAAAGTGAGCCAACGCGAGCTTACATGCTTTATAAAACTGTGCTGCTTTATACCCATTTGATTTTGAATCTCTCTGAAGTCGCTCAACCTTAAGGGCCAGCCATTCAAGAAATAGTAAACTTTTCGGATCAATTCTGAAGCGTCCTCGCCAATTTCCAATAAACCTTTTTCATACGCATTATGTATTACGTGAATGTTGCAGGATCCAATATTAATCAATGGCTTTCCTCTTATTTTTAAAATTTGTTCAGATAAAAGGCGGTGTGTTTTCTTGTTGACATTAGGTCCATCCATGCCGAGCATCAACAATTTCGATAAAGGCAAATTCGCTTCATTAATGCCTTCCAGGATTTTATCAGCTAAGATTTCACTTGTCGCTGAAGCAATAAAAAAAGTTCTCAGATGATGGCTTACTACTGCTTCTTGTTTTCCTGAATAGTATGTTACCATAAGTTGCAGTTCTTTTGCCCCAGCACTGTTCGTTGTTTCGTCAAACGACAGTGTGTAGTACGCATTGGTTAAGTCTTTGACGAGTTCATTCTTAAAAAATTGCCCTAGAGCTTCAGTTAGTAAATAGCGAAATTTTGTTCTACTAATGGAAAAATCCCCAACAGCACTCCCACCAAACATTGATGCAAAAAGTGCACCAAGGTTTTCACACGACGATGCAGACCAATTCTGGACTACACACTTCATCACCCATTGCAGTTCCGCCCATGTAGTGGCATCCCTGGGGCTGGTAACTTGAATTGCATTTATTGAGGGAGGAACCACAGGAGCTTCACTAGATACACTGGAACTGGACAGCCGAAGTTGCCCCGGACACAAATAGGGAGCGACAGCTTCCTTGTGTTTCGAAGAATCAGCATGTCTCTCAACAGTTTGAAAGCCAGATGTAATGCTGAAGGACTTCTTGCAAAATAAGCATAAAATATGCTCATCGTCTTGCTTTTTCCCCCACTTATTAATTGCCATGCCATTTGCATCTATTCTTGTCAACCAATAGTCTCTAACTTTACATTTTCCCATCTTCGGTTCTACCTGAAAATTATACAAATCATTAAAATTATTGAGTAGATTTAAAAATTAATTAAGTAAAAGTAATTAAAATAGACATCATTGTACTATGGTAAATTGGCGGAGACTGGAAAATGAAAATATACCTAAATTAGCTCAGAACACCTTCGTTAAATCAAATTGGTTATTAGCTTTCCCAACTTAATAATGCAGTAAAGAACACGTAGCTAGTACAATACACGTGTCTTTTTCTTTACCTATATAATTCACCGATTGAAATGAAATAATACTTTATTTAGGCTATATGATTTAAGGTAATAATCCACCTAAGATACAGACGTACAGACCTACAATCTACGTACATACTGTAAGTTAGTCAAATTCAAAGGCACGTTTTACAGTACAAAGCCTATACAAGGCTATATTGCAATTTCCTTACTTCCTTAGACTTAAATTATTTCAATAATAGACATTTTACATTTCTTTTTTCTTAAACTAAAACTCTACAAGCACTGAAATATGACCAAAATAGGTACAGTATTTTATATTTATAGTATGTATGTCCGATGAGTCCTCGCTCCTCGAGCCAGTAGCCACACTTTAGTGATACACTGATACTTTTACTTAGACTTACCTTGTCGGCTTTGGCTTATCACTTATGAGTTTGAGTGTGAATAATAACTTAATAAGTTATATTTAAGTATATAACGGCTACTTCAGCATGTAAGCCATATAATATTTTATAAGAAAACGCGTCGCTCAGTTGATTACAATAAGTTATTAAAGGAAACTCAGAAACGCGTTTAAAAATAGACAACAATGAAAACGCATCAACGCAACTACGAAGAACAAGAGCTGTAAAATGTAAATATCTAATAAGCGGCAGAAAAGTAAACAAAGTGAAAAGTGCGCCACTGAACTGCTGCCACTTCAAAGCAACCTAATGCTGGCAGCACCTTCTAGCGGATGCACGCCTTACTAGCCTGTTTGATGATAGAACCGGTTGTCACCGCAGTCAGTGCTGAAGAGCTGTTTTACTTTTGTCATAGTTGCAGAACACCACAAGTTATATATAGTTACACAATTTTAAATAGGCTATAATATATATTAGGGGTATTCGCGCTGGTCTGCTTGCTTGCTAATCGAAACTTTTTTTTGTCGATTGACCAATCAAAAGGTCGCATTGACAAAAAAAAGTGTCAATAGACAAGAAAAAGTTTCGATTAGCAAGCAAGCAGACCAGCGCGAATACCCCTATTATATTATCATTATACTGAATGAAATCTCACTTTTCTACCCGAAATGCATATTTTCCTGACTTTCCTGACCAAATTCGTATTTTCCTGACTTTTGCTGACTTAAAACGAAAAATCTGACTTTCGTGGGAAAAACTGACCTAGTTCCAGCCCTGCACCCTCTCACGCTTCGACTTGAGGGGGCACAGCGTTGTAATTTTATGTCGTACCTATTTTTGATAAATACAGGGATTTTCTATCAATCTATTTATCTGTATAAGCAAAAACTGAAATGTCTCTCAATCCAAATACACAAGGCTGTTCCATTTAAAGCATATCCGCAACGTGAATTAGCGCGTTATTCCTCAGTCGCAATCTTCGCCGGCAACATCTTATTCGGCTATCAATCCCACATTATCTGTACCGCCTTACGTAATGACACTCAGTAACACGTAAACTCGACTGCTCGGTCACGGAGACCTTGGCCTAGGCCTCAACAGGTACAATGATAAGTGCACTTGATCTGGTCTATTTCCGGCCTATTATTGGACAATGGCGAACTGATGAAAAGCCTGGCTGGACACCATGGCACTGTCCTCTGGCCAATCTGCGGGTAGATCGGCCTTGGAAGCAAACCCAAGCTCGTAATAACGAACGACACCTTATTATGTATTGGCACTTTTATTGTGAGTGCGAGACCACGCCGCTTAGACAGAAAGAAATGTGAAGCTCTCTTTGCATAAGGCGCCCATTCCACCGACCGGCTAGGGCTATTTACAAAAACGGTGACATGGTAGCAGACATGCAAGACTTATGTGAAGTCTCCACCGACCTCGCATTGCAGAATGCAAATGACATTGACGAAAATTAGAATTTTTCTTTTTATAGAAATCTATTAAAATGTTTGTACTTAACATATCCCATGACGCCATTTTTTAATTTTAGTTTGTTTGTGATTTTACTGTATAATTTTGGCATATGGCATAGAGGAAAATAAACATTTCCGTCAATTCTGCAATGCGAGGTCGGTGGAAACCTCGCCTAAGTCTTGAATGTCTTGAATTTTGTAAATAGCCCTAGCCGGTCGGTGGAATGGGCACCTAACTTCAGGTTATTAGGGGTCTTCACAGTGTCGGTGTCGGAGTTAGATGTGCTGTCCAAGTTAACACACAATCGTCAAGACATGTAGAGCAGTGGTACGGACTCAGACTTTCACCTGAAAGGTTGTTAGTTCGAGTCCCACACTGGCTACATTTTCTGGCCATGCTTCGGAGGGCATGTAAAGCAGGCGGTTCCGGGCCTCCCTAGTTGAGTGTAAGAGAGGGCTTTATAGCCCTAACTCCGCTAGGTTGGCTTAGTAATAGAACAAAAAAGTCCTTATTTATTTATTTATTTGTTAATCGTGAGTGGACATCGGGAGTGAGTTATCATGCTATATCGAAAACATTTAACAGTGTAAACAACGTGGTAAATGTCAGACGTTCGTGCCACTGTCTTAAAGAAAGTGGCAAAAGTCCCAGAACTCTATTCTAGTGTCACATTTGTTTATATTTTTTGTTCATTTTGGCTATTATAATTTCAAGTATTTACTGTAATTGCTTGTGACATAATAAATAATACAAATAAATGTAAATACCACAAAATTGTAAACGCGTGTTTCAAATCAATTGACAAAAACAAATATGGCGGCTGTAAACCGGAGCTATCGATCGTAAATAACACAGTTAACCAACTTTAAAGTGCGTTTAGGATAGCACGCTGGTTAGCTTGGTTATCGGTGTGTTAACTTAACTTGATATAACACACTTAACTAGATATAACTCGATAACACGAAGACTGTGATGACCCATATTACATGAAGCTATAAGTGGTTCGATGCATAGATGCATTTGCAGTGCTTCTCATTTCCATGGACGTAGCCAGAGAGGTGCAGGGAGGAGGGACGTGCTCGAAGAGTTAACCCTAGATACAATTGGGGTTTCTTTAATGAATTTACACAATATAAAAGAGTGCGGGGAATTTTAACTAGATATAATGAACAAGATTTTAATGTTCATTTTTCAAAATTTTCAAATAAGCCCGCGAATACCAAACGATTGAACCGAACGTTTGCACCTGTCCCCCCTCTGGATCCAATCCTAGCTACATTCATGTCTGTTGCACCTCAGAAAATTGGAGAGACCTTATGTGTGTATATAGTAAAAATTTCTCCGAATATTCTAATTTACGACTATCCTCTTTAATCGGTTTAACGCACTTTATTGTGTTTTTCTTAGTTAATAATAATTCAGGCGCGAAAATTCAAATTTACTATGAATACAATCTTTTTAACAGCTTTTCATGAGACCATATTCCCATCTTTGCGGCTGTCAGAAATACCCAGGCCTGATTTGTTTACAAGAAAATCTCAGTCTTAACCATAAAATTGAATTCATCGCTGTAGGGAGAAAGACATGTTAAATGCCTATCTAACCAGCGCCATAACGGATCATTGCCAGTAGATATTCAAACGCTTTCTTGGGTTTAAAAAAAAACAAGACCTTATACGTCTTTCTTCCACTGACAGAAATGTAGGTAATTTCTTACATTATCACTGATGCGCCATCAAAGTGTTAAGCCCCATGAAAATCTAACATCACGATACGTGCAGAAAAAACCGAGAGTGAAGCCACCGTACGTGAAAGAACAAGGGGAATTAGTGACCTTGCTTGCATTTATTTCACACAAGATGCAAACGCACGGTGAACTTGATCGTAAACCTCAATAACCAAGGTCCAAGCCTAGCCCCCCCCCCCTCTTCTCCAGAGGTCCAAATTCCTCTCTCTCTCTCTCTCTCTCTCTCTCTAAACAATTAAACAATTAATTTAAGTTTCCAATTTACAAAGGTTGACAACAAAAATACGGAACACGGCATTGAATTAATGAGACATACTCGCACATGTTATGGTTTTTTTATAGCCTTTTCTTTATTTTTTTCAACACTACCGGTTTTTAAGCCAACAATATTGTGTCTGTGACAACACATCCTTATACAAAATTACATGGAGGCATTGACGCGGTTAGCCATATTTTGATTAGTCTTCCTTCAACTCAGCGGACATTACCCGAGAGGTTAGTCGCTAGAGCATGGGGACTCCAGAGGCTTCGACACTTAATTCCCATGAACGAGGAGTGGACAAGGCAGTGCGGTCAAGAGAAGTAGACGGACACAGGAGACCCATAGGACGCCTAAGGAAGCGATGCGATGGTGCGATGACAGTCCTGCCGGAATAAGAATGAAATTGTGGGCGTATCTTTACACTTGTGACAGACTGAGTCATCTGGCAATGGGTGATGAGAGAAGCCAAAAGGTCCTATGGACTGGCAGTGCCCTAAGAAGTAGCGAGTAAGTAGGCGAAGTTATTTCAGAAAAAGAGTTACAAACTCTAAGAACTCTTAACAACCACTTAAATTTTCAGTAGCAGCAAGCATAAATTGGTAACTATTCTTCTCAAAATTGGGACATTCCACATGACTTGCTGGCGCAAAGACATGCCTAAATGATGTTTGGTACATTTTAACGAAGGTAATCACGTCGTCGGGGGAATGAAAATTGGTAGCATTACGTCCAGCAAATTAGCCTAACAGTTACCTTACCCGCTCAATTGCCCATGTACCGGTCCCGTGCATGACCTCTAACCAGACCCATTCGGCACAATTAGCCTCTAGAGACTGTAATAGCCGGCAACTATGACATTCATCTTAGGCTCAAATAATAAATTTGATAAATTATATTAAAATCACTAAATTCATGAGTAATAATTTTCAAAATATTTCAATGCATTTTCATATACAGTATATACATTATGTATCCTGTAAATAAATATAAAAAATAATAATGGCTTTTCTAGAAATGATCATGTCCGAAGTCCATAACTTATGCTGAGATAGTGTGGCCCGGGACTTTCTGCTTGACGTTCAGCGAAGAGACTCAAACCAATTTTAGTACTTACCCCATAGCTGCGCTTCGAATGGGAATACTAGGGCCGAGAAAGAACTTAATTGCCAGCTTTATTCGTGAAACACTGTACGCGCGTGAGCAAAAAAGCAATTAATATGGTAGGATACTTTAATTAAATGCTCAGGCCACCCTTATGTCACCGAATATGACAGCGCTGAGATGTACTACTTGCTTATATGCTAAGAATGAATGAAACGTCAAAATTTTCACATTTATTTCAGACACAAACAGTTATTTCCTAATAACAAAAATGTTAACAACTTCCTTCATTCAACGAATAAATTGTACTTTGAGCATGTTATAGACTGTAGACAACTCAGGTCACACAGTCAATGGATAAAACCAAGATCTATAGCATATGGAGATTTAAAATAACTTCCATGAATGAATTAATTAATTATGTATTTCCAAATCTCTACAAAACCGTATATACAGTATACTGTATGTACAATACTACAAAAAGAACAGTTCTGCCGAACGGGCGTTTTAGGAGGAAATTTTAATTAAAATAGGATTAACTGATTTAAAGCAACATAAATTTTGTTGTATGTATGAATCATCTACATAATTTACAGAATTGTATCACACAGTATTGAAGAATGAAGTAAAGCCTATTTAGACCTTGAAACCCTTTAAACCGCGAAGTATTATATTGCTTCCAAAAACCTCAGTAAGTAAGCCCGTCGTAAAAATGCTTAAGCCGGATTTGAGGCCCATAATAAAAACATAATAAAATAAACATGTAGGTCACCTATAACCATAACATTAGGAGCTGTATTGTAATAAAAATGTAATATAATAAATCCTGGCGCAACGGAAACATGTTGGACCACGTGTTGAGCCAGACAAGCGTCACATTAAATAGTAAGCCACGATTGGTCCAACGCCCTTAAATTTTATGGGCCTTTGTTTCCAGATTCATCCTCCCTAGCAAGATGCTGGGACACTGATTTGATTGTTTTAAAAACTTCTTCTCAAGGCTGATTCGGGAGAAATGGGCTTTCTTCACATTTTCAGGATTATGGACCATAAAGGTAAATATATGGAGGAGACGGGTTTTAAGTGACAAAACTACATTGATACAAATTAGTTAGCCAAAATCAGGACATTGAGGGGGGGATCGAGGATTATCGTCAGAGGTAGGGGAGGGTGTAAACTGTAAACAGGCACTCGGGTAAAAGAGAAATTAGCTTTCCTCACCAGGACTGAGGTCCCCTATAACTTACAAGCCATCGCAGCCCTTGAGGGGATAGGAGGGCAGAACTCTCCGGATATCCCGCAGGGGAAAATATTTAGAAGTCAGGTGCAAATTAATAATGACTTTTGTTCTATTACCAAGTCAACCTAAGCCCTTTTTCACACTTAGCCAGGAAGGTCCGGGTCTTCCGGACCGCCTGTTTCACATGGACCTCGAAGCATGACCAGAAAATGTGAGGGACTCGACCAACAACCTTTCGGTTGAACGTGCGAATCTGTTACACAACTACCCTGACAATTAGTGCCTTTTTAAAACAAGTTCAAATGTGTTTTTTTTTTTTTTGCACCGACAATGGCGTCAGGTTGGCAGAATACTGGGCCCAGAAAATAGGAGCCTCTACCTCGGACACGAAAAAATAAATAAAGCCCTAGGGCACACATCCCGTTATTGCCTTGGCTCCGCCTTTGCCTTTCCCACCGCCGTTGACTTTCAAAATGTATAATTCTAAACAAATAATATATGTAAACGGAATTCGTCAAAGGAAATAAACTAAGCCCATCGCATGCCTCAAGGCCCATTCGGGTGGGGACACTCTGTATAAAGATAGGATACACGTGCCGACAACTCCTCGTCAAAACCGATCTACGAACATAAACCAGATGATTCTCATCTATCAGGAGTTATCGGAGCACTGGAATATACAAACACACGCTTTATTATTTTAATAGATAAGCTCACTGTGTTTAACAAGGAAGCTTAACGTTGACAATGGCCACCTCTAGATCATCCCAAAGCAGATTGGTTTATATTGCTTTCCAATTTATACATAGCATAAGGAAAGCTTTGTGATGGTCGAAATTTTCGATTACGAGATTTCAATGGATTTACACGTTTTGAGGTCCCAGGAACCCAAAAAAGTGGTTTTTACGAAATGTCTACCTGTCTGTCGCTCTGTCTGTTTGTTCGTCGATTTCCGGGGAAACTACTCGGTCGATTTTGATGAAATTCGACATGTAGGTTCACAAAAATCATACCTCGGGATCAATTATTTTATTTTGGGCTAACTCAATTTGTTTATTTTCAAAAAACTCATAAAAAACGTCTAAAAAAATTATTTCTTGAAAACGGCTCCGACGATTTCGTTTAAATTCACATATATTGTAGTCGTTATTAATGTTGACAAATTGCGGGGGTCGCTTGCCCCTTGATAGTTTGCTTCTGGGGGTAAAAAAAATTATTTGGTTTTGTGCAAAAAAAATGTTTTTGAAAAAATTATAGAAAATTCACGGTCAAATGCATTGCGTGCCCTGCCATTATTACTGTGGTAATTTGTTGGTCTGACCTATCTAGAATTTACCTTACCTCCAGTGACGTCAGGTGGGCACCCACATCCCCCCCCCCCCGGTATTATTGGAAGGTGACTATTTCATATACCTTATTTACCATATACCGTGTTTTTCATTCTCATATTGTCATTTTTTCCATGAATTCCATAATTCGATAAATTTCTGTCGCCTAACAGTGTCACGGAAAACCCACTGCACCAAACTATAAAAAAAATCCTCATAGTACTATGTATGAAATGTCCCCTGCCTATTGAACAGATCACATAAGTTAAGTATTAAAAAAATAAAATATATAAGCCATTTTTTATAAGGAATAATAAAAAGCATGTGCTGTGAACATAAACCTTTACTGTTAATAAGCTACCATTAGGGAGTAATGTGAAAGCATGGGACGGAATGAGGGGGGGGGGGGGGGGGTTTAATTTTCCACTACATTTCTCAACCATTACTGATATTACTTCGTAACAATGCCTAACTTACAGTATACACTGCCTCTCACGAGTTGCAGGGGAAAAGCTCTCATCATGATAATATATTTGACAATACAATTGTGACTTTTTTTCGTAGTATCGTACATAAAACTGAAACTATGAAATAACACCCCCCCCCCCCGCAAGAGGTGGCAGGGAGATTTCTAAAAATATAGGTACTTATTGTTAAATAAAGTCCCTTTTCATCAGGCAAATTATTTATATTAATTTTTAGGAGGCACCTTCTGCAATGCTATAAATAGTCATCATCTGTTAATTAAAAAAATCGGAAGTGTCTAGTTTTCAATCGATTTCAATACCATATTTTTGTCCCATACAAACCTGCATTACTTTAAGGAACTCCCCCGTAATATAGTTGCACTGGACCATTAGTATAATGTCAAGGTTCCCTTACCTGAAACAAAAGCACAAGAGAGTTAATACAATGGCTAAAAAAAATTAGTAATATATGACTGGCAATGAAATATCCAAGGCCAGAATGAAACGTACATTATATTAATTGAAGCTACCAATAGCTAAATGAGCACGACCGGCGACCACTACTACCGGCAATCGCCATACTTTTACATCTTCTGGAGTTACAATCTATCGATTGGTTTGCAGCGAATGTGTATTTTTTAAAACTCCTCCTCTCTTGTCTATCTTGTGTGGTAAGGCGGGGTTTCCACCGACCTCTCATTGCAGAATGCAAAGACATTGACGTGGTAGCAGACATTCACGACTTAGGCGGAAATTCCACCGACCTCTCATTGCAGAATGTAAATGACATTGACGGAGATTTTTGTTTTACTCTATGCCATAGTTAAAATTGATCAATGATCATAGAGTAAAATCACAAACAAACTAAAATTAAAAAATGGCGCCATGGGATATGTTAAGTACAAACATTTTAATAGATTTCTATAAAGAGAAAAATTCAAATTTCCATCAATGTCATTTGCATTCTGCAATGAGAGGTCGGTGGAACACCCACCTAAGTCCTGATGTCTGTTACCACGTCAATGTCTTTGCATTCTGCAATGAGAGGTCGGTGGAAACCCCGCCTTATTTTGAGTGCAAGATAGGTGTCGCATCCTAGGTCCTTCTCGATGTCGTCCAGGTACTCCTTCCTCCGTGTTCCTCCTGAGACCTGGACTGGTGCCTTTGACCATACCCTTAATGATGTTCCTGAGGGGTCCTTCATGTCGCAGAATATTATGTCCCGTCCATTTGGCTCTTCTTATTGTACTACTCACTACTTCAATGGACATTTTTGACGGCTGTACAATCGATATTTCCCGTGAAAATCTCATTTTTAACAATAATGTGTAGTGGTGGCACTACAATTTGCTCTTGAGTTACTTGTAAGGTAGATAGCTGCATTGCGTTGGTGAAGCTAATCTAATTGTGGTATTATAATGGAGCCCCACCCACCTAGTGAGTATCAGCCATGTAACTTAATTGAATGGTGGTTCTAAACATATTTACATCCTAATGATAACAGTTATACGTCGCCTCATTACCTACCGCCCTCGGCCGGCACAAGAAAAAAAACTTATCGCCGATAACACATTGACGGCCTAGGCCTTAGAACTGGCAGCAAACCCTCTTTCTTCACCACTGATCTAGTTGGGCTGTTGTGGTCAGCAAAATGTCCCAGCAGTCGCGTTTTACCCCTAACAATGAAGTTAAGATACCCATTAGGTTTGGGTGGACCTAGTAGTTAGTAGTAGTATGGTTGGACACAGTCCCAGGCCACGGTGTGGACCCATAGGACAGTGGACCTCCTGATTATAGTGGATTCCGAACCACTTGGGAAACATAGTGAAGTCACAAGATTAGTTCGGAGGTGACCAGGACAAGTCCAACCATGTTTCCCTACCGGCACCGTGCACACGATCAAGTTATCTGCAGCTTTGAACCAGCTCTGGTCCGCTGGATTCAACTTGCTATGGCTGCCGGCCTTTGGGTGGACCTAGGTCAGGTGGAAACATTTCACGTCTGTATCCTCGACAATTTAACTAAGGAACGGTAGTTCCTTAGTTAAATTCTCTACATACTGTAATCATCCGGAGAAGGGATATACAGCAAGTAATATAGAAGAAAAAAAATATCCCTACACTCACTTGAGCTTCTCACACCTGTCAAAGCCACTTTCTGAAAATAAACTTGAGAAATGACATGCTAAAACACCCCCCTTAAGCGATTTTATGAGAGCCGTAAAAAAACCTCAACCAGAGAACCAATTAATTTTATCTTAAAAAGCTCCCATTACTCCAAGAACAGGAGGGGGGGGGGGCTTTGAAGTCTAGACGGAAGGGAGGCTGAAAATTGTCGCCAGGCACGAACATGGCGGACTTTTACGTCTTCTACATGATAAAATAGTTGGGAGATCTAAGGCGGAGAGGGATGAATTTAAGGGCAATGAACTTTACCCCTGCATGCCCTCCTGGAACTTTCAGAGAAGCTATACCAATAACTTATGCAACTGAGGCTTGGGTAGCGAGTTATTATGTCCTTTCCTTGCCTACTGTTTTACGAGGGTCTTTAGAAGCATAATAAAATATATTGGGAGGGGATTTAACTATGAAAATATCCCCCCCCCCCGCTTCTCAGTCCCAAACTCTTGCTTTGAAAGCGAACAACTATTTATGACGCTATGTTATTTTCATCTTAAAACAATTTATGAATAATTATATCTTAGGAACTTGTAAACATCTCGATAAACCATGAATATTATTATTGGATTCCCAAACCCTTTTTTAGACTCAATCTACCATAACAATATCTGCAGATTTTTGATTGTTGATCAATGATCATCATTCAAATATCATTAAATAAATTAATAGGTCAAGAGTTAGTAGTCTGGACCCCGAAAATCTGTTTTATTCAGTACTGATCAATAGCTACTAGCTAGCAGAAGTCTGTGAGTATACTCGTACCTGCACGGGACCAACTGAATAAAAAAAAGGGGTCTGGCAAAATGAAGCGCAATTTTAGAAGGCACATACTTCTTCGTGTATGTACTGTATGACGTATCGTAATTGTAAAGCAGACGGTGTAAGAGAGGGCTTCAAAGCCTCATTCGGTATGGTTTAGGAATAGAACGAGCAGGTATTATCGAATTAACCATGCTCAGCAAGCAAGTATTTCTGCCGAGCCTGAAAAGATACGACCGAATTTACTGAATACGAAAATTGGTGTTCTGTAACCTCTATATACCACACTGACTGCCTTCCTCATAGCTCAAATCTCACTAAACTTACGCCCTACCTTAACCAATGTAATCATGTGCCTGTAAAATCAATAAAAGACGAAATAGCACAGTCACGGCTGGTTAACAATGACTTAACTCCGATGAGTTATACCACTTAAAAAGCCAATGTGCGTCCAGGCGTTACGAAAAATCTTTTCTCAGTTCCTGCTTGTTCAAACGTAATGGCTGTTTGGTTGGCAGTATTGACTTAGTACAACAAATCCGATTTGGTAACCATCGATTTGACGATTGCAGTAACCTAACCTTGACGTGAAAGGATTGATTTGTATCGGCAGGTTCTTGTATTTAGTGCATGGTGATTCGATTTAAACATTTCATCGTGCAATCAGCCATGAATCCCGATTAATGGTTCTGCAACCGGGTTAAGAGGGCGATGCTATTTTTTTTTTCAAGGTTCACTGGAAGTATTGAACTGGATATAATGTCATTTGCTAACATGAATAGAGTCGGACATGGTGAATGGTGATTACCATTGAATTAGAGACTTTTTGGCAGTCTCTATCATGTATACGGTCACATTGAGACCATCTATAATATAGCAGCAGCACAGTGTTCTTACAAGTAATCTTCATCTTGTGGCTCTACAGCCCTGCTCGACAACACACCTCCAGTCATGTCGGTTTTGTACAACGCTCCATCACCTAAGGACTCCCAACTCGCGAAGTTCAGTTTCCAACTCATCCTACCAGCGTTTTCGAGGACGTCCGACTAGTCGTCTACCTGCCATGCTAAATTTGTACAACTTTTTCGGCATACGGTCGTCTGACATTCTTCGACGTGTCCCAGCCATCTTATAAGAACCGTTATCACAAGTTATGCCAATGGCTATCCTCTTTCATGGGCACTACCCTATTTCGGAAGTTATCTTCAGCAACATGTCCGGCAGCCGCGCCTTTCCCATTACGGTTGCGTTGGGTTTATGGCCTGGCACACACGTATAATTCTCGCAGTCCAGCAGACCATTTCTTAAAGATTCCAGAAGCTGGCGTGAAGCCGACCCCACAAAAAGCTTCAATCCAATAGAAATGAGACTTCTAAATTGCAGCAAACTTGGTAGTGTGCACAGCGTTGCCAGGGAGCATGGCATGACATGACAACGCGCTGAGACTACTAATCATTCTAAGTGCGTTTCGAAAATTAATCGTGGGACTTCACTATATTCCCAAAGTGGTTCGGAATTCACTATAATCAGGAAGTCCACCCTGTCAGTCAACCCTTACCTTGATGTGAAGGAGTCTGCCCTTAGAGTGCTTCAAGTTAATGAACAGACTTACTCACCCGGCCAGGCTGACAGGGTTGCTTAAAGCACAAATGCTGAATATAGGCGTTGGAAAACAAGCAAACAAACTTTGCCACGGTTTTTCCCTAGACACAGCAGATCATAGAAATCTTCTGAAATAGACTCTGTGGGTTAGCACCAACCATTCACAACGTTCTATCCCTACAATGGAAAAGACTTCGGCCAATCTATAGGACAATACTAACAGCACTAGTCTTAAGAATCTTGATTATTGTAATACTAACCATTCCTTGCCTTACCTGGGTTAGCCCATAGAAGACTTTCTAGTCTTATGGTTCGCCCAGGTAAAAATAAAGTCGTTATTTATTTATTTATTTAATCGCAACTGCGAGAATGGTACGTGTGTCTCTGGCCTACATATGTCTCAAAACAGGACCTTCCAGGCCATAGCATAGTCCAGTTCTCTACCCACTGGAGCACATGCCATTATTTACCCCAAAATTCCAGACCCCAGTCTGTTAGTCTGAAGTCAAAACATGTAGCGTAGTGGTACGGACTCTGACTGTCACCCGAAAGGTTGATGGTTCGAGTCCCACACTGGCTACATTTTCTGGCCATGCTTCGGAGGGCATGTAAAGGAGGCGGTCCCGGGCCTTCCTAGTTGAGTGTAAGAGAGGGCTGTATAGTCCTAACTCCGCTAGGTTGGCTTAGTAATAGAAACCATAAAAAGTCTTTATTTATTATGTTAACCTCCCTACTATACCACTCTTCAGCCTCCTTATACGATACTTGCACTTGATTCATGGACCTTCTCAAACAAAAGATCTGCACCAGACGATTGCAACAACCCAACCTTGCGGTGAAGGGGATTGCAATCGGAACAACCTATAGCTGGTATCCTTGGACATAAACTCTGGTCATGACAGCCCTGTAATTATAACAATAGTAAACATATTATCGCATGTCAATTCCATCTTGTGTTCCTGTCATCGGTAAAATAAGCCTTCGGGAGAGGCAGTTCCTCACCTCTGCACTTTTGCAGTAGTTATCGAACGTTTCACGCTGTCTGATTGCTTGCTGTTTATTAATTATAGCCTATAGCTTGTAGTTGAAGGACGCAATAATAGTTGAATGCCACACTGCATTTGAAATGTGGGTATACAGGCAAATATTGCGCATAACCTGGAGAGATCACGTCCCGAATGCTAAGGTCCTGAGGCAAATGGATGCCGATGCCGGGTTGTTTTTGACGGTTAAGAAATAACAACTGACATACTCCGGTCATGTTATGAGGAATGAATATTATCACCTTCTGCTTGTAATAATTCAAGAGAAGTAGAAGGATAAAATAACAATTACACGGCTGGAGTTACGGTACGAAGCAGTAGAATTCGGGATGATAGGCCGTGGTCGTTCTGAAAGCGTACTTCCACACGCTTCCATTGAAAGTACGCTTTCGGAACCACTAAGGCCTATCATCCCGGATACTACTGCTTCGCCATGAAGATAGAAGGACTGAGGGCTCCTGGAAGAACATCCTGGTTGAAAAACCCGAGGCAGTGGTATGGCATAAGCGCGACTTCCCTTTTCAGAGCAGCAGTCTCCAAGGTCCAAACTGTCATGATGATCGCCAATCTTAGAAAAAGCATTTAAGCATCTGACCACATAGGGTGGAAATGTAGAAGGGTAGGCAGTACCAAGTTTTTCTTCTTAAATATAAAGATTACATCAGGTTCCATCAACGTTAAAAGCCAATCTTCGATAGCCATAGGTTAGGTTTAAGTAAATAATGGATTACGTTGCGAACGCCAACTGCATACAATTCAGAAGCAGCGAGGATTTCCCACATAGCAAGTTTAACTACAATTAAACAAGACAAAACAATTAAAACAATGACAGCTGTAGTGCAACATGGCCCATGGGAAGCAATTCACGCTACACAACATCGCGACAATATGAACTATCCAAATGCAGGCAGCAAATCAGCAGCAGATTGTGCAACAGGGCACTACTCACCCACCTACTCCTCTGGTGTCAGCTCTCATTCTTAGGCTCGGTCCCACTCATGGAAGCTGCCCCCCCCCCAAAAAAAAAATTTAATAAATCTATTGTAAGTTAATTTATTACGCTCTAATTCAATCGATACTACAATACATGTTTGTTCTATTTTGACCACAATTACCCCCTCCCCTCCCAAATGGGCTGGATCCGTTACTGGTCCCACTAAAGTTTTCGTGAGTAATACTGGCGACCGCATGGCGACCCCCCTCACGCTGCGCACGGCATTAAGAGGGAAGAAGAAGAAGTAGAATTGAGAAGCACTGAATGTCATTTTGAAAAGCACTCTGCATGAACTCAAGTAGGCTTCAAATGCTGAACTAACTGGTTCGTTACACAGTTCTCTAGCAACTATCAGAGTCGAATAATTAGCAAGAGGTCAGTTAAATGACATAACCCGGCCGGTGCGTGTGACTTGTCAACAATGAGCCGTCATAATGGCTTCACATCGGGGCCCAGATTGCGTCCAGCTTCACACTTGGCTGGATAACCAGAACACCCTTCCGACAATTAATGGCAACGCACTTCTTCAACACTGCACAGACACATCTGTCCAATCCAGCCACTTATCAAAATGTCGTGACAGCGCAATAACCAGAGTCAGATTTGGCTTTGTGCGGATATAGGCACTGCCCCTGTCGCGGACATTAGTAATTATTGCATGTATAGTGGGGGGGGGGGGTGTTCACTAATGAAATTTTTATTTTAAAAAGAAATGCGCGCCGAAATTTGAAACATTATTCCTTAATAGCTGATAAAAATAATTATTAAATAATACGTACAAAGCAAATGGTTAATGTACGCACGCGCAGACACGTCCGGCATTTGCCTCAGTTGTCTCTTGGTAAATCCGCCACTGGCAATAACTGTTGAAATTTACTTTTTGCACAACGCCAATTTTTTTTTTTGACGGAGTTTAAATGTCTCCCTAATATTAGCGCCAGCAAAGACTTGTCTTGATGGGTGTCGATAGAGGTGATTACCGGGATGCGCAGTCCTCGACAACTCGATTTGACCGCGAGTATTATATAAATTCACCAGAGCAAGTTAAAGTTATTTGTTCGTGATTATAGATGGGTATGTTGTAAGTTACTGTTAATAGGACGATTCGGCCAATGTAGGGCATGTGTATCGAGAAGTTATACAATTTTGTCATATTGATATCTGACAAATTATGCATTACAGCATTACAACAACCCCCATGCATATGCTACTGTCTCTGGGTAGGATTTCATTTACGCGCAGGAATTAATACTCCTACTTGATGGAAACCACCCTTAGCATGCAAGGATGTGGGCGACAGTGAATGAAGAGCCCTACGGTACATTTTTATAAACAGCCCTTTGGGCACATTACCTGGGGGAACTCCGCCATCACGAAATGTCGATGGCGTCACATAAACCCGCTGAATAATTGACTGATGGCACGCGAGCTCACTGCATACACCAAGTCAGATCAATAATGCAGCTCAACATGACAAAGGATACAGTACCTCGCACAAGCTTATGTAGGCTTTACACACGTAACTAATCCCTAAAAAATACAAAACACCCCAGCATAAAACAACAGCAGGAGCTCTAGCATGACCTGCCATGGAGTTGGAATTTATCACTGTATCCGTGGCTAAAAATGTAAAATGTATTTTTGTAAAACTGCTTTTCCTTTTGTTACATCTATGTAATTAAAACCTTTAAATAAACGCGGCTGCTAGTAATGCAGAGAATAAAATATTTACTTAAAAAATAAATCGTAAGGGGCTTGGCGCTTACAGTGCAGGTGTAGCTATATGGTAGCGAGAAACAAAAAAACAAAAATTGCTATGGTTTTGCTTGTTTGTGTAACCTTTTCATGCGCATGGCAATAAACGGTTGTATCAATTATTGGTAAGCTAAACTAAGTTGAATCATACGTCACAGGAGAAAAATCATGGTAAGTTGACTGAGGCATACTGCATAAGTGTTGCGTGAAGAACAGTCATCTTTTTAATTAATTATTATATATGCGATAGAGCTTTCGGATATATGATTTGTAAGATGACTGTTGCTCGCGTAACACCCCTTGCACAGTATGCCAGTAACTTAACATCTATTGCGGCGTATGGGTCAACGCGTAGTTTACCAATACCACAAGTTTACATACACTTTGGTAATTCGGAGCTATCTCATCCTATAATCGAACGAATTAATGCAAATGTAAAGATGTACCACTTTCCACACGTGTCCTTAAAAGTTTAAACCTTTGCACTACGTTATGATTTCAATTCGACCTGATGAAACCTATCTGACGAGTCTTAAGAAATAACAACACGTTCGAAGCCAATCCCCTAATCTAGAATAGGGTAAAAGTAAAGTGCAAGTAATACATAAAGTGCAACCAGTGTTTTTGCATCGTGATCTTCTTCAACTTCTTTGCTCAAGACCTTGAGTTCAACAACAGAGTGCTATCCCATCGAATGTTGTGAAATGGATTCATTTAGCATTTAACTCGCCGTGACTTTTGCCTCTTAGCAAAGCTAAACATCGGTGAAAGGTCTCAGCGCATGCTAATAATGAACAATTCCGTCACGATGTGCCAATTTGAAGAAACGTCTCCACCCAGCAGGTGAGCTCAAGAGGGTACCTTCTTCGACATTCAAGTACGCACGACTTTTATTGTTATTTATAATCGGCAGAGTCAGCAGCTCAGATTTGTAGTGATATAGAAAGTTCTCCTGATCCCTGGCGAAGAGGGGGGAGGAGGGGGAGTCGCTCCCTTCTGACAGTTCAGAAGCAATACAAAAATTATTTTGAGCGAAATGGGATGCTTCTCTTATTAAAGTATGTTTAATGCTACCGGTTTTGGTACTAGGCCATCGTCAGGCTACAGGCATACAAACAACAAGTAAAAACAATTCTTTTTATTACTTTATTTACTTAAGTCTTACGAAGTGCTTGTGGAAAATACATGTTGTTCATTTCGCACTAGAGATACAAAAACTAAATATTACACAAATAAAAATAAATTTTACTTGCACACATCAGGAAATCTGATTTTTGTTTATATTTTTCTTATACCTCTTTAAATATTACATACAAATGGCATATATTTGCAATTTAATGGAACTTAAAATAAATAATTAAACCACATTTTTATTGCTACTTTTAGTTTTGCTGCGTATAAACATGTCTGAAAACATCTTTTCACTGCAATAAACATTTTAAATGCACCAAAGGGGTCTCGCCAATGAGGCAAACAAAGCCCGTCATGGTCCAGGAGTATAATTAGCCTATAAGCACACTCAGTATATAGATTTATACGTCATTGGCTCTACTGTTGATAAATATGACGACATTACAACACGTAGTTAACAGTAGGGATAATATTTTCCTATTTTGGTGGGAAAGTCACCATGAAAGTCATACGACTACTCAATACAAAATTAACGTCCCTTATGCATTTAGCAATTTTTCACTTTCTATAACTGTCACCATAAGTAGGGGGGGGGGGGTTCCTCCCTTGTTGACTCACTTGTTGGAGCCAGTCTGATGATGGTGTTACACCGAAACAGCTGTTACTATTAAAAATGTATGTTGTGGAATTAAGTGCAATTTTTTATACATAATATACTAGTACTTTTTAATCAGAGGTTCCTCCCCCTCACTCGATTCCAGGCTACGCAATTGCATATGTATAGGCTAAGGCCCCCTTAAAGAATATACAAGCTTTATAAACCAGCAATTCTCCGCCATTTTAGTCAGGACATTACGGAGAAAATAACCCGAACTCAACGACATTCTCTCACGAGAAATAACCACAAATTCCAGGCTTAAATCCAGGAGAGTAATTCCTACAACCACACGAGACATTTATTTTCATACGAAAAAGGACAAGACTTGGAGTTTTAACAACCAATATTTTGACCTAATTTGGCAGATTCCGTAAGTAGAAAGACCGCATACTGGGAAAGTCTCCATATTTGGAGACTCCGTAATAAAGAGTCTCGACATCTTCAGGTCGTTAAACTTCAACATTAACTATATGATAAAAGCCAGCGGAAACGAGGACTCAAAGTAAGCTCCCCACTAGGCGAACAACTATCAGCTATAAACAGACCGCTCAGTGACTGCAAATTAATATCAATAATAAATTAACGTAACAATGAAAAAAGACGATTTGATTGCCTACCTACAGGAAAAACTCGCGATTATGGCTTTTTAAGAACAATATTACGGAATGATTTTCAAAAATAAATAAATTTGGGCTTGTATGTATCCCAATATATATCTTGATGGGACGGCTTCATTTGCATACACGTTGCTGTCAACCATCGAACTGATAGCCTGCCAAGATATGCTTTAGAAAATAGAATGTATGCATAAAATGAAGACTGTAAAGATAAGGCAGTTAACACGTTTTCCAAGTTGACAAAAAATACATTTGCAGCCGTTACCAGTCGTAAAAATCTAAAATTCTAAGTGACGAACAACATTATATTGGCATATCTCTTATTAACTTTCTGATTCCATCTTCTTCAGTAAGTTGATTTGAAGAAATTGGCATCCTTGTCCATGCAGTTTTCGAAAGTTTATGAATGGTCATAGTATTGTGGGACCAGGTTCAGAGCATACTTTAAGGAAGCCCCATTGGGGCAAGTGAGGTGATTTTGCCCCCTACTTTTGGGCATATTGCCCCACAGAAATTTGACACAAATTTCAAATTCCAATACTAACAAAACTAGATATTAGAAAAAAAAAGGAAAAAAAATAGTCAAAAGTTACATTGTCCGTGGTATATATAGCGCCAATTTTGTTTTTAACGTTTTGCTTTTGAAATATTTCAATTGTTTTGGCAATCTTGAAGAAGTATGTATTTTGAACTAGGTATAATACCCATTATTAAAAATAATAAACCTAATCTGAACTTATTAATGGAGGGGGGGGGGGGTGGATACAAGCGAAATTTACACTCTATAGAATAGGATTTCAATTTGTGCCACCCAGTGAAAATTTCTTAAATTATGCTCTGACCAGGTTGATATGCTTATTAACGTTAAGAAGACTCTGGGCCACCAGGGTATACTCGATACGGAAGAAATTATTCAGATGCACTCATTGAATTGTTTGCATTTATAAAAAAAGATATAGACTACCCAGCTTATCGGCATTGGTGTTAAGTGGTCAGAAATTGCGTGGCCAACTTTAATCTGCTGCAGCGGCCACATTAACGGATGTAGGCTAACTTTACGGATCTATCGCAACTAACCGCAGCGGTTAGCCCGCAAGACCGTTGTTGGCTCACACGGCAACGGATCTTTAACTCCCTTTTAACGGCCATCGCAAGAGCATCTCCAGCCAAGGTTTTCAAGGTTGCCACAAGAGTAATAACAAAATGACTTCGCAACAGCCGTGGAATACATTACTTCAAATTCAGGACCAATAAGCTGGAAGTTATGTTATAGTATCCATATCCCATAGTCACGACTTAATTAAATTGATAAAAATTTATAATAGTTACAGTAATAGTCGGGATTATCAACTACCATAAAATAGAATGGCCATATCCAGCATCAGATATATTATAACAAGTAGCCTGCATACAACATACGTAAACAAATATTACGTTGTTACGGAGTTACTGTAATCTGACTAATGAAAATTAATGAAAGGTCGCGTTGCTTATGTTCATCGCGTTTATAAAAGTAAATAGAAACAAATAACTAAAGTATCAGAATTATAAGAAACTGGTGGCCCCGTGCGAACATTCGCACAATTATAGCCTTAGCTGAACAATATACGTTGGATACTGAAAAGTACTGCCTTTTGCTGAGATAATTCGTCAGTTCCAGCAGACCTATTACGGCGATTTGGGATTAACGTAACACCGGGGTCTATTTTTTAATATCGCATGAGTAAGGTGTCACGCGACGGTGTTAAAATATGCGCAGGAAGTTCAAATTAATAAAGAGAATGTTTGCATTGTTACATTATATATTGAAGAAACTATTAATAAACATTAAAATGTACAGTTGGAATTTTAATAATAAAATTTTAATTAATGTGTCTACATCTAAGGAGAAAAAATTGAAAACTCACCAAAAATATAGCCGAGGATTAATTTATGCATTTTAATTTCCCGCGCAATTTGCACTTATTTGTTTAAAACAAATGACAAATGAATAAACCCCGGTGTTAAGTTAATCCCAAATCGCCATAATAGAGCTGAAGAAACAGGACCAAGCGGGATTAAAATTATTGTGGAAGTCATTATGCACATGTCATTTCTCTCCTATAATTATTGAAAACATGGTTGTATTGTAGGTCTTAATATACATATAATATAATATATAATAGTAAGATTGTTTTGGCAGTTTAAAAGGAAAGAAACAATATCATTATGCCAGCAGGTACAAACATCATCATCATTACCAACAGATCCATGCATGTAGGCCAGTCTAAAAGTGATAAAACCATTTATAGCACATAGATGTACCAACGAAAGACCAATGGGGGGCATTACGAAAGGGTCATTGGTCACCAATTACAGATGCCACAAGCAAATGAGAGGGTCTCATACGTGCAATTACTAGACCTAGTATTGGGAAATATATAGGGCGAAAAAACCGGAGGCCGTCATGTAGGCCAATATCCCACTATAATTCTGCGTAATTACTCCACTAAGCAATAGTAAATAGTGTACGAATGCACGTAATTTGATTAGAGTGTGGGAGAATTTCACGTAAAAGAATGCATGTACCAACATTGGAATATTTTTAATTTGATGGTTTATAATTTTCACGTAGATACATACTGCGTGTGATCAGTAGGTCTTTCCCTGGGAATGTATATATAACAGTCAATGGGTTAACACAAATATTATCACAGGCTTTAAATTAAGGCGAACTGTATGTTACATCATGGGGACACCTAATCTACATTTTTTAATGTTCACACCTACTCAGATATTGACCTTGCATTATATGCAAAAATATATGGGGTACCGTTCGTTGTAACAACAATGCAAATACAATAATACTGTACAGTAATTTCATAAACATTTTCAAATCTCTATTCTGCATCATAAATTTTCATAACGCTCAGAGCACATGCAGTTCGGCGCTATAACACGTCCATTCAGTGAAGAAGGTTGGCATGAGTCTATTTTGATTTACTAGGATATTAAATTAAATTCTAACAAGACAAGACGCAACACAGGTATTACCTACAGACTGAAGAGGTTATTCGGATACATTCTTTGAATTGTTTGCACGCAAATAATCTTTTTATATACATATTACATTTATTACAAGTCAGAAATACGGTACACCACATTTAAGGAGAGGGTAGAACCAAAAGCAAATAAATAATTACTTGATGTTCTATTACTAAGCCAACCTAGCGGAGTTAGAACTCTCTTACATTCAACTAGGAAGGCCGGGACCGCCTGCTGTACATGCCCCCCGAAGCATGACCAGAAAATGTAGGAACTCGAAGGACTCGACCAACAACCTTCCGGGTGAAAGAGTACTACAGGGCCGAGGACATAATATACAATACGTCACATACATCGACATACTCCAGGTACTGGACAAGGACGTTTTAACAACAGTACCTAGATAAAAATGGTAGATAGGTAAGATGGGTACGCAAACTGTTTTGACGGTCCAGTGCCATGCGCAGACGTGCCCAGTGCGCTCCTGGTGGTAGCAGTTTGCCAACAAAACCGGTCCAAAAGATAAAGGAGATGGCTTCTTGTGAAAGGCAAAAGTAGCCTATGGCGTGTACAACACAAATTCGAGTACTTTATGTACAGTAGGGGTTCCCAACCTGTGGTCCATGAACCACCGGTGGTTTACGGGGCAAAGTAAGAAATAAGAAAATAAAACAGCTGAGTTACTGGAAATTTTGAATAAAATACAAGTCTAGGCACAGGCACTGAACGATAAAATCCGACCGATACCAGTCCTAAGCATTTAATCAAATATTAGCACGTATTGTAGCCACCAATAATTTTGGTCCTTTTTCCTTTCACAGCCATGGCGGTCCACGGATTATCATTAAATATCTAGTGTTTGGGAATCTTTGATATAAAGTATGTACGAACGTCTGAAATACATCAAATGAATCTTATAAAAAGAGCGTTATCTTATTAAATAGTAATCATATCATCACTAACCTTTCTATCATTAAAACTAGATTTAATAATAATTGTAATAATAACGCCCTATTAGGCGATAAATGCATGGATGCATGCCTTACCTATTTGAGAGCTGTCTAGCAAGAGCCTATATACGAGTAGGTGTCTAGGTGACGACCTTCTTTAGGCACCACCTTATAAGTGACATCCTCCTTCAATTGCTGCCTAAGAGGCATTGTATTAAGGCGTAATTGCTAACTACGACTGATTGAAAATTATAGGAGCGCGAATGGCAGGGATTTATTCTATTAGGCAACACCACTGTATAGGCAGGTAACGTGGTGAAACGTTTTAGTAAACAAACTCTATAATATTACTGAACCAACTCAGCGGAGTTAGGGCACTATTGAAATGATACATCTCTAGAAGAAAATTTATCTCACCAGTACATTGTTGTAATTAATAACATTCGGTATTTGTCCAATACTTTTTTAACAACCTACTCACGATGCTTCTAATAATTTCACTTTAAATGATCATTAATATACCTGGCAGGTAGCTGAGGAAATTTGGCTGGTAGTAGATACTTTGTTTCTGCAACGCTACTGCTGTACGCACTGTTACAAAATTACTCCATTCATTAATTTTTATCAGTTCTTTTGAAACATACTTCTTCGTAATGGGCCTATTTTAAATCAAAACTCACTAACAAAACCAAACACACTTAACAAAGAGTCAGTTATCAATTTGTTAGGTAAAATTCGTAAAAGTTTGCTTGTCGCTATCAAGTACTAACCAGACGTGATCAGGTTATGCGCCATCTTCCCATTACTATCCTTAAGAGGACATGCTACGTAGAAAATGAGCACCCCAAAATTTGTTGTTTTTATTGACTTTTTATTATTTTATTTAATTAACAAAGCAAGTCATTAAAGATTGGGCTCATAGAAGTTGTAGAAGACTACTTCATGCATCATTTCATTGGAAATATTAAATTTTTGGTACCTTAGTTCTTCCATAAATACCAGAACAGACATGACCGGACTAAAATTTCGCGTATTCTGGGATTTTTGGAAGAACTACAAAACCGAGAAGTAAAAATACCCAATTATATGATGCACGAAGTAGTCTTCTACAATTACCATGAGCCAAATTTTTAATAACTAGCTGAGTTAATTAAATAAAAAATGAAAAGTATTTAATTTTGGGGTGCCAATTTTCTCCGTAGCATATCCTCTTAAAGTGAAATTATCACATGCATGCATCACAAACGCCCCATAAGTGTTTTTTTTTTAGCATCGCCAACTATGTACTCACCAAATTTATGTAGAGGGTTGAAAATAATTTTCGAAACTGAGAGACTTCCTTAATGGGGTCCAAATTGAAAGGAAATGAGGAGGCGGGTTAAGTAATGACAAATTACCGTTTCCCGGGGGGCTTATAAGAAATTTATGGCGGGGGGAAAGTTCGTTGGGTGCTAACTAAAAGGGTAGAGTACATGGCTTCCTAAACTCCCTTGTGATTTTCCATGAAGAGAAGAGAGAGGGTCTTGACGGTTGACATCAGTAATAAGACAGCGTCAAAATAGCTCAGCTTCTGAGCAATGCCTTCCCGCAGGCGAAGACGCGCCAATCCCTAATCTGTACGTCCTCGTGGTGAAGATGGAAGCCCGTAATGGTGACTGGCAGTCTCAGCGCGTTATCTATGTCCCACCATGTTCCTCAGCCAACGTTTTGCACTATACCAACTTGCCCAATGCCCACGACCCCATGAGTCTTGTTGACATTACTTTTTATGTGTCCGCATGAATTATTGGCCGTTGGCAAATTGATATACAGTCAATCTACAATCTACACCGGTTACACAAACGATAAAGGACAACCTGTGACAAGCTTACCATTGACACACTGTCACAGGTGTAAGCATGAATTCACCAAGTATGCATACGAGTCACATTCAGCCAAAACATTAGTGTTGGTTAAAGCGTGTTACATGATCTACGAAAGATCCGAGATCAGTTGTGGGATCGTCAATAGCGTACCTAACAAGCTCAAAACCACTATTAGAACACCGTGAAATTTCCATTTGAACTCCGAGTTGTAAATGGTCTAAGTTGGCCCAATGAAAAGCAAGGGACCCAGCTTAAAGGATTGCAAACCCAATCAAAACGGTATCAGCTGTAATAACAACACGGAGCTTATAAAAAGTTGCCACTTCCGGTCCCAGCCTCCTCTCCCGATATTTCATGTGTCAACTTGTTCTTTTTATCCCACAACATGTCACGTACTACCTCCATTTTTTCAAATACCGTATATTAAGAGTCCTATATAGGAGAGATGCGACATTCAAGCGTGCCAAAAATATTTTTAGGAATTCTGGGGACACCTGGTACGTTTTAACAAAGGCTGGTCATAGTAGATGTGGCGAGTGGCCCCAAAAATTAAAGTATACATTTTTGTAGTGAAATTTGAATGTTCCGTCTCTCCTATAAAGAATTCTTAAGTATATCTAACATCAAACAGGGGACAATGACCTAGTCTGGTATACAGATGGGTCGAAAATGGAAAATGGGGCTGGAGGAGGAGTCTATGGGGAAACTGTAGACAAATCCATAGTCCTAAGCAGTGGTGGCTCGTGGTGTATCAAAATGGTGGGGCAACGAATTGTAATAAAGTAATAGCATATAACTTACCACTACTTGAATAACAAATAGATTCTTCGGCATTTCGATGTGGCAAACAAGTCTGTCGCTCGCTGTTTACATTTTTGTAATATTTGTTTACATTACCCTGCCTGGCCGTTGGGCAGAACCTGACTTCCCTAGTCAAAAACTCTTCTTTGAAAAATTTTATAATAATCATCAGTCATGACAAAATAGTGAAACTCTTCTCAAAAATAACTCTTATAATTATGATTTTAAAAAAATACCAATATTCAACGATATTATTAATACGAAACATTTAAAGTCATTTTTGGGGCGCTGCCCCGCTGCCCATGTATAAATGCATATGGCATGAATTGCATTGCAAGGTCCATAAGAGAAAAGTTGTGTGCACTTTTTCAATGGTGCGAACGATCTTCTTAACTTTTGTCTGACTCGGTTGCCATGGCGACCCGGGGCTAAATTGAAAATTGCCCCAAGTTGCCCAGAGCACGCACATAGCATAGCCGAATTGTAGCAGTTGCATTTTTCTTCAGAATAGTATATTATTATTTCATTATTATTATTATTATTATTAAAAGGAAATTGCTTTGTTTGCCTGTAAAATTATGGGAGGGCTGTAGCCCCAGTGCCCTTATGGACGAGCCGCCACTGGTCCTAAGCCTCGGCAAATATGCTACAGTCTTTCAGGCTGAGGTAGGGGCCATTATAAAATGCCTAGAGGAGTGTATGGAAATGGAAAGCAAGGGCAAAACCATTATTATCTATACAGACTCGCAGGCAGCGATTAAGGCTGTGGAGGCTATAAAGATCACATCAAAAATGGTGTGGCACTGCATCAACCTCCTAATAAAGGTGTGTCGGGAAAACTCAGTCTCGCTGATTTGGGTCCCGGCTCACTCGAACTTTGATGGGAATGAAAGAGCCGACGAGCTGGCTCGAAAAGGTGCAGAAACGCCATTCATTGGTGCAGAACCTAAGTATGGGATGGCTTATTGCCAGGCCCGTACTTCTGTACAAAAATGGGTGCAGAAAAAAACTGCAGAGGAATGGAAGAAAGTCCCGGAAAGCAGATTTGCTAAGAAGGTTATTCCGGGTCCTAGTAAAAAGCTCACCGATCAGCTTCTCTCTTTAAGTAGAGAGCAAGCTAGAAGGGTGGTTGGCACGCTTACGGGCCACGGCCACTTCAACAAACACATGCATAGGGTTGGCGTGAAAAACGACAGTAGATGCAGACTGTGTGAAGTTGAAGAAGAAACAGCTGAACACATTCTCTTTGAATGTGAAGCGCTGGGAAAAACTCGATACCAAACTCTTGGCCACCCTAGGTCTGAAGAGGAAACCATCCGATCTAATCCCATCACAAAAACACTAGAATTTATCAAAAAGACTGGTGTTATAAGATGGGCGTAGACGGCAAACGTGGAAGCAAAAGACCTTCTAGGTCGACGCTTATAGGAACTCAAACGAGTAGGCCCCACGAAGGAAAAAAAAAAAAAGTATATCTAATATATACGCGCGCAGAACTACAATATAATAACTCGTCATTAGTGGTTATGTTGTCAACTTCTTGAATTGCAATCTAGGGATTGGTTTGCAGCGAATGTTGTATTTTTCTCCTCCACTCTTGTCTATTTTGTGCGGTCCTTTTCAGTCCTTTATAGCTGTCGCACACTAGGTCCTTCGTGACATCCTCTGGGTACTCCTTCCTCTGTTGTCCTCTTGAGTTGGTGCCTTCAATCATACCCTCAATGATGTTCTTGAGGAGCCATTCGTGTCTCATAATATGCCCCATTCGCCTCTTCTTGTTGAAATGCTGGCCAAAATAGCTCTTTTTTTTCGTTTATTCTGTGGAGCATTTCTTCCTTGGTTATGTGGTCACAAGGAAGACATGACCCACAGAATAAATGAAAAAAATTGAGTGTATCAGCTCCGACGCACGACTCTAGTTAACTCCTCAAGTACGATTTTCTAAACAGGCACAAAAAAGCTTATTAGACTAAGAAAAAGATCGATATACCATTATTGCATCAAAGCGTAAATAAACAAATCTAAGAAAAAAATTAAATGATTTACATACTTTTATTTTACATAGGCCTTCATTTATTATGACTCTTCGGTTAAGTATTATACATCAAACATTTTACAAAAGTAGATTTTACATTATCATAGGTGAATATATTATCATTAGGAAGATTGATGAATTATGCGATTATTATTATTATTTAGAATATTAATTAGTCTTGAGCCTTTTGGACTCGGTTTCGGTTAAGAAGACTACAGAAGCCTACTTCTCTATATGCAACACCTTTTCGGCAAGAGAGAAGTCGAACGGATAACAAAGACCAGAGTCCAACATCCTCTATGTGAGCGAGCGTACGCTGGACACCTACAACAAGCGACCTGAGTAAAATAAGTGCCTAAGGCGGATGGTGGGACCGAATCCGAAATGACCGCATCAGACAACACCAGCAAGTGGATTCCATAGAGAAAAGAATGGGCAACAAACAGCTGCAATGGTTCGGCCACGTCCACAGGATGGACGAGAACAGGTTGGCGGAAGCAGGGCCACACGGAGGAAGGCCCATGGCAGACCGAGGACAACCCTCGAGAAAAGGATCGAACAACTCGCCTGAGCAAGATGGCAAACAATTGCCGAGCTCAAGGCGTTAGCGTCAGACCGAGGAGAGTTCAGGAAATGGGTTTGGGGCGACCCCCCACCCCTCCCCCCACGCTGCACACGCGGCATTAAAGGGTAAGAAGAAGAAGAAGAAGAATATTAATCAGATCAATATTGCCTTTGTTAATAATTACTGTGACAAGTCGTTTATGGTAACTAAAATAGTTCACATGATCGTCGGTAGATACGTGGTTCACGCATTTTGAAAACATGGTAAATTTTACATAATATGTCATTTACATATTATATAAATTATTTAAAATTGCTAAAAAAAAATACTTTTTGAAATAAAATTTTATAAAAACATTATGATATTGAAAAAATATTTTTGATTAATCAGATAATATTATCTAATTGTTGATTATAATAATAATTAGTATTTATGTAATAACCACGAGGAAATTATGGATATCGGAAAAATAATAATTTTTGGTTAGGTTAAAAAGTTGTCTATTTATCGTGGAATGCCCTTTATAATTCATATTGAATTAAATATCTAATTATACTGTATGTGTAGTTCATATATATTTATATAAACTACATTAATAATTAAAATTAATACAAATTAAATACAAAGCACACATGCATATACATATAGATAATATTGTAATATAGGTCTACGGGTGGTAAAGAGGGTACCCTTACCAAAAGCCTCGGAGGGTCTACAGACTAATGTATTTTGTAGCAAGTTAGTTAGGTCCCCTGCCTGCGAAATGTTAACGGGTTCATTCCAGGTCACTGATTTTTACTCTTCATATTTTTCTCGTACCGGGCTCCTATATATGAAAATCTATTCTTAAGGAGTAAACTACAAAAAAGAGCTATTGGTCAACAAGGAGCTTTAACCTTTAAAATCGTTTTGAAATCAAAATACAGGAAGTTAAGAGTTTTTCACAAATAAAATTTAAAAGAAGCACATTTAAGGCCAAGTGTCCCGCTCTCAAGTACAATTTCACTACGTTATCATTCAACTATCTCACACCTTATCTTTTGTCCCATTAATAGATAGGGACTGAATAATTTCAGTCATTAACTCATAACTAGCGTGGATGAATCAGTGCGTTCGATTCATATATTAATGACACAGCCGAAAGGCTACATCATTGTAAAGTGTCGAAAGATTGGAAAAATCAATGGGTGTTCACTTTGAAGGATTCCAGCCATAATTAATTACCCAGCGAAGGACTCTTATACTAGAGTAATTTCCAATTCTCCTATTAAGGCTTAAGGTAGGGATGGAGTGAAGCCTTATGAAAAAAAGAATGCGTGCGTGTATCAGTGTACACACGTAAGAAGTGAAACTTCTTTATGACATCAATTTTCGAAAAATGATCTTCTATATTTACAACTTTACAGAAATTGGTTAAATAAAGCTAAATTAGATAAAGTTTAAGCAAAATACTTTTATTATTATAAACATGGATACAAATAATTCAATTATTTTACCTTATTGTTACTAAGATTTAAACTGCAGCCGATAAAAAATACCCATCAGCTTCGGCTGCAACCATCACAAATTAACATGATTCCATAAATTGGTATACAAATAAATGAGTACAAAAATTGTTGATCCCAGAAATTTCTCGGAATAGATTTATTTCACACGTAATTCTGAGGTAAACCACGGAATGTGGCAGCCCTGTTAACGAAATATAAGCATCTAATGCACTAAATAATCTCATGTTTATAACTTACGGGAGTTTTAACCATCAAGGGGATTAAGGGTTCCAAAACTTACCGCTAGGGCACAGAGTAAGAAATCAAGATGGCGCGTAACGCGTAACCGAAAAACATTACATACGATTTTTTCTCCCTACGTAGATAGAGAAGTTACACTTCAAAAACATGAAATTATTAAATAAATTATGTTAAAAATTTATATTAGTTAAATATTTTTCAGTATAATTAAATATAATGATTGAATGAATAATCGGATCCTTGTGGGAGCTTCTTACGTGATTCCGCAGAGAGCATGCCCTGAGGTGAGAAACCTTGCCCCTGGCATGCATACCACTTGTACCAGCCATCTGACACGGGCTTTTTTTTTACCTCAGCCACTCACAGCTCGTCGTAGAGGGTGTGCATGTGAATGGGAGGGAGGGGGGGGGGGTATATATGCTGCTAGATGGACCTGCGGGTTAATGCCCCTTATGCCAACAAAGGCAATCCAAAAGTTTGTGCAACAGACCACCAAAATATTGCATGATCCGAACATGCTGTGTCATTCTGCCCTGTTTCCTTTTCTTCCTTATACCACCATTCTTTCACAACCGCGGATAACAAGCGAATAGGCAGGAGACAGGGGGGGACTTCGTTAGGATATTATGACGGAGGTGCTCACCCGACTGGAACTGAGTAAACAAACATGACAGATGTCCAGACATTCAGCCAAGACAGACTGGAATGACCTAAGAAATAAGTAGGCTCCAGCGATGTTGTAGTAATAATGAGTAGACGTCGCACGTAAAGCATTTCCAAATGAACTTCTTTATTTATTGCCCTTTTGCAATTTTACTCATTACTCAAACACATAAGCGATTTCCATGGGCGTCATATGTGTCGTCTTGAGAGTGAAAGTCATTGACGATTTTTCACAGCATTCATAAAACTATAAAGGCAAGTACGGTACATGTAAAATAATAGCCCGGTGCTATCCTATAAGTGCATTCAGAAATTGATGTTAGTGGGTGGAAACACTGTAATTAAGAGGATATGCTACGTAAAAAATTAGCACCCCAAAAATTTGTTGCTTTTATCGACTTTTTATTTTTTTACTTAATTAACAAACGAAGTTATGAAGATTTCGCTCACAGAAGTTGTAGAAGACTTCATGCATCATATGATGGGAAATATTAAATTTTTGGTACCTTAGTTCTTTCATAAAAAACAGTGACGACTAAAATTTTGCGTAATCTAGGACTTTTGGAAAAACTACAAAAACGAAAAATAAAAATACCCGATTACATGATGCACGAAGTAGTCTTCTAAAACTTAAATGAGCCAAAATTTTAATAACTTGCTGAGTTAATAAAATAAGAATTGAAAAGTATTTAATTTTGGGGTGCCAATTTTCAACGTAACATATCCTCAAAAAATAACCGATATATGCAAGGACTAAGGTCCTCGGCACTCATATTAAGGGCTAAAGTATTTGCAGTTGATGAGCCCTAATCTCAGCAGCAGTACTTCAATCCCTTCTCCGGCAATTCAACTAAAAGCAATTCAGGGTTAAGAAGGATATAATCATTAAGTAATCTTCGAGCCATGCACTCATAGAATCTTCAGTCACAATGCAAAACTGAAGTCATGCATACAAGGATCATGGTATTGCAAAACTCGCAATACTCACTCGTCCCTCTCAACTATCTTCTGAGGCAAACAATTATCAAGAGGATAATTAACTGCTACCCCGATCTTATAGCCCCAAACTATAAGCCACGAGTACAAAGTGATCATGACTTTCCTTTTGACAGTGGTCTTCTTTAGAACCTGTTGCTTGTGGAGCCTGCGTGTCTTCTATCGTCATATGTGAGACACCGCCAACCCAAACCCAGAGCAGATGTTTGTGATATTACAAGGCTAGACTTTGCCACATACTGCAATTTTCGATAAGGCTGGTAAGAAAATCTTATATCCGAACTAGAGTATCAAGAAAAACCTAATCCGGTGGGACTCAAACCTACGACTTACCAGAGCATAGTGTTTACTAACACTACTCAACGATCTTCAGCTGTAACTAGACACTCTATTTGATACTCAACGACAAGATAATGTTTTGTTTTTAAGCAGAAAAAGTTTTACTTAAAAAGTTAGGTAGTTGTGTAGCTGTGCTAACCTGTCTAGTAATATAAATCCATGTCGTTGGGCATCAAATAAAGGATCTAGTCAAAGCTGAATAGTGTGGTGTTAACCACAATGCCCCGGTAACGCATAGAGATTAAGTTCTTACTTGATACTCTAGTTCAGATATAACGCACTAATGTCATCAACCTAAAACAAAATTCATAAGAAAATTTTGACCCCAGAAAGAACCGATATGCATAGCTTAAAATTCAGCTTGACAGTAAAGAGAACAATTTAAGAGGCAACTAGAGGGGAAAACGGACATTTTAATTTCAAGAAACGGGAAGTATTGATATATATATTATATATCTATATCTATATCTATATATATATATATTATATATATATTATATAAGATATTGATATAAATGATTGCAGACATATAAATAGTGTTCCTCTACATGAAGACGTCAGGTCCAAGGACCAGCAAGACTATGGCCAAAGGTCAAAAATTAGATGAACACTTTTTCCAAGCATTCTTTTTTATAGCTCTACAATCAATGTTTCTTGTGAAATTGGATTTTATGAAGAAAAAAGACAAAGTTTCTTACACTTTACCTCTTTGCTCCGGAGTGGGGTATCTTTATTTGTGGTAATTTAGGTTTAGTTAGCACGTGCGGAGCCAGCAGTTGACAGCATTTACCGTAAATCATTCTACTGTAATATTTATAGTTGGGAAACACATAAATACGACGGTGTACAATCCGCTGGATTTGTTTACGTTATAAGTCAAACATTGCTGCAATCAATCTCTTCTGTATCGTTGGAGAAACCCGTTCGAAGCATATAGACACCCTCGCGGTTTTCGCAGTGACCTCACGGCTATTAGAGACAAAAGGGGGCCGCGGCATGGCATGTAGAGAGTGCAGGCAGGAGACCCAAGAGGGCGTGGGTGGACAAGAGAGAAGTGAATAAGGCTCGAAATCTGCCAATCATTCCACAATGCCGCCACGCCGAATCATGTCAAGAGACCATACATGACGAAACAGGACAAACGCGCATGGAGAGAGCCGCGAGGGAGGGATATACTGTATGCCAAATTGAACGGCAAATGAGGATCCTCCATTGGGGTTACTGCGATTAGATGGATAAGCCCTCTCTAGAATATTGAAATACGTAGAATTGTTCATCCTATTCCTCACATTAGCCATTACCGTAGTCTCGCTCAGCCGTCGTCTTCTACCTAGACCGATTGGAAAGGAAGATAACATGGAGAATATATGGACGCCTGTACGAACATGGACAGTTGCGTACAGGAAACAACGCAGAAATAGACGCAATCTCAATGCTGACGTCATATTACTTTTTATAAAACCGTCAAAGATGGCTGCCACAGGTTGCAATCAAATCATAAATGGCGACAACCCCGATACCGCGGGGAGGACGAATTTGAAACTGAGTTCCACGAGTTGGGAGCTCATAGATGGCGGAGCGTCGCGCAAAACCTACGAGTAGATGACTGGAGGGGTGTTGTGGAACAGGCGAGTTACCCTGCAGACTGCAGTACAATAATTTCAATTGCTACTCATGCTATCCGTTTCAAATAGTTTGAGTCGTACAACATAGTTCTCTAATTCGCCACACCGACGTATGAAATGTATCAACCGGGGTTGATGATACAGGCACGGTCGGAAGCGCCGACAGGAGCAAGGGTCTTAGTTAACTGCTTAAAAATAAATACCCAACCGTGTCAGCAGTCGAAAGACTACATTAAACTAATTTTCTTATCAGACCATGCCACGACATGTGGTCCAAATATGGGTTTTTTTAAACGCTGACCCTTTCACCTTGAGGCTGATTCTGATAAGAACCAGCCATTTCGGCAGCATTTAAGCATCGCTTATACTGACACAAATCACAGAAACAGCTGGGATCCTACGAATCCGAACTAAACTATAAGCCTCCAAAAATTATAAAACCGCTACTAAAAACTAAGAAACACTTTTAAAAAAACTCACCATCAAGTGTCTTCTAGTGCTTCTAGCATAAACCTGTCAAGTCTAACTGAACTCCAATACTCGTAGTCTTACCTAGGAACAAAAAAAAACAGCAATTAGCATTTCAAGCTAATCCACATAGTAATCAATGAACTAAAAATATACAGCAATAAACCACAACAGTCTACTTCCTGTTCCTTGTGAAAAAAAGGCCGTTATAGCGAAGAGGGAGAGCTCCAGATTGTCACCAAATGACGACAAAAAAAGAGCAAAACCGTGCCGGCCCAATGGACTGGAAGGTCTGGAAAAGTGAGAGTGTGGCCACCACAATAATCTGTTGTCATTCTCCACGGCCACGGTAACCGCACAGTTTGCACTGCTGCTGATCAAGGTCTTCCGCGGAGCAAAAGTCACACACAAAGAACAGCCGGGAGCAAGGGTACGGCAGACGTGACTGCAAGGTTACCAAAAGTATTTAACAGGCAGGAAAGTTCGATTTCGCAATAAATTTAAATGACGGACATGGATTGCTCTGTTCGCGCAAAATTTGGCACTGAAACATTCTACAATAATGTGGTCCATAAATATTGCAACATCAGCAGTTTAATACCACGTTTAAGAGACCCGTCCCTTTTTTAATTTTTAAATTAAGTCCCGTTTCTTATAAAATAGAGTAGCTTCGTAAATAATATTATGTTATCACAAAGCAAAAGAATTTTATTTATTATATTTTATATTATATATGCATATTATATTAATTACATTTTAATATATAGTGCGAGGCCTTCCCTAATCATGTCCTGAAGGACTTTTTATGGACTCAGGCCTACTTATAGTAGTCCAATGCCAACGACCCCATGGATTTCAGACAAGATTTGTATTGTTTCCGTTTCATCTTTTCCAAATTCAAAGGAAGGTTTGGAACTCGAGCCTTTGGCTTGGCCCACTATTTCCCCACATTTGTACCTTAATGTAACAAGTTATATACAGTCGGCCTATTTCGGAAGAGCAAAGGCTTATAACAGAGCACTAACTAATAATCTACGCCTAAAAGACTGAAGGACACCAATGAGAAAGTAATAGACCAAGATTGTTATCACTTTGGGAATATTTACATAAATAAGAGTAACCCATTAGAAAGTTCCAATCCCCTTAATCATGCCAAGACCTAAAAAAAAACGCTTTTCAACTAATCATGTCACCAACACCCAACCACTGTCATTACGTCACACCTCAACAACCCAGTATACACCTTTGGACTACTGCTTATGCTTTTTTTTACACAAAAAAGACCACCACCAGCAGTAGGGGGAAAAATTAGGGGAATTGACTAATTTTCAAACAATAATATCACCTATTTTCAGCCGTTGTGACGAGTAGTATATTACTCATTTACCAAACAGAAAAAACTGGGCGATACTCACAGTATAATAGTTGTCATCATCCACTCAAGCCACAGAAAGCAACTATCGGTACTTATCACGCATTAACCGGGTTCCTAAGCTATTAACCAGTTTGTGTATTTGTCGAGTGTCAATATGGAATGTTGGTGCCAGGAGAAATTCTTATCGGCAGATTATACAGGGGAAAATGGCAATGTACATAACGCAATCAAGCGTTCACGCAAAACAAGGCCTGGGGGAGGGGGTGTGACTGGGACAAACTATCATTTTACCGAAGCGTGGTTTATACAGTTAATACATTTAAGTAAGTAAATAGTATATTACAGTTTTTCTTGTGCAGTTTACAAAGTCTACCCCAGTACTAAGTACTCAAAGAGACTTTTATCACTTTGCCATGATAACTATACGCAATGGGAGATTTATTGGGGGGCAAGTTTCAGGTTTAAATCGGCTTCGATGGCAAGGTGGTAGCGTGCTTGTACTTGTGCGCGTATCTACACACCATGCGATCGGATTCGTGTCATAACTCGACACGGGTACTAACCTACAGAGGCGACTGAAGCAGTCAATCCGATATTATAATCGGACATTGTTTGTTTGCATGTAAAAAAATCTATTTCCGTCCAATATTGCATACCTTCGAAGATGAAGCAGTAGCATCCGGGCATCACGGCGATCTTCAAACGTTACGTCAACATCTGCGGGCGACATCTTCAGTGGCTCTACGTAGACTTCTCAGATTGTATTTCGGAGCTCTGTGGTAGATATCGGCCGCAGATGTTCACGAAACGTTTTTAAGTATTGTTTGGTCGACCAAGGCCAATCATCAGACTCCGGCCGTGAAAGCCATTGTAATTAGATTTCATACCTTCATGTCTCAAATGTTTATAAGGGTATGCTAAGTAGTAAATAGCAACATTGAGCTTAAAGTTAAGTTCATTGGTGGGACTGGCCAGGAAGCCTTCATCTTCCTGCTCTGCCAGTCACGGTATATTGCTCAATCCTAAGAACCATAATACCCTGCAAAAGATGCTCATTACATGCATAACCAACTGTTTTTATGAGCTAAATCTGACAAGCCATATGCCATAAACAGAACAAGTAATTAAAAGTCGCAACTTTCTTTTCGCATTATCCCAGGTCAAAAGCCGAACAAGGTCAATTAGTCATTGTCTTACATCAACCTCCCTCACAGGGCCCTTAGGACTAATAGCATAACCTTTAAGGCTACTTATACAACTACCATGCTCAAAAGAAAATTTTCCTCAATTTTCGTGTAGTAACTTCAGACCTACCAGTCAAACAACACATGAGAATAGTACTGAAGAAGAGTAAACTGGATTGTGTCATTTCATTGAATTTCAACATAATTGGTGATCTTTGTATATTGATAGCCAGGGGCGCCCACAAGGGGAAGGGGCACGGACAAGGACGGATACGGAGGGGGGCAGGGGCGTAGCTGTCCCCCCCCAAAAATTTGGAAAAAGATCCGTCCCTGGGCACAGAGCCCCTGGATGTTGAAAAAACCAGTTCTTGAATTAAATAGATCTACAAGTATCTAACTGTCTAGCTTCCTTATTATTGTTATGACTGAGTTTTTATGAGGGTGAATTTTAAGGAAAATCATATTATGATTAAATTATTATTAAGATCCAATCCCCTGCCTCCCTTGGGACTCGTTGTATCTTCAAAGACGAATTTCGTAGTAAATATTCATAGTAGAGCTACAATAAATATCATAGCCATTAGAATAAATATGTCTTTACATTTTGATACATGTTATGTGGACGTCACTAACACCGTTTAGTCACAATATTCAGAACTGATTTATACAAAAGACTGTTATTGTGGCGTCCGGACGGGGATTGGTCCTAAACGACGACCTCTTGTCAATTTTTTTCCAAGCCTGTTGCGAACCTTGAGCTTGCTGCTTGACTTTGTAGCCGTAAAAAACGCACAAGAAAAGAGAGCAGGTGCCTTACAATTTTTTTGTCACAAAAAAAATATCTACAAATTTGGCCATCTTGTATTGATGACTCTCTTAATGAGCCAAATTATTTATGAAAATAGCAGGAAAAGCCCATCAATAAAATTCAAATTTAAATTTCTTCACACTCTCTCCAGAACGTATGATATACACTACGTGTATCATACACCTACTCATTTTTTTATAGAGGGGTTATCCGGTTCTGCGAACCCTGAGACTAGGTCAAAACTCAAAAGGTTATAAAGTATACAATGGGTGGGCCATTGTTTTCTCCTAGCAAGGCCGCTACATTACCTACTTCAAGATCACCATCATCATTTTTCTCCGGGGGGCGGGGATTAATAATAATGTATAATGTAGCTATCTGACTCAGCCAGAAGTCTTAGACCTAGCCCAACCATCGTGCCGGCACTATGACAAACGGCAATGTCACAGAGAAGAACTATTATCTGTGCTTATAGGAACTATACATTCACTACGACTACATGCATTATCAAACGTGCGAGTTCTCCAGGCCCGCTACACCCGGCGTTGATTCAAGGGAGCCCGGAGCCCCCCCCCCCCCCCCCCCGAAATATCATATAAATATCAAATATCAGTGTTCACTAGATAACTTAAAATTGACCAGTCACTATTAATATATTTTATTGTGGATCAGTTGCGTCTCATTCTTTCTACAATTTTAAGTATGATGAAGATCCACGAAGTCACTTTGGAGAATCTCACTATGATTCACTAGATAAAATTAAAAACTTATATTAATTGATTATTTAAATTTTTTTATTTCTCTTCGCATAAATAATGAACAATTTACACATTTTTATAAAATAAAAAAACTTAAAGTAACGTGGTAATTACATGATGACGAGATATTGCATTGAGATCGCGAATGACCGAGGATAGGCTGAATAGTTTCGGTTTGGCTCTGATGCATGTGCATAGGGATGCTGCTATGGAGAAGATCGCTTGATTTGCAATAACCAGTCAAAAATTTATCTCTTCAGTCGCCTCTGTAGGTTAGTACCCGCGTTGAGTTACGACGCGCCTCCGATAGTATGGCGTCATTGGCGTGTAGAGACTCGCACAAGTACAAGCACGCTACCACCTTGCCATCGAATTAGGGAGGTGGAAGTAAGCTAAAGAGACACCTCGTAGACCAATGCTTATATTATGTGGAGGACATGGTGTGAGACTGGACAGCTGGTGTTTTTTCCATAATTCTATAGGTATATTGGTATTCATGATTCTATAGGTATATTGCTCTAGGCTATTTTTAAGTGCTTCATTTGTTTATTAATTTATTCACTTATTGTTATTGTGTCTTAGGTTTTAGAACGCCTATTGTTTCATATTATGACTCAATACAGAGATATTCTAAATAAATAAAAAAGTAGACATGTCAATCAACAGGAAAAAGGATATTTTTTTATTTTCTCCTGAATATTTTCAATTCTTGCATAGCTCTCTTACAGCATTTCCAGTTCCATGACAAATACAAGATTTAAATGCATATTTATTTATCTAACTGCACATGTACATCTTCATCAATCATGTACACCTTCAGACCATAGATAGGAACATCTAAATCTCAAAACTATTACACCTGCAGATGCCAGAGAAGGAAGGATAAAAAATATCTTGTAAATTATATCATGTAGGAAATTTCAATTGTTCAACTTTGACAAAAAAAATATAACTTTTATTTTTTGGCCCACCGAAATCGGTAATTGCAGAGCAAACCAGCTAATTTTTGCTAGCTCAACCTTCCAGTGCACAACCAGTAGTTAGAGGGTGTTCCACATCCAAGAGGTCATTCATACCCAGGCCACTCATTACCGACACATTCTCCATCGCCAGTATAGTGATTAAACGGGCATATAAGTGGAGGTTCGTGTCGTTTGCTTCAAGTGCCATGCCTCAGGACATTGCCTACATTGCTGCAGAATTAGTGGCCAGGGAAGAAAGTACTGTTGCTTAGAGTTGATGGGACGCTCGCTTCCCGCAAAAAAAATATGTTTTTAATTTCTGGGGCTACCCGCCATTGCCAAAATCTCCTATGACAAGCCATTGATTCAAACGATTAAAAAAATAATTTTGGCCTACCCGAATGTCCCATCTTTTATATATATAGAACTCAACTGTTGTCTACTGTCAGGATGTAGGGATGTGGTAAGGCCGCCATTGGTCAACCGCTTAAAAGTTAAACCAGGAGGAAAATTTGTCCACAGCCCCGACCCTACCCCTAACTAAGCCTGGGACAACTTCTATTGCCCTCTTGAAACAATAGCAATTGACTTTAAACAAAAAATGCAGCCCTCCATTCTTCATAAGCTGAACAAGAATCAGTTTTTGGCAGCAGGATATTGAAATGAATTGAAAATAAAATTGTCCTTAATTCACTCTCTCTCACTCTTACAGCTTACGGGTATGGGATATTTGATATTACAATATTTGGAGAGACAGAGAAGTTAGAAAACATGCAATAATGAAATTTACTCAGTGGCCAGGGTCTATAAAGAAATTTCAACGACAAAGACCGTTTAACTCAATCTTTTAAAACATGTTTTTTAAACGCACATGCCATTCCTCACCAACTTGAAAGACCACGAAACAAATACGAAACTAAACCCAAAATCATTTTATAAAGCAATCTTTAATTCCTGAAACTCTTACTACCGAAAAATCGCGTCAATTTTAAGTCACAAAATTCGTGAGGGAACGTCACACTTCTGTTAAAACAAAAAGACCTGCACCCTCCGATCCTAGCAACAGCAGGTTTCCAAAAATAAATTAAATAGCCGTACTAAAACATTGAGGCCAAATGGACTACTACTTTTACCGGGGGAACACTTTATAAGCAAAAACGAGCGTGGACGCGTCAGGTTCCGCTACGGAACAATGGCCAATGTTTGATTAAAACCTAGCAAGAAAAGGAGCCAGTCACTGGCATATGACCAATCCATTAACCATGGGGCTCTCCGACCCAGTTTAAACTTGGAAGTCATGCTAGGGCAGGTGCTAAAATATTTAAATCCATCAGCCAGACTTCTGACACACAGGTGTAATAAGTAGCAATTCAAGGTTTTTAAGAACCCATGACGTACAATAGGGAAGATAATATAACCCAGTCACTGATCTGGGCGAGAGATGTCGTTTGTTTAGGATCCTTGAAGTGGCTCAGAGGAGGACAGCGCTATGGAAGAAGTAGATTGGCGAATTAATGGAACCCTAACATTATTAGACACTTCCAAATGCAGTCCTTCCGCTTAACTTTGCATCAACTTCATCTAAATCCTGTTTTTTTTTGTTTTTTGTTTTTTTAAAATTGGGGTACAGATGTTACCTGTGTGCACTTAAGCCTATTTGGCCTATTGTGCCCCTACAACAAAGTATCTACATCACTTCTACATCTCTTCCTCGAGAACTATCTCCCTCAGGAGAACCAAGATCTTGAGGGGATTTAGAAGTTGTAGGTCTTTTACATGTAACTGCAAGCTTCCCGAGCATGCTGCTTTTCTTCGTGCGATTGTATCGCAATGAAGGAGAATGTGCTTGAGGTCCTCCACTCCTTCATTGCAGAATATGCAAGACTGTAGTTGTATCCCCAAGAGACTTCAGATAGATAACCCTAAGACCAAAGACGCCAAGGCCTGTTCTTGGTTTTGTATGTCCCAGCTTAGAGCCATCAGTAAACCACTTGATTGTGTGACTATTGAGAATTCCTACTGATTCGCAGTATTCTTTCTTTGTCCCTAATATAGTTTCGAATTCCCTCCTAAAACAGTATTTTGGATGGATTCTATCGCTTGGCATATCCAGGCAGTGGTCAGACGTAGTCAGAGAGGCTGAGTCTCTCTTAACTGCCCTTCCACTCCTTTTTAACCCGCTCCTAATAATGCCCTTTCGGCTGAAGTTTCCACTGCAACATGGAGGTATGGGAAGTCCAGTACTATCTCCATTGCTGCAGTGGGACAGGATTTCATAGCCCCTGTAAAGCATCATGTTAGAGAATACGGGCTTCTGAATTTAGCCATAATTTGGATACCTAATTCAGAGAAAAATTCTCATGTGGTTTGATTTTGCCGTGTCCATGAAGCCATGACCAATGGTATGGTTACAGCAGGAAAAGACAGGCTGGAATCCTCTGCTTCCCCCGAATCTTTATTTTCCAGGTGGATCTTATGGGACCTTGAGTCTTCCCTCACTTTCGGGTTGTCGCCTTGCGCCCCCAACCGAATAGTCACATGTTGTAGCAGGTGGCTATATTCCCTCCTCCCTGACTTTCTATCTGATATCTCCGTTATGGTATCTTCGTCATCCCCTACTGACAATTTTTTCAATCCCTTAAATAGCTCAACAACTATGCTTGTTAGTGATATACTGTTGCTAACATAGATTAGGTGCACACACAGTATCTCAAAAAGTAAGAAAATGTCTCATGTACACAATGGCTTCCAACCCATTCAATTACTCAAATCTCTGCTGTGTTTAAATGTACATGTGGATTGCAGAAGCAAATCGCTCATGAACGACCCCTCACCAATTTTAATCTAGACTCAAGAGTCAAGGGCTGTTATATATGCAGAAAATAAACGCGTGACCATGTCTGTAGCTAATTAATAGTGAAACCTAAATAAACTTAATTTCACATAAAATTATTCAAAATCTATGAGCATGTCCAACTTGGACTGTCAGTGTGTGAATGAGTGTCTATAGACATTGTCGATAACACTACGGCCTCGGTTTGAATGGCTGTCCGCACTTTTGTTGTTATTATGTTGGTAGCAGTGTACCTGTCGTCCACCGCTCTAATATGTGTCAGGGCTGGATGGTTATAGCCACGCCAAGCTGACCATCTACAGGAAACCACGCGCTCGGCCTACCGTACCATACAATCAGGGGGGTCAGCCACCCCGCGTGACCTAGCCAGCCACCTTTTCATATAGACACAAATTCACAAACTACCATGTCTCCGGCATCTTGAGTAGCACGGTCCGCACCGAGGACCTGGTGGTCCAGTCCGGTTCCACCGACTTTTACTACATTTTCGGTCCAGTCCGCCTCCTTTAAGCCCGACCAAAAATCTGACGCATTAGGAATGATTGTTTTTAATCACTAATAAAAAGTTGGAGCCATCAATTATTTACCAGGGAACTACTCATATTATTCATTTCGGTAAATATACTAATTGATAAATAGGAAAACATATAGGGGTTCACTAGCACCGGTTCTTTTACTTACATTACACACACACTTTCAAGCCTCAAAACATATCGTATAAATCACATGAAGCTCCCAATTAACACAATACATGTACAAAAACAAGAGTGTTTCACACCAACGCTATCCTGTATCTACTCACAGCGCCTACCTTCTATGCAGTCCATTTGACACTTGCCATGAATTAATGAAAGTGTACAACTAATTCGGTTTGTTCGTCCGCCCCCCTGGAACCTTGAAGTGTACCGTGCGAACCACTGACGCAATCCCCATCACTGGAAACTATGTCAGGTCCAGGTCTTTTCCTAAGCGGTGCCGGCTCTGTTTACCCTCAAGGGCAGAGTCTCAGTCCACTTCTTCGTTAGTAAAGGTTGCGGCTGGTCCAATTCTTCAAATTACCAGGGCAACGTCCATTACAGGATAGTATCTCGACAACTCTAATGTTCAAAAAAATAAAAAAAATGTTAGGAGTAAAGCCAAACGTTTATCCCTTCCACAGCATACAAACAATTGAATTGAATATTGAATTAATTAATATTTATTTGCAAAAAACCTACTCTTAATAAAATACTTTTTTTTTTTTTTTTTTTTTTTTTTTTTTTTTTTTTAAAGGCGCGGGACTCTTTCGAGTATTTGCGCCGGTCGGTGGGTGTGTGTGTGTGTGTGCGGAAGTCATGGGTGTTTTAGAATGGTTTTGTCTACAGTCTACAGGTGGGGCATGACTCCAGTCTTGCTTAGAAAGCTTAATGTTGCCGTGACCGGCCCATGCTTGTCCCCTAATAAGTTTGGCAGGGTGTGTGGTTTCGGTAACGAAAATCTGCCCGCTGCGTATATAGGGCATTCGGTAATTATGTGTTCCACTGATCGTGGGACTCCGCACCTGCTGCATGTAGGGGGCTGGTCACCAGACATCAAATGTCGATGGGTAAGGCGGGTGTGCCCTACTATTAGTTATCCCGACCATATGTTCTTCAATAGGACTTGTGTTGCCGGGATACATTTAAAAAAATTAAATTAATCAGTCGTATTCATGAAATTATAAAATGTTGAAAGTAATACTTATAAACCAACAAAACACACAATTAAAAGGTTAAAAAAGAGCGCTAATTAAAAAGCTAAAACAATATGTATTCGAATAACCTCTGCAGTCGCCTCTTTAGGTAACTTACTACCTGATTGAGTTACGACAGGTCCCCGACCGCATTGTGTAGATACTCGCACAAGAAGAAGTAAGCTACCAACTATGCCAACTATGCCTTACTTAAGGCAGGGTTTCCACCAACCGGCTAGGGCTAAAAACAAATACGGTGACGTGGTAACAGACATTCAAGACTTAGGCGGGGTTTCCACCGACTTCGCATTGCAGAATGCAAATGACATTGACGGAAATTAGAATTTTTCTTTTTATAGAAATCTATTAAAATGTTTGTAATTAACACATCCCATGACGCCATTTTTTAATTTTAGTTAGTTTGTCTGTGATATTACTCTATGATCATTGATCAATTTTAACTATGGCATAGAGTAAAACAAACATTTCCGTCAATGTCATTTGCATTCTGCAATGCGAGGTCAGTAGTATAGAAAGGGCGGTTCTGGCGCTTATCCCACCCCCCGTCGAGCTATCCCATCTATCCCACCCCGTCGTGCTATCCCCCGCGGGTGGTCTATCTATTTTTGCGTGTTATCCCTCGTGGGTGGTCTGAGGTTCTGGCGCTTATCCCCCCCCCCCATCGAGACCCGTGGGTGGTCTTTCTATGGCACTATGATTGTTTTATTTTTATTTTTATAATTACTAATTTGTGAGATACAGAGTTATATATATATATATATATTTTTTTTTTTTTTTAATGGTGTTAATTGAATTAAAACATTTCTTTCTTCTTCTTTCTTCTTCGTGGGTGGTCTTTGTACCCGGCCGTGCTTATCCCGTTGTCTATCTATCTCTGTACCAGGTGGGTGGTCTATGACGCACCCCCCCCCCCCCCCTCCCCGTACAGCGTAGATCTAGAATGTTCCAAATGTGTCGTTACAAAAGGCATCGCCTTGGGTTGAGGAGCTTAGTTGAAGCCAAACCTTCATTCAAGACTCAAGTAATACCACTTTATAAGTAAAATTGTATAATCTTACAACATGACATCTCTATTCAATAAAGTTAATGCCATCAACCATGTAGCCGGGCCTACCATACCAATGCGAAAACTAGTGATTGGAGTTAAATACCTAATATTGAAAATAGTGCAAATCGAAAAAACAGAATATGGACCAGCTGTAAAAGTCATACTGCGAGGATTGGAAAAAGAAGTCGTGGAATGTTTTGTGCCTCAACAATATCTGCCAGCCTTTCAACAAAGTGAAGTTACTCCAGGAGCTGAGATGTATCTTATCGTTTCAAGCCATCGGGGAAAAAATAGTGTCAACCTACAGATCATAGAATGAATATTTCATGATGTATTATTATTGTAAACTACAGAAATAATGTAAATATATGAATAATTTCTATATATATATTTTTGTTCTTGTTTTATTAATTTCATAACTAGTTTTAAGCTTACAGTTAGATGATGATGAGTATTAAAAACTAATGTTTGAAAGAAACAAGCTATTGCTTCAGTCATAATCGAGTACTTGAACGGTGAAGGGTTATCATAATCATAGACTATGAAATGATGTAAATCAAATAATTAAACGAGTACATTAGCTAATTTTAATAAATCTATCCGAAGCATAGGTTTATGGGAAGTATTGATTTGGTAAATAGTTAACCGTGTGCAGGTTCAAACCTGTTGTGAATCACCAGGTGCATATAACTCTGTACAGCCGTCTAATGGTTCAGACAAACAACACATTAATAAATCTACCCCTCGCGGACAGTCCATTGTAAGCTAATGTGATTTTTGTTTTCGTAAATCTATCCAACACTTATATTGAAGGGAAGTATTGATTTGGTAAACAGAGTGCAGGTTCAAACCTGTTGTGAATCACCAGGTGCATATAACTCTGTACAGCCGTCTAATGGTTCATACAAACAAGCCATTAATAAATCTACCCCTCGCGGACAGTCCATTGTAAGCTAAAGTGATTTTTGTTTTCGTAAATCTATCCAACACTTAGGTTGAAGGGAAGTATTGATTTGGTAAACAGAGTGCAGGTTCAAACCTGTTGTGAATCACCAGGTGCATATAACTCTGTACAGCCGTCTTATGGCTCAAACAAACAAGCCATTAATAAGTCTACCCCTCGCTGATAGTCCATTGTAAGCTAAAGTGATTTTTGTTTTTGCATTAGTTGCAATCGATCGTTAGAAAATGAATGGTGTCTTAACAACATATTATCCGCTTCGTGATGGACAATCTATCCCTGTACCCTTACCGTCTATCCTTCGTGGGTGGTCGTCGCTACAAAAGGCATTGCCTTGGGTTGAGGAGCTTAGTTGAAACCGAACCTTCATTCGCGTAATACCACTTCAGTGTAGTGAATTTGTGTAATCGTACAGCATGGAATCGAAGAAAAGGAAACTGAACGCGAGGGAATATGTGTGTAGAATATGTGCTGTGAGTTTCACACTAAATTGCAATTTAAAAAGACATGTCATAAACAAACATGGAGTTAGTATTATACCATGCAAAAAATGTAAAGCCACATTCACATGCAGAGAGGACCTATCTCATCATATATTGCAGCGGCATACATCAGCAAATCACGGGATGGAAATTGTACAAACTCGCCCAAAACTGACATCTGCTGGGAATGGAGAGGACTGCAAGGCATGCGGGGGCAAAATCAACAACTCCAGTCCACTTACAGTTCTGTGTAAAGAATGTTCATCTATCTTTTCGTGTAAGTATGAGAATCCTGTATCTGTTAAAACCCTTGAGTGTAAATATATTTGTGAATTCTGTTCGGTCCCTTTTGCTCGGAAGTATAGTTTGAAAGTCCACATATTAAGCATACATATTATTAATTGTTTGAATTGCAAGAAATTGTTTATGAGGGAAGATTTTACTAATCATAAGAATAATTGCACAATTATGAGCGGGGGAGCACTATCCAACGAGGAGAACTTTTTATGCAAAACATCTATAGCTCTAGATGGTGTAGTAAAACAATACAATTATAAAAACATAACCATACATGATCCCGTTGTATATTTAAATAATATGGAAGGTGAGGTTGATTCTATTACAACTGAAAACATTAAACTTTTTAATGCAATTAAATGGTATGTAGCCTTACACATTAAATTTGAACGCGGACCCGACAATAATAAAAACTATACTGAAGCATGGTTTCATGCTAAAAACGAACAACTTTTCCTCACTGATGACTCCACAATAAAATATCAACAAATGATTGAACAAATTTTAGTAAAAATAGATAAATTTCAAGCAATGGGAAGCGGGTGGGTGTTGAAATCTTTAAAACGTTTTGTTATTTTTATTGCTGAATATAATCCATGCAGTGGTAGTAGTTACATCCCTTTACCCAAAAAAATCTATAACACTAAAGCAGTAATCAATATTAAAAATGACGATCTCAAATGTTTTATATGGTCAATTTTAGCATACTTACATCCAGTAAGTCGGGATGCTCAGCGGGTTTATAATTATAAAAAGTATGAAAAAGAGTTAGATATGAGTGGTATAACTTACCCAGTACCTTTGCAAGTCATTTCAAAATTTGAAAAAAATAATAATATTGGAGTAAATGTGTTTGGTTATGATCACAGACTGTACCCATTATATTTATCACAAAGTCACCATTATAATAAGCAGGTGGATCTGCTTTACATAACGGAAGACGAAAATTCACATTATTGTCTTATTAAAAATTTCAACAAACTTAATTTCTCAATCACTAAACATGAGCAAAAAAAGTTTTATTGTCGTTGGTGCATACACGCCTTTAGTAGTGCTGAACGCTTACATGAACATAAGCCACTCTGCTCAAGACATGATCCTCAAAAAACCACATTTCCAATTAAGGAGAAAAGCACTATGAAATTTGATAAGTCACAATATATGATCCCTGTAGCATATAGAATATATGCCGATTTCGAGAGCATTCTCAGTCCCGTTGAAGGGACTATTTGTAACACTGAAAAATTATCTGCACATATACCATCAGGGTTTTGTTATGTTGTTGTAGATATCAATGGGAATAAGTTTAAAGAACCGGTAGTTTACAGGGGAGCCAATGCTGTTGATGTGTTTTTGAAATCGTTATTAAATGTTAAGGATGAAATTTTAAAAATTTATAAAAATATTAAAGCAGTAATTATGACTGACGAGGATAGAGAAAATTTTAAAAACTCTGTCATTTGTAATGTTTGTCAAAAACCACTAGGAACTGATCGTGTAATAGACCACTGCCATATAACGGGGAAATATAGACAAGCATTACACAATGTCTGTAATATGAGCAATTTTCGAACTCCAAAACATACCTTGAATGAATAATGATGAGTTGAGTGTTAAGCAGAGTTATTTATATCTTTGAAGTAGTGATCGAATCCCTGCCGATATCGTCCATCGTTTAATCCAAAATCTTTTGCAATAACTAGGAATGCATGTGACTCTTTCCATGCTTCGGCGCAGAGTTTCATGAATGTCGCTAAATCCATATCCCCCGCAACATGGTCTCTATACACATTCTTTATATTAAGTAAATCCTGTTTGAATAGCACGATAAAATTCAAATTGTCTCGCAACAAATGTTTTGGAATAGAGGTATAGGTCTGAGTGAGATAGAAGCAATCAATCCCTTTATGACGACCCATACAGTAGACATTTCGAATTTCCGTTTGTGATTCACATGAAACATCGTCGAATATTAGCACAGAGTTAGGTTTGATGTCAGAGAGTGGTGTAACCGAATCGCTTGACCCCGTAAAAGTCATCCCACGAATAGAATTTACATTTTTCTCAAGCTGCTGGTATTTATGTTGAAACAATGTTTTGCAGAATAAGTATACATTTTCAAATCGTAGCCCAAACGGATGATATACCATACTGCATAGTAGGCTTGTTTTACCACAACCTGATGGCCCGCAGATTGCACCACGAATCGATCCGGGGAGTAAAGGTCCATGCTTTCTATTACTCCGTACATCTTCATCTTCTTGACTTAGAATTACACTGAACTTGTGCCTCTGTGGTACGAGCTTCATTATATGACTGATAAAAAATTTATAAATACCACTGTATATATGTATTTTACTCATTCACATTTGAGAATGTCTATGGTGAACAGCATAATTAATAAGTTACCATTTGAAGCACATATCCCCGGCTATCAATTCTGCGGACCAGGCACCAAGTTAGAAAAACGATTAATTCGAGGAGATCGAGGGAGAAACAAACTTGATCAAGCTTGCCGTGAACACGATATAGCTTATTCGCAGTCATCAGATATAACTAATCGACACGTAGCGGATTTAAAATTAGCAGATCAAGCGTGGCAACGTGTTAAGGCAAAAGATTCATCTATAGGGGAAAAAATTGTCGCTTTAGGTGTGACAGCTGCAATGAAAGTTAAACGAAAGCTGGGATTTGGGCTGAAGCGGAAAGTATCCTTCAGATCACTATTGACTTCAGCGAAGAAAGCGATAAAGCTTGCAAAACCACCCACTGTGGCGGATACAATCAAGATTGCTTATAAATCTGTGAAGAAATCAAAGGGAAATAAGGTGAAACTTCCCCGAATCATACCTATTGCCAAGACAGGTGGTATATTACCACTTATCCCGATATTTGCGGGGCTTTCTGCACTAGGCGCTCTCTCTGGCGGTGCTGCAGGAATTACATCAGCTGTTAATAAAGTCCATAGTGCACAGAAAAAGTATGAAGAAATGAAACGTCATAATCAAACTATGGAATCTATAGCTATTGGGAAAGGCTTGTATTTAGCGCCACATAAGAAGGGGAGTGGACTCTACTTGCATCCTTATTCAAAAAACTAAGTTGCATGCCTCGGAACCGTCCAATGACTAATGTGGAACTTATAAAATTCACCGCTAACGTTCCTCATTTTCGCGGTGTGTTCATGCGAAATGCATTGCCTCGCATACCATGGAAACATAATGAAGCTGGAATAATTAATTTAGATGATGCTATAGGACCTGGTACACATTGGGTTGCTTACCGCAAGATTAGAAACCGAGTTATATACTTCGATAGCTTCGGGGACTTACAACCACCATTGGAATTGAAACAATATTTCCACAACTGTACAATATACTACAACCATCAATCGTATCAAACCTATTCAACATCAAATTGTGGGCAGTTATGTTTAAAATTTCTCTACATGAAAGATCCATTTTCCATACTATTAAAAGTTATATAAGTTATGAATATGTTTGATTTATTGCATTATGTCGCTAGCATTGACATTGAGCGGTAACGACTCATTGCTAAGTAGCAACTACTTCCCACCGATTGTACTTGAGGGTGCATGGGAAATCGGCTTGCTTGACCTCGAAACATACAATTCAATTCCTAATCTCTCAAATGGTGTCGTTAAAATTGTAAACAATTCAATTCCTCCGAAGACTAGAATAATTGAAATACCAACTGGATCCTATGAATTGTTAGATGTAGTCAAGTATATTAATCAAGTGTGGGGTTCTGAAATCATACGGATACGCGCAAATCGGAACACCCTACATTCGGAAGTTATGATAATACATGAAGACTTTGAAATTGAAGTAAATGAAGAACTAGGATACCTGCTAGGCTTTGGTTATGATGTGATGACATTTTTCCCTGGGGAAAGATATGAATCACCACATAGCATTAAAATATCCAAAGTCAATGCAATTCGAATTAATGAATTAATTGTAATATTACAAGTGGATCATATTTGAATGGTAGACCATCACATGCCGTTCATGAATTTTATCCTAATGTACCACCTGGCTATCGGATTGTTGAAGCACCAAATACAATCATCTACCATGCTATAAATACGAATGTACTTACAAGTCTAACGTTAGACATTGTCGATCAAGACAACGAGACGGTTAATTTCCGAGGAGAAACTATTACTTTACGTCTTCATTTACGTAAACGACAATGAGAGTATATATTGCACAGCGGTATGCACCATACATCATTCCACATCGGACTTCCACGCAAGCACGTTATATTCGGCTCACTAACGAGAACAAGCAATATTTACAATCAATAGGTTTTAAAATCCACGATGACATCAATACTAAACGTGAAGGAGTCCATTCTCGTGGATGAGAGTTTAACGCGTTATGAATACCATAAGATTGCACCCTATTCATCAAGTAGTCTAAATAATAATGATGAAATTCGCATACCAATCCATCAACAAGATATACTTACTCTACCATGTGAAAGCCGACTGTATATTGAAGGGGTGCTAGAAAAAGGTGTGACAACAATTGCTTATGAAGATGAAGACGGGCTTAGCGCTAATGCTATGGCACACTTATTCTCTGAAATACGCTATGAACTCAATGGGATAACTGTTGATCATGTGCGAAACCCTGGTATTGCTACTCAGCTTAAAGGGTTAGTATCATTCACCGCTCAAGATGCACAACGTCTTACAAACAGCTCATTTTATACCGATGCCAATAAAACAGAGAGGAACTTTAATTTTTGCGTGCCATTGAAAATGCTGTTTGGATTTTGCGAGGATTTTCGACGAGTTCTACTCAACGTTAAACAAGAACTTGTGTTAGTGCGATCACGTAGCAATCTGAATGCCATGCGGGATCTTTCAAACACTAAAGACTTAACATTGAAACTAACTACTGTGCTGTGGGAAATACCTTTCGTAAGTGTGAGTGATAGCCAACGTCTTGAATTGCTGAGTGTACTAAGGGAAAACGTGCGGTTGCCTATTGGCTTTCGAACATGGCAACTGTATGAATATCCAAACATTCCCTCATCAACATCATCAATTAATTGGCCTGTGCGCATGATTTCTTCAAGTGAAAAACCACGGTTTGCTATTATTGGCTTCCAAGCTGCCCGAGCGGATGATATTACGAAAGACGCTAGTGCCTTCGATCAATGTGCTATACAACAAATGCAACTATTCCTCGGCTCAGAATGCTATCCATACCATCCGCTACAGGCGAACTTCAACAAAAAGGCTGTCGCTGTGTTGTATGAAAATTTTGTCAATTTCCGGAAACACTACTACATGCAGGATGAAGCAGCCCCAAACGTTTCCCGTAGTGAATTTCTAAATTCATACCCGATTTGGATTATTGACTGCTCGCGACAGAATGAGCTCATTAAAACAGGTGGTGTTGATATACGTTTGGAAATTCATGGCCAAACTAATTTCCCTAATAAAATGAATGCCTACTGTCTACTCATCAGCGACTGCTTATATGAATATGTACCTTTAACTGGTATTGTACATCAACTATTGTAAATGAATGTAAACCATTTTATGATATAATAATTTTATAATACACATATTTTAAAAGAAATCAATGTCTTTTCATATAATCGCTTAAAACAAGCTTTTAAGCCTAAGACTTATCTATAATACAATAATGACCATGAGCTAAACGAATGTAAACCATTTTATGATATACAAATTTTATAATACACATATTTTAAAAGAAATCAATGTCTTTACATACTATCACCTAAAACAAACTTTTAAACCTAAGACATATCTATAATGTGATAATGACCATGAGCTAAACTATCAATTCCATTACGACACACATACCGTTTATCATCATAAGGACTAAGAGTGACTTTTTGCTGTTTAATTGTAAAAAGCTTATGATCTCTACTTTGAATACGGAACATTGGTTTACGTGAGTCTTTTGCTATGCAAGGCTTAAATAAGGTATTGTAATAGTCTTGATGGTTAATATGATGTTTAAGGGTTGAACGAACTATACCTTTGCCCACTTTCTTCTCCTTTCCCTCCTCTAAAAGGGAATACAATTTTGGGCGTAAAGCAACACATTGTAAAATGTGAGATTGAGCATTTTCATCTTTGAACGTTCCCACTTTCTTTTTATTTTCAATATTGTATAAGAGATGGTTCGGAGGATATACTGAGTTATCAAATAAATGGGGATATGGTTTTAAATCAGTGTACAAATCATCACTCTCAACCTCATAAACGAGCGAATCTGTATCTGTTAAAATCAGTGCAGCTTTATCACCATACATTTGTTTTACAAAGTTATAATGAAATTCATACATAACTACCTTGGATAGTTCGAGAACGGTTAGGCCAATAAATATTGGCTTGTTTAGCAAAATATTAGTTTTTTTTGACCGGACTGCTATTAAATCGTTTGAAAAAATCTTAAAATCTTTAAATGCAGGGGATGAGATAAGTTTACGAGCTCGTTTGGCAGTGTTAACTAACTCTAATTTTGCGTGATTTCTAACATTCTCCATTGTCTTCCCATACATACTATTAATTTTCAATTTATAAAAATCCTTCTCGAAATCATTACAAGCTAATTTCCGTTTTTCTGTGTTAAAATCGATAAAGGGTCGCATCCAAGCGCTTTGCTTAAAAGCTAAAATTTTATGTATACATTTTAATTTTAATCCCAATTCTAAACATTGCTTCAAATTTCGATAATGTATTATATAGTTGTGTTTATCGTTTAAGTTGGGAATAAGCTTTGAGATGTTGGATGTTAAAGATATATCATTTTCAGCGAGAAATTCCTTACAATAGGGGGAAATCATGTCTGATGTTACAACACAATGTTCAGCTGCTAGTGGGTATTCATTATGTAAATCATGTAATTTTTGTGGATATTCCATGTCCACCTGTAATATGAACCCATCATCGCCCTCATCAGGTGCGAGCATTACATTAAAGTTTTTGATTTCTTCCTCCTCCATCCAGCGAAACCCACTAATAGGTAAAAATTGACGCATCGCATGTCCGTATAAGTTAGTGCAATCCCAATATACTATAAATTTGGATGGCTTATTTGAGTCAAATTTTTTTAAGTATTTATTGTTGCTTTCCGCAAATCTTTTTGAAATCATACTTATACCCCCGCGAATCCCAGCCTCACAAAACAAATACATATCAGGTTCGCTCAATAGCTCAAGTTCTACTCCTGTCATTTTCAGACAGCTCTGAAGAGCTAGCCCTGGTGCTGTGTACATGTGACAAATTTCGAGGTTATCGTTTTCAAAACATAAGGCTCTAAAGGCTTCAAAAACATCGCAAAGGAGAAGGGTGTCTGTTAATACATACAAGTCTTGGTATTCTCCTAAATTCTTTATACTAAAAGCATTCCACACCTTTTGAGCATGTTCATATTTTTCTTGTGAAATCCCCTCTTGAGTTAATTGACTAAAAAATGCATCGATTGGAGGTAAGTGTTCCTCATTAAATTTTGACTCGTGCGTTATATATTCATAGGGGAAGACACCCTTCCTCAACATCAAGTCTAATTTTTCACCCTCAAAACATGTTTTCATAATTTTAAATTTATTTTTATCCGCATCAACAAGATTTTTAACTAATGAATCTAATGAGGAGGCCATAAATTGATAAGTGTCTAAAAAGCGTAACTCTCCAATACTAAAGGCTATATATTCCTCCATAGTTTTAGCTATACAAGTAATATTCATATTTTTTAGTTTCCCAACCCCTTCCATGATAAGATGGCCATCATAACGTTTTAAGTTATGCATAAAAACGGGGATATGTTTTGGAGTTCGAAAATTGCTCATATTACAGACATTGTGTAATGCTTGTCTATATTTCCCCGTTATATGGCAGTGGTCTATTACACGATCAGTTCCTAGTGGTTTTTGACAAACATTACAAATGACAGAGTTTTTAAAATTTTCTCTATCCTCGTCAGTCATAATTACTGCTTTAATATTTTTATAAATTTTTAAAATTTCATCCTTAACATTTAATAACGATTTCAAAAACACATCAACAGCATTGGCTCCCCTGTAAACTACCGGTTCTTTAAACTTATTCCCATTGATATCTACAACAACATAACAAAACCCTGATGGTATATGTGCAGATAATTTTTCAGTGTTACAAATAGTCCCTTCAACGGGACTGAGAATGCTCTCGAAATCGGCATATATTCTATATGCTACAGGGATCATATATTGTGGCTTATCAAATTTCATAGTGCTTTTCTCCTTAATTGGAAATGTGGTTTTTTGAGGATCATGTCTTGAGCAGAGTGGCTTATGTTCATGTAAGCGTTCAGCACTACTAAAGGCGTGTATGCACCAACGACAATAAAACTTTTTTTGCTCATGTTTAGTGATTGAGAAATTAAGTTTGTTGAAATTTTTAATAAGACAATAATGTGAATTTTCGTCTTCCGTTATGTAAAGCAGATCCACCTGCTTATTATAATGGTGACTTTGTGATAAATATAATGGGTACAGTCTGTGATCATAACCAAACACATTTACTCCAATATTATTATTTTTTTCAAATTTTGAAATGACTTGCAAAGGTACTGGGTAAGTTATACCACTCATATCTAACTCTTTTTCATACTTTTTATAATTATAAACCCGCTGAGCATCCCGACTTACTGGATGTAAGTATGCTAAAATTGACCATATAAAACATTTGAGATCGTCATTTTTAATATTGATTACTGCTTTAGTGTTATAGATTTTTTTGGGTAAAGGGATGTAACTACTACCACTGCATGGATTATATTCAGCAATAAAAATAACAAAACGTTTTAAAGATTTCAACACCCACCCGCTTCCCATTGCTTGAAATTTATCTATTTTTACTAAAATTTGTTCAATCATTTGTTGATATTTTATTGTGGAGTCATCAGTGAGGAAAAGTTGTTCGTTTTTAGCATGAAACCATGCTTCAGTATAGTTTTTATTATTGTCGGGTCCGCGTTCAAATTTAATGTGTAAGGCTACATACCATTTAATTGCATTAAAAAGTTTAATGTTTTCAGTTGTAATAGAATCAACCTCACCTTCCATATTATTTAAATATACAACGGGATCATGTATGGTTATGTTTTTATAATTGTATTGTTTTACTACACCATCTAGAGCTATAGATGTTTTGCATAAAAAGTTCTCCTCGTTGGATAGTGCTCCCCCGCTCATAATTGTGCAATTATTCTTATGATTAGTAAAATCTTCCCTCATAAACAATTTCTTGCAATTCAAACAATTAATAATATGTATGCTTAATATGTGGACTTTCAAACTATACTTCCGAGCAAAAGGGACCGAACAGAATTCACAAATATATTTACACTCAAGGGTTTTAACAGATACAGGATTCTCATACTTACACGAAAAGATAGATGAACATTCTTTACACAGAACTGTAAGTGGACTGGAGTTGTTGATTTTGCCCCCGCATGCCTTGCAGTCCTCTCCATTCCCAGCAGATGTCAGTTTTGGGCGAGTTTGTACAATTTCCATCCCGTGATTTGCTGATGTATGCCGCTGCAATATATGATGAGATAGGTCCTCTCTGCATGTGAATGTGGCTTTACATTTTTTGCATGGTATAATACTAACTCCATGTTTGTTTATGACATGTCTTTTTAAATTGCAATTTAGTGTGAAACTCACAGCACATATTCTACACACATATTCCCTCGCGTTCAGTTTCCTTTTCTTCGATTCCATGCTGTACGATTACACAAATTCACTACACTGAAGTGGTATTACGCGAATGAAGGTTCGGTTTCAACTAAGCTCCTCAACCCAAGGCAATGCCTTTTGTAGCGACGACCACCCACGAAGGATAGACGGTAAGGGTACAGGGATAGATTGTCCATCACGAAGCGGATAATATGTTGTTAAGACACCATTCATTTTCTAACGATCGATTGCAACTAATGCAAAAACAAAAATCACTTTAGCTTACAATGGACTATCAGCGAGGGGTAGACTTATTAATGGCTTGTTTGTTTGAGCCATAAGACGGCTGTACAGAGTTATATGCACCTGGTGATTCACAACAGGTTTGAACCTGCACTCTGTTTACCAAATCAATACTTCCCTTCAACCTAAGTGTTGGATGCACCTGGTGATTCACAACAGGTTTGAACCTGCACCCTGTTATTTGTTTACCAAATCAATACTTCCCTTCAACCTAAGTGTTGGATAGATTTACGAAAACAAAAATCACTTTAGCTTACAATGGACTGTCCGCGAGGGGTAGATTTATTAATGGCTTGTTTGTATGAACCATTAGACGGCTGTACAGAGTTATATGCACCTGGTGATTCACAACAGGTTTGAACCTGCACTCTGTTTACCAAATCAATACTTCCCTTCAATATAAGTGTTGGATAGATTTACGAAAACAAAAATCACATTAGCTTACAATGGACTGTCCGCGAGGGGTAGATTTATTAATGTGTTGTTTGTCTGAACCATTAGACGGCTGTACAGAGTTATATGCACCTGGTGATTCACAACAGGTTTGAACCTGCACACGGTTAACTATTTACCAAATCAATACTTCCCATAAACCTATGCTTCGGATAGATTTATTAAAATTAGCTAATGTACTCGTTTAATTATTTGATTTACATCATTTCATAGTCTATGATTATGATAACCCTTCACCGTTCAAGTACTCGATTATGACTGAAGCAATAGCTTGTTTCTTTCAAACATTAGTTTTTAATACTCATCATCATCTAACTGTAAGCTTAAAACTAGTTATGAAATTAATAAAACAAGAACAAAAATATATATATAGAAATTATTCATATATTTACATTATTTCTGTAGTTTACAATAATAATACATCATGAAATATTCATTCTATGATCTGTAGGTTGACACTATTTTTTCCCCGATGGCTTGAAACGATAAGATACATCTCAGCTCCTGGAGTAACTTCACTTTGTTGAAAGGCTGGCAGATATTGTTGAGGCACAAAACATTCCACGACTTCTTTTTCCAATCCTCGCAGTATGACTTTTACAGCTGGTCCATATTCTGTTTTTTCGATTTGCACTATTTTCAATATTAGGTATTTAACTCCAATCACTAGTTTTCGCATTGGTATGGTAGGCCCGGCTACATGGTTGATGGCATTAACTTTATTGAATAGAGATGTCATGTTGTAAGATTATACAATTTTACTTATAAAGTGGTATTACTTGAGTCTTGAATGAAGGTTTGGCTTCAACTAAGCTCCTCAACCCAAGGCGATGCCTTTTGTAACGACACATTTGGAACATTCTAGATCTACGCTGTACGGGGAGGGGGGGGGGGGGGGGTGCGTCATAGACCACCCACCTGGTACAGAGATAGATAGACAACGGGATAAGCACGGCCGGGTACAAAGACCACCCACGAAGAAGAAAGAAGAAGAAAGAAATGTTTTAATTCAATTAACACCATTAAAAAAAAAAAAAAAAAATATATATATATATATAACTCTGTATCTCACAAATTAGTAATTATAAAAATAAAAATAAAACAATCATAGTGCCATAGAAAGACCACCCACGGGTCTCGATGGGGGGGGGGATAAGCGCCAGAACCTCAGACCACCCACGAGGGATAACACGCAAAAATAGATAGACCACCCGCGGGGGATAGCACGACGGGGTGGGATAGATGGGATAGCTCGACGGGGGGTGGGATAAGCGCCAGAACCGCCCTTTCTGAGGTCGGTGGAAACCCAGCCTAAGTCTTGAATGTCTGCTACCAAGTCACCGATTTGTATTTAGCCCTAGCCGGTCGGTGGAAACTCCGCCTAACTTACAAGCTATGGCGAATAGTTGGTTGCTTGCTGGTCCTGCGAGATTCAGTGCTCAAATTATTCAGAGGCGTATTTTTATGACTACACACAACCATTGCCCCCCCCCCCCCCGCCTCCGTAAGTGAATACTTAATTTTTATGTACCTAGTGGTCACCCCCGGGGCTTAGTTTACTGATATTGGTCCGCGGATAGCGGAATGTTATTTTTCTCCAACATCAAACAGAAAAATTTCAAGTTAGCTGAAAATAACTAGTTCTCCGACCGTTCTCGAACCACGGCTTCCGACTTCAAGCCCAGCAGGGCAGCTGCATATCTGCTAGTCCTGTCAACAATTCGAGGTCGTGTCACGAGTGCACATGTGTGACCTTTGAGCGTTAATTAAAACTGTGCAGTATTAATTAATTGTTCACAGGTTCTCTAAACTTATTATTGTAATAAACTGACAACCAAACACTATTTTGTTCTTGCATTGGGCGGGGTTTCCACATACGTCAATGGTCAATGAGAAATATGAAATTGACGTTTTAGCAGACATTAAAGACATACTACCACGTCAAAACCATATTTCTCATTGACCATTGACGTATGTGGAAACCCCGCCTAATTAATATAGGACTTGCACCAGTTTTATTATCATCCATTCCCATAAGGGAAGCCATAAATACAGTTATCAGGTAACGAGATAATATTAAGTTAACCCATACTTTATTTATGGTGGATTCTTACAATAAAATTACAATTTTATTATATTTGGAATTCGAATCCGTATTTTTGTTCGCACTAAACTGAAGACCAAAGAATGATGGACAGAACCCAAGACCAGACCGGGTAAATCAGCGGAAATTCGGTCCGCAGTCCTCCATTTACCCCTTATGATAATTATTGTGTTGTGGCAGGGTATATAATTAATTGAGGCATGAATTAAACATAATTAAAATAATATTTTATTTTAACCAAAAATTTGCTTGGGAAAGTAACCTGTTCGGCTGTGTTAAGCTGGCCATTCACGAGGGCTCCAAACAGACTCGCGCAAAGCCAAATGGCGCGTCGGGTTCCATTTGGCGTTAGCGCCATTTAGAGGGGTCATCACGACTACGCTGAACCAGTCGCTCCAAATCTTTCATATTGTACAGTGTAAAAGTACCTCTTCCATATCATCACACTGTACAATTTGAAAGATTTGGAGCGACTGGTTCAGCGTAGTCGTGATGACCCCTCTAAATGACGCTAACGCCAAATGGAACAGGACGCGCCATTTGGCTTTGCGCGAGTCCGTTTGGAGCCCTCGTGAATGGCCAACTTTACTCTAATTACCACCTAAAACATAACTTAAGTTAGAAAGCATCTATAGAAAGATTCCACAGAAAAAATATTTTTATTCAAATTTCATGACAATTGAGTATTTTTTTAATTTTTTTTCCCCGCCAGAACCAAACTACCAAGGGGCAAGCGACTTATTGGGTTTTGTTTACAAAAATAACGGCTCATTTGCCTCTAGAATCTAGATAAACCCAATAGGCAATAGTGCCGTGCTATCGTAAAGTAAAAACCGCTTTAGGTGGAGCTGCAACCCAGCTGATGCAGAGGTCTCAATATCCTTGCAGAATATCAGCGCTACATTAAAGCGGTAAGTTTGAAAAGGGCGCATGCGCAGCAGTGAAGTCATTCTCTATCGCGCGCTATAAGGTCACCAGCACGATTTCTTAATTATCATCTCCACGCCGACATTCAAATCTGGGCGCGAAGTTAACATTTCCGGTCTGGATTTTCAATCCATGAATTGCCATTTCCGGTTTTATTTCCCGAAGGTTGCTGACTGCAGAAATTCCCAATTAAAACCGAGTTAAAGATTCACGGAGATATAAGAAAAAAAATACGCAAGGTTTTCTGTTATTTTCGAGGTGGTCGTTTTGAAATAGACTGCCCCGTGATTTTGAGCTTCAGAAAAATAGGAAGAGAAAAACGTATGCACTCAACTCTTCAACTTCTTTTCCCTCACACAGACACCGACAAGTAACGCAATCATCTGTAGTAATTAAGTTTATGACTATATGAGGGAGTTTGGGAGAGCCCAAAGAATTCGAAGGATTGAGCATTGGTTCCGAAATTAGCTCCAGTCCAAATTCCATACATAGTTGTACTGTCGTTCGTTTAAAGCGTCCCTTAAACCTGACATTGAGTAATATGATATTAAAAGAGAGAGCCAAGCTGTATAGTTGGTGATTCACATTTCCAGCCTAATTTTAGACAAGCGACCTACTCTCAATACCTAGTGAGATCATTAAATCTCGATCATTGGGCCCTAAAGGCAATCTGGAAAAGCATTAAGCCTGCACCTTGGAGCGCGTTGCAGTCTACTTTTCGGTCTTTTTAATACTAATTATACACTGACTAGGATAGACATTACGATTACACATAATGGACCCCTATATGTTATATATATTATATTATTATATATTATATTATATTATTTAAGCTAAACCGAGACTCAAAACATTTTTTTATATTCTCATAGTTCCCGCGGTGGGCAATACATGCATTCATATCTATGAATTAGTACAGGTACTGCAATCAATAATTGAGTACCGTAATGGGAAAAATTGGACCTAGGATTAAAATTCGGTTCCCTCGACTTTCCCTGTAAAAACAACTTTTTTGGGTTCCTGGGACCTCAAAACGTGTAAATCCATTGAAACTTCGAAATCAAAAATTTCGACCGTCTCAAAGTTTCCTTATACTATACTATGTACAATATCAATATAGGAAAGCAATAAATTACTTCAGCTCCAATTTCTTCATTTACTTTTTTTGACGAAAACCTTGGAGCTACCTCATGACAAAGTAAAACCTACTCTCCTGTAGCGACGAAAACTACTAAAAATTAACTATTCGTACCTTCGCTTCTACCCAACCTTGACTTTCCTTAAACTCCCAGTCCCAGAGATCATAACTCAAACATTCAGGCACAAAAGAAACACTTTATAGTCGTGTGTATATGACCCAGGTACAATCGCACCGCGCACTCTGCGGATGACAGCACAAATAGGTCACCTGAGTCATCTTGCCACTAAAAACGTACTCAGGAAGAAAGTGTGTCCATAAGATGGGGAGAAATGGCTATATACGTGGGCGTAATAGCCCATAACAGTCAATTGTTTCCACCCCGGAAATATTTTTTCAATACCGAAAAGGATGAATCATTTGAGCCAAATCTGTCTCATTCTTATTTTGTTAGGCGACGCCTTGCCGATTTGCCTCGTTACGTACTGTACTAAAGTGCATTATACTGTTGCATAGCGAGTGAATTGTCTTCCTACTGGATGTTTATGTTCTATTAAATAATCATAGAGTAATGAGAAGGCATAAATATATAACGAGATGAAATGAGCAGCAGTTCTTCAAATGGTTGTTTCAGTATCACGAAGTCACCGTACTCAAAACAGTTTCATTAACTCTATTTCATGTCCTTCCAGTAGGGATACCAGTATGTCGCATGGGAAAAATGGCAATCTTGTTGCTTTCATATTTAGCCCCAGTTAAAATGTAAAATTCAACTTAATTTTTGTATTATTTATTTAATTTTCTTCTTTAATTGAAGATTATAACTGAGTTTCCCCACTTCCATTATACAACTTTTGTCCAAAAAACGTTTGTCTAAAATTATTTTTTAGCAATTTTTCATGAATATTTAGTGTTTTTTTAATCCCCAGAACCGAACAATCAAGGGGAAAGCGACCTATTGAGGTTTTATGATATTAATGACGACTAAAATATATGTGAATTTAAAAAAAAAAATCATTGGAGCCGTTCATGAGAAATAATTTTTTTAAGTGTTTATTTTTTTCGTTTTTTGTGGGTAAAACCACTAAAATTGAGTTAGCCCAAAATATATTTTTAAAAAATGCTCCCAAGGTATGATTTTAGTGAACTTACATACATGCCAAATTTCATCAAAATCCACCGGGTAGTTTGTCCACAAATCGACGAACAGACTGACATTTCGTAAGACCACTTTATTGGGATTCCTGGGACCTCAAAACGCGTAAATCGACTGAAATCCCGAAATCGAAAATTTTAACTATCACAAAGTTTTCCTTATACCACCTATAAAGAAACGGTCCGAGTTTACTCGAACATGCTTTCCAATTTATCAATTAGTAGATAGAGGTGAGGTAAATTGTAGATAGGTCAGACTAACACATTTCCACACAGCAATAATGGCAGGGCACGCAATGCATTTGAGCGTGAATTTTCTATCATTTTTTCAAAAACATTTTTTTAACAAAACCAAATAGTTTTTTTGGAAAGCAACCTGTCCGGTTTCGTTACTCAATTTAACACCTAAAACATGCCTGAAGGTAGAAATAATCGATAGTAAGGTTTCGCGGAAAAATTATTTTTTAGTCATTTTTCATTATTTTTTTTTTATTTTTTTACCCCCAGAAGCCAACTATAAAGGGGCAAGCGACCCCCCGCATTTTATTAACATTAATAACGACTACAATATATGGGAATTTAAAAGATATCGTTGGAGCCGTTTTTGAGAAATAATTTTTTTAGACTTTTTTGGAGTTTTTTGAGAATGACCCCCCCCCCCCCCAAATTGAGTTAGCCCACAATAAAAATAAAATGTTCCCGAGGTATGATTTTTGTGAACCTACATGCCAAATTTCATCAAAATCGACCGAGTAGTTTTACCGGAAATCGATGAACAGACAGACAGACATTTCGTAAAAAACACTTTTTTTGAGTTCCTGTGACCTCAAAACGTGTAAATCTGTTGAAATCTCGGAATCGAAAATTTGGACCATCACAAAGCTTTCCTTATACTACATATAAATTGGATAGCAATAATAGGAAAGCAATAGAACGAACAGCCATGGAAATGCGACGGTACACGGAAAGTGGGTCACCGGAAGCTTTCCCAGCCGGACACCTGACACGTCTTATACGAAGACACGACATCAGCCTTCCCGTTAGCAACAGCCCCCCAAAAATAGCCATCTGCCCGCACTTTCTCCTTAATCTACATACAGTGGGGCAAAGACCTTGTCAAAACTGTCTGTGTGTCATGATATACAATATTAAACACACTTAATGTTTACATTGTAGAATGAATGGGCCAAAATTATCACAATAATTGGACCTTATCGTCATTGTTTAATCAATGGGATTTATTCTTCTTAGGAACCACTCGAATATAGAACGTTAGCTAATTTACTAAGTTTGGCAGCACATAAGGTTACCCACGTCGCACCCTGACAAACTCAACGAGTCACATGATGAAACAGTAGAATCCGGGGTCAATCTGAAATCGTACTTCCAAACGTTTCGTCACCCTCTGCGGTCGACATCTTCAGTGGCACTGCGTAGGGTTGTATGTCGTAGGCACAGCAGCAACTCAGATCGACCACAGCCCATCATCTCCGGATTCTACTGTTTCATCACGTAACTCCCGCCGTGAAAGTCTTTGTAATTATATTCAACGAGTCAGGTTAAGATAATTTGAGCTCACAACAGAGTTGCTAAGGACAATTAGGGAAATTTGATTTTTTGTTATAACTTACCTTTTACTGCGCAATCCATCGTCATCTTCGCTGGTGACGCCACTGCCAGACTCCTGGAAAACAATAGAAATATAAATTAGTAATTAAATAAACCTTGAGCATTTAATACAGAATAGTACAAATCTACCTTCCAATTTAATACATCCTATTAAGATAATGACGATGCGACATTCAGTAAATAACACAAATGAGAAACAGTTGATAAATTGAAAATTGATGCAATATGTATTCCATGACGTCCGAAGAACTCGTATGACAAGGAAACGTTGTAAGGACTGCGGTAGGTACCATTATCTACTATACTAAAATAGCATCTTTTTTTGGCCTCATACAATCCGTATCCCTAAGCACCCAGCAAGTTCGCGGAGAACGGTTCTTATTAATATCCGGAACTAATAACGCCGTTAAAAAGCATCAGTTCCAACAAATACCACTTCAAGCAAAAAAGGAAGTTAACATCTGTCGTTTGGTACTTTATTGTACTACAAAACACAATAACATTCCAATGTGTTCCCTTTTGATACAGCGAATTAACATAATTACCAAGGTCTACTTTCGGCACTGGACCCCAATCATGGCCAACATCTCAATTTGGTTTTCAATCAAGAGAACAATCGCGGTTCAACCCTTTTCCTAATATTTGTTCGCAACCTAGTCAATAACATTGTACAAATTACCAAAGAAAAAAATAACAAAAAAATATAATAGTTTCCATTTCAAAGTCTCAATCTTTGCATCTTTTGAAGTACAGTAATCACGACGAATTCCTTAGTGTCAGAGTTGCAAGAATAGTGGTCATGCCACTTGGCTTCATCGGAGATGGATGCCCTCTAGATTAAGATCCTCCGCGGTTGTCTATCCAACGAACCATAACGGTCTACATTTGACTACCAGGCACAGGTACAAGTTCAGAAAATATAGGATTGCAATTTAAAGGGCCAGTAGAGCATTAACATTTGTTTACAAGTACAACTCTATTACTAAATGTACTGCATATATAGCTACCAAAACAGTAAGCAAATGTAGGCTACCAGTTAAAATATGTTTATTAATGGACTCTTTTGGAAAAACATGACATGGTACAGTGTGATAATATAGCAGGCAACAATTAATAAAGGAAATCAAGAAAACACTATTACAATAACTAAATAAATATTGATTTTTGTTCTATTACTAAGCCAACCTAGTGGAGTTAGGGCTATAAAGCCCTCTCTTACACTCAATTAGGAACACTCAGGACCGCCTGCTTTACATGCCCTCCGAAGCATGGCCAGAAAATGTAGCAAGTGTGAGTCTCAAACCAACAACCTTTCGGTTGAAAGTCTGAGTCTGTACCACTACTCTAAATGTCCTGACTTCTCCTCGAAGTATTATAGCCATTTCAGTCACTCCTATGAGTCTATGACACACACACACAGGAAGAAAGAGCACTACAAATGAGGAATCTGTTTACAAACATGGCCAACTCCAAGTTGTAGAATTTTTCAGGAAAGCGGATTTTCTGTTGAAAATTGTATTAAGTTTATATCTAACCCTAGACTTCTCACCGCTTCTGTGCGCAATCTGGCTGCTTTAGTCACTTTATTTTACAACGTGCAGGTGGACATTAAAATTGTGTGCTTGGTCGGATCATAACCCCATTTTGTGAAAAAAATGGAGTTGGCCACGTTTGTAACCAAGCTCCTCAAGTATTAAAACCTCTTCCGTTGTGGCAGTTTTCAATAAAAGTCTTCCAAATTCACAGCACTTTTTCTTAAGTCAGAGTATGTACCAGTACTCTCGCTAAATGTCCTGACTTCTCCTCGAAGTATTATGGCCATTTCAGTCACTCGTTTTATCACACACACACACACACACAGGAAGAAAGAACACTAAAAATATTAAAACCTCTTTTCCGTTGTGGCAGTTTTCAATTTAAAAAAATTCTAAATTCACATCATTTTTTCTGAAGTACCGCAGTAATTAAAAGCTAAACCATAGGTTCTCAGGTACGATTCTACTATAATATATATAATTAGAAATCGCAACTCGTAGTTCTTCAGCTGATGTGCCACCCTCACACGCTCCCAAGGCCGTAGCCAGGATTTTTTCGGGGGGGGGGGGGGGGGGGTTCAGAAATTTCATTGGATATTACAAAGTGGTTTTTATTTTTCCTCTCAAAATCCGATTCTATTCAAGTCATTTCATTTCGGGGGGGGGGGGGGAAGCATGAGCGCCCTTGGCTACGGCCTTGCACGGTAGAGGGGGCACAGTCATGAAATTTACATTGTATTCCATTTTTGATAAACACACTAATTACCTATGTATCTACATTGGAATTAAGCTTTACTACAGGAACAATTACGAGAAACAAAATCAGGTCACATCCCTGATTTCTACGAGCACTTTAAGCCCAAATAAAGCTCTAAAAAAATGAAGAAAACTAACTCAACTTGAGAACAATCAGTGGAAAACAGGTAATATTATAAGCTTCCTTCTAAGTCCATTCACGGCGTATACGAGCTAATCAACATTCAACGTGTGTGTGCTATCTTTTGTGTCAGTACCCAACATGGCGAATTTTAAGCAGGTCGTCTCTGTATGTCCGTTTTCACTACAATGCTTACAATAGGTAGTTGACCTCCGTCCACGTATAGGTGATGGCAGATGACAAGAATTGGGGAAAGTTGGCGACATAAAAGGATGTACAATAAGAACATTGCTCCACATTTTGTATTACAATACAAGCAGCATTGAAATCTTGCGAAGAGGGTGCCGCAAGCGACGCGAAAATGGTGGACACTTTCAGGAAATATAGATTGGGTGGCGAATAATTAAATGATAATTTTCCAAATTCTTTTATATTTCTTATGGTCACTTTCATTCAAGTTTGTTTTTATATAATTTAGGGGCCAGACTGAAACGTTCGCTGCCAGTTTCCTTACAACGATAACTGCTACAAAAATTGTTACTAAAAATATTTACAGCTCTACTAAGCCGTTTACAATTTGAATTAACCACCAGGAATAGGATTAAAATTATTTTATATTATTTATAAATTTATTTGTTTGTAAAAGTAAATTCGTGTCGGGGTGGTACTACCCGTGGTACAGGAGTTTTCAGGTTGCATCAAGAGCCTCCTGTTTAACCTATCGACAGTCAGGGAAGACTGCCGGGACCGCCGGCTTTACATGCCCTCCGAAGCATGGTAGTCAGAAGATAAATAATTTTACCACTAGAAAATTTTGGCATTCGGGTGGGACTCGAACCAGTCACCTTCTGGATGATAGTCCGAGTCGTTACCTCTACGCCATTCTGACTACTATTTGTTTGTAAAAAGAGAGCACGGGAAATTCAAATTAATACGTTGATCCTCGTTTATGTTTTTGGTGAGTTTTTAAATTTTTTCTCCCTTATTAGATTTAGAAAAATTATTTATAATTCTTAATAGGTATATTATCCTAAAAATGAAAGTTGTAGTTTTTAATGTTCATTTGTATTTCACTCAATTATAAAAATATTCAACAATGTTCTTATTAATGTTATTCAACCATTTTCATTTCTAAAAAATAATTTTTCTGCGAAACCTTCCTATCACTACTTTCCTACTTCCGGTATGTTTTATGTGTTATATAGGGTAACACAATCGAACAGGTTGCTTTCCCAAACAAACAATTATTTTTTGAAGAAATTATGAATAATTCATGTCCCAATACATTGCATACCCTACCACCATTACTGTGTTATATTGTATAATATTGGTCTGCCCATTGTTGACTATGCAATAGTCCCAACTATCAATTCAGAGCTTATGGATAGGGAAAATCGAAATTTAACCATAGTACTACTATTTACCAAGGAACTACTAATATAACAGTACCTATCATAATTGATAAATGAGAAAGCATATAAAGCTGGCCATTCACGAGGGCTCAAAACGGACTCGCGCCATTTAGAGGGGTCATCACGACTATATGCTGAACCAGTCGCTCCAAATCTTTCAAATTGTACAGTGTAAAAGTACCTCTTCCATATCGTCATACTGTACAATTTGAAAGATTTGGAGCGACTGGTTCAGCGTAGTCGTGATGACCCCTATAAATGGCGCTAACGCCAAACGTTTGGCTTGGCGCGAGTCCGTTAGGAGCCCTCGTGAATGGTCAGCTTTGGGTTCACTCATACCGGCTCTTTTGAAATTCCCACCAATTTTTAAACAAATGAATGAATTGTTTATTCAGATTCATTTAATCCTATTCCCAGTGATATTCTATAAACGGCATAGTAGGGCTGCTGGGACAGAGAAAACTGCAAGAAAATCAATATGCTTGGGATGGGTTGCTTACAGGGTCCAGAATAAATGTACAAGAATGTACTTGGTCATGACGGCAAAAAAGGGCAGAGTAGACAAAGGCGGAGCTACCGTAGTACCGGGAGTTCAATTTCTGGCCGAAAATGATTCATCATGGCAATCACGATTTTTTGCCCGGAGGAATGCACCTGTTGTTAACGGGCAGCGCCGTACCCAGTGAATTTTGACAATGACGAGCATTTGCCACGGAACTCAGAGCAGGGCCGTCGACTGTAAGGCCCGGTACTACCATCGTTTGAAGTATAGGCAGGGAATATTGGAGAGCACAAAGTCCGGAGTCGTACCCTAACTTTTCAAGCGATGCCGGGAACCTCCTAAAGATGGGGGTGATAACCAATTCCAGCGGGCCTACCATACGATATCATTTAATAATAACTTAACCTGGGGTTTAATATGTGAACAGAAAAATTATAGAGTAGCACTTTGCACATTGCCTTGTTTACATTTTTAATCCCAGTGCCCAGCGGCCTACTGCGACGATTATTTTTAATCTTAACCTGGGATAAAAATGTAAACAGGATAACTTTAGAATGGAAAAGTGCTCTTCAAAATTATTTTGTTTACATTTTTAACCCCAAGAATAAGTTTAATACTAAACAGCATGGGAGGCCTACATGTAACAATATTCACAAATAGTAAGCTACTTATTGCTATGTATTTGTAGAAATTGTCCAAAGGCACCATCCAGAGAAGAGAACCTAACAATGCTGCAACAGCTGCACAGATAAGTCAATAATAATATGGTAATATCTATGTCTGCATCTGCTTGAAGAAAATAGACAAATACTTTTGAGCTACAGCTACATACATTCACAAAACATCAATACATTCAATACCCATGCATTCAGAGTTCTTTGCGTGCTTAAAAATTGGGGTTCGTGTTACAATTCTGTACAGCCCACCACCGCCCCTTTCAATAATTGCGAGCAATTCAGGTTGCCCCATTCAAAAGATGAAAACGTATCCTAAAAAATATGGAATGAAAATTGAATAAAAGTGAATGAAGGAGAGACAGGGAGAAGTTCTAGTGGTACATCAACTCTACGTCAGGAGGAGAGTATTGTCTAAGCAGGGAAACCTAACCAATCTGTACTACACAGCCAATTATTAAATAATTTACACTTTTCTGACTAATTTTATAACTTTTTTATCTAATAGTAAATATATAGGTGTAATCACTAATTCTCCAGAAAAGAGACAGTTTCGGGTGGTCCCCACCATCGTTGCGTTGGTAAAGCTGTCGAATACATGCATTGGAATGGGAAAAAACATAGCGACTTCCTTCGGATTCCACTTTCCGCAGTTTTGCCAACGTTGGTGGGACCATTTTCAATAGGTACTGAAGTCAAGTGTTAAGTACAATTTTCCTTGCTAGCATGGGCGTCGCCAGCTGTGGTAGGTGGCGACTATTGCCGCCTCCCATAGGGTGCAAAAAGCATTTAGAACAGCTAAATTTCATAAATTTCACTTAAATTAACGAGGGTTCCCAATTGTTATTAGTACACACAGTATATAGGACATACGTATCCTTATGTTAAAATAAAAAAATGTTAAAATAATTAAATTTCGGTTTCCTACTTTTATTTATTTATTTAGAAAAAGCTATTAATATACATAACAATATGAGTAATAGTGTTGTATTAACTATACTGCTCATTAGTCCTCCTGTTACACATGTTTGTATTACGTCACTCCCCTAATGCTCAACCAAATGGTTTTATTAGGGGAAGCCCACTATCTCAATACCTATGTACTGTATGTGATTTTTTATGGTGTTTAATTTAATTGAATTAAAAAAATTAGGTGTGCATGCATAAAACCACTAGCCAGCCAGCATGTGCCAAAATAGTCACAACTCTTGCCCCCCTCGCCCAAGAGCTGGCGAAGACTTTGTATGTTATATCATGAATTAGACCCACTTCTCTTCAGCCAATAATTCAGTTCTCTACCAACTAGACGGCGAGGTGGTTTATCGCAGGTGATTCGGTCTGTCGTGGTTACGGCAACAGGAGGGTTGCTTATCAGCAGGAAACCAGGCCGAGTGGTCAGTGAACCCGAGTGGGTTGGCTGTCGGTCAGAGTTGACGACAGTCTACATGCATGACCTGGGGCAGAGTGGGGGTCACTCTCACACAGCTATTGTCCGCAACTACTGAAGAAAGCAGAAACGCTGTTGGTGGGCTGATTAAGAGTGCAATAGTCATTCAAAGAAGGAAAGGACATGAGTATAGGGATTAATTTGTATGCTTCTATAGATCTTTAAGTGCAGGACTAAGGGTCGGTCCTGCAGTATGCACTAAGGGCGGTCACCATCATAGCTTGAAGATCCTCGGTGAGGAATATGCATTCAATGGTAGTTGGCGGTGCCGCCTAGTGTACCTTTGAAGCGACAGCCTTAGAATGCGAAAAATGGGAAAACAAAGCCTGAACTTCCATAACAACATTCGGACATTAATGGTATTGCTTCCGAACGAATTTCTAGCCATTGGCAAACGGGTTCACTCCTCGATGTCAACTCACACCAACTACAAGTGCCAATGGGCAAGCTCAGACATACCATTGACATTGTTACAGGCGTTAGCTCGACTTAATCAAGTATGGTAACGAGTCTAGCCAGGTATATCCTGTGGGTACATATTTCAAAACAATTTCAAACAACAGGGTGGAGACGTCAAGTCCCCAATACAACACAGGATATAATCTAAACTATAGCGATAACTGGAGAAAAGGTGAAGAAAGAGTTCAATGAACTCTTGAAAAGCTCCTCTGTTCTCCAAGCCACGTGCATCCCACGTGGTGTCTCCACGCTGTTGGAATTCGGTCCCTGAGCAGCTACATACATTTTATTTGGAAGACAGGGTTGTGGTCAAGTGGGTTTTTAAAATTCTTAGCAAGGTATTGGAAAACCATGTGATAAAGGCTGTTGGGCCCCTATAATAGTGACGAAACCCCTTTACATTTATTATTTTTCAATATTGAAAATTATGGTTTTTACTTCAGGATTTAGGAGTCACAAACCCAACGATCGGCCACCTTTCTGCAGGCTGTTTGGAGTAATAATTACTTCCGCTTTAGAAACTTGGCGTGGCTACATTCCTCTGCAAAAAAATTATATGTCAAATGAAAACAACCGTGAAAAACTTAATCATCAGTGCGAATGACAGTGACAGCTGTGAATAGGCACACGGAATTGATGGATGGAGCAGTCCAAAGGGCGAGCAATTGAGACGAGCGATGAAGCATGATGGCATTTCTAAGAGATGAACAACCTCTGGGCATTGTCGGATGTTGAACCGGTCCCTACTACAATATAACAAAACCCAATCTTCTACTGGCAGTAGGCAGCTACAAAATTACAAAATCCTAAGACTTTAGACCAATGACTAACTACTTCAAAAGTGGGTACCTTAATTATGTTAGAAACAATATCTCTAAGACACTAGGTCACTGTCTCTCCAGGTTGAGCATTTTGATCTTTTTTAAATTAATTAGTGTCATGTACAAAGATAATAACCTCATTAACCAGAAATCTAGTTGAGTCAGCAGTGAGCCGATCAGGGGCAAGGATATCTTCATCTCCCATGTCCCGCCCCGCCTCTTAATATAAATATTAGAGCACATTCTCTTCAGTAGCTACTAATACAATGTTAGAAGTTTAGTACCTCTGAAAATGTCGACTGCAGATGTTGACGAAACATTGGGAAGTGCGTTTTCGGATGCTGCTTCATCATCATTGGACTCTGTCCTCATTCCTACTGTTTGAGAAGGAATGGATGAATTTTTTTGTTACAAAACATTAATAAAGGTACATATTTTAATAAATCAAAGAAGATCAACCCTTCTATATCTCCAATTCCTGGTAGCAGTACTCTTAATATTAAAAAAAAGTTTTGCATAAACTTCAGAAGTGCCAAAATTACTAACCTAAGCATTAGTAATACAGTAGTACAGTACTGCAAATTCAGTACATGTATGGGCGTGATAGGGTTTTCCACACTATCAGAGTCCTCCTTTTGAATGAACATCACATAAACAAGGAAGTTACTGGTAGCTACGATAAAAAAAGATGTCGTGACGAGACACTACTAAGTAGTACCGTCGAGACAAAAAAAAAAAAAACAAAAAAAAAAAAAAAAAAAAAACAGATTATTAGGACAGCGCACATTCACGCGAGGTGGTAGATTTATGTACCTAATTTGAAAAAAAAAAGTTGAGTTGTTCATAGAGGTCAAGGTTTCGATCTTCGGAAGTCCGTTGAAACTGAATCTACCGGTATGGGGAAGAGACCACAATCTCTCCCTGATTTTAGTCTTGTGTCAATTTATATATATATATATTTAATAATTACCCCTTTGCTTAAGGAAGGAAATGGATGGCATACTAATCAGAAGGTTTTTTTTATGGTTTTCTAAAGAACTGTTATATGCGTATTATCCAAAAAGGGTTCTTCAAAGACAAAAACACTCTTATGGGAAAGAAGGGTCGTATAAGCGCTTTACCCAGGTGACCTATCCCCTCTTTTAAAACAGGAAGTGGGGGATGATGTGGGTGGGTGACACCTTACCCCACCGACATTGTACAAAACACCATAGACGCTCTATTTTTCTAATTATGCACAATCCAGCGAATGTATAGCCTTGAGCTGAAACAAATTCACACCCCCTATTTTTCTCACACATTTGCATATAACTATATTGGATTTCCTCTTTTGAACCTTGACAAATGAACAATATAAAAATTTGATAGACAGTCTGAATAAGATCGACGTGCTAAGCCTTTAGATTGGGTTACCGCGCTTTATGAGGCTTCAGATTGAGAAGGGGTTCAGAGGTTTGAAATCTTCGGGGCAGGTCAGCACGTTTCTTTGTTTTTCATACTGGGGGGGGGGGCGGCATGGGGGAAAGTTAAAAGCATCAATCAATCAAATCCAAATGGGATTACTATTTTCCAACAATAACAGCCACTGCAGTGTTGACACTTCCTTTCGGCTATAGTAATGGTTTTTAGGGTCCCTGATATTTTGAACGTTCGGTATGGCGGGGTTTCCACCGACCTCGCATTGCAGAATGCAAGTGGCATTGACGGAAATGTTTGTTTTACTCTATGCCATAGTTAAAATTGATGAATGATCATACAGTAAAATCACAGACAAACTAACTAAAATTAAAAAATGGCGTCATGGGATGTGTTAATTACAAACATTTTAATAGATTTCTATAAAAAGAAAAATTCTAATTTCCGTCAATGTCATTTGCATTCTGCAATGCGAGGTCGGTGGAAACCCCGCATAAGTCTTGAATGTCTGTTACCACGTCACCGTATTTGTATTTAGCCCTAGCCGGTCGGTGGAAACCGCGCCTATGTAATATTTGTTGCCATTGTAGGCATTGGAAGTAAACGCGGGTACTTTTTCTTCGACCAAGGAACCACTGTCTAATCGTAAGAAGATTAAACAACGCTAACTAATAGCAATCATTTTTAGAACCTCAGTGCTGCTGGTGTAAAATAACCTCGTCTTTATGTGTCAACTGGCGAGCCCGGCGAACTTGGTACCGCCCAACAGTCAATGAATGTGGTATTTGAGACATTCTCAAAAATCTTGACCACATCAAATAATTCAAGTTGCTTAATTTTATACAGCATTTTATGCATGTGAACATACCTTTATAAAATTTTTAGGAATAGCAATTCCGGCGCTCTATAATGAGCTGGACAAAACATATACAATAAGGGTTGCCATCACAGCTGTAGAACAATTTGGAACGTTTAATTGAATACCTTGGTTATAGTAACATTTCATACGTAACATTCAATACATATTTTTGGACAACCAACTTCTGCTTACTTCGTTGGCTTCGTTGGTTAGAAATTGCTGAAATCTAAGTCTAATAGAAACATTAACCCAATTAAAATGATGCTCACTTTACGTTGATTTCGGAAATATATAACTATCTGCTAATTCGTTGCCATTTGGGGACTGAGAAGTTAGTAAAATAGTCACTAACATCCAGATACTGCGCAAGGATAGTGGCAATTTTGACTTGTTCAATTACAGTAACTTATTTAAATATCATTATTAAGAAGGCGTCAATTGAGCAGCTGAAAAGTTAAATAAACATTAGCACAACGGTTATTGATGGTATGCCAACTAGATTATTGAAAGTTTAGGCGAAATTACTATCACTGCACTGACAACATTTGGTCAAGAATTTTGAGAATGTCCCAATTATTAATTAAAATTTTTTTCTCCAATCCCCATAGTCACTTTTAAAGTTTAACTCGCTTTAACCAGCACGCGGGTTAGCTTAGTTTTCAGTTTCCACGAGTGTTCACCTAACTCGGGATAACCATCGCTGGACTCACTGGGTCCACTAAGTGGGTCTACTAAGACAGACAGACCGAAATCAGGACATGTAGAGTAGTGGCACAGACTCCGACTTTCACCCGAAAGATTGTTGGTTCGAGTCCCACACTTGCTACATATTCTGGCCATGCTTCGGAAGGCATGTAAGGCAGGCGGCCCCGGGCCTTCCTAGTTGAGTGTAAGAGAGGGCTGTATAGTCCTAACTCCGCTAGGTTGGCTTAGTAATACGTGGTGGCAGACATTCAAGACTTAGGCAGGGTTTCCATCGATCTCGCATTGCAGAATGCAAATGACATTGACGGAAATGTTTGTTTTTCTTTTTATAGAAATCTATTAAAATGTTTGTACTTAACATATCCCATGACGCCATTTTTTAATTTTAGTTTGTTTGTTGGTGATTTTACTGTATGATCATTGATCAATTTTAACTATGGCATAGAGGAAAATAAACATTTCCGTCAATTCTGCAATGCGAGGTCGGTGGAAACCCCGCCTAAGTCTTGAATGTCTGCAACCACGTCACTGTTTTTGTAAATAGCCCTAGCCGGTCGGTGGAATGAGCGCCTAACGCCCGACACCGCATCTCGCGATCCAGCCGTTATTAAGTTCTTGAGTAGTCATGTTCATTTATTTATTTATTTTATCGATATTTTAATAGCCAGGGCGGAGATGACTCCAACAATAAATCTGATATAATTAATATTGGTCCACCCGTTTTATTATTATAAGTGGGCTAGCAGAAAACTTGACTTTGATTTATGTACGGTATACAGATTTCAAAAGCTATCCATCTCATTTTCCCACTAAAATCATTAACTGAAGTAAAATGGGGGCAAAAAAGAACTAGCAGACCTTTTAGGACTTGTACTGCACCACTAAGAACGGTTAAAAGCTGTGCAGAAGTCATACAACAGCCAATTCCTGGCCTTGCAAGCGATAATAACATTGAGTAATTCTGACGGACAACGCTAAAAATAACAACGTCAGCAGTTGGCGTTTGTCCGTTATGGGCGCTCTGCAGTGTATTCACAATGTTAACAATTATTTTTGGACTGAGTTTGTTTATAAATGCTCTATTAATGGGTAGATCCAAATAAAGACAGCCGTCTCGCGTGGAGCTGAGTCCATTCTCTGAGCAATGCGTTAATTTTGGCACAACTGAGTCAGCAGCTTAAGTACATTGTAAAATTGAGACATGGTTGAGATCGGCTGTTTGAAAATTATGGGTCGCCGTGGTCTTGAATTAATAGACCTCACTATTTTATCAACTAAAACGTCGCTGGAAGAAGGCGTTAAGTAGCACTAAAACATATTTTATCATGGAAGGTGTTTTGCCCCACCCTTTCACACTCATTTCATTCTTCCATGATAGGATCTCTTTTTTTTGCGACTTAACGCATTCTTCTACAGGAACCCTAAATTATTTCTATCAATATTCTATCAATACATTATATTTTTAGGAACTGTTTTCTATTGTAGTAAAGGTACATATGTTTCCAATTTCCACATTTTGGCACCCAAGATTGTGGCAGACATTGTTCTCTTTCAAAACATTAATACAAGAATATATTTAAAAAAAACACCAAATATAATTATTTTATTAAGCTACAAATCAATATAAAAATATTCCAAAAAATCATGCAGAAGCTTTAGATTTGATACTAGATCCTAAAAACGGAGAGAACAAAATTCTTTCACAGAAGAATAAAATCTACGAGTCACATAAAAATAACAGGAATCAGACAACCTGAATTAAATAACCAAAGGCACGACACCAGCATTAGAGCTCATCAACGGTCCTTCAACTCAATTTAAAATAACATAGTACAATACGGTACGTTGAAAAATCAGAAATTAGGGGGCCTAGGAAATTGAGTGAAGAAGTAAATCATGATTAAAACGGACCTAACTATAGAGGCGCTTGAAAAGGTCAGCGACCTTTGTCTAACCTTGAATGACCTTTGGAGCTACGGGGCAAAGAAATTGAAATTATCTTCATATGGTAACCAATGGATTTCAATCGCATCATAGACATTATTACCGTTTCTGGATGCAATAATTGATGATTATGCATTGTTCATCGTGCATTGCAACGTTGCAATTTTAAAGGTTTTATGTCCATGTCTGATTAGATGTCATTATACATTTAAGAACTTGTTTCGTACAGCAAAATACATACTATAAATAGTATGATGGTTGAATATGTCATCAATAAAAAACAAAAGTCTTGTTTGGGATGCATTCGAAATAGGTTAGCTGGTAAAGCAGCCCTTCGGGGCAAAAACTCACCTAACATAAAGACGTTTTTCATTCATTCGTTCATTCATTTTCCCCTCCTAGGTTGACTCTTATTGGTACATTGAAGGGCCTTACAAGGAGAAGTTTGGCTGCCCAATTCTTATCAGAAATAGTTGTAGTTATTGCGTGGGACTTTTAACCGAAACACTGAGTCTGGGTCCTTAACTGACAGAAATAATCAAATACTTAATTAAAAAATAGAGTATGAACAGGCATTTGAACTGTTACTGATTAGTTTGGAAATGAATTGCGTCAGCTCGCATTCCTATCTAATTAGAAGAAGGGTAGAGTTTTTAGAGGGTGGCTCCAATAATACGAGGGGAGCGTTCAAATCCATAAATCTGATAAGGGTTGGCTTGGATTTCCAAAGCCGATGACAGGGGGAGTCGTGTCGCACACGTGTGTGATTGTGTTGCTTATTTTGGAGCACCCCGATTCCCACGTACTTACAACACAAAAGTTTGCAATAGCAGGCATTTTGTCTGTGTACGGGTAGTTCCCATAGAAACTGGGACATGCAAACCCGGGACACAAACGCCACTCGCTTTTTTGTACAATGTCGAATTTCTGAGTAATTAATATTCATTGTATAGCTATCAAAAAAATTATGACCAATCGTTTTTTATAAAAATAAATTCTAAATATTGTGGCCAATCTGTGTTTAGTAGCTAGTACTCTAATTAACTTAGTACCTGTGGTATTTTTATAGCTCTAAAATGAATGTTCCTGTGAATACACATAATAATCTCCTTATTAACTTTGTAAAACTTACTGTCACTCGTTGTGAATAAAATAACTTAAAAGTTTAACGTAAAACTTTAAAAAGTTATTTAATTCACAATGAGTTTACAGTGAAATTCGACTTTGCAAAAAGTGAGTGGGGTTGGTGTCCCGGTGAAGGTCCAATTGGACGTTAACAAACCCGCAAAGGGGGGAAAACAAATCCAATTTTTCAGGAACTATCGTTTAGAGCTACAAAAAAGGTCATATGCATTTGAAGACATGTTCCACTACAGTAGTCAGAGTAGTGTATTAGACACAATTCAAAAGCGGAGCGTCCTAAATTTTAGTGGTGGGTTCCGATTTTCCGCGAAGGTGCACCAATAATTTCTGCGAGCATACAAACAAAGGTAAAATAGCAAAATACATAAAGCGTATTTCGTAAGCATCATCCATTTCTTGCATAGACTGGGTGACAGCACAATTTCGGGCTACACTATGAACAACAACACACAGATGAAAAGGAGGCGAAAGTAACCCCGTTGAAGTGGCAATAGCCAAAAGAAAAACAAGAGCAAAATGAACTCTCTCCTACAGGGGGCACCTGCCATCACAAAACAAATTATTATTATTCAACGCTCCAAACCATCAAGAAGCTACCGTTTGGCCAAAGCAATCAACGAGGTCACAAAAGAAGTACTCAAGTGGTTTTAAAGCGATTGAAATAGAGTGGTTAATATTATACTATACTATTCAGGGTTCTGGACGTAACGGTGTCTGCGTACACGTACTCATGCCTTGAAGGCGTGGCAGTAGAATCTGGTATTGCCTGGGGGGAGATTTGCGAGCGACACTGCGGTTTAGGCAAGGTAAGGGGAACCCGTGTAATTTTTTTGTTAGACTACGATAAAATCTAATGCGAAAAATGTCTCAACTCTAAAACAGCTGTAAGAGTACTCGTAGGTGTACAGACAGTTTATTGTGACGTATTTCTGGATAGCCAAAAAACTAGAAAATTCATACCTATTATTAGGTTCTTCTATTTGGTTTCTTAACAAAGGCCAAGAAGGCCGTCTGATAAGGGTTTTATATGTTCTTAACTTAGTGTCTCTGGTTATAAGTCTAGACTTAAGTAATCTCAGGTTCACGAAGTATACTCGGTTTTGGTTGCAATTCTTATTATATCTATGTCGTCGCTACAAACAAAAACAATGCAACCATCTTCCCCATATTCTTTCTTACTATCTACGATAATTCGACCTCTACAAAAGCAAATGTTTCTTCTTTAGGCGCCCATTCCACCGACCGGCTAGGGCTATTTACAAAAACGGTGACGTGGTAGCAGGCATTCAAGACTTAGGCGGGGATTCCACCGACCTCGCATTGCAGAATTGACGGAAATGTTTATTTTCCCCTGTGCCATAGTTAAAATTGATCAATGATCATACAGTAAAATCACAAACAAACTAAAATTAAAAAAATGGCGTCATGGGATATATTAAGTACAAACATTTCAATAGATTTCTATAAAAAGAAAAATTCTAATTTCCGTCAATGTCATTTGCATTCTGCAATGCGAGGTCGGTGGAAACGCCACCTAAGTCTTGAATGTCTGCTACCACGTCACTGTTTTTGTAAATAGCCCTAGCCGGTCGATGGAATGGGCGCCTTAAGCCATATCACTCACATCACGTGACATATCGACATTCATATGGAGTCTACAGTATTGCAGTAGCTCGCCAGTTCCCATTCCAACCGCCCAAAAGTTCCTCGCACTCAATTCCCATAATTACAGGGTCAACACCATAACCAAAGGCTACTACTGTAATCCTTACAACCTCTTGAGGACTTTCTCCTTGCTACCACACGCAAGAAAGTCAGCCTCGGGGTGGTTGCTCTGCCTCCCAGTGTTGTACAACTAGTCCTGTTACGAAATACCCTACGACTCGCACGCTATTTACCTTTTTTTCAGGCCTATAAACTTGTTTAAAACTCGTAGTTGTTCAATATTTTTCATTTGCTAGATAAGGGCTTGCTTGTAAATTGTAACCTACTACGAGTCCAGTGTTTCTCTTCCCAAGGCAGTAAGGCTAATTTATACCATATCCTTTTACCGTTTTTGCCCATATTTATTGACATTTTGCTTCGGGCCAAACAACACCGAATTACTACACCTGTTAAACAGGAAGCAACCTCTGTCTTAATATAAATGTTTCAACAGTTTTTCGCGATCGAACTGGTACCTAACATAAAATACTTGGAGCAGAATCGACCACTGACGTTTTTATTTATTTTAAATTACTGCTTGCTTTACCAAAATCTGAATGACCACATTATACAGTATCGTATCGTATCGTATCTATCTCATACATAATCGTGTCAGCCAACAATATAAGAATAACCATCAAACATCTAAAAAAGATACACAGGACGACAGGCCGCAAGCAGTGCTGCCGCTAGCATTAGCTTTAAAGAAAATACGATTCGATGACATTTCCTCGTTCAAAAGAGAAGCAAAATACATGCGTACACAGTTATTGACTGGGAGACCAAAGGCCTTTTGGAAGGCAGCTCCCACCAAGTACATAGTGACGGACGCAAGTTAAAGAAGATTTCGCTTGGAATAGGGATATGGGGTTTCCATGCATAATAATAGTAAATATAAGATATTTAACACTATTAAGCATTGAAACCCAAGTCCTAATGCGCATATTCCACCGATATCAATAGTCAAAATATTGCTGATATTGACGTGGTAGCAGACATTTTTACACTGTCTTTAATGTCTGCTACCACGTCAAACACGTCAATAGTGAACTATTGACGTCGGTGGAATAAGCGCCTATTTCACAGCGAAATCTTTTACTTGCCTCGACTGTTGGTAAAGCTGGAATGTGAAATCAGAAAAACTCTGTTCTATGTTCCTCTTCTTTATATTTTATCATTTTCCTAGTGCGTGGCGTTACCACATTGTTTTATATACACTTGACGTAGGTCTTAAGAATGCAGAAAAAAGGAAATACTGGACGGCACCGCCATGTTCCAATACCATTTGTCCTTACCGAGACTAATGTGAATGATTAAATACAGTGACCTGGTGTATTCCATTTAGAACAAAGCATGAAGAAACCCAGTGGTTTTAATAATACAGAAATAATAGGCGAGATTGCATCCGGAACGGTGATGATACCTATAGTGGTGACTAGTGTCGGCGTGCATTGTGTCTAGTGTACAGTATGTTCCATAACAGGCAATTGCGGACTACCTACTGCTATCATTCCGCCAAACATTTTGCAAGTAATGCTCTCTTCATTATTTTCAATGAACCTACATCTTTCTTTCAATGAGACTCCTTAGCAATTAGTGCTGATTGTAGAGACTGAATTTCAAATTAAATACCAACTAAGGGTTCACTTCAACAAACACATGCATAGGGTTGGCGTGAAAAACGACAGTAGATGCAGACTGTGTGAAGTTGAAGAAGAAACAGCTGAACACATTCTCTTTGAATGTGAAGCGCTGGGACAAACTCGATACCAAACTCTTGGCCACCCTAGGTCTGAAGAGGAAACCATCCGATCTAATCCCATCACAAAAACACTAGAATTTATCAAAAAGACTGGTGTTATAAGATGGGCGTAGACGGCAAACGTGGAAGCAAAAGACCTTCTAGGTCGACGCTTATAGGAACTCAAATGAGTAGGCCCCACGAAGGAAAAAAAAAAAAAAAAAAAAACTAAGGGTTGCAGTGGGCATGGAAGGATACAGAGGGGGCGGGGTAGGGGGTAGCTGCCCCCCACAATTTAGTAAATCTATTGTAAGCTAATTTATTACGCTCTAATTTGACTCATACCCCCACCACAAAAAAATCCCAGGTCAAGATTAAAATTAATCGCCAAAGTAGGCCCGCAGATGCATGCATGGTTAATGAAACTATTTTATTATTACTCTTTGGTACCAAAGAGACTTCTTAGCCCATATTAAAACATGTTCTCTTCACTTCTTTGATAGATATTTCGGGCTCTACCTTATCTTGCATTGTACAAACATGAAAAATTTGTTCAAGAAATTATATAATACAATTTTAAAGATCTTGCATTTTAGTAATGACATCAACGCTCAACATAAGTAGACCAAGTCACCATACAATTAAACAGTGAAACGACCACATTTTATGACCCACCCTTCTCCCCGTAAATATATTTTGTCTTGCTTTGTGCTTACGGGCTCCCTCTCACCAGGTCATCTTACATTGAACTCTCTACTACAAACCAAGATCCTAACTCTCCATAGCCACCATTTTCTACTTTACATTGTGCATCAAAATGTAGCAAGTGTGGGCTCGAACCAACCAGCTTTCGGGGGAAAGTCAGAGTCTGTACCACTACTCTCCATGCCCTGACTCTTTGCGTTGATTACTAATTTTCTGACAATATTCGACAAGTTATCGCAAATGCAAAGAATACATTATCGGTATCATATTACGAAATCGTTAGATAAGAGCTAAATGAAGCACTAAATAATCCGAAAGTCACCACCCAGAAATTATCTTATCACAGTCTATTTCCACAAGTCCCATAAATATCCCCTAAACGATTTACATCCTGTATTTCAAGGTACAGAGCTAAGAGAAAGTGAAGTATATAAGATAATGTGGGTAGAGGTAACATGAGGGGGCGTTTAGCGCAGTATAAATGCGGAACAGAACAACAATACACACAATTATTTTGATTTTTATTATTGCAATGGAGGGAAACAGACTTTAACTAAACAAAAGGAAGTTACACAAGACTGTGAAAAAAGTACGAACCTTTTCCTCTAAGATATACTGTCCACATGGTGCATATATTGTATGTACAAGTAAAAATAAGACGCTAGCGTAAAACCAGATGTAAGAGAAAAGATTCAGCCGAACTGCAGACGAGTTCTAAATCACTACAATTCGGTAATACGAGGAATTCGCAAGAAAACCGTTTATAACTGACATCTTGAATGAAAGGCGATCTTATAGTGCTCCCCGCTGAAATTATTACAGTTTTCGTATAGACGACCAAACTTTTTTCTTTTTTTTTAAAGATTAATCGCATACAAACAATTTAATGAATGCATCCGATTGACCTCTTCAGTCGCCTCTGTAGGCTAATACTCGCGTTGAGTTACAACACGTCTCCGATCACATGGCGTGTAAAGACTCGCACAAGTGCAAGCACGTTACCACCTGGCCATCGAAGTCGATTGTGATATTTTTTGTTGTTGTTGATTGGTTGTATACACTCTATCAATCACCAATGAGGATCCACTAATTTGAAGAGAAAAAAACGATTTAGCGACCATCTGTTGGTACCAGCTTCTTTTTAGGGATCCCTTCAAACAAAGTCCGAGAAGCTGACGTCAGCTGCAACCAATGTTGCAATAATGGCGCCAGCCTGAACCGAACGGCTTTTCGGACACATTTCGAACGCGCCCTTAACGGCAAAATTTGGAGAGTTTTACTTATATAATGGTGGAAACATCATAGATTTTGAGAAACCTATCAGACACAGCTGTCGAAAACATATACTTCAAATGAAGAAATAACTGCACTTTCTACCATCAGAATATGTTCACCCTCTAAATTTTACTTACATAATGGTGAAAAAATCATAGATTTTGAGAAGCCTATCGGACACTGCTGTCAATAACATATACTTGAAATTAAGCAACAACTGACTGCACTTTCTACCATCAGAATATGTTCACCCTCCAAATTTTACTTACCTAGGCACATAATGGTGAAAAAATCATAGATTTTGAGAAGCCACTCGGACACTGCTGCCGAAAACATATAATTTAAACGAAGAAATAACTGAACTTTATATCATCAGAATATGTTATCAATTTATTAATTTGACTTAGGTTGAAGAAGCAATCTCCTCGTTTACTGAAATTAGAGAATCAAGAACAATCCGAGTTACTGTAAGTGGTAACATGATCGCGAGGTATAGATCGAGAGTTCAAATCCCACCAAGACCAGATTTTTCTCGATTCTCTCATTTCTATCAGAATATGCAAATTGACATAATTAAAAGAACTGAACTACTTTGAAGAAATAAAATAAAAATAACATTCACTACCTATCTCATGTAAGCGTCAACTGTCAAGACAGTTTAAGGAGAAGCGTGCCACATTGCCAGGGTGCTAAGTGCTGCTAACAGAACACTGGTTTAGCTATAGATAAATATGAAGGTTGTCGTCATTGAAAAACGTCTGGTGCAGTGGGTGGGTGATAACGAAATAGCGAAAGTCTCCATTACTGGCCTAAATGTAGAGTTATAGACAGGGATGGATTTCTTCGCTAGATTGGTGCCAAACTGGACAGGGCAGTCGCTTTTAATGATATAACATAAATACTATGAAAATATATTTTTGGGAAACGAAACTCAGGAAGGCCTTAATTAATCGCCAACGGCCTTACCATGTTGAATCCATGAGAGCAGAGCATGTTTCAACTGCGGCAAACTTGGTAGTGTGCACAGCGTTGGCAGGGGAACGCGGTGGGACATGATAACGCGCTAAGGCTATACCAGTCAGTCCCAAGTGCGTGTCGAGTCCTGGTCACCTCCGATTTAATCGTGTGACTTTCCCATATTTCTCTACATATTGATGCACATTAGGCGTGTATTCCACTAGTCAATATTCCGTCATTTGTGATTAAGAAAAAGTTGAGATTTTTGTTTTAAGGAGACTATTATGTAGATACTTATATTATCTATTAAAAATTAAGTTATAATATGGTAGCAGACATCATTAATAAGTCTCTACCATATTATAACTTAATTTATAATAGATAAGTTAAGTATCTACACAATAGTCTCCTTAAAACAAAAATCTCAACTTTTTTTAATCAAAAATGACGGAATATTGACTAGTGGAATACACGCCTAATGTGCATCAATATGTAGAGGAAAATTTATTCTACTTTATGACACATCATTTATTTTTTCTTATTTATTTCTAATTTATTCATTAATGACTCTAACGATAATTCACGTGGAACTTTTTAAATTTCCACAAGTTAATAGAATATCAGTATATTCTGATTAAGTTTTTTTTTTTTTTTTTTTTTTTACAAAAAGATTAATTGCATACAAACAATTTAATGAATGTATCCGATTAACCTCTTCGGCCGCCTCTGTAGGTTAATACCCGAGTTGAGTTACGACACGTCTCCGATCGCATGGCGTGTAAAGACTAGCACAAGTGCAAGCACGTTACCACCTAGCCATCGAATTAGGCTTGTCCCCTTTGATCGAGCACATTTTTATTACAATACTACTATAATATTGAGTTTATGCATGTGTAAAAATCAAGTCTACTGCTCTGAATTAAAATCTAAGTAGACAATGTTTTAATATTATTTGGTTAGTACATGAAAACGATAACTACGAACTTGCAGTAGGCTACATCAAATTTCCTATCCTGCAATAATTTAATACAATGTTCGTAAGATAATTCTTAATCTATCACAAACAAATCCCTAAATTTAAAACCGTACTTTGTAATTTGAATACTTTCACACACATTTACATAATTTTATTGGTTCAAAGTCGGTCAGTTACCTCTGAACCTTTAAACTTGACATTGAAGTAAACATTACAATGGCATAATAATCAGCAATCAATAGATACATTGCCAGACCGAAGCAATACGAGAGAGAGCTGACATTAAAATTGACAATAACAATAAATATTTTCCACATCAGCCGGGAAAAGGCAGCGAACCGCGGCACACGTGCTTAACGAAATAACAATAAATTCGTACCGTCAGCTGCATACTATTACGCCTGCACACATGGCTATTTTAAGTACGGGGGAGTAGTTCGCACTTAGTATTGACTTACAAAGTTTCAAACCATTTAACTAAGAATTTATAGCGCTATTAAGAGCAAGCAGTCTATCAATCAGCCCCTTGTGCTTTCAAACAAGTAACTATGCTCATACCGCACACAAAGGGCATTCCGCATTATAGCCTAGTGCATCAAATGAACGACATATATATAAAACTGTCTTTATGACAATCTCAAAGGTATTGTCATTGCTAATACACTGGAATCATCCGAGATGGCGTGGTGTAGGGGCAGCGGCCAAAAGTCCCCATGGGCTGGATGCGCCTACCTAAGTCAAGTAAGTCAATACACTGGAATCATGAAATGTAAACATTGTCACAATTTTTCTGTATTTTTTGCGTTGGCGCTAAATTAGCGTAGTTTTTATTAACCAAATAATATTGATGAAGCATTAGAATCCGTACTTCAAATATTTCGCCTGTTTTTCTCATTTTCAGTAGCACTACATTGCCATTTAAGATAGTTCTCGGAGGCTCAGCCCAGATGCTGGCGAAACGTTTGGAAATACGCCTGGCCTTTGCTACTTAATCATCTGACTCTAACCGTGAAATTCAGCAACTACCCAGTCTACCCCACACACTGCTGACAAATCTGTTCCGTAATGTTTTTGACGGCCTCAATAATCCGGCCAGTATGGTTCCACCCAATCAATGCCAATTACGGTTTCGAACAATATAATCTGCAGGTGTATCATCTACCGCCCTCCCCCCCCCCAAACTTTTGGGTAGTAAGTTTGGCTTCCTATCGAAATAAACCCCTTAACTTACACCCATGCTTATGGGGGCCAGCTTTAAGCGCAGGCATGCAGGCCTATCGATCGACGCTTCCAGGGCACAGGCCTCCAACGCCTCCGTCGAAATCTGTCTAATAACATACGTCGAGACTTACATCTTCTCGGTGTCAAAGCGCTTAATCGACTATTACCTTTCGTTAGGCAATAGAACTATACATTTTATATTCTATCCAAAGCATCATAGACAACTTACTTTACGTATACGTAGACTTTTGGAGCGGGGAGGCCGCTTACTATCCGAGGGCCGTAATGTCCCAGCGACCGTCATCCACGAGTCCGAATTATTTACACTTGATGTCACTTGTCTCAAAACACTGTCCGTCTTTACTATCGTGGAACAATTGATGACACTTTGCGTCACTGTTCTCGAACCAGGGTCTGTCGTGGCACAAAGCACACTCTGCCACAAGACACGGGGTGCCGTAGGGGGCGGCAGTACATACAGCATACCCGCAGCACTAAAACCACGACTAAAAACACTTCCCCTACATCCTGCGTTTGCAACAACACTGACTAAACTGCTGGCCAAGCTCGTTTCATTCCGTTCGGCTTCGTTCCAACGAGTCTACGGCAATAAGAAGGGCGATATCTAACATAGCCGTGTTTCCTACATTGTACCGTCGTGTGGCTCTGTCTTTTTACAGTAGAAACTGTCTCGCTCGGTCGGAATCTACTTCTTGATAGATTTTTGCAATGAGAAGATCCACAAGCTAACTATGGCAAGGCAAATGCACAACTCGGACCGTTATGTCATTTTGCACTTGCTTCTTGACAAAGGGTCACTAAGAGGCAAGCGCTAACCTTGCAAAATTCTCCCCTTCTTCCTGAAAATTGTCCCAAGGTAGTTCGTATAATTAGTGCATACTGTAGACGGTAGGGTATGGCATGACCGGGAATATACCATTGCTAAGGACTAAGCAACTATGGTTAGTTGTAAATTTGGGAACTTGGCTACAACATACAGTATGTGTATTTCATAGTCGCACGACACTGTTTACTATGTGCAGTGTACTGTAAATAACCTATACATCCCAATTTTTTGTGTTGTAATTGAAAGCTACCGAGCTAATGTGAACATGAAAGTATGGACAATTTGATTGAGTTTCCCATCACATTACCAAGGGATATGTTTAGCCTAGCCCTTTCAATAAGTGGAACATTACACCCACTCTAATAATCATTAAATTTTACTTCCGAAAACCTGAATTCGGATGATGCAAATGCTGTATTGGAACCCTAAACACTTATCGCACGCTGTAACAAGTGGAGGAAGTTATAGACGTATACTATTTTTAACTTTACGATGATTACCTCAACGACACGCTGGTAAGGCGCTTATTCCACCAACGTCAATAGTGATAGTAAATGTAGTATTGACAGAAATTTGAATTTTTCATTGATACACGCCATTTCAATGGTTTTTTTCAACTATTGATCACTTTTCTTCTAATGACACGTATGCGCCAAATTTTTGAAATTTGTTTGCATTTGTTTTTTGAATTTTGTTTGTATTTGTTTTTTTCGTACACTTATTATTATTTTTTTTTTTTTAGTGGAATATGCGCCTAAGAAAGAAGGAAGATCGACACCAAACACAGGAAACAACGACAGCACGTTTATCCCGCCTGATGAGCACATCTAGTCATGGTCACGAGCATCACCAGTCAAACTTCACGTTACCCAGAACCTTCAAAGGATCACAACTATAACCATTCATCGACTCTTATGATTTCCTCAACACTGTTCGAGACCACTCAAAATACATAGAGGTAATGTAATGACTAATGAGACATAACGCTGGGGATGACAGAGGATAAAAGCAGTGCCTGTTGCTGAGTATCGCTCTTGTCTGACGACGAAAATGCATTTTATGGCTTTTTATGAAGTAGTCCCCAAGTTGTGCTTCTTTGCGCGTTATGGCTTTTTATGAAGTAGTCTTCAAGTTGTGCTTCTTTGCGCGTTATGGACGATGTTATCATTTTCTTCTTCTCCAACACTCCTCCAGTCATCTACAGATCCCCCATCTGCGGATTCCAAACTCGCGGTGGTCCTTCCGGCGGTTTCGCGAATGTCTGTCATCCTGTCATGTTTGCTTTGTACATTTGGTTCACATGCGGTGTACTGACATTCTTACAAAGTTTCTTCCCAGCCATCTTAGACGTTGCGTACATGTATAAAAATCGCAAATAGCCCAAACGTCGTTGAGGTTTCTACATACAGATCACTCCAATACACATTTTTTTTTTTTTTTTTTTTTTGAAGGAATGAATATATTTTAGTACGATACAATGAGACAATATACAATATAACAACAATTTATAAAAATCACGCCACTGGGCAAATGCCCGAGTGTGGCCTACATCAGTTAACACAACGAAATAATCAGTAAAAGTTTGCTAGCTAGGCTACAATAAAATAGGTATACTCATGTTTAATTTTGTTTTTCGCACGTATAGTAGCATTGTATACAACTGTATATTGTTATAAATCGACTTTACAAAGTATCAAATGTCAAAACATCACGCTCTTTAACGACTTTAACATAATTAGATATTTCCTTTGTTATGATATATGGACTTCCAGAACGTCGGCACATCAATGGAAGGGCATTAAAATGTTTTACACCAATGAATAATGCTGATCTCATGAACAGTTTAGAATTGGGATGTGGGACCTTCAGTGGCTCCCTGCTTAAATATCTGGTGCTATGATGGTGCGTAACATTGGAAAGGGAGCAGCGCGTCTTAAAGACTTGAACTAAAGCTTCCTTTAAGAACAATTGTTGGGGAGTTAACACGTCGGCGAGTAGGTACAGAGCCGTGGTTGGGAACCTACAGGGTTTTCTATGCATCACTTTTAGAGCTCTTTCTTGGACTATTTGTACTCTTTCTAAAAGGTTTCTTCATGGCTTAGGCAGTTGAATTTTGATGGAATGGGCTCCAGTTACCTATCACTCTAGGAAGTGACAGGCCTAAAAGCTGGTGTTCCGGGAGTATAGGTCCGAACAACCCATTTCTCCAGGGTATTCCTACAATTCGCCAGCCCTCACACCCATGCTTGTAAATACCATCACCGCGCCGCAATAAATTACGATATCTAATAAGTAGCTTGTTGAGGCTCGTTTGAGATAGTTGAGAAAGGGAGAGAAGGCCTTGTTATGTTATATTTAATGACGGGCCGCAGGTACTGTCCATTTATGTATATTAATGATAATATTGAGGCAATCTCTTTTGTTGTGATGAATGTAGCATCACACAACAAAGTAAGTTGCAACAGAAAATCTGAATCTGCATCCATAAGGGATAATTATTCGGTAGGGCATTGAAAGTATACTGTTCAGTTAAGTTGAACGTATTTTGAAGTTTGAAGCCAACGAAAATGCATACCCAAAAATGGCAATGAAGAAACTGCATGCATTTCTGGATAATGCAAGGCCACCAACTTTTCAACCTAACGTACAAACTAGCCTTTGACCTGAATGTGTTATTAACAGTCAGAGAATCAAAGAAGCAGCCCTCACATAATACATAGCATTAATATTCTTACATTAATTCATTCTACAAGCAATTAAAAAGAAAGTATAAAGGAAACGTACCGAGTTTGGTGGGGAACTTCCGACACTTGGAGATCTCTGCACGGTCACCAGCGCCATTACAAACCAAAATTTACTGATTTTTTACATAACTTGTACCACCGATTAAGACCATTGTACCGATTATTTACTAGAATTATTGATATTTTACTTGGGATAAATAAATCACGCCATATTTGATCTATCGCGCCCGTGGGTAAACAAAAGTGTGACGTCACATTACCCAATAGTTGTTGTCAAAGAACTTATTAATTAAAAGGAACATATAAAGTGAATGAGACTTAAAAAATCATTTTTTTTTATAATGAAATGGAGACAAATCATATTTTTATGCCCCTATAATAATAAATAATATAATTACATAAGTCTTCAAAATTGCACTCTATGCTGTTGAGAGGCCCTAAAAATAATGGAGAAAGGCCCAGAAGTCAATATCACAATATCAACATCAACAAACAATTTCCCGTTCACGCATTTCATCAACTTGTGCAATTCAATTTTTCAATTAAATAGTAATTTTTTATTATGTCAAAAATATTTACGCCTACTAATCAAATACGGCTGACAAATGTAGCAGTTGTGCGCATGAAAAAGGCTGGGAAACGATTTGAAATTGCTTGCTACCGAAATAAAGTAGTGTCTTGGAGGAGTGGTGTGTAAGTATTCCTAGATCGACAAAGCTAGGTCTTTCAGTTGTTTCATTACGTTTTGCACAATTTCAAACGTGTACAAAACCTTCGGGACTTGCAATCTCATATATTTCTGCAAGTTCTTATTTGTTGGTTTAAATTTGAGTGTGATGAGGCTTTTGCCGGCACAGATTTCCAAGTATTTTGTAAACATATCGCGACGTAGTCTCTTTGATAAAATTAATTCCTTGTACAGCAGGAAAGACACCAAAACGGTCAGGTCATAAAAAATACAAGCTTTCACAATAAACTTACATGTTCTCACCAAGTATGGGGCGTTCTCCGATAACGTCCGGCTATTATTATGCCGGCGGTCAATCAATGCTTCTTCCACCAGCTCACTAGAAACTGAAGGCCAACCCTGGTAACAATTTCTATTTATATACTGGTTTTATTCAATAGTAATGTAGTCTCGTGAATTCTTGCGTTTGGGGGAAGCTTAAATTTTAAATGCATTTTTAACTGATCATTTTCATACCTGTGTATCGAAGATTTAATTAATTCCGTAAAAAAATGCAACATAATTTGTAATCTCTGCGCCTTAATTTTTGGTAAAGCTACTACGAACGACCACCTGATAATTAAATCCGTTTGACAAATAGACCGCTGCCCGAGCATATTTTTCCAAGTGGTCGAATTTTGGGGGCCTGTCGAGCCACTCTTACAATTAACCCAAAAAAGTGTCAAAAATTTGTATTTTTCCCTAGGAGTAACTTGTTTGCCTTTTCCATGACGTTTCTATTACTCCAGTAAAATAGGGGCAAATGATTGGAATTGGTGGTAACTCGTTCATTTCGCAGAAATGTGCGTCATGACATTTTGCAACTAAAAGCTGGCATGTCCAAGAAAATCGGACTTAATTAACTGAATTCAAGGTCAAAGGTCACATTCGCCCCTCTATTAACTAACGCGATTTCTTTCAATCAAATCATGTTTTGTGTGTATATACAAGATGATGCTGCGGCAATTCCACCGGCAAATTTACTTCATTTGTGATTTTTTGTTTGTTTTGTTTTAAGGAGACTATATATCATATGGTAGAGACTTATTAATGATGTCTGTTACCATATAATAACATAATTTATAATAGATAAGTTAAGTATCTACATAATAGTCTCCTTAAAACAAAACAAACAAAAAATCTCAAATCACAAATGAAGTAAATTCGCCGGTGATCATAAGTTTTGTTATGTTTGTCCAATTTTCATCAGACTTGGTGTTGAGGGCACAAAAATTTCACCCCATTGTATCATGGTAGCCGGTCTTATTGTAATTTTTACCTCGGTTCTCAACGGTTCTTATAGTCTGCTGGAACGATGTACAATTGATGTATATTTTGATTCGTCCTCAAAATGCATCATTACATGTTAATTACAGGGAAAAAGATATAGATGAAGTGCTCCAAACCGACTCAGTATTCTCAAATGTTTCTAAAGGACAAGTGGCCAAAAAGGAAGATCTCATAAAAGCGTTTGGAACAGATGATCAAACCGAAATATGTAAAGAAATACTTGCTAAAGGAGAGCTTCAAGTGAGCGATAAAGAAAGAAGCACTCAATTGGATGCGTTGTTCAAAGATATAGCTACTACAGTTGCTGACAAATGCGTAAATCCCGAAACCAAACGTCCGTACCCTGTCTCAATGATAGAAAAAGCAATGAAAGATGTACATTTTTCGATAAAACCCAACAGAAATGCAAAACAACAGGCATTGGATGTGATACCACAGTTAAAAGAGTCGATCCCTTTAGAAAGGGCCCAAATGAGACTGAAAATAACACTGAGCGGAAAAGAAAGTAGAAAAATCCGTGAAAAAATTGGAGCTATGCTGAGCAAAGTGGAAGGAGAGGAATGGAATGCTAACGAACTTACCCTGGCAAGTAAACATTGTCATTTCTATAATTAAATTTTTTTAATTAAGTTTTTTTTAGCTGTTGCAGTTTTGAGGTATAACATAATGTAGTAGTACATAAATTTCCAACTCGCCTTTAATATGGGAACATCAACTCATTTGCTTTGCCATTCAGCCCCGAACACAGGAGAAATGACTGTTACGTATTTGGTGGACAAAACAGGACCGGAGGCTAAAGCTCAGCTACGAATAGGTCGCACAATCCGGTTACATTTCAAGAATTGCAATACTTTTATTTTTTCAGGTTTGCTTAGTAGACCCTGGTCACTATCGCAAAATGGACGACTTAGTTCGAGCCGAAACGAAAGGTCATGGCTCTTTGGAATTGCTCAGTTTAAAGGAAGTCGCAGAAGGTGAAGAAGTTCTGGAATAATCTATTAATAAAGTATGTTTCTTAACAAATGCAATTTATTCAATTTTCCTGTGGAGTGTTAGTAAGGTATAGGTACATTTCGAATAAAAGAAAATTAGTTATACGATAAAATACGCAAAACTACCTTCTCATATTTTCTTTGCAGTTAAGACAATGTCTCGCGTTGTAGTCACTGGTCTAGGGGCTGTATCCCCCATCGGTCTTACTCTTAAAGAAGCATGGCTCCGAATTTTAGAGGGGAAAAGTGGCATTAGAAAATTAACAGACCCTTCATACCAAACATTGCCATGCAAAGTTGCAGCAACTGTGGATATTAACCTAGAAGACTATTTTAGCAAGAGCCAACTCCGCTCTATGGCACCAGCTACTGCGTTGGGACTTATCGCGACGAAAGAAGCCCTAGTGGACGCTAAATGGATGCCAACCGATGAGGAACAGCTGCAAAGCACGGGAGTAGCTGTAGGAGTTGGTATGGTAGACCTAGTAGATATCGCTCAGACTAGCAATGATTTAGAAATTAGGGGCTATAATAGGGTTTCCCCCTATTTCATCCCTAGAATCCTCCCCAATATGGTCGCAGGTCAAATAAGCATAAAGTACGGATTCCGTGGGCCTAATCATTCCGTATCGACAGCTTGCGCTACGGGAGCTCACGCAATAGGTGATGCTTTTCGATTCATACAACTAGGCAAGGCAAAAGTGATGGTAGCCGGAGGGGCCGAGAAAAGTGTCAGCCCTTTAGCAATTGCTGGGTTTTGCAGACTGCGCGCTCTTTCGACAAATTTCAACGATACTCCTTATATTGCCTCGAGGCCGTTCGATGCCAAACGGGACGGCTTTGTGATGGGCGAGGGTTCTGCTATAGTGGTACTTGAGGAACTAAACCATGCTAAAGAACGGGGGGCGAATATTTACGCGGAAATTTTAGGTTACGGCCTCTCAGGAGACGCTTCTCACTTAACGTCGCCAAGGGAAGACGGAACTGGTGCCATACTAGCAATGACACGCGCAATATCCGATGCAAATTTAACTCCCGATGATATAAGCTACGTTAACGCGCATGCCACGTCTACGCCCGTGGGAGATGCCATCGAAGCTACTGCAATACGAAGCGTGTTTTCTTCGGATATGCGGGTATCTTCAACAAAAGGCTCACATGGACATCTGCTAGGAGCAGCTGGGAATTTAGAAAGTGTGTTTACAATTATGGCTTGCAAGACAGGCATTATTCCTGCTACTATTAATTTTACACATCCAGATGAGAAAATTAACATTAATATAATAGCTAATAAAAGTATAAAGTGGAATCACAGTGGTCGAAGAGTAGCTTTGAAGAACGCGTTTGGTTTTGGTGGTACCAATACTTGTTTATGTTTCGCTGAGTTTAAAGAGTAGATTAGACATCATGGGACTTCTCAAATCATCCACAGACTTTAATTCTGCAGTGAAACTATGGAAGGTGGTTTGAAAAACAGTGATGTTATGAGTTCAGCTTGGGGATTTGAAGACCGGAAATAAGAGCGACGTAGGCCTTATCTCCCTTCTCTTTAGTTTGTTTTAAATGGTAGTCCTTGGCTCGAATCTGAAATAAATTTTAAATGGTTTGTGTAATTTTTGTAATTAATTTTCTTTGTTTTTTTGTTACTCATGGTTGTGTACTGGCGCAATGATAACCATTCTATGGTCCTTACGGCGAACTTGCATGTATGACTACAGGCTACTTACAGCTAACTTATAATCCAGACAGCCTTGTTTCAGTGAGAGATTCCATAGATTGACAGCTAACGTTGCCAGCGGTGGCTGAGTTAAGTCGGCCGTGAGTACTACCCGGTTGAACAAATCTAAGGCTAACGCGGCCTGCTGCTTGTAGTTATTTTGATTTCCCAGATATTTTAAATGGGCGAGAATCTCATCCAATAAAACAGCAGCCATCCTGCAAAGTAAACATACTCGTAATTAAACCAGCCTAACTATCGTATCGAGGCTAAAGAAATGTGTTACGTTCTTCAGAAAATTTGACTTCTTAGAGAACGTAGGTAATAGTTATAGTGATAGTTTAAGTATAAAGGCTGGCCAGGGATACATACATTCACCTGTTATGTTTGCTAATTACAGTACGAATGTATTACTATGCTCACCTATTCAACTCAGCAATAAATTTAGGGTCCCACCCGTAGAGGCTGTCGTTGGAGTCGACATGGAGCACGTGGTAGGGGTAGGTGTCCTGAGCGGCAATATGCAACATGTCCAAAGCCTTGAGGTAAACAAGCACCTTCCCGTTGGAGCCCTGTTCCCAGGGATAGCTCTGAACCACATTGATCAGTCCTCTTGTGAGATACATTACACCTGTCTCTGGATTGTCCTGTAAAAAATACCCATATCAATATATACAGTACATCAAATATAAGGACTTCAATGGCATAGTGGTAGCTTGTTCGTGCTTGTGCGAGTCTCTACACATCATGCGATCGGTGACCTGACGTAACTCAACCAGGTTTTACCTACACAGGCGACTGAAGAGGTTATTCGGATGCATTCATTGAATTGTTCGTATGCGAATCTTTTTTAAAAAAAAAAAAAAAAATTAACACAACAAAGTATACGTTTTGTCAATGCCCCACCCACTATCCGTTTCTTTTTTAACTAAATCAAATTTTATAAGAAAAGAAATATCGAACTCAGTTTACGTTACACCTTTAGATAAAAATAAATATGCATCGACATTTTGATTATGTGTAGTATGTGGTAGTAGTTTTTTTCTTCTTTTTACAAATCAAGTTACATAATCGTGGCCAATCGGTGTTAGTGATGCGCATATCAAAATGTATGGGGGCATTAGTTTTATGGCATAGGGCTCGTACTTTACTAGTCCCTACACACTATGCAATCGGAAACCTGTCGCATACCTACCTTCCCACTGTCCCAATAATGATTGTAATTAATTACAATGGAATCTCATTATTTTTCTTTCTGATAATTCTCAGTTTTATAAGGATCCTATCTTCTTCGTAGTTACGATTCGGATTTAAGTTGTTCCAATACACTGGCACAAACGTGGTAGGAGACAATTATTGTCCTATAGGCAATCCGATATAGTACCTTAAATGCTCGTTTCCTTGTTTCAAAGAGCAAACGAAATATGTCCGGTAAGCCCTTTGCAAACTTTTTTTCGGGCCCTTAAATTGTCCTCATACTATGAAAATAGTAGAATCAACATACCGGTACGACTAAAAGTGTCGATAAAAAGTTAGACAAGTATGAGACAAGGAAGTTTTCCATGTTCTTGATCTTTCCATCAAAAAATGAAGCATTTACATCAGGTATGAGTGCTAAGGCGGCTTTGAAGCATGCATCTGCTTGTCCCAAACAGACGTTTAAGAGAGCCGTCTGCCCCGCTAAAAGGTACAGCTCCAGCCGGTGTATTACTGAGCTGATGGATGGTATTGTAATGAAACTGAAAATAAAAACATGCACTTGTTAAAAAAAACTGAAGCTGTTCCTTTTAGACTTACGATATTTTCACAAGCCTAGTAAAATAGTTCGACCATAAAAAAAATTAGATCGTCGACATTGGCCACCCCTGAATATACTAGTCAGTTATTATATTTTAATACTTAATACTATCCAAATTAAAAATATATATATAGTCTAGTTAATAGAAGTTATTGAGGGATCCATATTAAGAGTGTACTGCCCGTAGGAAATTGGCAGCCCGAAATTTAATACTTTTTATTTTTTATTGAATTAACTAAGCATGTTATTAAAGATTTGGCTCATCAAAGTTGTGGGAGACTACTTCATGCATCATATTATAAGATATTTTTAATTTTCGAAATTGTAGTTTTTTCAGAAACATGCTGATATTTTATAAACAATAACTTTTCACGTAAAAGCGATTTTATAAAAAAACTACAATTTCGAAAACTAAAAAAACCTTATTATATGATGCATGAAGTAGTCTTCTACAACTTTGATGAGCCAAATCTTTAATAACATGCCTAGTTAATTAAATAAAAAATAAAAAGTATTAAATTTCGGGCTGCCACTTTCCTACGGGCTGTATACTCTTAACCATCTAAGCAAATGGATTTTTTATTTTTTTATGAAATTTAAAAAAATGTGAATTTTGCCCCCTATCAACTTAACGAAAAAATTACTTAAGTGTCGTGCCTGAAATAGTCCTCCACAACTTTTTTTTTTTTTTAAAACCTACGTAGCCTTTTAAATTTAATTTAATGGTGAACCAGGGGTAGCAAATTAATGCTATTAATAATTACCAGTAAGCAGCACAAGCTCGCACGAAAGCCGCTGTTTTTCTAGTATGATGTCCTCTTACTGCTTTCCAGGCCACCACCGCCAGACGTATGACACAATGGACGAGCTCGCAGGCCACGGAGTCCAGATTGGTGAATGCTCCCCGGGCTTCTACATAAAAGCTCAGTTGTTGCTCGAGATCCCGACCGAATTCCACTTTTTTTATAAATGCCGAAATTAAATATCCTATTTGCCGTTTCTCGTCTTCTATTGTTAGAGCGCTACAGTAAAAAATTAAAATTAAGTGAACCAACTTCTACTACTGACCGCAATATTTTTCAGGTGCAAGTTCTCCTACTTTTTTTTTCATTTTCTTCAGTCTTATGGCAATGACGGCTACGACAGGGGTGTGATCTGATCCTATGTCTGCACCCGGGGACGTTTTGACGGACACTAACGAGCTTTTGAACTTTTTATTGACTAGAATGAAATCTGATATCTCACAATCTGGTCCCTTCGGCGAAATCCATGTATAAAACCGTAAGACGTGGACGTGGTGGCAGTTGTAAGAGTCTGTAAAATCTTTTAAAAGCACTTCATCGAGTTTTTCTGAAGTAATAATATTGCAGGTGAGAAAATTTAAATTTCCTGCTGAAGCTTGCGTTTTTTTTAAAGAATTTTTCATCTGAGCACTTTCATATCTTTGCGGCTATGGAACGAGAAATTAATTTGTTTAAAAATACACGACCATTCCCTGTTTACAAAATATTTTGAAATCTGTCTCTTAACAGGACTTACCTAACGGAGTCATGAAGAACTTTAGAAATAAACATGAAAGCATTAGTCACCACCGGGTCATTGACAATCCCTTGGTTACTTTGAGATAATTTCTCTAGAACATTTTTACAGACTTCCATCTTGGCTCCATCTTTTTGCAGCAAGTCCAAGAGGGGGAGAAATTTATTCATTGTCAGAAGAGACTCCATATCTTCTGTGTGAGTAATAACGGACTTTAACACTGCTGTTAATTGCTGTGAGTAGTTGTCATAAATTCGGTCAGGTGTAAGATGACTGAGAACATCTCCAAGGAATGTGTTTACTTCTTGACTCTGTAACATAAATTTGGAAATTTTACACAATTTGAAACCATATCATACCTTAAAAAATTGTCAAAATTGTTATTAAAAAAGGCCTAAGGAATCTACAGTCATTGTAGTTATTCATTTAAAAAAAGCGTATTAACGTCTTCCACCGGACCTGTTCAATTTATTTCATGGGCACAACAGTTGTACAGTTAGTTTCATACAGAAAAAAATGCATATTTTTTTTTTCTTCAATGCAAAGATAGAAGATATTATTACAATTAATATCCTACTACTTTTCCGCAACTCAAAAACTTCATTCATAATGATTAATTACAATCTGACTTAGGCGGCTATTCCATTCGTCAATAATCCGTCATTTGTGCATGTTTGTTTTAGGGAGACTATTATGTAGATACTTAACTTATCTATTATAAATTAAGCTACAGTATGGCGCTTATTCCACCAACGTCAATAGTGATAGTAAATGTAGTATTGACGGAAATTTGAATTTTTCATTGATACTCCCCATTCCACTGGTTTTTTTAACTAGTGATCACATTTCTTCTAATGACACGTATGCAACAAATTTCTGAAATTTTGTTTGTATTTGTTTTCTTCGTACACTTATTATTTTTAATAAAACCTAATAATAGTAAGAGATCCGAAGTAAGATCGACCTTCACCGATCTGTTTAATGGATGAAAATTGTTTTATAAACAATAAAATATAAAATATTTGTACTTAACACATACCATGACGCCATTTTAGTTTATTATTGTTTGCAACGCGTGATTTTACTCTATGATCATTGATCAATTTTAACTATGGCATAGAATAAAATTCAAATTTCCGTCAATACTACATTTACTATCACTATTGACGTTGGTGGAATAAGCGCCTATGGTAGAGCCTTATCATTTATGCACAAATGACGGATTATTGAGAGATGGAATAGCCGCCTTATTAAACTCACTGTGAAATGTGTGCCGATAAAAGGGATCCAAACTACGGCGCAAGCCATGTATTCCTCTGCGCGCTCCAGCCCGGTTACTAATGACCAGACTTCCTTCAATACAGGCATCATGTGATTGGGTGGCGGTTCAGCTTCTGCTAATCGACTTCCCAATGTACGCAGCACCTTATACCTGCACAAAATACGGCGCTTTGCTTCCCTAACAGTTTGTGGAAATCAAAAAGTCACCATTCCCTCATGAAAATTAAAGAGACAACAACCCCCACTATCCGCTTTTTGAGTAAAGAGAAGGGAATGTCGATCGTAGGGCTAGCACTGAGAAATTAGTAGAAAGGAGTGTTCCACTTAATTTTGAGTCGTAATATGAATGAGACCGTCAATAAGTCCCATTGGCAATAGTTGTTGAACTTCTATACCAAGGGATCCTCCTTTTTAAGATCCAAAATAGTTGCCAGTTAGTGCAGGTGACATCCACGTACTGTGTATCAAAATGAAGAGGAATATTTCATCCCTTAACTAATGCTCCAATGATAGTTCTACCATCGATATTTCCTACGAAATTTGACGTAAACCTATATGGATTTCCCCTCCAGCTATATTTTAAGAATTTTAAGAATTGCTGCTATTTCCCTGAGTTCTAAATAGGAGAGATGGGACATTCGAGCGCGCCAAAATGTTTTTTTTAACCCGAGGCCACCTGATACCTCGTTTCCTACGACCAGCCGTTGAAAAAAAACGTATCAGGTGGACCCAGGATTTAAAAAATATTTATGGCGCGCTCGATGGTCCCATTTCTTCTAAATAGAACTCAACTATTTAATTAATTATATTATTTAATTAATTATTTATATATATACCTTATCCCTCCCCAAGCACATTCCTAAATTTCTTAGGAACATTTGGGGTAGGGAATTGACGATACGATCCTGTACATTGATAGAATTATAAATACACTTGATTTGATTATGCATTAAGGGCAAACCGGAGTTGCCGACATTCAATTTTCTGTTCAGACTTCAATTTCTCATGAAATATGGAACGCAGAACAATGAAAAAATGATGAATGACAAGAAGAATTTTTTCTCCTAACTTTGATGTGTTTTTTTTTTTTTAAATTGGGGTGCAGGTGTTACCTGTGTGCACTTAAGCCTATTGGCCTATTGCCCCCTACAACAAAGTATCTACATCACTTGTACATCACTTTGTCGAGGCCTATCTCCCTCAGGAGAGCCAGGATCTTGAGGGGATTCAGAAGTGGTAGGTCTTTTACATGTAACTGCAAGCTTCCCGAGCATGCTGCTCTTCTTCGTGCGATTGCATCGCATCGAATCGCAGGTCCTCCGCACCTTCATTGCAGAATTTGCAAGACTATAGTTGTCTCCCCAAGAGACTCCAGATATTTAACCCCAGGGCCAAAGACGCCAAGGCCTGTTCTTGGTTTTGTACATCCTAGCCTAGAGCCATCAGTAAACCACTTGATTGTGTGACTATTGAGAATTCCTGCTGATTCGCAGCATTCTTTCATTGTCCCTAATATAGTTTCGAATTCCCTCCTAAAACAGTATTTTGGATGGATTCTATCGCTTGGCATATCCAGGCAGTGGTCAGACGAAGTCAGAGGGGCTGAGTCTCTATTAATTGCCCTTCCACTCCTAATAATGCAATTTCGGCTGAAGTTTCCACAGCAACATGGAGGGGTGGGAAGTCCAGTACTATCTCCATTGCTGCAGTGGGACAGGCTTTCATAGCCCCTGTAAAGCATCATGTTATAGAATCCGGGCTTCTGAATGTAGCCATAATTTGGATTATTCAGAGAAAAATTCTCATATGGTTTGATTTTGTCGTGTCCATGAAGCCATGAACAATGGTATGGTTACAGCAGGAAAAGACAGGCCGAATTTTGATGTATAGTATGTGGCCTTAACTAACCCCGATTCGCCACAGTTTATGAACTCTTTCAGCTTGAACTCCTGAGTGACCGTTATTTTGTGCGTATCAAGTTCACTAACTATAGCCTATCGGTATTGATGATTGCAACATACTATATATCAAAATTAGGAGAAAAACTTCTTGCCATTCAGCATTTTTTCATTGTTCTGCGTTCCATATTTCATGAGAAATTAAAGTTTGCACAGAAATGTAATATCGGCGACTCCGGTTTGCCCTTAAAATAATCAGCCTTGCCAAGTGTCTTCATATTGTGGTCGGTTAGAAAATCAGTTACGTGCTGCTTATTACAATTTTTCACCGGACTAATATTTCAGAAATTATGGCAATCACACAGCTTCTTACCTTTCATAACCTCCGGTTCCACATCTGCTAACGAGTTCTACAAATTTCAGGGCTCTTCTAGCAATAGTTTTGGAGGGAAATGCCCCCAATATAGTGTTCAGTACTAGAGTACTCTGAATGCATTCGCCACACCTAAAAAGAGACCATTACGTTACGATATACTAGTAATATAATAATAATAATAATGTAATTCCCAAAATAAATTCAGTTACATAAATTTAGATAATAAATTTTTCTTCTGTGGGTCCCTTGCCATTGTGCAGCCATTTTGCACGTGGAGGCAAGGTGCCGATAACAATATATGAACTAAAAAGTTAAAGTAGTAATAGGTATAAGTACAGATGCATTAGGTATACAGATGGTATGAGGTATGTTGAGAGGCATGTTATTAGAAATTCCAAAGTGCTGGGTCTTTTTGTAGTATTGCTTGTTTCACCTTATTTTGAAATATTTTGCGTGTAGGTGCGCCACGAAGTTCTAGAGAAAATTTATTGTATTCAAGTGGCCCTATATATAAAAACGTTTTTTTTTTTTTTTTTAATTCCGTTTTGGGCGTAGGTATACACTAAAATGCGGTGGTATCGTCCAACAATAGAGTGTTTATGATTATTTATGATATTAAAACCTTTCATAACCTCCGGTTCCACATCTGCTAACGAGTTCTACAAATTTCAGGGCTCTTCTAGCAATAGTTTTGGAGGGAAATGCCCCAATATAGTGTTCAGTATTAGGGTAGGTACTCTGAATGCATTCACCACACCTAAAAAGAGGCCATTACGATATAATATACACTAAAATGCAGTGGTATCGTCCAACAATGTAGTAATGATATTAAAAAATGTACCAGCCCCACAGGAAGTCATTGAAAAGCACGAGGTCGCTTCTAACAGTCGCAGTCGGATGCGAAAGAGTAAGACTTTTATTATATGTCGCAATTGTAACCGACTATTTCCGACCGAAATTAACTGCTGCACCACTAGCGCCGACAAGTGCAGTCCCTCTAAATCCTCCACTTGCATGCTCTTATTAACCAGATTCGTATTGCTAGACAGGTTAGCACAGCTGCCCAACTATCTTACCGAAGCGGGCTGTGAGTTTACTTTATTGCATAAAGGCAATGCTTTATTAAATGTATTGCTGTGTTATACACTATATATATTAGCATAGTGTTATTCATATAATACTGAAATATACTGACTATTGTACATTTTTACACCTCACTTGACAGCCCCAAATAAGGCGGCTATTCCACTTGTCAATATTCCGTCATTTATGCATCAATAATAAGTCTCTACCATATTATAACTTAATTTGTAATAGATAAGTTAAGTATCTACATATTAGTCTCATTAAAACAAAAATCTCATCATTTATTGATGCACAAACGGCGGACTATTGACAAGTGATATAACCGCTAACCAACCAAGAGTTCTATGCAGGAGAGTTGGGACCACGCTCCCGAGTCTTCGTCGACCAATCCGAGCTTCGGGCTATTGACACTTCTTCTTGCGACCAATCAGAACGCGCATTGCAGCCATGTTGTTTTTTTATCATCCAAGTCGTGCTCTGATTGGTCAAATGAGGACGTGGCTGGTGGCACCAGAAAATCAAGAAAATATCCTTGGCGGGAACGATGTCCCATCTCTCCTCTATAGAACTCAAAACCAATTCATAAAATTAAAAGTTAGAAGCAGACTAATTATTTTATTAGAGTAAATCCTAAAACAATAGTACCCAGTCTAGCCTAGTGTGCTATATAGGAGAGATGGGGTATTCGCTCTCTGAGTTCCTGGTGCCACCTGCCCAGGCTTTTTTTATCCCTTGAATGCTCAAAGAAGGTGGCACCAGAAATGCAAAAACTATATTTTCAGGGAGAGAATGTCCCATAAGCCTAGCGTAGCCTGCAAACATAACCCTTTCCATATTTAAAAAAACAATAATAATTACCTTGAAAACACTTCATCGAGTACATGTTCTGGATTATTCACGGCAACGGCTTGAAGAATAAAGTCCACAGCAGGGGTGTACAAATTTTGATATAAAGCGACAGATACATCCTGCTTCTCTAGTTCAGCTCTAACACATCTACTACTTAGTTGCGCATAATTGACAAGAAAGTCAAAGAAATTCTCCTTCAGGTAGCTATTATTTGGCGACAGATGGAGACCAACGCGGCAGAGGTAGCAACGTGCGTATATTGCGACTAGGGGGTCTCCAATGCCGCGGATCATTCGAGTTAAACGGAGAAGAGCGTCTGAAAATTCTCTGGAAAGAAATATGCATGTTTTTACGGGCAGAAAGCTGGCTGATATGTCTTTGGAGTTCTTTCAGTCAATCATTAAATTAATTTGGAGTACGCCGCAGGTACTTACGTGGAGGTGAGAAAACTGTACGACTTCAAAATAGCCATTTCACAGTATAACCGAGGTACAAGTTCACGTATAGATGCAATCTTGTAGAACCAATTGCGGCACGTTTCCTTCGCTGACTCAGGTACCATATCAGGTGTGAAATTCTCAGGCAATGCTGTGGGTACTTTGCTGCCAGGTCTGAAAAAGATACATTTCACAACTATGAAACTAGTCATACTAATAGAATAAATACATTATCTTCATTGAGTTTCTCCGCCTTCCGGGCCAGTGTCTCAACCCCAGGACAAAACAGTGCCCTTAACAGAAAAGACTGTGTTTTCCATTTATCCCGGCTCAAACTCGGTCACATATCAGTTCAGTCACCATTACCCGGAGAGGTACAAATTAAAGACGTTCGCGTCTTCGCCTCTGGAATCATAAGGCATTGCTCAGAACCTCAGCTACTTTGAAGGCAAATACCCTTCGTTGCGACGTGTTATTAAGTGCATTTATTGTTCTTAAGAAACCTGTCGTATCGTATTTAAAGGTACAGAATAAAAATAAAAATAAAACACCAGCTACCAATCAACCAGAAAACTTACTTGTAGTACTCAGCCTTAGTTCGTAGTCTGTCGTAAACGAGTCGCCCAAAAATGTCAAGAATATCCGAAATTAGAACAAATTTACTGGGATAAAATTGCATCACTGACACATCCACCAACATTTTTGAAACCTGCAAGACAATAAGGCCAGTACAGAACAAAAGTTAGAAAATTGATAATCGGAGGGGGAAAGCCTTACTAAATTTTCGGACCATGCTTCGGAGGGCATGTAAAGCAGGCGGTCCCGAGTCTTCCTAGTTGAGTGTAAGAGAGGGTTTTATAGCCCTAACTCCGCTTTGAATATAATTACGAAGACTTTCACGACCGGAGTAACGTGACAAAGCAGTAGAATCCGGGATGATAGGCCGTGGTCGTTCTGAAAGCATACATCCAAACGTTTCGTCAACATCCGCGGTGAACATCTTCAGCCAACGGCCTTACAATGTTGATTCCATGAGAGCAGAACATTTTTCATCAAACTGCGGCAAACTTGGTAGTGTGCACAGTGTTGGCAGGGAACATAGTGGGACATGATAACGCGCAGAGATTATACCAGTCAGTCGACGTGCGTGTCGAGTCCTGGTCACCTCCGATTTTATCGTGTGACTTTACCATGTTCCCCAAGTGGTTCGGAATCCACACTATAATCAGGAGATCCACCCTGTCAGTCAACTCCCCTTCCCTCCGAGGTTAAGGAGTCTGCCCTTAGGGTGCCTCAAGTTAACAAACAGGCTCACACCCCTCGCCAGGCTGACAGGGTTGCTTAAAAGCAGAAATGCTGAAACAACAACATCTTCAGTGGAACTGCGTAGACTTCTAAGATTGTATCTCGGAGGCTCAGCAGCAACTGTTTGGGCAAGGGGATGTGAGCTGAAATTTATACCAAGCTACCAAGTACGCTTTCAGAACGACCACGGCCTATCCCCCGGATTGTACTGCTTCGTCTCCGCTAGGTTGACTTAGTAATGGACGTCAAATTTTTTTTACCTGAATGACAATTTTTAGAGCTTTCACCCTCTGATCCTGATTCCAAGCGCTGACCAGCTCATTGTTCATTTGTTCGATCTTGGACACGTACTCCTGTTGTGTCAACTCCAACGTCTGCCTTTCCCAGCCTTCTTCTAAATCATCTAATTGCTCCAAACGGGTTTTCACTTTGTCTTCGATAGATCCTTGTGGTTTTACTATAACTAACGATTGAAGGCAACATCATCAATTAACAACTTGCCAACTGAATTTCTTTTTTTACAATAGAAGGGGGATTCACTCTGTTGGTAGAACGTAGAAATAGAACTACAGTTTTTCTACGGTAGAAATAATGCCATAAGGACATGTGTTAATCGTGTCTTTCTACGGCTTTCTACTACTTGGGGAATCAAAAACAAAGCAAATGGTCGACCATATTTGTTGTTTTTATTGCTCATATTTAGTTATTTAATTTTAAAAATGAGTTGTACAAGACAAATTAACGACAAAAAACAGAAGGAAATATGTAGCAAGAGGTGGACTGCGGAAGCTGTTAATAAGTTCCTCGAGATATTAATAGCCAAAGTACAAGAAACTTAATTTGGAGGTAAGTTGCTTGTGTTTATATCAAAATTGAATATGCTGCTTACGTTATTTGCTGTTGATACCCATCTGAAAATCGCCAAAACATGCTAGGAATTAGGATTACAATTGATTGTTATTAACACGTAAGTTTTACGCTTAAAAAAGCCGCAGACACAACTACTTCGTTCCTTTGAAGTACGTAGGTACTGTACTTATGCCTTATGGCCTGTGTTTTTTTGCATTTGTTCGGGTATGTAGGTAAATTATTCCTTAGGGCTATTCTGCAGGAAATTTGGAGTTACTGTAGCCTACATTGGAATACGGCGTTCAGTAATTTTGCTACGAATAATAATATTGGTGTGGTGCATGGATTCTACATTATTGAATGCAGTTAGGTCTACACATCTCCGGTTTTTCTTTCTGTTTCAGAAACCAACCGCCCAGACAACAACAAAAAGAATGACGCCAACGGCCCAATCAGAAACGAGAGCGCCTGCGCACTGAACCATTCCTGCACGACAGCACCAGTCAGTCACTCAGTCAGTCAGTTGCTACGACACCTCCGCGATACAACCTTAGAAGTATAGGTGTACGTAACACCACTGAAGATGTCGTAAGCAGTTGTTGACGAAACGTTTGGAAGCCTACTTTGAAATCGACCAAGGCCTATTAACCCGGATTCTTCTGTCCCTTTATTAGACTCCAACCGTGAAAGCCTTCGTTATTATATTGAATTCAAAATGTGTCTTTCGATACAATTTAAGTGTTAATTTATTATTCTACTGTCAAATCAATAAAACATTGAACCATATTTCCTTTATATATAGGCCTTAATACATTAATTATTTAATTTGATTACATTAGTTATTTATACGTATTTCATACGTATTTATACGAATTGTTATTGCTGCTGGCGTAAGTCAATCATTGAAAGAGAACGAACGGTCTAGCTATAAAATACTTATAATTGACAGAGGCTGCATCATAGCTTTAAAACTGTTTCCATGAGCGCCTTCCTTTTTTCTGGTACCGGCTGTATTATCTTGTACATCTTGCGCTTTGATGGCATAATTTTGTTTGCGTGAGTAGGAACTCTCCACAACCGTCTAAGTAGCCAATACAATGAGGCAGCTCGTGAATTTTTGCATTGACGATTTCTCTTCTTTCCTCTTCAATTGGCCAATGCAAAACTCCCATGAAAATGTTAAACCGCACATTTCGTCGTGGACTCGTGGCTCGGAAGCACGTTGGTCCACCACTCCTTAGATTTAGGGACAGACCCAATGCAAAAGCGTACGCTATAGGCCTACCGTAATGACATGACCACAGAAATATCGTCGATGGCTTAACTTAGTATTTCTTCCTCCTCTTCAAAATTCTCGCACATCATTGCATTGCATTTTTCTGCGAGGAAGTTGATGGCTTTCAACGTATTTCCTAATTTAGGCATAGGTAGGTAGGTAATGAAAAATAAGTTTAAACTTAAAGTGAAAAAAACACCTGCTAAAATCAGAAACAAATTACACGGCTAAAAACAAACTGACAAAAAGACAAGAACGTAGCGCCCACACCTGTTGGTAGTTCCTTGTAGTATACAGTTTCAATTTTTACTCCACAGAATGCGCCTTAAAAACTTTTTCTATTTCTACGGTTGTACGGAGGTATCCTCACTCTGAGCTATTTTTCGATTTTTCTATTTCTACGTTCTACCAACAGAGTGAATCCCCCTAGACAATAAATTTATTTCATCATTCATTTTCTCATTCATTTCAACCTCAAGGTGCAATGAAATGTCGTAAATCGTCAGTAGTAAATAGCCTAAAATAATTAGTTGTCTTACACAGCCATAATTAAAATAACAAAAAAATAGTTTAAAAATTACCTACTCAATCATAGAACCATCTATAATTTAGTGCATGGACTGTCTAGTTTAGAGACTCCATAAACTCACTCACGGAGTAAGGACAACACCCCCTGGAGCAGTGCCTTCACCCCTATTCTGAAATTAGCTCAGTGATATTTAGGCCTTTAAGGGAACATGGTACCTTATTGAAGAGTCTTAGTCCCATTTGCTGGGGTCCAGTAAGGGTTTTGGCTAGTCTTACTGGCTCCAAGTGGATGTTGTCCCTACCTCATGTGTGGTGGTCGTGTAAGTCATGGTTAGATAAGAGCGCTTGTTTCCGGGTGTGTGTGACAGTTTCCAGAATGTAATGTGATATGGATACTGAGTGTAAAAATATATGGTTGGCAGTGAAGATCGCTAGCTAGCCCAAAGAAATATGAAAAATATCAATGCTAAACACCTACCTTTGTCACCTGCTGTAGTCATAAATAATTTTTCGGACGTTGTATATTTACTGAGAATGCTATTTCTCCGTGATGTCCACGACTTAAAATTTTCATCAGCGACATGCGTTCTCTTTAATGCCCCATTTCCCATTTCCCACTGGAATAAAAAAAAAATAACGTAATATACACGTAGATAAGACTGCGTCAGGTCTTTCATTGTCTATTGTAATAATTCTAGGCGTAGTAACAGTAACTGACAATATTTAATACAGAGGTTTCCAAATATTTTGTAAATTGATCGAAGAAAATATTTACTAATGTTTAGGATCCATGAGAGAGTTTCTTCAGTGACTTCGTGGAAGTGAAACATGATTAATAAATTTATATATAAAAAAATTGCACTCAATTCCACAACATAAATTTTTATTAGTTACAGCTGTTTCGGTGTAACACCATCTTCAGACTGGCTCCAACAAGTACCTATTACCTACATCAGTCTTAATTAGCGTGGAGGGGGGATGGGCGGGGCACTCCAGATGCCAGATCTAAGAGAGGGGAAGTGTGCATAAATGTTATGTTATTGACTAAGTTACAATTGTTACATAATGCATTTCTTATTTCTATGCACTCCAGCCTATCTAACAGTTTGCCTTTGTCACAATCATATAATAACTTAACAGTCGAGAAATCTGAGGTATGGCCAGAGGTACGTAGGTGCTCTGAGAAAGCAGAGTCGCAGTCCTACTTGCCAACCTATGTTCAGCTATTCTTTCTTTAACATTTCGGCCCGTTTGTAATGTAATGTCGCAATCCTTGCAGTTCAGTTGGTAAACCCCTGACCTCCTCACATTATGTAACAATTGTAACTTAGTTAATGACATAACATTTATGCACACTTCCCCTCTCTTAGATCTGGCATCTGGAGTGCCCCACCCATCCCCCTCCACGCTAATTAAGACTGATGTAGGTAATAGGTACTTGTTGGAGCCAGTCTGAAGATGGTGTTACACCGAAACAGCTGTAACTAATAAAAATTTATGTTGTGGAATTAAGTGCAATTTTTTATATATAAAGTTATTAATAATGTTTAGGATGGCCACAGTTTTATAGACACCATCCAAACCACCACAAGCCACAACTCACCTCATCGACTGCCATTTTCGACAATGGATCCAATTCTAAGCGTGCAAACTGGCTTAGTGGATCAGTCCCTTCCAAAACTGCTCCAAGAGGGTCAAAAACGGGAGTGGGCGTCGAAAAACTGGAACTACTGGCTGAGGTACTTCCATGCTTCTTACTGAATCTCGACTCAGTTACGGGTGTTACCAACAAAGGTCGCAAAGGGTGCTCCTTAACTTCCTCTATTGCCATCACTGGAATAAAAGTCGGAGCTGACTTTGTGGCAAACACCCTGCAATTAATTAAAATTCAATATAACAAATTATTAATATAGGTAAAGGTTCAGTTTAGCTACCCCGGCTGCGTATATAGAGGTTAGGGGTAGCTAAACTGAACCTTTACCTTAATATGAACCCGGCCATTCAAATATTTATATTATTGGTTGCAATGATCACTACTTCATCTTTGCTTAATACTTGCATTCCACTCTGACCTGTTTAGTGTTTGCAGCTACCACTTACGTCCCCTATTATGGTCAATGAAACGTTTTGTTGTTCTTAGATATTTTTTAGGAGATTGTTAAATCGGGCAGATTGAAACGGTTAAAAATTCTTTGAATTGGGATGAAACCATTCCTTTCCGGCAAATAACCACATTTGTTAATAGTTTATAAATAAGCAATATTAATGTGGTAAACAAAATTAAATTTACGTACCATTCATAAGAAGGTCCTCCGGCCATTTTAATATAACTTCAGTATAACGTCAGTTCAGTTAGAATACTTAAATACACTATCACATAGAATCATTTTATTAATTTTTATTTTTTGACAGACAAATTGATTTGATTTATGATTAAAATTCACGTTGTTTTGTATACAGTCTAGTAAGGCACTATATACCCGGGTATTGTCATCCGCCATGTTGTATCCATTATTTCCTATATGGTAAGTATTGTAAGAAAAGTAAAAGATTGAAAATATTGAAAAAAAACGAATACACGTTTTAGTCATTTTTTATTATAAACTTGCCTGCTTGGTAGTACGTTTTTTAAATAAAAATAAATAAACACCGATAAATTTCTAAAAATAAATAGGTAAACCCCCAATAATTGGCTTAACACAAGACTTATTATGGATACAACATGGTGGCGGATGACAATACCTGTCTAATATAGAGCCCTACAGTCTAGGCAAAGAAAAGACGTGGAATTAGACGGGGTACGGGGAAAACACATTAATTACGTTGTCAGCTTGAGTTTTGGCGGAAAACTTATAGATTCAGTTCGTGGAATTTATTATTACTTCAGTCAGTGAAACTTCGTGCTTTTTAATTTTTGGAGCATGCCATAGTTCCACAATATAATTGTGTGACAGTACCTATTTTTAAACAGCTGCATGTACCCTCCACACGTCTTATGCAAGCAGCATTATTAGTGAGTACCTACTTGGCAGGTAGGCCTACTCCTATTTTGTTAATGTTTCTGGCTTTCTGCTTCTTTAGGCGGGGATTCCACCGACCGGCTAGGGCTACATACAAAAACGGTGACGTCGTAGCAGACATTAAAGACTTAGGTGGGGTTCCCACCGACCTCACATTGCAGAATGCAAATGACATTGACGATAAATTAGAATTTTTCTTTTTATAGAAATCTATTAAAATGTTTGTACTTAACATATCCCATGACGCCATTTTTTAATTTTAGTTTGTTTGTGATTTTACTTAATGATCATTGATCAATTTTAACTGTGGCATAGAGGAAAACAAACATTTCCGTCTAGCAATGTCATTTGCATTCTGCAATGCGAGGTCGGTGGAAACCCCACCTAAGTCTTGAATGTCTGCTACCACGTCACCGTTTTTGTATTTAGCCCTAGTCGGTCGGTGGAATCCCCGCCTTATAAACAATCTCATCTGCAACAATTTTTTTTGCATTTTCTATCATACCTAGGGTGACGAGTCTTTCATACCTTCGTGGACACAGGGAGACTATTGCCATGTCAGGCCGTGTTATGATATTTGAGACAATTGCTGTTCTAATTAGTAAAACATTTTGAGAAATGGGAAATAAGGGAAGAAATTCCATGAACTCGTGCTGAGGAGCCTAGCCAGAAGTACCTGCAACTGGACAATTTTCTCCTCCTTGCTCTATCAAGATTTGAATAGCTCCCTCGAATAAAGTTTTAACCCTAATTTTTTTCAAAACTGAGTTAAGTATAAAACAATGATCTACATAATCTACATTCTAGAGGAATTCCCCACCGCTCCCACCAGCCAGCAGCAGCAGCAGACACGATCTCGAATCGATTTGATTCAGTAACACAGAGGTGCCCATTCCACATACGTACAACTTCAATGAAAATTATGAAATTGAAGGTGGTAGCAGACATTAAAGACATACTAAAAATTCTGCTACCACCTTCAATTTCATAATTTTCATTGACGTTGTACGTATGTGGAATGGGCACCTAAATACCGCGTAAAAACTTATTGTGTTTGTCATTAATTCCGGAATCTAAAAAAGCGCGTATTTCAAACCTTCAAAAGTTTGTCCCTTGTGAGGGACGCAGGGACCGAAGGGGTTAAAATTATTTTTAATTACGTATTATTAAGTTATATTTTTCTATAAATCATGGAGAATATATATATTAAATTATATGCAGCGAAATAAGGTCCAGGCATAGTAAAAATATTATAAAATTTTTTAAGAGAATTAATTAGATGCTAAGAGCTTAGTTTCCACATGCAAACTGGCCATTTTGAATAATATGGATATCGGTTTGTCGTCAGTGAACCTAGTGACCAAAACTGTCCCTACAGAACCTCATAATACCTATACCTATGCTAATAAAAAATATACAATAGGGCTCCAGGATGGATTTAGGTTGCTTGATACTGACTTACAATTTTTACAAGTGTAAACTTTAAATACAGGCTAAGGCGGCTATTCCACCGACGTCGAATTTGAATGTGTTATGACATGGTAGCAGACATCTCTACCATATTATAACTTAATTTATAATAGATAAGTTAAGTATCTACATAATAGTCACCTTAATATATGGCAGAGACTTATTAATGATGTCTGCTACCACATCATAACACATTCACAGTCAAATTCGACGTTTTTTAAATTTTCAAGTTTTACACCCATTTCACCATTTTTTCTCACTTAAACATTTTTTGTCCATTTTGAAAGTGGTATCAAAGACCGAAACAATTAATTAATTTCTTTATATAGAAATACAAGATATCAGAGTGAAAAGAGAGAGGCTGAAAAGTCGACGCCTGAAAACACCTCAAGACAAAAAGAAATTCGACGTCGGTGGAAAAGCCGCGTAACGAAAATGTAGTGGGTGGAAAAGGACAGTAAACTGAAAAGACAGAGAGACTTAATTATAAGAGTTTATCATTTCTAAACTTAAAGAAGACTTAAAAGTTTTGAGAACTTCATCAAAATCACTGGCCGCTACAAATTCCGCATCCATTCCTCTTAACGTCAAAGCGTAGAGAGCGCTTTCAGTACAGAGGCTTTTCAAATCAGCACCCGAAAACTGAGCAGTTCTATCAGCAATAGAAATCAAGTCCACACTGCTATCAACATTCATAGTACTAGTCACTGTCTTAAGAATTGCAAGACGTTCATTTGCGTTTGGGGGTGAAACGTAAATAAGCTTGTCGAAGCGACCGGGCCTTTTCAAAGCGTCATCGATAAGTTCAGGGCGATTTGTTGCTCCTACTACAATGATTCCAGAGTTGTCTACTTGATAGTACGACGAGGGCGCACTAGGCGAAGAGCGCTGTGTAGATTCCCCTGAAACAATGAATTTTTCAATCTCCCGCCGCTCCTTTCTGTTCCCACTTCCTGTTTGCCTGATTACAACTAAATTTCATCGCACATGAACCTCTCTGCTCGAGTACGAATACATGAATTAGGCCAAAAACCAATTTCGGAAGAAGTAGACCACGATAAAACGATTACTAAGGCTCGGTCCCACCATCACTTGAAAAGTATGCCTTACCAAGACTTTTCAAGCTATGCTAAAACCCCCTAGACCCTTAGTCTAAAACATAAACAGTTTCCAAACCGAGGTACTCAATCGTAACCATGTGCCCTCTGCTTCATTCTTCAGCCAAAGCCAGCTCTTAGAAAATCACCTCTTTTAAAGCTTTTAACAAAAACAAACCTTCCGCAATTTTTTGAAATGATTCCGTCCCGGTCGTAGCAACTCTTCTGCCAACACCGTCCATTTCAACAAGCAAAGTAGACAAAATTCGTTCCTGAACGCCTCTTTCACGACCGCCATCTTTCATACCGACCAGTGCATCTGCAAACAAAAACGGAACATTTATCTAAATCTTCGGTAAGAAAGAATAGTAACGAGCGAACGTGCTAATCCCAACGAGTCTGGGTCTGAAACCTTTGGTCACAACTATAATCCCTAATCCTGTTTCCCTTAACCAAAGTGAGTGGCCGAGTGGGGTTCCTGTGGTTGAACAAACTGCTATCGGGAGCGCACTGGACAACAAGGTAATAACAGGATTACAAGGTAATAGGTATCGTCTAAAAAAGTTAGCCTTAACTGTGTGAATTATATTTAATGGTGTACTGAGTTGGTGATGGTGTGGGTTTGTATTTGACACACTGCCATCAGGAGCGCACTGGACAACCAGGTTGCTAGGGACGGTCTAAGACAGTTTGCCTTTACTGTTTTATGCATCATGGTTAAGTAAACAGTACATATAGTAATTACAGATCCTAAGTACGACAGTCAGGTACCGCACTACAGGATACTAACCAATTTCATCAATGAAAATAATAGCAGGAGCAGCAATTCTAGCATGAGTGAAAAGTTTGACCAATCTCTTTTCAGATTCCCCGACATAAGGAGAATACAAATCCGCAGACGAGACCGCTAAGAACGTGGTATTAGTTTCGCAGGCCAGTGCTTTGACAAGCATGGTTTTGGCGCAACCAGGCGGGCCATAGAGTAGGATCCCTTTGACTGGGGGAATTCCCATACGAGCGAACGCTGCAGGTTCTGTCAACGGCCATTGCACAGACATGCGCAATTGCTTTTTGACATTTTCAAGGCCACCAATATCCGAGAAATTGGTTTTGCAGGAAGTTACTAGGCCCCTTGTTCCTTTCATCGCGGTGGCTGTAGTTATGGACACCGCCTTTTTATAGCATTTTAGTTGCGTTGTTACATGGTCCTAAAATAGAAAGAGTAACAATTTTTTAAAATGTAAGAGGGCTTATTCACGGACGGTAAGGCCCGAGACGGGCTAAATTATATTTCGCTTAGAGCAATACTTGTCTGCAGGACTTCAAACATTCCACATCTATTTGCTTCATTAGATAGAGGGCTTCTGGAGACTAATAACAGAATTTTAACTGAAAATAGGAGCGGCAGTCAAAGGAGTTATAATAAATATTGCTACTGTAGATGTGTGTGGAGTAACAATTAAAAAACAAAGTTCTCAAATCTAGAAAATACAACGCAATCAAAATACTTAAACTATCAGGCTATAAATTTGAAGCTGACCTGTTCTTTTTGTAAAAAGCACCTCGCTTCTTTGACGACTGTCATCAAGTCTGCTAAAACGAAGCCTGGCGTCCACTTAGCAACGGTCTTAGTTACTTCACCGTCACAAGGAACTTGGAACCGCTCAGAAATAGTTTGTAAAACAAATTCTCTGTCTTCCTCTGACAGCATCGGGATTTCTAGTTCATTACTAAAAGCTCCATATTTTCTTAATTTGCTACTTAAATCTTCAGGCGAATTACTTGTGCTAATGACTACTATACCAGATGTGTCACGTAGTCCCTCTAATCTTTGGCACAACTTGTTGACAAGTATTTCAGATGATCGAGTTATACCGTCTCCTTTCTTCCTTGTTATTGAATCAATATCCTTCAGGAAAATTACACAAGATTCTCCTAGCTTAGCGTGTAAACTAGCGTTTGAAAATGTTGCTTCTAGTGACTTCTTTGCCGAATTTATATTTCTTAAATTAAAATCACCGCAGTTCACCTGTAGTATTATAAATCCATTATGTCTCGCGATTGCTTCTACAATCGAAGTCTTACCACAGCCATGTGTACCAACTAATAACAGATTTTTTTCACAGAGTGATGCCAACTGATTTGAACACAGTGCAAGGTTAAATATATGTTGAGTACGCCTTGCTATGGTTTGTAGAGTAGTCATTGTACTCTCAGAAGAAAAAAATAATTTGTCCCATATAACATTTCTTAGCATTGACTGCTTTTGGCGAAGAAGGGGTAAACTGATAATCGATTTAATAGAAATAACAGTCTTATCCGTTAAAGTATACACTGAATTTTTCTTCCCCGATAAGTTGTCAATGGCAATACAAAAGATACCGAAACTGATTGTTTCTGGGACATTGTCAAGAAATATTACACTATTTCGGCATATACTAAATAGTTTTAATTGATCACTAACAATTTTTGGTAACTTTGATGCTAGTCTCTTGCATTTTTCTAACGCCTTAACGTTGTCAACAATTACTATTACTTCAATGAAAGGCACAATATTGCAATTTTCTGCTAGATGAAAGCTTTCTTGAGTTAGACAGGAAATATTTGCTTCTTTAAGTTCAAAATCAAAAGATTCCCAGGGTACATTGGGTTGAATGACACTGAAATCCAAACAACAACAGTTGCTTACGGGCGGCTCATTCCATATTTGTAGTTTTGATACAACCCGAAAAGTTTTATGCACTGTAATGAATGCAAATGAATTCCCAGATTCTTCCTGAATGTTTTGATAATATTCTTTGGGTAAAATACACTTTTGTAGGGATAAAAACGAACTTCTATTGCGGTACACGTGCATTATTAATGTTGTTTGCAAACAATAAAATAATAAATGTGCCGTGGCAGGAAATTTGTCGCTGATTTTTCTTTCTATTGACACTTTCGTTGAAATACTTTTTCCGCGTAAATTTGGGTTACGGTGTTCATAACTAAAGTTGCATACAACTTCATTTTAAAACGTAAAATATAACCAGTATGTGACCAAAGTTAATAATTAAGATAAAAACACACGAGGTGAGCTCTCTGACTATCTTCGGTCAAACACGTAAATAACACATTATATAGGTTACATTTTCTATTATATTAAGTTTAATCATATATACCTACTAGAGCCAATGCAAGGGACTCCAATTTTTTTATTCACGTCACGACTTGCCCTAAAACCATATTTTCATCTTTTGAGTTGATGATTCGAATCTGTCTCTCGTAATATAATTTCTTGCTTGCAGATTATTTCTTCCGTTGAAATGCATTTGGTGTAGTGAAATATTCTATTAAGGTAGGTACTTAAATAAGCAGGTTGTAATAAACGTATACCGGTACCTATAATATTATGGTAATAAAAACTTATAATTTTGCGAAACCTTCAAAAAGGCTAGCTGAAAGATGTCTAATAATCTTGACGGCATCACGAAATTTCCATTAACAAACGTGACGGGTTTAATGGGACCTTTAATGTTGACTATTTCCAACTATTTCAACCCACCTTAGACCATAAAAATAAAATGCGCATAGACAATAATAATTTTATAAAAAATCGTATAATTCTACAATTGGATGGCAACCAAAACCTGATTACATACCATAGGCTAGGTATTTCATTTACTTACACAAAAGTTTCGGTACCTACCTACGTTTAACTTTTTGGCTGTCACCTCGAGCTAATCAGTCATGCAGCCATACACAATCCTTTAATAAGGCAATTGACCATATATAGGTACATACAATAGGTACTCCTTATTCGTTACAAGTGAAACCTCTCTAGCCCAGTCAAAAAAGTAAAAAAAATAAATAAATAAAAAATAGGCGAAGATTTTAATTTATAAAATAATGCTAACGACAGAGGGGTGCTGGATCGAACTTATATTCGAGCGTATGTCTGCGGGTTAGGTATCTTTTCATAGGTGTTTGCCGTATGTTCGTGTACTTACTTGACTGGACTAGAAATATTTAAGTGACTTACTTTCTTCAACGCTCAATGGGCTTAACTTCAGAGAACTCAAATAAACAATTCAGACTATTTAAGCTAGCAGTATCGCCCTGTGTTTACATAGGGTAGGTATTTACTTATTTTGGTAAGAACTATACCACTGATGACTGAGCTACACGAAATTTTCTGCAATTGTATTTTTAATGTAGCCCTAGATAGTTCCTGCTACCTTCTTCTCCAAAAATGGTTCCCTCTGAAAGTACTGCCCTATACAGTTGCGTACCTACCAACCCTCATTTAGATAAATAATGCTGTGCAAGCAACGGTATATTTATTGTCCACTCTATATACTTGTAGAGTTCAGGGATCAATTTTAAAACCAGTCTAAACGTTGTTAACTTATTAAGGAGATTGCACCTACCCACATAGGTAACCTTTGTTTCTAAGTCCACAGGTCCACACTAAAGCTAAGACCGCTTAGACTGGCTGCTGAAATCAATAGGCATCCTTCTTGTTGGTGAACACTCATCACAAATATTAAATATAGGAGAAAGTGAATGCAAAATTATTAAGCCACTTTCCCTAAATACTCATTTTTCAGTGTAAAACCCATGGCAACAATGGCAATTCAATTAAAATACTACGCGGATGAGGGAGATGGCCTAAAAAGTGTGCCGGGTCTACGAATTTGGGGCCTTCTCAAACCACCAGGGAGAGTCGGATGGGGCTTTGGGGTTTCAGGTTCTTGGGCTGGGGCAGCAGTTGATGATGACTGAGCATCCACCTCTTGGGGCTCTTCTTCTTCTTCGGGTTCGGCCACTGGAGCGGGCGTTTGAGTTTGTTGGAGCTGTTTTCTCTTCAAAAGTGGAGAAGGAGGTCGTTTGCTTACTGGTGGCTCGGCTTCCTACGAATTTTTAGAAATCTTTCATTAATAGGCCTATTTGGATTGGATCAGTTCATAAATTCAACTCATTTTTACTCAGTTTTAGTAAAAAAAAAAAAATGTTAGCCTACCTGAGGCTCGTTTTCTGGTTCAGCTTCCTGAGCGGGTTTACGCTTTGGTAATAAGGATGACACCAATTGTCTTCGACTGGCTACTGGAGATGTAGATGCAGCTGCTTTGTGCGAAGCGGCAGCGTGGACGCGTAGCCGTGGCCTGTTTTTCAGTCGGGTGAGGGCATCAGGAGGAGGTGTCGTCACTGGTGGCTCCGTCTATAAGCGATAAAATAATAGACTAGAGAACTACTTATTAGTAATGTCAGTAATGAGGTTCTGTAGGGACAGTTTTGGTCACTAGGTTCGCTGACGACAATAAGATATCCATATTATTCAAAATGGCCGCCGTTTGCATGTGAAAACTAAGCTCTTAGCATCTAATTAATTCTTTTAATATTTTTTATAATATTTTTACTATGCCTGGACCTTATTTCGCTGCATATAATTCAATATATATATTCTCCACGATTTATAGAAAAATATCACTTTAAAATAATACATAAATAGAATAATTTTAAAATATCATTGAGGCTTATGGAAAAATCAACGCTTTGATATCATTGCAACTGGTGCTGCAATCTACAAAATGACGTCACAAATGAACCTCATTAGCTATATATAGAAATATGGCACAGTTTATTTTTGTAGGTACCGTACCAACTAACTAACATAAAGGAAACTGAAAATATAAGCGAAGAACTTCAAATTAAACAATGGTTTCAAGCCCAGTGTACATTTTAGACTGAAGCAACTGTCAGGATCTGAACTCTTGCCTCCCAACATTAGAAACTGACACTTTGTCTGCTGATTGCAGTATGGTACAACCACGGCATTGCCACCCACCCCGAGCCCGCATTGCACAATGGACACAATAGGTAGGATTGCTCCGTGGCAGTGTTCAGTGCAGTGCTTGTTCAGTTTGCTCCTTTAGATTTCAAGTTTTAGCCTACAGCCTATAATCATGTAATTTTTTTAAATATCATTTCCTAATTACAACAATAAGTATACATAATAGTCTCCTTTATAACTTTGTAAGACTTGCTGCCACTCATTGTGAAAAAATATACTATAAGTTTATGATAGATACCTCTTGAGGTTCCACTGCTTCAGGGGCAGACGCAGCTTCCTCTCCGTCAGGTGCCGACGCTTCTGAAGCATCTACAGTCGTTGTGGACGGAGTTGTGGTACTGGACGGACCCAGGTTTAGACGAGGACCGGGACGCACGCCAACTCTACCCCTAAAAAATGAATTACAGTGATTTTAATCGGTAGCTACTTCAAGTTTCATAACGGAAAGAAATAAAAATATTATTTTACCGCATATTCAAATCTTGCCCCACTGTTAGGTGATAGGTGATAGCTACCCAAATTCTCAACATGAGACGACATTTTTTCGGATTTTAACAGTGAGGCAGATGGACGGTGTAGCCTTAATGTAAAATTGACCCTTTCAGAAGTTAACGAAAGTTTACGCACCTAGGACTGACTAGACGGGGTGCAGGAGCAGCTGTGCTGGGGCTTTCGCTCGCGGGACCTGTTGTTCCTGTCGGGCGGCCTCTTCTTCTGTTCTTGTATCTGAAAGACACAAAGAATTGATGTTACTTTAAGTAAGTCAAATATCGCGGGTTGAAAACAGGTTCCGGTTTCTGAACCATAGGGTGCAAGATGAAATGAAATGGTTGCATAACTTTACAAATACAAATCAAATTCAAGATTACACAATGAAGTAAACTTCCCGAAGTCACTAAGGAGACAATTAAATTACGTGTATACGTGTATGGACCGTACAAGAATGTATTGACAGACAAGGTTGCACTGGAACAGACAAATGATTAATTAATATTATCCGTATAATATATTTAATTGATTGACTGGTCGGTGCGAGTTCAATGAGAATATACAGTATATTTTCAGCGTTGGGATTCTTGCTTTCAGCCTTAAATTCAAGGAATTCAGTATATTAATGGACTGGCTGGTCAAAATGAATGCTGAATACTCTTTAAATATGCATACCTGTCCAAATTGCTGGCCCTCGCGGGGGCAGCAGAAGAAGGCTCTGATTCCGATTCTGATACTTGTGCCGTCGTGGTAGTAGATGGTCTAGGGGTGGCAGCAGAGAGCCTTGAACCCGGTCGAGATCTAGTTTTTCCTCCAAAAGTCCTTTCTGGTGCGGGGGCTGAGGCCGGTGCTGATGCGGTATCTTCTTGCTTGGCTGCCTCCTGGACAGGTTCTTTGGCGGGTCTTCTGCTTCCAATGCGATTGTCTAAAATCAGAAATAAGAAGCTCAAGAATGGGGCTAAATTTAAGTCTTTTATTAGGCGGGGTTTCCACCGACCGGCTAGGGCTAAATACAAATACGGTGACGTGGTAGCCGACATTCAAGACTTAGGCGGGGTTTCCACCGACCTCGTATTGCAGAATGCAAATGACATTGACGGAAATTGTTTTACTCTATGCCATAGTTAAAATTGATCAATGATCATAGAGTAAAATCACAAACAAACTAAAATTAAAAAATGGCTTCATAGGATATGTTAAGTACAAACATTTTAATAGATTTCTATAAAAAGAAAAATTCAAATTTCCGTCAATGTCATTTGCATTCTGCAATGCGAGGTCGATGGAAACCCCGCCTAAGTCTTGAATGTCAGCTACCACGTCACCGTATTTGTATTTAGCCCTAGCCGGTCGGTAGAAACCGCGCCTTAGAAGGAATTAGATTACTCATGACTTCGTGGTATTTCATTGTAATAAACAAAAAAACAAAAACTTAAGAGTTTTAGAAAAACATATTATAACTATAACACATATTAGTAAAACCCAAATAATATCTTCTCCTCGAGTTGAGCAAGTCTCAAATCGCAAATAAGGCGTAACTGTGTTAGTGGGCAGTTCTTGCCGAAAGCGCTCAGGGCTTTATACTAACACAAGTGGGTTTTTTAGACAAAGTTAATTTTTTAACGATTATTTGGGTTTTACTAATTCGAGTTATAGTTATATAACAAGTTTTTCTGAAACTAAAAGTTTTTGTTTTTTGTTTATCTTTTATTAGACCATCTTTACAGTTGTCTTTGTGACAGTTACCAGTGAGGATGATGTGGCTACAAATAAAAGCCGAAAAGTAGCAGCAACAACCTTAATAATGGGAATAAAGCCGCGAAGAAAGCAAAAAATATCATCGAGACATCGTATAACAAACGAAGAAGTGCTGAAGAAGTGGGGAAGAAGGAAAGATTTTCTGCAAACCAACCAATCGTTTGATTGCGACTACAGAAGGAGACAGCCATGCTATCTAGCAGTATTAAATAGAACCATTTC